>JAGQAX010000001.1:43414929-44614929 GCA_019142605.1 Cephalopholis sonnerati | reverse complement strand
CAATTCTCTTTCAAGACTTTTAAACTTTTAATTATGTTTGAAAAATAAATCCATCACTGTGAATGAGAAGCTGACAATTATGTACGCACTACAAAAGGAACTCTGTTCAGTCTCCCATTAGCACATTACTTTTGGAGTTAAGCTTAAAAACAAGATAAGATACTGTTTTGAGAGTCGCAATGTGTCTAAAGCTGAGTTTCCACATATCTTTTTTTGTTTTGTTTTTTCTCTTTTTTTGTTAAAGTTTCTGAGCGCAATGAGGAGAAAGCATAAGTGGCCACTTGTGGATGCCGAGAGAAAAGCAGTGCACCCACAACTTTTTCAGAGTGCTCCATCATTTTTGTGTGGATACTTCGAGCACTTCTAGTTGAAAATCTGTGAACGTTTGTGGTTGTGGTCACTGTAGCTCCTTTTTTGTCTATCCCGAACTTTATATTACAGACAGAAACTATCACAAAAAACACAAAGAAGCCATTGGTCGGGCACTGAATGCTGTTGGTGAGTGTGGTGCTTTTATCAGCATAGCGTACGAGTTGTAAGCTTGTTGTTGTAGCATTATGTTAGCTACCTAGCTGTGGTCATTGAAACCACGGTCATGGTTGTCATAGAAACAAAACCCATGCACAGCACGTCATTAAAAGAAGCGCTGGGTTAAAGTGCTCTGCAGCTCCCTGCCACCGCTTCTCTGCCAAAGAAAAAACATGATGTGGACACAGGCCCGAACTTATGTTTAAGTTATGTCCTCAGCAATCTCTGGTCTCAGTCTGATGATGATTTAGCCTCTGGGGGCAACGGCCAATATTTAAGGGGTTCTGGTGTAGCAAGCGTATATACAAATATAGGATATCTGAGCCAAGACTTTCTCTTCTGTGCGCCATCATTGTTTACTGGTCCAATTAGCAATGTGAGATGTAAGAATGGAGTTGGAGGTGATGTGCACTAATCTCTAGGAACACATATCTACACATGAATGTCGTCAGATGATAGTCAGTGGGTTCCAATATGGCATTTCGGCCACTCTCCACTATGGATGCAGATTTATTGGCTGCACATCCGTATCAGACAAAATTTGCTCTGTTGACTGCCATCAGCCTCTTAGCAAAGAAGATGACATTCAGCAGTGTCAATGGCCAATGTTTTTCTGTTGTGTCACATCCATTTTGCACAGGCTAAATGCAGGGCTCAAAACAAATGGCATCCCTTCTTCCCCGGGACACTAGAAAAAATATTTGGAAGGAGAAGAGATCTTCCCCAGGACACTTTCAGTAAACTCACTTTCACATCAGGGGACACACCCTGTTTCTGTCCAGATAATGTGACAGTCCTTATGGACAACCAATCCTTATTAAAATCAGCAGGAGGAGAGCTAGTCAGCTGTCAGCTGTGAGCAACTAACTGCTGATTGAGGTTGTAGTGAGCTATACTATGATGCTCATTCAAAGACAGAGTAATTAAGGGCTGAATGGCTTTAAATCAGATCAGTTCTGTTTTTATACTGAAGATTTGTTTGTTTCTGAGGAGCTCAAGGGGACTAAATAACAACAAAAACAAAATTAAAAAAAAAAATCATTGGTATCAGCTATCAGCCAAATTTCTATTTTAAACATTGGTGTCGGTATTGGCCCAGAATTTTTAGGCGCATCCCTATTCTTCACATGGACTGGTTACGTGCATAAATTAAAGTCCCCTCAAACATGGTTGGTCAGTACTACTCAGACTACAAACTGAAACCAAAACACTTCTGATACCAAACTCTTGTCCTGTTGCCTACGGATTCTTCAATATGTTATTATGTCCTCATTACTGTTTCTGGGTATTTGGAGGACAACAAATGTGATTTAATTTGATTTAAATACAGGGATTTGTATGTCTCTACCAGATTTATATTCCAGGAGATCACTTTAAAAACTGTACATTGTGTGAGGAGATAAAATCTGTTCACCAGTTACATCAATATACAAATCATTAGAAGAAATATACATTTTATAGACTTTAAGGCGACTTGTTAAAAATTTCCAGTTGGGGAAAACTGTGATTGTGGCCTCAGAAGTTCTGGCTGTTTGCCTCCGTTTGTTTCTCCTCAAAAATGAATAATATATTACAGATACTGCAACACTTTTTTTGTCATTACGTTGGGATTTGCCTTTTGTCAATCACAAAGCAGTCTAGCCTACAGGCCAAAGAGAGACCACTAACTGTAGTTTATGAACCGTAACAGAAAATAAAGTTTTTACACATTTACATCTACCTTCTTCATAACTCTTTCTATTTAAACAAAATGTACTTCAAGAAACAACTGAATAAAAAGCCTGTGAGTGAGTTCAGCTCCCGTAAGTCACTACACTCAGATGGCATATGCCTCTCACTGCAACATATATCCAACTCACTGTGCACCGCTCGCTCTTTCACTGCCATGCCTGCTGCCTCACCGCCCACCTGAGAGCTATATGCTGTCCTTTGCTGCTACTGTTCATACAGCCTTTCAAAACTCCTGCCCCCACCCTAACATCCACCTGTAGGCTCTGCGTCTACGTTCCCCTGCGAGGGAAGTTATCTTTTTATCATAACTCCTCTCTCCCCTCTTGATTCACTGCTTCCTCATGACGCCAAATATCAACGCTGCGCATATTTTACAGAGTAATCCATTCCATGTACATTGGCTGACTAAACTACAGTGCAGGAAAAGCAGCAGAGAAAAACAGGCGATAAAACCTCAGAAAAAGGATCAAAATATTGCGATGTATAACAGTTTACGACAGACTGAAAGCATCAGATGCCAGCCTCAGGAACATGCACCTGTTGTTGTCAATAGCTGCAGGTGAAAGAGTATTTCAGATACGCATCAAATAGTTTCATATTTCACTTTCTTTAGAACATCAACATGAAAGCAACTGTTCATGAAATCACAAGGATCTCTGTTGTGCTTCAGGTTTCAATAAACGAGTAAAGACACAATGAAAGTTTCTGTTGAACCTCAAAGATAATGAGCATTGAACTTGTGTTATTGTCCAACATCTTGTCTAAAACCCTTCAACTTACTTCCACCTTGATTACTGCTGTTCAAGAGTCATCCGTTACAGCCGCCATTCTGCTAGTTCACTGCTTTCCCCCCCGTTAGCTGCATTGATTGTCTGCTCACATGGTTTGCCAAGAGTTAATCAGGAACTGATTAGAAGCAGACAATGTAAATTATAATTGATTTGCCTGAGCTTGGACTGTAATTGATTTGCCCCAGCAAAGGACTGAGATTAGTAACTTATAGGCAAATGTCACACAATTTAAATTATTCACGTACAGTGCATTACTGCTGCGCCGCAGGACAGAATCACAAGTCAGAGACACAAGCCTTGAATTTGCGGCTTGGTTGCCCCATTCGTTATCTGAAGAGCACTGCCAGATCCCACTTCACAAATTTAAGGGTTAGTTCTTGAGTTTCTAGCTTCAGAGAAGAGTCGTCTGAGTTCACAGTTATTGGCCGATCCGTCCTGAGGCACAGGAGTAACATATGTGGATTCTTCAGAAGGCTGGCATTCCCCTATAACTTCTTTCCGAAATGCAGTGCAACACTTCCGAATGTTTAAGCTCAAGCCGGGGGGAAATAAAGTGCATGCAAGTCAGTCTGCAGTCAAAATGCCCTTGAAAAACCTTGACTTTGGTCCAAATTGGGTCGGAGTCCAGGGAATTGTAATCTGGGCTCCCTCCAAGGAAGGGTAAAATGAAAGTATTTGCAGGAAACCAGCCCTTGCCAATAAGCGTGGGCACCCAGTAGGTGAAGAAGTCAGAAGCCCAGTGGGACATTTAGGTACATTCAGGAAATACAGAGACGACTGGGTGACTAAATTACACGTATTTGAAACGACTGCGACATGACGTTTTTAAATCAAACATTTAATACAACCTTGATTTGGGATGATGCTGTGGTACAAAGCCGCCGGCGTTGCAGTGATGAAAACTTGAAGGCACCAATTTAATTTTTTTTAGAGTCAGTAACGTCATCGGAGGAGATGAAGTGGGGCATGTTTTATGCAGTTTGGCGTCTGAAAGAGAAATAATGTGTCTACAGGAACATCCGCAGGGAATATGATCACAGATCTTCCCTCTTTCCTCTTCTTTATCTACTTTACTGTACCTCTGATTCTGTCTTCCTCCTACATTTATGACACAGGTAATGGATATCCACTGTTTGGAGGGAGCGGGTAAATTGAGTCATTTTTCCTCTCATTACTTCCTCTCGCCTCTGAAATCTCTTTCTTGTGTTTCTCGCAAACATAATGTCCTTTCTCCTGAGCTGTCACAGATGGAAAGCTCCCTTTCTCTCCTTGCTAGTATCTAGAGTCCAGGAGTCATATAACATCTTCATCTGCCCCACAGTGTGTTTGCTTCTCTTCATTCTGCCCTTCCATGCCTCCTGGCTCATCCTCCCCCTATTTTCCCCTGTTTACGTTTTTCCAGCTTCTACTCTCTTCCCCACCTCTCATCTCATTTTTAAATCCACATTTTTCTGTCTCCCCTCTCCTCTCCATATACATCTCTTATCTCTCCTTGTATCACCGCCGTATAAATAATTGATGGCCCATCTTTGACTCGCCTGGTGTAGTTAAAGGGCGACTGAAGTCCCGAGGACAACATCAATACTGAGCTGAAAGTACAGCCGTGGCTTAGGCACAGTCTGCTTGCTGCACTTTCACAGGAGTCACTCTTTACTAATGACCTACTTAGATTTGAATAAAAAAGTCTTTTTTATTTCCATTTTTTTCCATTTGCACAGCTGCAGGAGACTTTATGCAGTCCACTCAAATGGGACATCAGGCCTCCCTGTACTACATTCTTACATCAGATAGCTCGCATGTTGCCTTGTGCCAGAGTTGTGATGTCATGCAGTGACTGCACCAGTAGATGTAGAAAACAGATCAATGGTTCTTTATTGTTGCAAGAAATTACAAACTGTGTCATTCGGCATTCAGAATTCTCTTTCATCTCCGTCTCTTTGAGGCATCCAAATTAGGATATTTTTTTTATGTTTACAGATCCTAATATAACATCTTCTTTTGACTGAGCCGTGCAATTGGATGAGAGTAATCAAAGTGGATGTACAATAGGAGCAATAATAACTGTAATACACATGTGCTTGGCTGAAAATGGCTGTGCACAATATTGTAACTCATCTAATCAATAATTTTCATAACAATTCAAGATATTACTTATTGGCATATGAAAGAGGGCCACCCAAATCAAGTTTCAAAGTTACATGGAAGTATCATTAACTCTGCACCTCTTCACAGCCTTTTAGCCTCTTTTAGCTCCTTTTTTTGGTTTATCAGCACATTTACTTTCAGCCCAGCTGCCTGGAGAGAATGTTGGCATTGTATGTTTCTGAAAACCATGGATATGTTACATTTATATGTTTTATATGTATCATATCAACGTTTCTAAAATGATGTAGTATATAAGCTGACTTTGTCATCAGGAAGTGGAGGGCACGGTGGATGACTTGTTCTTTGGCGAGATGCCTGCCAAGCTGTGGGTCCCACGCAGGCCGTAGTTCATGAGCAACAAACAAGAGACCAATTTTTTGTTTTATAGTGAGTCATCACTAAGTTTCCAGCCACTTTTTGGCAACCAAATGTGTGTGTTTTTTAGTGACCTGTCGCTGTGTTTCTACGGGGAACAGTGCCACAAAAAGAGGTTGTTTTCTTACTTAGACATTGCCGCATTTCCTGCCAAAATAGTGCCACAGAAAGCGGTAATTTTTACCCAGACATTGCTGCGTTTCCAGGCAAGGTTGTGCCACTAAAAGAGGGAATTTTAAGCAAAAACATAATCTTTCAACATATCTGCCACATAATAACGTACAAATGTGACATTTTCGTAGTTTGCATTAATTCTGGCGTTTGGGTTGTTACTGTCTGGTTCAGTCTGAAAAAGCACAGACATCTAGCTGCTAAAAACCCAGACCAAACTGAAGCTAGGAGGAGAGGGAATGAGGGTTTGTGAGCTTGCTACAAAGTTTCTCTGGCTACTAGTGGCCAGAAATTATTTATTCTTTTCATGGCAATAAAAATTCAACAGTAGCTTTAGATACAAAGAAAACCCTCTCCTTGTATACAGGGTTTCCAACACATTAATTTATTTGTGGTGGCTCGCCACAATTAAAACATCTACCACCACAAATAGATTTTCTATTTTTGGTGCTGGACCATTCATTAGGAGCACCATTGGAATATATAAACTGTTTGGTTATTTACAGCACCACACTGTCAGAGCTCGGAGCGTACTCAGGGCAGACACAGAGCTGCAGAACATCAGGCACATTGAAAGTGAAACTTGACCGTTCATTCTGCTGGGTCTAAAAGTTTACATTCACTCGCAGCAGCTGTTCCTCTCATTCATCAATCTGATCGGCTCTGAACAGATCGACAGATCAGTTACCAATCATCTCCACCTGTGCTGCAGCGAAGCCAGCTGCCGCCACACATACAATCTAATTATGTGGGAAACACTGGTAAATCTAGTGGCTTTTATACTTCCAATTCTGGACCAGGGTAAATTGAGTCTTTGGGAGTAAGATGTTAAACAACTGAAAAGCTTTATTTTTGTTCTTTTAGTAGCATTAGAGGCAAAATGATGGGAAGGCACTGGATGTTAGCCTGATCAATGAGAATAAATGCAAAATGCATAAAACCCCTTGGACACATTAGCTTTAACGGAAGTTACAGCAGTTTAGGATCAAAGGAAAATGATTCCTCCAAAAACTGATGTGGAGAAAATACCTCACAGTTTTTGTAGCCCAGTGTTACTTTGATTGTTTGTTGTTTTCCATGGCAACAGCTACAAAGCAAGTATTGACAAGGGTTCAAAAGTTCATGATAACGTGTTGTTGTTTCCTAAATGGCACTGTATAAAATTGAAAAGCAAGCTGGAACAGCAGGGGACATTTGTTTATCAAGTACACTGTCCATCTCCAACTGTCACAATGCTTTTCTGGTCTTTACTGACTTTTATGGAGAGAATTGTTTTGGGTTTCTTTGGGGGAAAAAATCTTTACAAGGATACAAGTCTCATGTTGGCATTCGGGATTTGATATACAGTCACCACACCCACACAAAATTGGGTCTGGCAGTTTTATTGAGCAAAATTTCACAGTGTTGTTGTTTTGAGTGAAAATATGAAACTGTCAACATGGTTTGCTGCATTAAACATGTTCTGTTGTTAAATCACATTTAGAAAAACAAAACCCAGAAGAAAACGGACTGTTTTCAGACGAGACAAGGGAGAGACAGATTGGTATCACATCTTCATGTGTCTCTGTCATAACCTGTTCGTGTTAAGTCGACCTTTTTCCTTTTTCCCTCAATATGTCTATTCACAATAACTTTGTCTTTTGTCTGTTTCAGCTGTTTTGATTTGTTTTTTGTTGGCTGTGAGACCCTTTATGTTTTATGCACGGGTGGAAGAGGAACTCAGATCTTTTACTTGAGTAAAAATGCTTAGTCATAAGTAAAATGTCCTGCATTTATAATCTTGTTTAAGTTAAAGTACAAAACTATTAGCTTATAAATATAATTTAAGTGCCAAAAGTAAAAGTACTCAATATGCAGAATGGCCCATTTCAGAATAATATTCATTATATAACTAATTTAAAATGAGTGATGCATTATTATGTAAGCATCAATGATTCTGAAGCTGGTAACAGTGGAGCTAATTCCAACTACTTGACATGCTGCTGGGCTGCTTAATCCATAATAACACGACAGAATTTATTAGTTGATTTATAATTTGTATTGATAATCTGAAGCTGCAAAATACATTTAGTGGAGTAAGAAGCAAAATACTGGCTTCAAAAGTGTAGTGGAGTAGAAACATGAAGTAGCATAAAATGGAAACACTCAAAGTTCAAGTACCTTGAAATTATACTTGTGTACAGAACTTGAGTGAATGTATTTAGCACCACTGGTTTTTCATTTAGCGGCCTGGCATGGTGTAATTACAGTGAGTGGAATATAAACTGAACATATGGTTCATCTTTCTCCAGGGCATATGGCACACTTTACCCCACAGCCACTACTTTAATAACACTGCTTCACAAAACTACTCCTGCAGGCATGTTAATGACCTTTAATAAATAATACCGCCTTAAATACATCTAGCGTACCTGCAAGCAGACATAACTGTTTTCCATGATTGGAAATGGGCCTGTATAGCACCTTTCTAGTCTTCCAACCACTCAAAGCACTTTTACACTACAGAGCCACATTCACCCATTCACACACAGATTCATACACTGGTGGCCGAGGCTACCATACAAGCTGCCACCTGCTCATCTAAACCTGAACATCCATCCATCCATTTTCAACCGATTATCCAAAGCCGGGTCGCAGGGGTCAGCAGACTGAGGAAAGTATTCCAGCAATGCTTTCCAGCTCCTCCTGGGGGATCCCGAAGCGTTCCCAGGCCAGACAAGATATGCAATCCCTTCAGTGTGTCCTGGGTCTGCCCCTGGGCCTCCCACCAGTTGGACATGCCCAGATCACATCTAATGGGAGGCGCCCAGAAGGCATCCTGATCAGATCCCCGAATCACCTCAACTGAACCCTTTCAATTCAAAGGAGTAGTGGATTTCATTCAGGGCTCCTTCCACATGTCCGAGTTCCTTACTCTTTCTCTAAGGCTGAGCCCAGTGACCTTTTGAAGGAAACTCATTTCGGCCACTTGTATCCGTGACGTCATTCTTTCGGTCACTACCAAGGGCTCATGACGATAGGTGAGGGTTGGGATGTAGACAAACAATTAAATCCTTAACCCGAGGTTTGACAATTGGTCAGAGTCTCCTTTCCTAAACATCCATACACAATAGAGTGCTCAAGGGATGATATATGTCTGTAGGCCGATGGGGAAGTTAGCATCATCCTGGTGTCCTCATCAAGAAGCCATTGGATTTTGGATTATTATAGAAAATAAGCTCTGTGGCAAACAAGCGCTTATGATACTTAAACGTTAAACGTCAACCTTAAACGTTATTCTGTGATTTCTGAAGACTGAATGCAACTGCCAGAGGTAAAAAGCTAACTTCAGGCTATAAACTAACACAACAAGGCTGTAAAGCTGTCTTCAGTGTGGTTCGGTGTGATGACATTTTGTAGTCCTATTTAGCCACTTGTTAGCAACTGCCTTTTTAAAGACACATAAAAGCTTTAGAATTCACAAGTGGGGTATTAACTGATACATTTTATGTCGTAGAATAAAACGTAAAAGTCTCCTAAGCTTGTGTTAACCACAGACCTTATTTCAGGCACCTAACCAAGAACCCATTCAAAAAACCATTGACTTCAAGATGAGGGAGTCAGGAGTACTAAAATGCTAACTCATTTCTGGGTTTTCAGACTTATTCCTGGAGCACTTTTTCCACACATGCAATCTGAGGTTCTATCTTGCCCAAGGACACTTTAACACGCCGACTGGAGGAGACAGGGATCAAACTGCCAATCATCTGCTAGGTGGACAACCTGCTCAACCTCCTGAGCCTCAGCCTGAAGTGTTATGGTGTGGTACATTATCACATTTCTTGCCGTGGCTCTATTATTGTTTTGTTTCATGTGATCTCCTCCATTACAGCAAAATAACCCCTCTTCTTAAATCAGTGGCTTTTTAAATAAATGGCTCAACTCACCAAACACTGCACACACACACACGCACACACACACACACACACACACACACACACACACACACACACACACTACAGTATGTGAAGCCAGTTTTGCTCACAAAATCATGAAAACTGTGAAAATGTTCTTTTCATGGCAACCTTTCAAAATGAACTCATTAACATGTATTAAAGCCACTGTGTGAGGATACTAAATAACTAATTGTTATGAACCCTGTGGAGTTTTCTTGTAAACAGATAAAATATAATAGGTGCTGTGTTTATCCTTGAGCCCCAACAAAATGCTGAATGCATTTCATTCCTCTTAAAACACTTAAACACTTGCAAAGGCAACTTTTTAAGTACTTGTGAAGTCCTGCATTGTTAGTAATGCTGAAAACTTGTACCTCAGGTCAGCCTCCTCTTACAATGAATAACAGACAAACTTGATTAGCCTCAGTGAGGAGCCTGTCCTTACTTGAACACTTGAATACGTTTATTACAACACAAATCAGATATTAGAGAACAATGGCACCGGCAGGACTCTATTTCACAGCACACACAAGAACCACTCGCCTGCTTAAGTACAGTGTGTTCCCACACATATTCAGTCTACTCAGCGAGCAAGAGAGTCAGAGATTTTTTTTGCAGTATATTACTGATACAAAAACACCATAAAACTCAGATCAGCCTACCCCACACATTTCAAATATCAGCCAACAGGCCGGGTTTACACAGTCATCATTGCAGCTCTCCTACAGTAGCTCATATTTGCAGAAGAGTCATGCATTAGGCCAAATACACAAAGACACCATCGACAGCCAGGTATGGATGGATTACTGAGCTGGGTTACCACACAGAGCCAGGGACCCAAAGTGTCAGAGGGCCCCCTGGCCTTCACCTGCAAAATGTCACTCAAATTAACACCTACTGAGCAAGAGGAGACTCAAAGTGATCACAAAAAGACCCAGAGGTGTAATGATTCATACACCACAGTGGCGTCACTGTAGCATACATTTTTCAATACAGCAAAAATGTAGAAATGCCAGAGAAGTTTCCTTCACTTTTTAAAAACAGCTCCATATAAAATACAAAATGTATTAATAAATAAATAGCCTCACTATGCAGCCCCTCAGCGGCTTTAAGTTTAGGCTTAGCTGCTATATTAAAAGCCAAAAAACTACAAAGAAAAGGCCTGGCTACATCCAGCTCCTGCACTGACACCCGTTTGTTTTCTACACACTTCGTCCTACGGATAAAGACGTCTACAGGGGTGGCAGCAGCAGCACAGAGAAGTCTTTCACCTGATCAACAGCAGTCGGTTAAGACAGGGGAACGTCACTCAGTTAATAGCCTGTGTACGCAGCCCCTCAGTGGCTTTGAGCTTAGACTTAGCCACTACAGAGCTAGCTTAGTGTAGTGTACCTCCCAGTGTGTCTCACTGGAGTAGAGTGTTTTGGTTTGGGGGTGGAAGATGCAGACAGCACGTTGCCTGTTACATCATGTGGGCTGCATTTCTGAGCACAGACTTACTGAGAAAACTATATTAAACACCATTTAAGCTGTGTATTTTATTTTGCAAATGTAATAGGATAGTTCAAGGTATCATTCAGTTTGTAACGTGTACAGAACCAAAAGCCTTGTGTAACCGGTGGACTCTAGTGATGTCTGCGTTGTGTAAATATAAAGGGGCCCAGACCAGGGATATCTCCGTATATTCCTCTCCTGACAGGTAGCAAAAACAAAAATCCTCCATCCTACACAACCATAAAACTCCAGCCCCTCTCCCATAGAGCACAACAGCAAAAGGGGAGAGGCAAGGTGGGAGACACCACTTTATAAGTGGGGTACCCCCACAGGTAAACAGTGAACGTGGGGGTACAAAAACTGGTTATCAAACATTCCACATATTGTGTACAGAGGCCTAAGCGTGTCAGGTAATAACAACTGAAACAAATTTTGTGTAATAATTGTACTTAATATTACAAATGTACATTGGACTTGTCGCCCTGTTACACTTGAACACAGTTCAAGACAAACACACATGTTGTTACAGCCCTACAGAGACCACACAGAGATACACAGAAACTGCAGGGTCACACAATAATTACAAGAACTGCCAAATCTGCCAAAAAAGACACAACATTATCTCAAAGAGACATAAAACCACCATAAAGTTTGTGTATCTTGCTCCTGTGTGGAGCAAGTCATGAGGCCCTTTCCATACTTGTGCCCAGGGGCCCATTGTCTCATATCTGCCCATGCAGCCAGCAACACACAAAAGCACAAGCACATACACATACACAGTATACATACTTAAACACATGGTCAAAATACTGTAGTCATATCTGCAGTGACTTTCAACAAAACCTATACCCTGAAGCTTCAGTTAAAGGCCTGGTCTCCTTTACTAGTAGAGTGTTGCTACACATTTTGGTCTCAGTTAGTTAGTCTCAGGCTGCCACTGACTTTACCAAGCATTTCATTTTTCTATAAGTTCTCTGGATGTGTAAAACCTCCGCAGCTGCTACGTGCATATGATTATAAATGCTTAACATGTGTCAATATGAAGGTAACATTCTCCAAAATTCAATTGTTCAGTTCATCTGAGGAAAACCATGAGCAGCAGAGTGAAGCTTTAATTGATTCATATAAACAGGCATGGCAGCCTCAACAGGAAGAGACAAAAAAGTGGTGGTTCCCTACCTTTGGAGCGGTCATAACGTTCCAGTATGTGTCCATTCCTCCTTAATTTATGTCCCTTCAGTCCATGAGGGTCCTTCGGTGTAAAGAATCCAAAGTTTTTTCCATTATAATCAATCCCAGATGTGAATATCTTCATGTATAGTCCTCTGCTCACTGTGAGCTAACTGCTTGTTTTCGTGTCTTGTTTTCGTTACCTCCACTGCTACAAAATAAACCTCTCCTCACCTGTCTCTGTTCAGGTGTCACTTCTTTTAATTTACGGTGTCACAACAAGCTCTTCGCGGGCGCACAGGTGAGTTTTTAGAGGATTTCCTGTAGACTAATCCAAACGTGTACACGTCACCGCACCTGCAGACTCGCGGACTTTAAGGGCACGTGCTCGGGAAGTCTGAAAGTGTGGAGGGTTTGAAATCCACAATTCATCCAGTCTACAGAAGCTTCCAGAGAGTCGCTTCAGCCGACTAAAAACAGTTACTGTAGCCTATTAATATTTTGCTCGAACTGGGGACACTCGTTGGCCAGTGTGTAGAGCAGGCCCTTCTTGTACTAACCTTTCCACATCGACCGTGGGTTCGATACCAGCCTGTGGCCCCCCCTGCAAAACATAAGGAGATTTTCTTTCCAGTTGCATTTGTGTTTTTTTTTTTCAATATTGTTGATAAGCAAATGTACAACGTATGATTACCGTCAACTTTTATATCATATCTTAAAACCAGTATACTGCTGCAACCCAAGGCCAGAGTGAAGAGTTTTTGCAAAGGAATTAAAAGCCAGTTTCATAGGCCTGTAGACCCCTGTACCATATGGGTGAGTTCAGTGACTGAAGCAAATAAAAGCCCAGGCTATTCCCCCTCCTGTTATCATCCTGTTCACAATGCAATTACTGTCCTCCGGAGTCAAATTGACTTGAAGATAACAGGAGGGAAAATGGAAGTTTCACCTACCATTTAACACCAGTAAGCCACTTTTTGACTGTGTGGGAAAGTAACTATTTACATGTAACTGGTTATTAAGTAAGTTACAAAATAAATGTAATTGTAATCAGTTATATTTACTGAGAAAAAATATGGAATAAAATTACAGTTGTTAAAAAACTTTCTGTTCTGGGACCTAAAAATATGTCAGTAGATACCCCATTCTTAAATTCTGAAGCCTTCGTGTGCCAAACGTTGCTTTACAGCCTCGTAGTTGAAGTCATGCAACAATGGTGTAGTTTGTTTAGAGCCTAACGTTGGCTTTTTACTTCTGGCAAATGCATTTACACTTCAAAAAGATTTTCTTGCTGAACAAATCGTGTAAGTATCATAAACTTTTGTTTGCCACAGAGCTTATTTTCTGCAGTAATCCAAAATCCAATAGAAAAATCCCATAGGCTTTTTGGCGAGGGATCCAGAGGGGTGTTAACTTCCGTGCTGGCCTACAAATAACCATTGTTCCTGCAGCACTCTATCCAGAACTCCCTACTGTACAATAATAAATATGTCCCACATAACAGAGTCAGGTATAATCATGGAGGAGGCAAAACAACTTTGCGTAACCCTTGTTACAAACTGTTTACCTGTAAGGTCGAGAACATCATCGAGGTTTATCTTAAACTTCAGACTCCCAGAGCCTCCTCACATAAAGCATGCCAGTTGAGAAATACTCTCAAAATACCACACCATGACATACCACACAGTTTTCTACCACCCTTTGCATTCATGCTGACTGCCTTGCAGCCTCCTTCAGTCTTCTCCTCTCTTACCTTTTCTGGCACACTGCTGAATGTTTCTTGGCTCGTCACCTCCTCCAGCTGTTAAGTGGAATGCCATGAAATCTTTGGCAGGAATGTGTATTGCATCACAATGTCCTTGCGCTCGTGCATAATGCTCAAACTAAACAGGGACCCACAGCAATTGCCCCACAGCATTATCAGTGGCCAAAAACCCTACAGGGTACCTTCGAGCAGGATTCTCCAACTACTTGGTCTTAACTTTATTCAGAAACTAATTTTGGTGGATGTTTTAAGGAGATATCTGGTGTTTCCAGTGTATCTGTCATGTTTCCAGATTAAAAATGGGAAGCAAAGAAGAATAAAAGCCCAGCAAGAGGTGTTAATCCAATTGTGTAGGACGAGTGTGTGTTGACATATGAGTGAATTAATCATTCATCATTGTAGCGCCTACATAAAATAACTTTTGTCTCGTGGATATGTCAGATTACATTTGGCAATATTTGAGGGAAGGCTTTGTCACTAATCAACTCACCCCGCTCATCTCTTTGAAATATTTATTGTCCTGTCAGTGATGACCATTACGTGTATGCTGCAACCCATATTCAATATTTACATGTTGTTTGGTCGATTGAAGGCCGTCCTCTTTGTTTGAGTGTTTGAAGACAATAGATTTAACAAAGTGTTTGGTGTCTGCAGCACCTCACAGAGAAACAGGCTGCAGTGTAGGAGAAGGCAAGGTCAGCGGAGATCAATGCAATTGATGTCTGAAGGGATTGACCATCTCGATGTGTAAACAAGGCTGAGCGGCTCCTGTGTGTGTTTGCTGTTTGTATATAGCGTCCATGCTCTCTGATTGTATTGTGGATTTTAAATTAATGTATGTATTTTAGATTCGGTAACTGCGAAGCTTCAGTGTGTTTAAGCATGTTTATCTCTGTGACTGCGCTCACGCCCACAGTTTGTTTTCTATGACTCAAAGCTGACTGGAAAAGCTGATTTTGTTAAATGTTTTTATCTTGTTTGTTTAGGTTCACACTGCTGAACTAAAGCTTCTAAATTAAACCCACATGGATCTGCATGTCGCTTGTTTATTGAACAGCGGCACAGTCACCTGCCGTCCTGCGGCGTGTTGGTTCACTCACAGCGAGTCTGATTTAGGCCTTTTGAGTTCAGCAGAGTGAACTGGTCTCTACTGTGACCAGTTTATCAGTCTTATGTGAGAATGCTTATGGTAATAAGAGCTGATTATAAGCATCAGTACCCTCTGTGCATTTAGTTGTGTTCTGCAGTGGTGGAATGTAACTAAATACATTAATTCGAGCACTGTACTTGAATTGAGGTACTTGAGGTATTTTGTGCTACTTTATACTTCTACTCCACTACATATTAGAGGCAAATATTGTACTCTTTACTCCAACACATTCATTTAATAACTTTAATTACCAGTTACTTTGCAGATTCAGATTGACAAAAACTGTATAGTTATGCCGCTGATGGCTCATAGAACATCTAATGATGGGGTGCACATTCAAACATGCAGGATCCACGGAGCCGTTTCAACATTTTATTGCAGACACGGTAGTTGAACAGTTCAGTGGTGGTTGTCGGATGATTTCTTCTATAACAAGGAATATGAAAGGAAAATATTACCACTCTGCATGATGTTAAACAACAACAATAATGAAAATAACATTTGTAAATTAGGTATCATTTAACCTACCTCATAAATGCATCTACTATGGTATTACTCTTCCTTCTTACTTTAACAACAGTTTAAAGTTAGGAATCTTCGAACAGTAACACAAAACAAGCAGTTAACTTTAAACAATACATCCAGGATTAACAAATAAAACATAGTAAAAGTGAAAAGTCCGTATGCACTCACATCAATCCTCTTTGTTCTACCCGGCATGTTTGGAGGGAAAAAGGAGAGTCAGAGGCCTGAAGAGTGGAGTTTCATAATCTTGGAGTGGTCTAGTCAGGAAGTGCAGGTGATGCAGGTCGGGTGAAGACTTGTTATTTAACACAGATTATTAACAGATAATGTAATCAACCAATAAATCAGGATTTATTACAGGTTAAGCTCCTCATCGCTGCATAAAGTAATGAGCTCCACCTTTACCAGCTGCAACATTCAAGAGATAGGTCAGACGTTTTGAAGTAAATGGTAAATGGACCTGCACTTGTATCACAGCTTTCTAGTCTTACGACCACTCAAAGCACCTTTTTTTTTCTTACACTATATGTCACATTCACCCATTCACACACTGGTGACCCAGGCTACTTTACAAGGTGCCACCTACTACTCAGCTTTAATACACTCACACACTGATGGAACAGCCATCAGGAGCAATATGGGTCTCAGTATCTTGCTCGAGGACACTTTGACATGTAGTATGGAGGAGCCAGGGATTGCACCCTTGATACTGCGATTGGTGGACAACCCAGCTCTACCTCCTGAGCCACAGTCACCCCAAGATACTTCTCTATAGTCAGTGTATTAGCTACAGTAGTTGGCGCTTGGCACGCTCCCAGTTTGGAGAAGCAGGCTGGAGTCTGACATGGAAGCTGGTCAGTGTTCTGCTGAAGACAGCAGTTAGCAGGCCACTTAAAAACAGGCTCGCCTCCCCAGAAAAACAATATCCATTTAAGTGGACACTATAGTTCCAGAGGCGGGGGCTAGAGCGGCTGAAGGCTCTAGACCCCATGGTGGTCAGGCAGGGCTGGGGAGACAGTGAGATGGATGGAAAAGGAAAACCTGAGAGTGCAGGTGGGGGTAAGAGTTCGAGAGGTACAGAGGAGCCAGGTTGTGAATGGCCTTAAAGGTGAGGAGTAATGTCTTAAAGTCAACGTGATGTTTAACAGGGAGCTGGTGAAGCTGCTGAAGGACAGGAGTGATGCGATTGGTGGAGGGTGTTTGTTGATGATGCAGGTGGCAGAGTTCTGGACCAGCTGAAGTTTGTGTTTATATGTAAAATGTGTTAACGGTGTCTTGGTGCTCAAGTTGTCCACCATGTGACCTCTAAAATGAGTGGTCCACTATGTCAACTTGCTGTCCAACCTGTAACCAGGTAAACTAGAGTTTTAATGTAACCACCTACACTAATATTCTACAATACACCACTGGATATTCTGTGTATTTTTTGCTATACAGAAAAGTGTTGCTGCTTTTAATGACAGTGCACATCCCCTCCAGCCTGAATCTAATATAATCCCCTCTGAACAATGCAATACAGCACATTTGGTAAACAAAAAGATACATGTTATATTCCCATACTGAAAGATTTCAATAAGCCTTATTGACCTTTGCACAGATACTGCTGTACTGTATTTGTAATGTGTGTTTTCATCGAGTTTGTTTGTGCTTTGTACTTATTATCTTTATTTATGAGACAAAGACAAATGGGAAATGGGAAACAAAGATCTATTTTATTCATTTCTATTCTTTTCTAAGCAGGTCTGCTGTGTGAACGATGGTCTGCCATATTAACACCGTGCCTCCTGCCTTTCTGTTCGTTCTGTCTGCTTTCACATAAACGTAAAAATGGCATAAAGTTGATGTTAAAACCATAACTTAGTATTAGTTGGTTCACTTTTAACAAATTACATTGCAGTTTTCTTAGAGGAGACCCTACAGAGTGTGGCCACTTGACTTTTACTCTCTCTTGATGAAAATGGAAATAAGCTGCTGAGCTAATCATCTGATGCTTAAAAGGACTGTGTACCCTATCACACCTCATTCAAATTCACGCAGGTAGAAATGAGATATGTTAATGGGATACTTTGCTGTGTTTCAATCAGCTTTATATAAAAACATTTTGAGTAGTGTGTGTGAATGAGCTAAGGTGATATTTCCTCCATTTTGCCAGTGCCCAGATCTACCTGCTCATCTGTCCGCTCAAATTTTTGCTGGCTCTCGGGCTGTTGCCCCAAACTACAGATTGAATTTCTGCATTTTAAATAACTTAAAACTTTTACACTTCACTTCCGCTTCCTGTCTGTCTACCATGTCTGTTCCAAATTTGACACGGCAAAAAGGAATCAGCAAAAACCAAAATGGGCACGTTATTTTTTCATTTGGCAACAAGAAAACGAACAGACCACATGACTTTGTTTTTTGTTTTTCATTTTAAATTAACAAAACACACATGACTTCCATTTGTCATCTTAAAAAGAAAAAGGTAAAAAATAATTTCCTTAAACCAAAAACAGATTGTTTTGCATTGGTTTTTGTCCTTTTTGATTCTGTAACAAAAAAAGAAAAACGGCTCTGCTATCTTGTTTTTCATTTTTGGTTTACAACAAAAAACAAGAAAACGGTTGAATTTTGGTTTTTGTTTTTTAAATTACAAATGAATTTCAGTTTCAAGACTGCATCTTTCTACTGCATCGACAGGCCTGGCTTCATGAACCTTTCCAGCAGTGAAATACTTCTTCAATTTATTTTTTTCTTTGCTGATGCAACCATTTTTCTCATCCTGTCTCTTCAGATTGATCACTATGCCCAGAGGGATCTGAAGAAGGGTCTCCAACTCTTCGGCACAGAGGGCAACGTGGGTCTGACCAACGCCTGGATGATAGTACAAACTGATGTGAGTTGTTTGATCACTGCAGGGGAGCGGGAGGTGCTGATGTGAAACACAAGATGGAAGAAGTTAAAACAGAAAGCCTTAAAGTTTTAAAGGGGACCTGTTATGCTTTTCTGTATTATATGTCTTATATATAGCATTACAATGAAGGATGTTCATATTTAACTTGGCCAAAGTTCAGTAAACATATGTAGAAGTAATCCCTCTGAGCAAAGACTTAAGGCTTCAGATCGTTCTGAACACTCTGTTTCCAATTGTTTTTCTACCCTGGTTACAGTATGACATCAGAGTGTGCCATCAATGACTACTGAATATGGTCATCTGCTCCAGGCATGCTACTGCAAGTGTTTATATTATGCACACTGCAACGTGTAGCTACATTCTAACGTCAGAAAAACATGTAAACTTTGTGTCAGTGTTGTAATTGTATCCCCAATTTCGGATCATGTTTCTGCTGCAAAATGTCCTGTTGTGTTTAGAAGCTTTTATTGGTGAGTTTTCGTGGTAAAAAGTGCTGCTATTCTCTGACATTGTCATTTCCCAGCTGCAAGTATGCGCTGCTAAAGCACATGTAACAACATGCTGACGTCAGGAAAACATGATATTGGTTGCCAATGTTGTAATTTTTCCCCGATTTCGCAACAGATTCCTTTTGTTGAGAAGCTTTTATTGGTGATTTGTCATGGTGACAGGGGCCGCTATACTCTGTTAGAGTCATTCTCTGGCTGCAAGTACACTGCTAACATACATGTAGCTACATGCTAACCTCAGGGAAACGTGTAATCTACGTTGCTGATGTTGTTAATTTCTCCCCCATTTTAGATTATATGCCTGCTGAAACATGTCTTGTACTTAGCACTTCTCTCATTATTCTCCGTTACAGTCTTTTCCCAGCTGAAGTTGTGCTGCTAACGTACATTTAACCACATGTTAACATCAGTAAAACATAATTGTGGTTGCCATTGTTGTAATTTTCCTCCCGATTACAGTACTCGCTGCAATGACAAAGCAGAGACGCCAAGAAATGGAAGACCAGGAAACACTGACCAATTAGAACAGACTGAGCTTTTTCTGGAGGGGGCTTAAGAAGACAGGCGCTATACCAGGCCCACAGGAAGTGAGCCAGGATTTAAAGCCATTTTTTCGCAGTGACCAAACAGTGGTATTGCAACTTCCTGGATCTGCCTGGTGATGCCACTGGGCTAAAAAAGACTTAATTCTATTGACTTACACTGGGAAAGAGACATTTGTAAATCCATGAATTGAGCGTCACAACCCACACAAAACAACTTCTTTCACTATCAGGATTTAATCTATTTGTTCTGATAACATTGGGAAAGTCTAGAAGAGCCGTACGATTGGATCATTTTATCCCCATTCAAATTTGTGGAGCACTAAACCGGGAGTAGCCGCCTCGACCTGCTTTACAGGCGCACTAATGTGGAAGCAGCACTGATCATTTGAATAATTTCATACTGTGTAAATAGAGCTTTTTTGGCTTTATGTGCCACTGAGCAACTTTCATAGGAATGAACCTGCCCTCAATTCTGTATCCACGTATTTTCATACATCAATGCACTAAAGCGTCTCAGATAGAGGGTGAATACAGGTGTTCCATCACAGACATTATGAGGAAATTAAAGTGTTTTTTGACCACTAAAGCATGTAAACATGTTGTTGTAGAAACCTTGAATACAAGTATGAACGTGAAATTGAGCATACCCTTTAAGACATTTTTCCCCTCTTAGTCACAGTTTGTTGAGGTAATGATGCTTTAAAAAACATTCTGTTGTGAAGATTGCAGCCCATTCAAAATTAACTTCAGTGCCATTTAGCAAGTCAAGTCATGCAAAATACCTTGTCACGAGCTGAGATACATGACGATCTGACTGCATTATTCATTGTGGCAGCGCTCATTGTTGCTATTGGCAAGGTTTCACCATTCGCACCGCTGTGATCACATTAGATTAAAAGGGAGTAGTCAAATGTTGAAGGGCCATTCGGTTTTACATTTCTCCATTTTGTGTAAAAATTTGAATAAAACAGTGCAATCCATCCTGCAGTTAATGGGATCTGGACATTTACAAGCAGGCTGGTAAAAAATACTGGCAATCTAAAATAAAAAATGGCATCAGTAAAAATGTGGGAAATATCTCAACCGACAGTAGCAAACACTCGGAGCTTTGCTAGTTTAAATGCTGTGGTAAAATGCTGTCAGAGAGATTAATGCAAACATCGTAGACTCTCTGAGGTAATCTTTGTTTCCAGCTCTCACTTTGATGTGCTTTTTCCCCCCTTTGTATTATTTATTTATATTTTCTTAAATTCCACTGCAAAGAAAACACAATGTGAGGAGCAGAGATTTGGAATTAGGGATTGCAGAGGACGGGTGCCGCTGCTGGTGAATGCCTTTGGGAGACATCAAGTGATAGATCGGAGACTTCGGGGCTCTTTGGACCTTTTTCACATCACAGATCCAGTGTTATGGCTTGTAGTTTTGTTCCATTAGCAAATGTGCGGTAAACGCTGAGTGTTTGGCTCCTGCCTGTGTGCTCGCATGTGTCTAGGGTCTGCAAGGCATTTTGTGTAAGTGTGTGTGTGTGTGCGTATTGTGACTGCAAAGGCACAAATGATGACAGAGAAATGTATTGCTATGCAAATAATATATGCAAATGTGTGCGTGTGTCTGCATGTGTGGGTGTTAATATGCAGAGGTTGTTTTTTTACTGTGTTCAGAGTGATAGCACGAGGTGAGTCTGCCTGGATGAGCCACCGTTTGAAAATGCATGTGTGTAAGCGTGAATGTGCGCCTTTTTTCTTGTCAAGTAAGGGCAGCTGTGTGTATAGGGCTCCATAAAGTCTGGCTGAGATGAAGTCCATTAAAAGGCAGCTCTCATTCTGTCACAGTTCTCCCTCCCGAGCCTCCTTCATACATGCTGAGTCACTGAATAGATAATACAGCAGATGTCCCTGGAGCAAAGTTCACCCTGAATATTATTAATGGGCGCCTATAGAATAGAACAGAATCTACATACAAGAGAAGAAGTAGTAAAAACACTCACAAAGGCGCCAAATGCGAGCACAATAAATCAGGAGGGGTCAGACTCCACGCTGGCTGTAAACTTTTCAAGGTGAAAACATTTGAATATTCCGATGCTGTGCAGTTTTTACCCTTTGATTCGCTCTCGACCTGCTTTCACATAATTTGAATTCAGCTTTACTTCATGATAGATTGCAAACTTGATCCATTGTCTAAGCAGGTGAGCGAGTTTTAAATTAACACACAATCCGTGATTCTGCTCACGAAGCGGCGTGGGGAGCAGCTCGGGCGGCATTATTCCTGTGTGGAAATAAAGTCCACCGAGTGAACAAAACATCAGGGGCACTTTATCTTTCCATGAAGTACACTGATGAATTGGATTGTGGTGGAAGCCATGATCCCTTATCAAAAATCCATACCAATCACAGAGGGGGAAGATGTAGATAAAAAGAAGCAGGCGAGTTGGAAAATGATTTTAGGGCTTTGAGACAAATGAGATGTGGATTGTACAAAAGCGTCTGAAGCTCAGTATCAGGAAGATTAAGGGGTTCCTACGCACAGCACATATGAATTATTTTGCCCAGTGAATCTTATTCGTGGCAGGTAAATAATTTTCGTTTCCATCAGCGGAAGTTGTTTATTTGATATCAAGCATTAGGATTTTAGTGTCGTGATAATAAAAGGCCAAACTCTGCTTGACTTGTTGTCTCGTTGTCTTTATCTGGTGCAGTTTCGCTGCTGCGGAGTTACCAACCACACAGACTGGTTTGAAGTTTACAATGCCACCCGTGTGCCGGACTCCTGCTGCCTGGAGTACAGCGACAACTGCGGCCTGGACAACCCAGGGACGTGGTGGACAGCGGTAAGTTCTGGCAAGAAAACTGAAGTATACCTCCAAAAGGTGCTACTAATAACTTTCTAATCTTTTACAGCTTTGTATTTATACAGGATTATAAACTCACTGTTTGCTAAACCCCTTTCCCAGGGATTGTCGAATTATACCTTAGCAACCGTAACTAGGCACCGCAGGCCTGTAGAGCGGTGCGCGTGGGGCTGTAGGTGAAAAACTGGTATTTAGAGAGTTTGATAATCAACTTAGCGTGACGTTTAAGTTGATTATCTGTTGTGGTGAGGGTCTACCTGACCTGTGCAGGGAAACCGAGGTCCCATTTCATCTCAGGTATGGATTTTAAAACAAGAAGAACAAAGAAAAAACAAAGAGGATACATTTGAAGTGAGGTCGTCACAGTGTTGGTCACATTTAATTTAAATGCAAATTTGAATGTCGAAAGGTAATTCCTCATTTAATCCCAAATCATTCTGGGACCATAATTAATATGACTAAACATGTCTGCTTTTCTTCCTGTTCTGAGAAGATTTAGAAACTCAAGTATCAGTCATCTGTTGAAAAACAATGGCTCACAAATCATCTAATTCAGCAAAGACAAAGAGACAAAAAAATAAAAAAAAACTAGGCCTGCTATTTTTCTGTCTTTTTTTGGACCTCAGCTGTGCAGCTCGAGATCCCGGCAAGCAAACAGCAGGACATAGTGAGAGATTTATATTCATAATTACTGATATTGAATTAATCACCTCTCTCCAGAAGGACTTGACTGCTGCTGCAACTAATGTTCATCTGATGTATAATCAGTGTTTTTAATGTTTAGCAGCTGTACTGTGCAGAGAGGTGTTGTTATCTTTCAGGTTGTGATTTAAGGTTAAGAAAGCACCTGTACAGCAAATAAAATACATGTTCTATGTCATGAAATAAAAGACAAAATAAAACAACTGAGGTTTAGAGGTCTTACTCCTCTGTATCTCTTAAAAAGGACACTTTGCTGGTTTTCAACCAGTTTTGTATCATAACAGTGTGGCTCGTGTGTGTAAATGAACTGTAGTAAACTTCCCTCCATCAGATCTCACTGCTCATCTCTCAGCTATATTCACTGACTCTAGAGCCATTCCTCAAACTACAGCTTGTACCTACTCAATTTAAATTGCCGACCACCACGGACACAAAGAGTGTAGAAGAAGATCGAGGGAGAGACCTGCCCCTCTCTTTTTTCCCTCTTTGAAACTAAAGCCCAGATCATACCAACGATTCACAACGAGACAAAACTGTTTTAGAACACTGCAGTGAAAAGTTGCAGCAGTGTGAACTGCCTTGTCTCAGTTTGACTGAAGCCGGCCGATGGTCTCACCTGCAGCTAAGCTTGTCAGGTCGCCAGTGGCTGGTTTTAGAACTGAAGCACGTCACCTATACCCCTTTTGACAGTCATGGACTGGCTTGGGTTGGCTTGGCTTGGTTTGACTCGGCTCGATTTGGTTTGGTTTGGGCCGTTAGCCGATCACAGCAGGGATTTGCATTTCCATTACAACAGGGCTGCCTTCTTGAAGGAGTGTCTTAAACTGATGATGGCTTGGTTGAGTGGTGACGTTTAAAAGCAGAGTGCTGATCCACAGCTAAAGTCTCCTGCTATTCAACCGCCAAGTGGCTTGTAATAAAGTCAGCTGGCCGAGTCAGATACAAACTATCAGCAGGCGGCATGTTCGCTAGCTGTGGCAGCCCTCTCTTTCAGTTGAGCCTGACTGATTACTCTGCATTGCTTTTTTAAATTATTGTGACATATTTAGGAAAACAGTCCACCTGAAGCTCAGATTGTTTATGTTTTTGCTGCCACAGTGAATATTTCACTATCACGATCCTAATTCATAATTTAGGAAGCTACACATTATATTCAGCTTTAAAAATAAGCCTGAAAAGCTGGAAGTTAGAACGGACGTACATAGAATCGTTGCTATGGAGATGATACACCGTCTCGTCTAGTCGCATTGGTTAAATTTGGCAGGTTTTCAGAACGTTGCAGAACGGAGCGTTTCAAGTAATTGCAAGTTCAACTCATCTCATCCAGCCCATTCTTATTCCAACCTTGCTTTGTCAGTAATTTTGACGTCAGACACGGACACAAAAAGACATCTTTTGTGGTGGTATGATACCCAGCCAGTAACAACATTATATGGAGAGGAAAGGAAAGTTCCTATTAGGCGGACAGGAGGGTGGTGGATGGGTCCAGTAAACCCCCACACCCGGGAGCCCGCTATTCACTTTCTGTGTAGGTGTAGAGCCAAGCCATGATGTTTTTTTAGCCAAACTTAACCATGTGCTTTTGCTGTCAAGGACGTAAATGTAAAAACAAGGTGCTTTACCTATGTTGTAAGTGTATTTTGAAAAGACTCAATGCATGTAATAAGTGTAAATTCACACGCAGTCCATGAACATCAGAAACAGATGCAGGAGGATACCTAGCGCGTCATATTTAGATGTGAAAGTCCACTGACAGAGCAACAATATTGTTGTGGCAGTTCAATTTAGGATTAGGATTAGCTGAAGGCAGAGCAGTCTAAATCCAAAGGCAGAAGATGAGAACATGGCTGAACGTGGCAGGTTATGGTTGAGGCTGGCGTGGTGAACCTGAAGCCTCATTTACACAGGAACTGTGCAAATTTGCAGGAAAGCCCAATCCATCTTCTTTCCGCATTGGCAGTATAAAAACAAAATCGGGGAGTGCGGCAAAATGCCGCCTGCCTACTTTTGTTTATACAGAATGTGAGCGTGAGCTAGTAACAGAACGTGTAGCTCAGTGTGTGATGTAAACAGTGACGTACTGAGGAAAGCCGCGGCTGGTCAGTCCTTCGGCGATTCTCTCGTACATCGGCCCATCCTTCACGGTTCCCGTAATCCCACGGTTAATAGCCTCCTCGTTAGCGAGGGCAAGGAGGGCGCGCAATTCTTTATCTCCCCAGTTGCTCATCTTCTGCTTTGCGTCTCCTTAGTGCTGCTAGATACTCATTCCTGCTATCAGCTGTTTCCTGGTTTGAAGTCCACGCCAGTGGGTCGAACGTGCGGCGTCATCAACAGCCCCTCCCACAAGTCATCAACAGACCCTCCTGAGGCGGAAAGTCGCCTCGGTCTGTTTAGACCAAAACCGTTCCGCCAATATGACTACCCTACGAGGCGGAAAATTGGGCACCTCGGATCAACTCGCCAATCCAGCTGTGTGTGTGTAAACGCTCGCAGCTGGCAGACAAATCGGCCCAACATTCGCGGAAAATCTGGCAGTGTAAAAGGGGCTTGTGACACAGAACAGAGTGTGAATTAATGTCTAAAAGTACGAAAAGACAAAGTGTCAAAAAACTAGAAGCTGGCCTTGATGTCTGCACCACAGAGAAGACTAAATGATCTGGCAGAGTCAGGATATCTGAGCTGAGGTTTTATACTGCAGTGGATTGATTGTAGATGTGGTTCAGGTGTGCAGGTTCAGCAGCTGCTGGCACTCAGGAGGGGGGAACCAGAAGGCCACGCCCAGCAAACACACAGAGACAGACTGAAAACAAACGTGAGATTCTAGGGAGGGGAAACAGGAAACACAAGGGAGAGGCAAAGCTGAAACCCTTACAGATATTTGATAAGTTGGAATGACAACTTGTTATCTCATCACCAGTCTTTGGTATGAACTGGGCTGAAGACCAAACTCAGATCAAATGATAAAACTAAGCAGGGCTGATCAAACATAAACCAAGACTCTGTTCCTGTGTTGCCTGTTTCTCACCTAAAATGTCTTCAGAAGCATATTTTAGCAAACTATTTAAGTGTAATTTTGGATTGTTTGCTCCCAGCCAGCCACCATATTGTTTCCTGAGGGAAAACGGACAAGCTTACATTACATCACCCACCAGCGGGAGCATTTATTGGTCTGGTAGGGCGTAGTACATTCTGGTAGTTTTAGGGTTTCTACCTCTTCTATTTTGTGTGGTTATTTAGCACCAATTTCAAAAGTATTTGCAAATTTCTCCTGCATAGACAGCAGTTTTATGAAAAGACCATCTTTCCGATGGCTAAATACTTCATCACAGTCTCTTCACATCTCTTAAACCATTAATAGTCCACACAGACTTTGTATCTTGACCAGGTTAAAACCAATAATTGATGCCTCTTTGCTGCTTGCAAACCAGCTGACAAAAAAAGAAGTTGGCACTTGAGTTGAAATTAATTAGTGTCATGTGGAAAATCTGCCAAGAGGGGTTGCATGTGTCTGAGTGTGAGCATGACTGTTAATGTTGAAAACAGGATGTGCAGAGAATTGCATCAGTCAAAACAGAGAAATACAAGCTGCATCATTTTTACAAGTTAGTCTTAATGAGTATGTAACACGTGTAGCGATGTTGCTACAGCTGGAAAGTATGCAAATAGATCAATCTGCACATGTAACATGATCTAACAGGACTGCAAGTTGTTGCAGGAGAGTTAATTGAGTGAGCTGAGATAATATGCAAGGACAGCTGGTAATAATTACGCATTCATTCAGATCTTAAATTACTCCGCCTACTTGTGACCTATTCGTCACCCTGACAAACTCTGCCACACTGGAATCTTTTACTACAGTATCACTTTGGCACTGAAGCAAATTGTGTCTCACATGAAAGCAACCACCTGTTCTCTTGACACCCATCTTATAAACGTGTCATTAACGCAATAAGTCCCAGCAGTCGTTCAGTCATTAAATGAAGCCAGAGCGAGAAAACCGTCAACTGGTCTTTTTCTGTCAAGTACAATGGTCCAAAAAGTGGAAACCTTAGTCATCAACAAATACAGATTCATATTTAAAAATCTCTTTCTCCCCAAATTCACACAGACATCAGATTATTACTGAGCTGCTGTCTTTCCTGCCACAGGACACTATCTCTGGAAATTTCAGTCTGGTTTCAGAGGCCTCGCTCTATCGGACAGAATCAGCCCTCTTGACTAATGATCTCGTCTTGGCAGCTGATGCATCAAATTGTGACCTTCCTCCAGCTCTTATATCATCCTTGGAGTCAGTAGAACAGACCGTCCTTATGCAGAAACACAGGGAAGGTGTCTCTGACTCAGCCTTTGACTGTTTTCCATCCGATTTAACCAGAAGTTCTGTGTTGAAAATTCATTCTCATCCTTCTACTGTTTCCCGTGGGATCCCTCAGGGTTCGATTTTCGGTCCTTTCTTATTCATTATTTATGGTCCCACTGGCCCACATGTCTTGAGAAAATCCGACTTTGGATGCAAATTCAGTTTAGCTTATCTGATTTGGGATATAGAGTCAGTTGGATGGTGGGTTAAAGTCACTTGAGAAAAGATTTTAGCCACATGGTCCAGAAATAAAGCTCTAAGAGGACAATTATAAAAGCATATATTGGCGTATAGTCCCTGGTGGGACCTTCATCTGACAGCCAGTAATAACAAAAAAGCAACGCTTTAACCTGCATTAGTTATATTGTTTTTTGCCACTTGAGGCAAAACAACAAGCTGTAAACACAACATTGACATTGTATAACTATATAATTAATAGTAACTGATGTTAAGGTGTTAACAGGAAGTTTACACATCCAGCAGATATGGAGTAACAAAAACACTCATTTAAATTCCTGTTTTGGGCCACCTGGCAAATATAAGTCCAATATTCACTCACTTTAAGCTCTGTTTTTGGCCTCCACCATCACTCCTGAGGAAAATATCTGCCTGTTCACCTGTTACATTCTCCACAATATTCAGCAGTACCTAGTTGCTAACTTGTGCATGTAGTGTACAGTAGGTTTATTAATGATTACTCTCTATAAACAGATATCTGCACATGTAGATAGTATCATCATCAGACAGATAGCTGATGGGCTCTGAGATTGATTGTTATACGCAGCTGCCTGTTGCAGGTGGAAACGAGGCCGATGAGAGCGATGAGTCAAGAAAAACAGTGAAGTCACAGGCTGTAAAATGTAACCATAAAAATGAGCGGAAAGACACTAGCTTCACTTTGTGTGAAGGAGCGCTAGAGCTGAGGGGAACAGACTGATGATGGTTCTGTGTGGAACTCACAATAGGTGTTTTCACAGCAGATTAACTTTTTAATAGTTTAGGGAACCCCCCTTTTTGAATTAGGAACGATTGTAGTTCTTACAACACTGTCTTGAGGGACGAAGAGGAAGAAGAAGAAGAAGATAAGGATATACTTCATTAACCCCCAAGGGGAGATTAAATTTTTTTCACCCTGTTGTCATATACACACAGGCCCGAAATACACACGCACGCACAGGACCTATACATGCATTAAATGGAGAGATGTGAAGGGGATGCTTTGGACAGGCGCTCTGAGCAGTTGCCCGTTCAATGTCTTGCTCAAGGGCACCTTGGAGGCGAGCTGGTACCTCTCCAGTTACCAGTCCACGTGCCATGCTTAGTCTGTACAAGGACTTGAAACCACAATCCTCTGGTTCCCAAGCCAAGAAGGCTGCCCTTTAAAGGAGCCATGAGTGACATAAGTGTATGGTCCAGGCTTTAGTGAGCAAATATGTGACGGTGGATAGTGTGTATGTAAGCAGATGAAAAGCCTTTGAAGATAGGTAGATCTAGAGGGAGTTTCCAAGTGGGCAGTTCGTCTCAGGGAGGGGTCACAAGGTAGAAAAAGAAGGTTGATGTGTAAATCTGTCCAAATAAATTTGTAATCTGTGCCTTCAGATTCACAATCTGTGTGTACAGTTTTGTAATCTGTGCCCTCATAATCTGGTTTTGTAATCTGGTTTTATATCAGAATGCAAATTTGATGTTACCCGTGAGGTAATGACCCAGTTTGTAAAATACAACAAAGATATCATCAGAGTTGGTTTGCTTTATCATGCTGTCTGTTGATGTTTTATTTATGGCTGTTACTTACCATAGAAAAAGGTTCAAATGAAAACTCTGTAAAATCAATCAAATATATTTTAAGGTTTAAAACACCTCTCCAGCATGTTACAGTGCAGAGTTTAAGGGAAGGAAATGGAAACAGAGGAAATGAGAAAGGTTCAATTCCCAGAGATCCAGTGACATCTGTGTTCATCTAACGGAAATGAGTTCAAATTAAAGATAAGGGGTCTTGTTCATGAAGCATAAGCAGAACAAATTTGTGTGTAAACTGTTTGCAGAAGGAAATTTACATGTACTTCAGCATTCATCAGCATGTTAGTAGCTCCGATCATTTTGTGGGAGAGAGAACTCCACAAATGTATCTTCTGTTTGAGTGGTGAGACTGTGAGACCCACGTTACTGACCAAACACTGAGCTATCAGTGATGGCTGTCAGAATGTATAGCACTTTAACACTTAATATTACACATACATCACCTTATCCTCTGACTTTGATACTGACTGCGCCAGTGGAGGCATGTTGCTGTCTCCCCTGACAGAGGGGTCTCTCTGACGATGCAAGCTATGCACGCATCTGCAGCTGCGACTGGGAGGAGCCTGTAGCTGTTGAGGTTTTTATGTGTACTTGTATGCGTTTCTTTGCATCAAGTTTCTTATTGAACCATTTTAATTAACGGCACCCTTTACCTCCTGCCAGGCCTTTGACATACCTGTCCCTGTCACAGCACTACTAACAGAAGAAAATGAAATGTTTTTCTCAGCACCACTTCACCTAAAATAACTTTAATCTCAGCATCAGAAAAGTTTTTCTTTCTCTTTCTCTTTCTTTGTTTGCTCTATATTTGCAGGTCGTCAGGATGCACCTATCCGTAGTAATTATCGCCTCCTTATATGGTGGTCAGTGGCTATTCATCGGCGGGGATGTATGCTAATTGCTGACTAGCAGGAGCGCACTATTGATTTACGATTGATTGGTATTCATGAACATACACACGTGCCCATGATCAAATCAGAGTTTCCCAGAGTTTATGAATCCTGTTTAGGTTTTAAGCACCAAGGTTTTTTTATGTGCAATTCTACTCACAGATTTACTAACATTTTACAAATGACACCCAAGAAGTTTATCTTTCTGATGATTACAAAACATGCATATTTGTCATTTGTAGAGATCCCAAAGCCAGCAGCCCTTTATTATAAGTATGGTGGTGTTTTTCATGGACAAAAGTCAACAACCTAGTCCGAGGTACCAGGAGGCACTGATCGCAAATCTGAGGGTTCAGTTTACAAATCCAATTGCACAGATTTTACACATTGAGGTTTTTTTTCTACGTGTGATCCCAGAGGGGCTCCGTAGGTTGATGTTTGTTTGCTATCACAAAGTTTAACTTCACAAGAGTGCGAAGGGGCTCCTTGATGCTTTTAGAGCGCACACTGCACCGCAGTTTCTCGAAGAACAGAACATTCCAGAAACCAGCTAATAAGCAAACGCACCAGGAGGTAAATTAAACCGTTTTACACTGAGTTGCCTTAAAAATCTTGTAGCTACAAAAGCAAGAAACAGCATTTTTGCTGGTTTGAATTCTCATTTGACTTATTCAGTTCACTAAAAAAAGACAAAATGAAAAACCCAAAAGCAGCAGACCTACACAACAGCTGTTGTTCAGCTCTGCCAACTGCAAAAGTGGATCATTGCACTATTATTATTCAGCATGAAAGATGAAAAATAAAGTGTCACAATAAGATGTGCTGGCAGGAAAATTGGAGTTAAAAATAAGTTTTGAAGTCAACACATTGTCATCATTAACACACTGGGGCAACTTAATACACTGAGTAATCTGCTCCTGTCATCCAGCAGTGCTCCAGTAGTCTCTGTACGTCATAATGAGTGAAGATGATGAACAGTAATGACGATGATTTCAGTCTAGCTTCAGATGTTACTGAGTCGATGCAGCAAAATGGTAAATAGGCCCATTTAAGAAATCATATTGAGTGTGCCAGATGTCGCCTGTAGAAACAGCCACGGTTTGTAAAGATCCACATTAAGTGTGTCACTCGTCTCTTTAAAAATTTCATACTTGTTGGATGACTTCAATTTTGTATTTTAAACAAGATTTCAAACAGCAGAACATGTTTTTTTATCGTACAATTTAAGGTTCAGAGTTCACCATCTCACCACAAGATCCATTTACTAGCTGTTGTGCAATCATATGATCTTCATCAGCAGGCGGAGGTGTCCATTTGTTGTGGAACTATTGACGTTGAAGTTGAAGTTAATTTTTTTTCCGTAACGGACTTAAAGTAGTACGACAATAAGGGAAATTTGCTGATGAAGGTAACTAAATATGATAAAAAGCTTTGCTTCTAAATGAACCTTGTCGTGGAATTTTCTCATCATACAGTTGAATATTGTGATAATAAAACTCAGTAAAGTGTGTATGGTGTATATAGTGTTGTCTATTTTCTGCATTGGGATTAAACATTTTGAAGTATTGTGAGTCCAGTGGCACCACCTGAAATGTTTCCCAGGGGTGGCTAGTTGGGGCCAATGAAAATTTTAAGGTGGCAAACCAAATCCAAAAGCCATAACTGAATTTAGGAACTCCTTTGAAAATGGCCATGGCAGTTTTTCCCTTAATTTTGAGTAATATTTAGCCCCCTTCCCAATAAGCTAGTATGACATGATACCAATGGATGCCTGAGGTTGTCTAGTTTTATGAGATACCACTATCTTCACACTTGCCTTAAAATGAGCACGCCACAGCCTCTTAAAGGGACAGTTCAGTTTCTTTGAAGTGGGGTTGTATGAGGTACTTATCCATAGACAGTATATTACATACAGTGGATGTAAGTCAGCATGGCCCCAGTTTAGAGAAGCAGGCTAAAGTCAGGCACAGCAGCTAAGCGATGTACTGCTGTGGATGGGGGTCGGCAACAAAACGTTTGGGGTTTTTTTACCACCTAGAAAGTCCCACCTAAAAAAATTCAATATCAGTAAGTGTACACAAACAGTGTATGCAAACAATGTAATAAACACTGACCACAGCCAAGATCAACCTGCTGTATTGTCCCTCAATAGTGAAATATGAAAGTAGCGCGTTAATCTTTTTCTGGAACAGAACTTGCCTGGGTCCAGACTTTTGAATCCACCCACTTGACCAAGTTTAGGTTCACTGGTTCGTCTGGTATCATGACCAAAAATAGCAGTTTCTTGGTCAAAATAAAAAACAACCAGTGAGTACTATTGGGCGACCAATGCTGTTGTCAAGCTGTGGAACCAACTGGGAGTAAAAGCATGAATGGCAGGCCTTAAATACAAGATAAACACTGCCACTGAGGCTGCTCTAAATCCATACATCTTTTCAATATCGCCTGACTTGTAGTTTGTTTTTACTTCTCTCCGCTCCACTCTTAAAACCCAGGCAAAACAGATGTGTTTGCATGGCTACGAATCAGTGTGGACTTAAGTTAGATTCAGGGGGATATGTTGGTCTCTAGTGATTGCTTAGGGAAAATTAAATCTGCCTCCCCCATGGAAATCAGTAAGTAGACTGGTCACAATGTCAGACTGGAGATGGAAACAAAGTGTACGGATCTGACAATTCTGTCTGATATGAGGGAAGAACAGAAGAAGAGCTGGCTTCTCTTCTGCTCTTTGTTTACTTTAGAGAGTTTTCCTGCATCAAAAATCAGACCAATTAGAAAGCAGCGACCTTGAGCATCACAAATTTCAGTCCGCTTGTAAATGCTGCCATGTAAACACAAACCAAACTCGAGGCAATGTGCAACACATTAGTCCCTCATTCAGACCCGAGCGAATGAACCATAGGTGTGAAAACACCCTGAATTTTATTCTTCAGTTAAACAACTTCAGTAAATCTCTGGTAAGCCTACCACTTCCTAAGGGCAGATTAAACACGATGCCATCATGGTCACAGGTGTCGACTTGGGAGCAGACAGCCCTTCATCTTTAAATACAAAACCCTCAACTCCAAATGTTTGCAACTCGATTCAGTTTGTCCACTCAGAGATGGAAAGGCCAAGATGTGGCCCAACCGCAGCTGTTTTCATTTTAGGAGTGAACAACATAACCTTTTCAAATGTTTTTCTATTTCCTGAAGCCACGTCCTGCACGAGCCGCTGAAAGATTTTTCAAAATTATGCATATTTACCTCCTTCAGGTGACAGCTCGCTGGCCTTCACGTAGACCTCCAAATTTCACCGGCTTTCCCAGTGTGAAAGACAAATTAATCTAGATGGTTTTGTATTTTGATTAATGTTTGCCCTGCAGATAAAGGATTCAGTTAGTGTAGTTCACACTGAAGCAATTTTTCTGAGGTGCACAGAAACGCCAAGTTTGATGCAAATGTTTTAACCCTCGCTCCTCAGCTTGCAATCAAATCTTACTCCAGAGAGTGTGCAGAGACACAAACGAGTTTATATTTCTAAAGCGTCTAAAGGCAGATATACTGTAAGAGTGAATCTTTTTCCAGATACAAATCTTACAAAGGCCTCATATAACTTTTTCAATGAATAGAGTTGGAATAAAGTCTGATCCTTCTCTTGGCAGCTGAGAGTTCGTGAACTGTGGAAAAAATATTTTCTACAGATAAAAAAAGATATTCTTCACACTCATTGACAGCAAACGGACACAAACACAAAAGTCCACACTGAAAAATAAAGGCTGAAGACACACAGTTTGAAAGCCTGTGAATGTTTCAAGGTAGCCTCTGTGCGTAGATAATATGTGGGCTGTGGATGGAGAGACTGAGACTGTAATTACCTGAGAAATGTCAGCATTGCTTGTTTAAATAACTAAACACACACGTGTTTACATTTACCTAAAAAGACATCATATGGCAACAGAGAAGTAAAATGACTTTGTTGTATACAGTTGTGAAACCTCTAAGGAAAAAGGCACTTAATAAACACCATCAACTGGGATCAAGATGAACTGATAGTATAATTAACTATAATAAGTACTATAATAAGTGACTGTAAATGTAATTTACACCCTTTTTGGTTAAAGGATAGTCCAGTCACCAGAAGGAAATTTTGCCATTGTATGTGTCTGCAAAGAATACATTACATTAACATGTTTAATATGTCTCATGTCAGTGTTTCTAAAGCAACATAGTATATGAGCTGACTCTGTGGTTGGTACAGGGGATGACATGTTGGGCAGCTGAGCCACCTGGCAAGCTGCAGACCACTGTGTGAGACAAACAAACAACTAAACTGGTTGCTTTTTTAGTGAGTCGTCGCTGTGTCTTCCAGCATCTTTTTAGTCACCAAACAGGGTTGTTTTCTATCAAGACATAGCTGAGTTTCCAGGGTCTTTTTAGCTACCAAAAGTGGGTATTTGAAGCCATAACAGACTCATCCACTTCACGTCCCACCCACCCTATGCAGACTTTCTCGCTCTTTATTTTACCGCAGTTGCTCAGAGAAGCATAAAAAATGAAGTCACCCAATGGCTCCTCATACCAAAGCTAAGGATGCCTCCAGTGATAGGTATCTGGGGCCAGTTACTCAAAGCACCTCAAGTTTGCCCCTTAAGTATGACATTTAAGGTTTACATAAAATATCTTGCCGGACAGATCCTGTTACATAAAACTACAGAGCAATCAGTAATGTAAAGGGGCTGGAAGAGGCAGCTTTGGAAAGTTGAGTGAGCCAACCCCACACAGTCACAATCACAACCTGAACTTTTGTTTGGTATGTATTTTTAATGTCTCCTAGCTATCTGGGATCAGTAGGACCCACTAAGTATAAAAACCTAAACATTGTCAATGATAATTAAGTCCTGATGCCCTCAAACAAGATGATAATAAAGTCCTAATGCCTTCAAATGAGTACCTTACAGTGTCTTAGCTTGTTACTGTTGCTAAAAATACAAACATTATCAATCATAAATGAGCAAGTTTCAACCATAAAATGTGATCAGGTTTTGGACCATGTCCACTTTTGTGTCAGGATCAGCTGCAGACTGACTTGGCAGAGATGGCTGCCATCTTGTTTTTACATGACTTAGTGTATTGTGCTCTTACTACCACTAGATGGCACAAAAAAGTGTCCTTGAACGAGGACAGCAGGTCTAAGTTAAGCAGAACAAAGTATAAGGTCAAGTAAACCCAACATGTGACGTCCTCATATGAGGACACAGGGTCTCAGGAGGATAAATTGGCTTCTGGTGAAAATGTAAACGACAAAATCAGTTGGTCATCATTAAGCGTGTCCATCAAGTTCTCCTGGTCGTGGAACAGTCTTCTTGGGATGCCTTAATTTTTCTCTTTATCACCATAAACTCAACCATGTTGTGGTTAAGATTGAGTCAGAGATACTTAAAATTTTTGTCCTTACTTTGGTTACTAAGCTTCTTTGTGCAACAGTTAACAAACTTTTATCCTTAAGTACAAGACCAAGATAAGGAAAACACTTAAACTCTTAAGTAAACATTTTTAGACAGCCTTACAGGAGAAGCCTTGAGGATGTTTTGTGGGACTGATTTTTTTAAGGAAACCTTTAACTACAACTTTAAGGAAAGTCTCAGCTTAAGGGTCTTTGTGCGACCGGCCCCTGATGCTAAGGGCCACTGACTAGGCACCAGTATTTAACGTGTTTGGAGTGAGACAGTGTTGAACACATGATTGTGTAAAAATATGAACTTATTGTTTGAGCTACTCTTTAGCCGTGACCTTGATCCTCTACTAACCTGAACAAAGTCTTTTTTTTAACTTAAGCAAACCTTAATATTATGAAACACCCATTAGAGAGGTTTTGAAAGGTAACGACAATTTTGTTTTTCAGCATGGAAGTTCATTCTTGACCTTTTGTAGCAGTCAGTGTCACAAAATAATCTAAGCTCAATTATACACCTACTGAGCTTTTCTGAGCTCTCAGGCGATCCTCCTACACAGAGCAGGACATCTTATCAGCGGGGATGAGGACAGAGAGATAAAGCAGGTCCAGCAGGGCCGTCCAGGTCAAGGAGGGGATGATGGGAAACCCCCCAGCACAAACACTGCTGAACCAGCACAGACCACCAACAGCATCCCAGTGCGACTGTAGCCAGAATTTTCAAGTCACAAAGACGCAACAGAAACCTTTCAGCACCTGAAGTCCCTGTGCTGGGACTGACTTAGCAGGTTCAGGTTTACTTATCTGTTTTTTTCCCCCTGTTTTTATGGGAGTCTGCAGTCACGTCAAACAACGAAAATCTGAATTTATATATATTTTCTGGTGCAGCTCTGTGGTCCAGGAGGGTTGCAGTTGGGCAGCAGTTTCATAAATAACACTGAAGCTGAACTAAATGTTGGCCGACCGCATGATTTTCCATATTGATCCAGCAGAGAATTATTTCACCTTGTGCTAAGGAAAATATAAATTTTTTTGCTTACCCAGTGTTTCGGGTAGCGGTGAAATGTAGAGTAGATTGTGTTTGGTTTCCCTGGCTCTGACTCAGCTTCTTGATGTAAGGAGATTTAAAAAATAGCACAATCTGGAAGGCATGTCTGCAGAGATGAATAATTAAATTAGAGCAGCGCTGCAGACGGTTATGATAGCACCTTTTTCCTTTACTACGGTGGGTCAGACAGTCGTTGCTCCAGTGTAGCATAATAAAACAAGTGTCGGCACACATATCTTTAAAATGTCTTATAGAGGCAAAGTGTTGAAATACCACTCCCATCACTTTTAATGTCACCTTTTAACTGTTCTTAGAAATCCATTTTCTTTGCTTTGTGGATTCAGCCCCTTTTCATTATTGCACACATCCCTGACCCAGAAGGGCACGGCTCTATTTCCTCTATTAATAATAATTATCTTTCTTTTCTTTCTGTCTTTTGAGCACAATACGGCTCGGGGACATTTTCCCAAAGTTTGAAAAGAGATTTTGAAATGTACTCTAGGTGCTGAAAATGCCTTAGTGACAAGAAATGGAAAAGCAGTGGCAGGTTGTTTTTTTTTTGTCACGTTGCCTTCAGAATGCATTCACACAATGCCAGACATGAAAAATTCAGCCCATTCTCATGTCTAAATGATACCTGCGGTGTATACGCTGCTCCCGTATTCACATTACTCCTGTTTGTACAGCTGAGGGGAGACAAGGACAGCGGGGACTCGCTTAAATTCTGGAAAGTTTTCCCAAAGAATATTAGGTCAGAGGAGGAGAGGGGAGATAAGGATGTTGCCACAGGGGATCTTTTAGCCAAAGAACATTTTCTATCACAGTTACAGGAGGAGAGGACTTGCTGCAAACCATGCTCTTGTATATAGCACTGAACATCTAAATGGTGAGTTTACATTTGTGTGCCAATCTTTGCTCATTCTGTGTGTGTCTGTGTGTGTGTGTGTGTGTGTGTGTGTGTGTGTGTGTGTGTGTGTGTGTGTGTGTGTGTCTCCACAGCCGTGCTATGAGCGTGTAAAGGACTGGCTTAATGAGAACCTGGTGGCACTTTGGATCTTTGCTCTATGCACAGCACTTACTCAGGTAATTACAGCTTTTAAGTTGTGTGTTATTTTTTTTCAGCAGTCATTAACTCGCTCCTCGATATCTGCAGCCTCAGACGGAGGCTCTTACTTTGTGATAAATAAACCTAATACTTCCAGTGTCCTCTGCATTAGGAGCTGAACGCAGGATTTCTCCGGACAGCAGGAGCCCATATAAGCCTCTTGTGTTGCCACTGTAGACCACATAGGAGGGTTTGACTTTCCGTAAAATTCTTTTTATCTCCTTTCCAGCCAAGTGCTACGTGATGCGCTTACACAAGCGGAGAGGAGAAACACGCTGTTCTTGAAAACATCAGTCACACGAGGCGCCTGTGATGCTGCAGGCTCATTTTTAATCACTGGTTAGATTCTCAGTGTCCGTTTTGAAAATCCTACTGAATGTGCAGCGAGATGGGAACCAGAGAGAAGATGCAATCGCTGCCAAACTTATCTCAAATATCTGAAACGTCTGCTGAATCACAGCATTGTATAATTCAAACAATTTAACTTTAAGCTCAGGAAAAGAGGAGAAGTTAAAGCACCTTAATGTAACTTTTAAAACAAGATGGCTTCAGCTGCTGCAGCGTCATCACAGGCCTGCACTACAAAACCAGTTCAACTTACCCAGGATATGTCTCCATTATCTGGTTCCACTAACCTGTCACATTGGCTGTCTGGATAACCAGTACTACAAAGCTGGTTATCAACTAGTTCAGTCAGCTCTTGGTTTTCCACTCCAGCCATGTTCATGTGAAAGAAGCAGGGGTGTTGATTATGAGCGACATAATCAGAACCACGAATGAAGGAGGCTGCTTCATATGATATGAGATGACATGGTACTGAAATTCTCTGTGATTGAGAGACAGTAAATTGTCAGTGATGTGGGATGTAAACGGTACTCTGTAATCTTGTAACGGAAATGTAGAAATATTCAAAATACTACCCAAAATTCACCGTCAGCTGAGACTTAAATTACATGTAGGCATCTCTAGGTTATATTTGACATTAGTACAAAGTATTTTTTGCTATGTAGTTGGATGATGACGAAACTACTCTGAATATGTCACATAAAACATTTTAAAGTAACACCAGACTGTTTCTGCTGCTGAAGTAAAGGCAGGAAAAGTAGTTAATGACTGACGAGGTCGACCTGACCAAAATGTTTCATGAATAATAACGAGAGCCAATTAACAGTGTGTGGATTATTTTACTAATAGAATAAAATATCTTTTCCTAGTTCTCATCACACAAGTGTCTCACTGTTTTCAGCTGCAGTGAGAGAGTGTAAAGTAGCAACACTATAAGTAAAATAAATAATAATAATCATAATAATAACAATAATATAAGTTAAAATCCTGCTAAAATCATGAGTTTAGTGTGTCAACAATCTCTCCGTTTGTTCAAATCTCTGTTTTAAAACCAGTGGAAATAGAGCCCTGGAACAATGAAATGACCGACTATTACTACTGACCTCTCACATTATATTGGCTACCCTTTTTTACCTGACATTCCTCACTTTTGTCTGTGGATACTTTTTAGGGTTCTTCAGTGATCTGATTGGTCAGAGGTCAGAGTGTCGACAGGCTGTGATCCGATACTCTGAAGTTAAAGGAGCAGTCCAGTATTTTGCACTTTGAGCCCCATTCCTGGTTGTTTATGATGAAATAGAGTGGTTCAGACCAAAATCTTGACGATTGCTCCTTCTCTGAGAATTTGAGAGAATTTGTCTTTCCCCTGCCTGGCTTAACAATGCTGTCTATGGCCATGTGTAAATCTGTCCTAAAACCACCTTAAACGTTGGTTTTCAAAGCCATGAAACTCACCCAGTGGTCAGTGGTGTTCCTTGATGTTCCCACATAAAAATCGTAGCAAACTGTGGTTTCCAGCCGTGTTTTCTATTCATCTGGATTGTGGAACTATTTTTTCAGCTGCCTCACACCCGTGTGTAAACTTCTGCTTGATCGTACGTTTGACCCTGAAGCGTTATACACTCCAGCCCACTTGATGGCGATAATGCTCCTTTACGTGAGTGTCACCAACCGGCAGGAAACCATTGCAATGTAATGGGACACAGAAAGAAGCAGAAGAAGAAGGCTGGCGTTGTGTTCATAGGCATCGTACTGCGAAGGTTGTTTACAAGCGAGTAATAATGGGCAAGTTTTGTGTGGTCAGCGACTGCGGGAGTCAGCGATTGTCAAGTCGGCACTTTGGCTGAGCTAAAAGACTACAATGACTACAACCTTGTCGTAAACAACCCCCTTTCTGTTTCCAGTGCCGGATTACTACCAACGGACAATGAGGCTTCCTATAGGAAATCAATGCACAGACAAAATGTCAAATAAATCATCATGGAAACCACAGTTTGCTACGATTTTTATGTGGGAACATCAAGGGACACCACTGACCACTGGGTGAGTTTCATGGCTTTGAAAACCAACGTTTAAGGTGGTTTTAGGGACAGATTTACACATGGCCATAGACAGCATTGTTAAGCCAGGCAGGGGAAAGACAAATTCTCTCAAATCCTCAGAGAAGGAGCAATCGTCAAGATTTTGGTCTGAACCACTCTATTTCATCATAAACAACCAGGAATGGGGCTCAAAGTGCAAAATACTGGACTTCTCCTTTAACCTGCTCCAGAGCAGGTTAGCTGTTCAGCATAAGTTACCACGATGATTTATCCTGGTAAAAAAATATCGGGATATGACATCACAATAAGCAAAAATTACAGAGTTCAAAGGGTTAAAATAACCACAGGCATTACACCTGGAAGGAAAGTTATAATACTAGGTCACATAAACCCAGGGAAAGTAGTTTCATTTCAGGACACCATACTGACCAAATTTCCAAACGCCCTCCAACAAATGAAGAAGAAACTGCAGTATGAAAATGAGCAAACATGCTCTCATGTATCCTGGTCTGCACTTAAAATTAGTTCTGGGAAAAAGTGTGTGAAGCCTTCAAGGAAGTGTTTCATCACCATTTCCCACAAGAATCAACTGTAGTCTTAATGGGAGTCACACTGGAGGATCTAAAGGAAATCTCTTAAATGTGTTACAAGCCTTATTAACAGCAGCCATGACGTTCAACAGTAAACTGGTTAAAACATGACACTAATTTTTTCCTTAATTCAATAAAAATGAAACAGTTGGATCCATGTGATGGTCGCGTTAATGCAAGAACATCATTAAATTAATTCATAAACACACACACACACTCAGACAACAGGTAAATTTTAAAACGCTGTTTTCCCGTGAGAACAATTTGCACTCACATAAGTGTTTCTATGTTGTTTATTCGTGATCTCCATCCACAGTGAGACACCTGAACAACACACAAAGAACTGAATCTCTTCCTCTTCGCCCTCCTCTACGTCTACAAACAATTAAACTGCATCACAGCTGACAGGCAGCCCAGCCCACCAAATCATTTCCTGGTCACGTCATGTTAATGACAACAGCTGTGTGTTGACATTTTGAATGAGTGATAACAGAGGAATCTGTTAGTGCTATATTGTAGATAACTCGACTTGCAGACCTGGACTTGAAGACATTTCACCTCTCATCCAAGAAGCTTCTTAAGTTCTTTGAACTCTGTGTGAGTGTGAACTCTCACAGAGTTGTTGAGGTCACATGTGAGTCGTTGACGCACCTGGCTATCATGTGTGTCGTTACAGTTATAAACTACATTATTCTGCTTTTGTCTATGCAGCCAGGAATGCATTGATTTGTACACTGGTGGAACTAAACAACCACTCCACAAGCACAAGGCACAGCACAGGAGAGTCAGCTCCTCAGGTCAAGAATCAGCAGTTCATTTACATCTAAAGGAGAAGGGACAGTCCTTTGAGGACAGCAATGTTGTCTTGGCCAGAGAAGACAGATGGTCTGAAAGAGGCATGAAAGAAGCCATCTACATCAAACTGAAATGACTATCATTAAACAGAGGAGGTGGCCTACAACAGCACCTATCACCCACCTACTATGCAGTCTTGAAACCCCTCCTGAGATGACTTAACACCCATTCACCCCTGGGCCCATCCAACCCTAACAACACACATGATTCCCGGGGAGGCCAACGACTCACATGTGACCTCAACGACTCTGTAAGGGCTCACACCCACACTGAGTTTAAAACCTGCGATTCCACACCAGCAGGTTAGAGCTTAGAGCGGAACGAGCCTCTTGGATGAGAGGTGAAACATCTCCGAGAAGTCCAGTTGCCTACGATATAGCACTGAGGATTACCCTGACCTGGATGACTGAGAATCTTCACCAACAAGATAACAGAGAAAGTTAGAGGCAACTAAAGGTTGTCTGCTGACCTGTGCAGCACACAACTCCAGACACTCAATGGCTGGCTTACATCAAAAGCTCTGTTTACCCCGTACACACTGACATTTTAACCTGGAATTTCAAGATTTCACACACTGGAGGCCATTTTTGTCGAGCTCAATATTTGTCTGGATGGATGACTCAGTCAGAGAGAAAAAGATGTGCTCACATTTTCAACAGGCTTCATGTGGACATAAAGCTCAGATACATGCTGTATAGCACTGTGCAATGTCTGTGTGCTGCCTTTGATATATTATATTATTGCTATTTAATAACTATTTGTATGAGTATGTATGAGAACCTACATTGGCCTTTAGGTGCAAATTTTGCATGTTAAATCAGTTACTTAGTTTCTCATGTATTAGTTAGTTAGTCTGATTTCAAGAGACATTACCCACTGATTATCAAAATAGAAACAATGAAACATGAAAATAACAGTGAACATTAATGACTCCAAATGTAAAATTGAAAAAATACTGATACATTTTGTTATACACAAAAGAAGACTAACTTGATGTCATTTAGATTAACATGATAAACGTGATTGTGTCAAACTACAGTGCTCCAGTTAACCCTCTAGTGTCAGTTTTGGACGTTCAGGGATGGTGTGTCAATATCTGCCCGTAACACACACAGCGCCTTTTCAAAAGAAACTTCTGTTATCACAGATAATTACAGTTTCTGCTTGTTACATGCACACAGTCTCTGTCAAAATAAAGTTAAACCAATGAAAGTTTACTTAGTTTTTATGTTTTATGTTTTGGCAACAAAAGTAATTAGTTAGGGTTAAAAGATCTAAAATTAGAAACACTTACATCCACTGATGAATTTAAGGGCATCTCAAAGAATGTGGTGACAGAAACATGTTTTCTTGAGAGGTCACTACTATTTTTTACATTATATGTAGTATTTGTTCCATTTTAATGTGTTCTAATTGGCTGCTACCCTCGGCCAGGTCTCTCCTGTAAAAGAGATTTTCAGTCTCAATGGGACTTCCTGGTTAAACATTGGTTAAATAAATACATTAAAATAAATTATTACATTAATAAAAAAATCATGTAACGTTATGTCATGTGACATGGACCATGTGGCATACCACATTACGTAGTTAAAATAACTAATTTCTCACTCTTTATACCGCGTCAGTTGCTCTGAGTGCATAATAATGATGAGGCTGATTGCATCTCAGCTGCCCAGTGCGTCGGTATCTGACGCCAAGGCCCACTGACGAAGGGTTGGTATTAAGCACAGACCTCCAGGGCTGCAAAATGAAGCCAATGTGCAAATGCCAAAACCTGTTGTTCATTCAAAGCCAAACTTTACAGCAGAAATTAACATGTTTACAGCCTGGTACAAAAAACGGTTTTGGTCTCTATAGCTAATTTCCCTGTTCATGAGAACTGATGAGGAGGTGAATTTTTATATAACTCACCTGTTTAAATGTTATTAAAGCCTCAAGTTACACATAATTAACAACGGGCCGCTCTGAGTGACAGGCTGTCTGATGATCATATTATATTTATATGTCAGATCCAACCCAGTCTCAATCCAAAGTCATCGAAATCTGGCACCTGGGCAGTGACTTGCGGTGTCAGACACTGAAGAAAAAAAGCTGTCCTTCAATCACAGCATGATATGCAGCCCGTCGCTGTTACAGTTTAACAGTGCCTGGCAACGTCAGGGGGAAACGCAGCGTGACAAGAACGAAAATAAGGTGGCAAAGGTCCGAGCCGGGCCAGCAGGAGGGGTGGTGGATAGATCCAATGTACACTGACTTTTACCTGGGAGAGTGGTGTTTGTGTCCTGTGAGATTCTAAAGCCAACCACGTGTGTGTGTTGTTGAGGGAAAAAAATACGTCAATTTGCGATGTTTTACCGATGTAGTGTGTTTATTTTGAAAGAGACTGTATGTTAACTGTACATTTCCTGTGAAAACAGAATTGTACTTTGAAAGAAGACAATGTAGGCAGAACTTGACACAGTGTCCCAGAACGTCAACAACCAACGAACCCAGAGTACCTCGCACATCGTATCTAGACATGGAAAGTCCATGACCAAACGTTGATATGTGACGAGGTCAGAGTCACTCCTCCAGAGCGCCAGCCTCCCACCCAAATATAGTAACTTCAGACTTGAAAAGTATAACATGGCAACCGCCAAAATGCCAAACTTGAGTCCACAAAGCAATCTGTGACTTTACGGTAGCTACATCTATTATTTTTAAAGTCTGTGGTTGGTATTTGAGGAGCTGAGAGTGAGAACACCCCGACTGAAAAGCTTTCTCATTGCTGGAAAAACAAAAATCAGTGCTCATCAGATACGTGTTTGCTAGAGATGCTGGAACTGTAAGATACAATCTGTAATAAAGGAAAAGCATCCACACACTCCAGTCTGTGCAACATTTAATAAATGAATATTGCAGAGATTGGAGAGTGTGAACGCTCCTCCTATTGTTATCCGAGAAATAACCGTAATGAGATTTGGATATAACAGTATGACAGAATAAATCTTTTTGGCGTTTATTGTGAAACAGGTGTACATTACGATGATACAGAGAATGAGCCAAACAGACGGAAGAGCTCCTTTTCATCTCACTGTGACTTTACACATCTGAGCCCATCAGGTTTTAATGACTGATTTGTTTCCTGTGTGTGTGCAGATCCTGGGCCTGGTCTTCTCCATGACGATGTTCTGTCAGGCAGTGAAAGTAGAGACCTTCTACGCCTAGCGATCGACCCCTCTGTCCTTCAGCACACTTGGATTGTTTCTCATCAGAGAGGGACAGATATAGACCCACCCTCCCCCCTTCTTCCTTCTCTTCCTCCTCCTCCTCCCCCGACAGACTCTTCTTTCCTTGTCCTCTCCGTGACATTCCCTCTCGGATGTCACCAGTTCACAGTTTCTCTGCTAACTATCAACAAGCACAGTGTCGGTGTAATACCTGAGTTGGTTCCTATGGTTTGCTCTGTGTCAAAAGCTAATTTCTGTGATACATTTTATGAAGCAGTATTATGAACATGTATAAAAAAAGTGTAACCCTTTTTTTTTTAATATGTGTTTTGTTCTAAATTATTTTATGGTTTGTACGTGTTTTCAAAATGGGAGCTACAGTTGGGAAAGTGCTTCAAGTGCATGTCTCCTGCGATGGTGTGTATTAAATGTTTTGGCTTGACTAAACAAGACGCGTCAGCTTGTCATTCCTCAGCAGGAAACGCTGAAGGGTTTGCATGTAATCCTGGTGTATTTACGCCCAAAATCCTGGACGACAAACCGGAGAAACTGAGGAAATTTGCCAGGAGCGGGCATGTAAAATGATTTATATATTTCCTCTGCTTAGACATGCTGGGATCATTGAAATATTTCGTAGCATCTAACTCATCAGGTATTATTATACATATTAAATTAAAGGAAGTGCTTTGCGACTTCATGCACTATGGAACATGTGGCTTTTCTTACTGGCTGGATTTACATGAGACATAAGAATTACACCAAAAGACTCTGTCAGAGGAATTTAAAATGAACATGAAGCAGGATCCTCCAGACTGCCCTGGGGCGATTTCCCTCCCAGCACCAATCAGAGCTCCAATGACAAAGATTCATCTGCCGTCTTTGAAGCCCCCTCTGGCTCTTTTGTGGCTCCTTAAGTTCTTTTTTTTTTTCTTCCCACCTTGGGCCGTCAAGTATAATCCAAGCCATAAGGACACCAGAGACGCATTTTGATTAAATAGCCCCATAGGGGAGAAAATGCTTTGAGAGGCGTCTTCAGCTACAATTTGAAGTCCAAGCACTGCAGGTGCTGGAACTCTTTTTGCATTTGTTAGGATTTCTACTTCCCTTTGCTTCTTTTTTTTCTGCCTTCAAACAATCTGGACCTGAGAGACCAAAAGTCCCAGAGCAATCAAATATGTGGAAACGCTTCAAATCTCACCCTGAAGTCAGCCAAAGAAGCTATGCAGATCAGCCAGTAGGTGGAGCTTTGACAGGTTTGTTCCTGGCACAAGTTTTTTTTTTCGGCCATTTTTTAATCATGAAAAATAAAAACATTGTTCCTAATTTTCCCACATGTGCTGTGTGTAGCAAACTGTGACTTGTGGTGAAAAGCGGAGAGTGTGTTGTTCCAAAAGCGACTCATAAACACAACAAGCTTGGACCCAGAAGGACACAAAGACAGGCAGAGGAATATAAAAGTTCTCATTCACTGAAGATCAAAAACAGGCAAGGGTCGCAGACAGGTAATTAGTCAAAACAGGCAAACACAACCAGACGGGGGGGCGGGCAAATAATCATCAATCCGTGTATCAAGCAGAGGGTCAGACAGGCAGAAACAAAGGCCGGAAAACTAGGGCAGGATGAGTGGAGATAGGCTGCTATAAATACTGCAAGGTGATTAGGAAATAGGAAGCAGAGGAAGGTCATGTGATGGAAAACTGTGAGAAAAATGGGGTTACTGCAGGGCAGGAGGGAGCTGCTGGATCTGAAATGACATGAAGAGTTTGAGAGTTGAGAATGTTGGAGCTGGATGGAGTTGTGACAGAGATGAAGGATGTTCTCGATGAGTGTGTCTTTGTGATATAATGTAACAGTAGCACATGAGAGGCACAACCTGGGACTACCTTTCAAACAGTGATGAATGTACAGACCTGCCCAGCCGGCACAGGACATCAATATGATGTCAGACAGACTTTGGATTCTGAAGGTGGAGAGTTGTTAAATTTAGTTGGAATGAAAATCCATTGATGATACTTTAAATGCCTAATGACTTCAGAATTTCACATTGTGTGGACGTTAACATGATGTTCTGCAGAGTTTTATTCCCTAAACTTTACAACTAAAAGTCATTTTGCCACGTGAAGGAGACATTGCCATGAGACATTTGGAAGATGCTGGATTTTAGTAACGATCATCATCATCTGTCATCAGTATTCTACATCAAACTGACGTTGGCATTTCAATCAGTCAGTCAGTCTTTCAACACTTCACTTGCTTTGGTCTGAATCAGGTACTAATTTTCTTACAAAGTTGTATAATTGCCTAGAGTTGGTTCGTGTTCTCACGGCAGCATTTACAAGCGGACCAGATCAAATGCCTTGTGTGAGAAAGCTGCTCTTGATTGGTCAGAATTTCCATGTGGGAAAAATCCAGGAAGTAAAGCAAACGTTGAAGAAGAGTACACTGTCAAGATAAATGTGACACTTTCTAATGTCACAATGGAGGGACAACTACGCAGGTTGATTTTAGCGCTGCTCATCGTGGACTATATTGCTGTCATTGTTCATTTGAGTCAAAGCATACAGTTTGAAAACGAGGCGCGGCTCCAACTAGAAAACAATGTTTTGATGCATTGGATGTGCTGAATGTGCATATTAAGGCAGTACAGGAGGAGGCGCACATTAATAATCCTCCAGGACTGTAACATGCTCATGTTTAACCCAAACAATGTGTCATGTGACTGCAGTTGGTCCAGATCCAGGTCGGAACACGTTCTCACCACAAACAAACCACACCGGAGACCACCTCTTCAAGAAGGTCTCGGTCCGGTTGCTGTGGTGCACATCTGAGTGTGATTGCTGTGTTCACACCTGCCCAAATGAATCGCACTTAGGGGGCAAACAAACTTGAGTTTGATTGAACTGAACCCAACAGGGCAGGTGTGAAAGCACCCTGAGATTTAACAGAAGTCTTGGGCGCTTGGACACCAAAGGGAGATATTTTGTGATCAAGGGACATCTGAGCGACAGCAGGATAAATCCCCCCATGGAGTCCAGACACTGATGATGGTGGTGGTGGTGGCTGCTGACTCTGAGGATGATGAGGCTGATGAATCCGTAAAGACAAGGTGGTGATGGGGAAGTGGAGGGCGTGCACAACTGCAGCAAGAAGGAACTACAGCAGAGAAAAGTCCATATTTTAAATGAGGAGCAGTAAGATGATATGCTGACAGAGATGGCATGTCACTTTGCCATTGGTTGGTCATGGTGATTGTGTTGGTTGTGTAAGTTTTGGTCTTTTAAAACAAACTTGATGTGAGAATGTGCACACCTGCACAGAGACTCTGACCTAAACAATCAAACATTTTGGAGACAGGGGAAATTAGGGATACAGATGGTGAGGTGGTGAACTGAAGCCAGATTGTAGAAATCAAATGTGAGAGGAATCATTATACACATAATGATGCCTCTCATACATTTAATTTAACTTCAAATCCCACGTTATTCACAGGTCCACTTCATCATAAACATCAGATCCAGCAGTTATATTTGTCCTTCTGCCAGTGAGCCAGAACTCTTCTATAAGCGTCTTTAAATTAGAAAAGATATAAGCCAACTCAAATGTCAAATCAAATCCCACTCAATATTTCATCAGCGCTGTCTCAACATCACATTCCTCACTCCCGCAGCATTATGTTACTGACACGCGGTCAGCTGTGGAATGCACAAATCAAACAGCATTAAATAACTGCAGAGCAGAGCGCCGATAGTTTTCAATGATATTTCTAATACTGTGCATACAATACCAAGCGTGACTTTAGTTTTCAGATAGTTTATGCATGTAAAACACAACTGTGCACACACAGAGCACACTGGAGACACTGCAGTGGCTACAACACACACTCCTGTCATCTCATGCACGTCTTCACCACCTGCACATATGGACGGTGTAAATAAGCATAGCAAAGTCTGGCAATAAAGCCAGTGACAGCTCTCAGACAATCATTACACTTCATGATCTTATTTTGAGTCCTAATCATAATGCAGGCCAAGATCCCCTTCACACAACTTAAATACTGTAAATAAATAAATTGTGTTCAGGTATCAAATTATTAAAATGATATCCCTCAGTGGGGGACACCACTGACTAACATGATCATTTTTGCAGGATGTGAAGCCATCAGTGTGATGCTGTTAATACTGCAGGGACACTCAGTACTCACTATAAAGACCCACTGATCAGCAGGCTTATCTCTATGCATCAGCATTTATGAGGTGCTTTGCATTGATCATTTATGGTTGAAGGTAGATGGCAGGACGTGAGGCTGATCCATGTGCGGAGAATTCCAAGTTGATTTGGGATTTTTAAAAGGAAATTGCACACATGGTTCTATAAATCAATATATTTTTGGCGCACAGCATTTCCAGCTTTTGTCCATACAAACAAATTTAGCATGAATCTTTCACACTGCTTTAAAAATGAGACCCCTGCTTCTGTAGTCAACTGAGTGGAAGACTTTGAACCAGCAACAGGCTGAAGTTACCACTGAAACTATGAAAGTGCAGTCAGCAGAGTGCAGATCTCTGCCAGGTGTGTCTGTGGGCATGTGGGTGGGGAAGAGGGAGAGCACGGCAGGCTGTGTGTTAGGCGTGTATGCATGAGTGTAGTAGAATGAAGGGGACACAATATGCGTTATCAGAGCCTGCTATCAGGGGCCATGGTGGCTCAGAGGTAGAGTAGACTGGCTCCTCCAGTTGGCATGTTGGAGTATCCTTGGCCAAGATACTGAACCCCAAATTGTTCCTAATGGCTGTGCCATTGGAGTGTGAGTGCGTGTGAATGGTTACTGAGTAGCATTTGGCACCTTGTATAGTAGCCTTAGTCATCACTGTGTGAATGTGAAATGTTGTGATTTTGGTCTTTCATTGTGCCTACCCTCAGTGGATCAAAACATATCAGGTATGGGATTAATCTGCAGATGCTACGGTTAAAAACAACACCAAACTTTTCTATGGATGTCGGATTTTGAGCCACAACAAAGGCCAGAATGTGGCCTGTGACAGATTAGGTAAGGCTTGTTTTTAGCTAAGCTGATACCCGATGTTGGATCAAAGTCTAATAGTCAAGTGCATAGTGTTTCCTTCCTGTTAATGTGTTGCACCCCTTCAATGGCTCCAGTTAGACATAAGGTTTGGTTCAGGTTTAGGCAGCTGGAAACACACAGCCAGGGAAACAGTCTTTGACAGAACAATAGAAATGTCTCTACGCTTTTGCTACGTGAATTTGTTGATCTTTTGTGGCCTCTACCAGCCAGTTAAGAGGAGTGAGGAGTGAGATGTCACTGAAGGTATGAATCAGGTTTTTAGACAATTCTGAATCACAGCAAAAACGAGAGGTCCTTGAGCACACAGTCATAAACGTGCATAGAAAGTATTAGGCTGATTGGCCTAGTAGTATGTGAGATTAGTTACAGACAGGCAGATACACAAGCGGACACATGGTGGAGATAATGAAGACAGATGGATCACAGTCACTACACATATCTTGCTGGATCTTATCCCAGTATGCACTGGGAGACACTATCACATGACTGACATACAGACAGGCAACAGTCACAGTCACATTCGTTTTCTTTCCAAATGACTGTCATAGAGGTGAAAAACAGTGTAAATAAGTATACGATGGGGCTCCAAGTTTTGTCAATTCACAAATGGTTCTTCCTGTCAGCTGAGGATAAGTTTTTCATATGGTATCAGCTTGGCTGATGGGCCTGGAACCTTTGACCTGCAACAGAAATCGCCACAAGCTTATATTTTTGCTTCTCTCTCGCTTAACAGATGCCCGCAGTAGATCCCCGATGATGAGATGTAGTTTAAAAAATGCCAGGACAGATGGAGACTATTTTCTCAGCCCCCACTGCAATTGCACCAAACCAAATACCGCTGGCTTTCCACACAATGATTTTAGGCGTTTGGTCACTTATATATGGGTCTCTACACTGGTGTTTTCATGCAGCGTTTCTATTGAGAAATAAGTCAAGTTTATGTGTTCAGCCCTTGAATGCAGTTAGAGTCTCAAAGGCTTCACTGTGCCAGCATTATGAAGCAATAAATTAAAATGATAAATTAAAATGACAATCCACAATCTCAGGCCTTCAGTGAAAGGAAGAGGAAACTCCCACTAAAATCTCATTACACAAAATGGACCAGCAGTTCACTCTTCTCTTCAACTGAAGCAGCAAAAACCAACGTGTACAAGCTTTTCACAGTACAGTAGCATATACTGTATTTTCGTGTTCCAACATCTAATGGTTCAGAAACTGTGATTCTGGTGCAGCAGCTGTGACGTAGGAAATAAGCTATTCTGGGGGTGAAAATGAGCCTTGAATACCAGTGGTTGATGTGACCTTAAAAACATGGTGGACATAATTTACAGAGCAAATGATGAAGTTGAAAAGTAAGGGTACATGTTGGCCTAGAATAAGGGTTTATAAGAAAAAAAGCTTTAAAAATAAAAATGGAAGCATGGAACAACCACATAGAGGTGCAGGACGACTACAAAGAGACACAAAATGCCCACAAAGAGAGAAAAAAGGACTTCAAGGAGAGACAAAACAACCACAAAGGTGCAGAATGACTATAAAGAGACACAAAACTACCAAAGAAGACATCAAAAAGAACACAGGAAGGTGCCAAATGACCTCAATGAAACTCAAAATGACTTCAAGGAGAGACAAAACAACCATAAGGTGCAGAATGACTACAAAGAAACACAAACAACCAAAAGAGACACCAAAAAGAGCACAGGAAGATGCCAATGAACTCAAAGAGACACAAAAGGACTTCTAAAAGAGACACACAACAACCACAAAGAGGTGCAGAACAACTACAAAGAGACACAAAATGCCCTCAAAGAGACATAAAACAACCAAAAGAGACAGCAAAAGGAACACAGAGAGATGCCAAATCATCTCATAGAGACACAAAGGGCTTCTAGGAGACACAAAACAACCATAAAGGTATAGAACAAGTACAGGGAGACACAAAATTCCCACAAAGAGACACAAAAGGACTTCAAGGAAAGACAAAACAGCCACAAAAGGTACAGAACGACTACAAAGAGACACAAAACGACCAAAGGAGACACCAAAAAGAACACAGGAAGATGCCAAATGAACTCAAAGAGACACAAAAGGACTTCAAGGAGACACAAAACAACTACAAAGTGGTGCAGAACAACTACAAAGAGACACAAAATGCCCACAAAGAGACATAAAACAACCAAAAGAGACAGCAAAAAGAACACAAAGAGATGCCAAATCATCTCATAGAGACAGAAAGGACTTCTAGGAGAAACAAAACAACAACAACAAAAAGACATCAAAAAGAACACAGGGAGATGCCAAATGACCTCAAAGACATGCAAAAGGACTTGAAGGAGAGACTAAAAAAAACAGAGACACGTGCAAACAAACAAACAAACAAACAACAAACTAGCAAACAAACAACAAACTAGCAAACAAACAACAACAACAACAAAGAAATGCAAATCTACCACAAAAGCCCTATTTGCACAGGACTAGGGCTGCCCCCTAAAGTTGTAGTTTAAATCATCAGATGACTGAGATTCTTCAAGTTGAGCTGTTCTTTTTTGTTTGTTGGTTGGATGTTGTTGTTTTTTGTCAGTCAGTGTGCAGTTTATTTCTGGGGGCGTTTTGGTTCCCAGATGTACACTGCACACTGACTGACAAGAGGTGATAAATTTACAGCTCACGGCAACTTGATACCGTACTATCTCTCACAAATTAAACTCACAGATGACCACCACAGTTATTACAAATCATATGAGGTCCACAGGTAATACTGGTCGAACGACCACAAAGAGACACAAGATGACCATTTTCTGACATTTTATGGTTTAGGGTTATCTTACACAGCTTTCAGCCTGATTATCAGGCCCTTTTTGTGATTATCTTTTTATTACATTTTAGTTTAGTTCAGTGTAGGACAAGATGTTACAGTCCCTTGATGCACATACTGAGACTATGAGTGGGAGCCAAAGGGTTAAGGTTAGATGGATAGAAAAGCAGCAAAGATAATTGGTAGATAGGAGCATAGGGAAGGCAGAGCCAAGGAGAGAGGTCTGTGAGAGACCTCACAACTCTCCCCCAGTGGACCGGGCCATACACTCTACCTCCCCCTACTCCCTCAATTTGATGAGGGAAGGGAGGAGAGATTTGTCAGCTGTACATCCATGATGCGAATCTCCTGTTCCACCACATCCCAAAGGTGCTCTATTGGATTGAGAGCACCCCCACACTATCAGACCACCACCAGCCTGAACTGTTGATACAAGGCAGGATGGATCCATGCTTTATGCTGTTTACACCAAATTCTGACCCTACCATCTGAGTGTCGCACCAGAGATCCAGACTCAGAACAACGTTTTTCCAATCTTCTATTGTCCAGTTTTGGTGAGCCTGTGTGAATTGTAGCCTCAGTTTCCTGTTGTTAGCTGACAGGAGTGGCACCTGGTGTGGTCTTCTGCTGCTGTAGCCCATCTGCTTCAAGGTTGGACGTGTTGTTGCTTCAGAGATGGTCTTCTGCACACCTTGGTTGGAACCAGTGGTTATTTGAGTTACTGTTGCCTTTCTATCATCCTGAACCAGTCTGGCCATTCTCCTCTGACCTCTGGCATCAACAAGGCATTTTGGCTCACTGGATATTTCCTCTTTCTGGGACCATCCTCTGTAAACCCTAGAGATGGTCGTGGCAAGTAAATACTTGGACCAGTACTGGCACCAACAACCATGCCATGTTCAAAGTCACTTAAATCACCTTTCTTCCCCAGAAATGCTCAGTTTGAACTTCAGCAGGTCGTCATCATGTCTACATACCTAAATACAGTTGAGTTAACAAGCAGTTATACAGGTGTACCTGATAAAGTGTCTACCTAGCAAAGTAAGAGGCTGTGATGTAAGCAGAGCCAAATAAGCAAAACACGAGGGTGCATGAGCATGTGAATACTTGGAAGAAAGCTAAGCCATAGGTTTGTCTTTAAGGGCCATTAATGTGGTCAAGAAATCTTTCCTGTTTCGAATACACCTTTCTTTCCTGCCCAGCAGAGAGAAGGATACATGTTCATAAGCTCCCACCTTAGCAAGCATGTCTTGCCAGTCGGTGATTGATGGTGCATGAGCTGTCTTCCATCGTTGAGTGAGCAGTCTCCTACCCAGCACAGCAGAGGTCTGGACCCATTCAGTATAGATAGAGGGAATTATGGACACTTTCCCCAACAGAAATAAATGGAAGCAAAAGCGGACTTCCTGGACGATAATTCTCTGGATATAATCATGAACTGACATCCAAAAATCATGTACTTTGGGGCAATCCCATGAGACATGAGTTAACGTACCCTCATCAGGGCACTTCCAGCACCAAGGGTAACCTTTAAGCTCGGCCATGCCGTCTCATACAGTCTGTTAATAATCTTGCATTGAATTAACCAATTATCTTACTCTTAAGCATTAGGGATGGGGGCCTTTATTTCTGCATCCAGGAGCCCATTATCTCATGAGCTTATCAGCATGTAGAAGGCTGCAGACCTCTCACAGGTGTGCGCACTAATTCAAACACAAGCATAAAAAGACTCTTTGACTCCATTAGTCTGGAAATGTGGCTGCTTACAAAACAACAAACCCTCTCCACACCCCGACGTCTCCTCTTGTCCCTTTGTTGCCTCTTGAATTCACCTCATCGCTCCAGCAGATCTGTGTTTCTCTCCCCCTAACCTAATGCATTATTCATTCTCATGTTCACGGGCTTTCTCCCATCCTGTGCTTGATCAATAAAACATACCTGTGTGCTTGCTCCCTCACCTCCCCATCCTCTCGTCTTGTTCCTGATGCCAAACCGTGAGTCCACACTGAGCTGATAAAACAACATGGATGGATGGCCTTTTCAAACTGAGAGAAAATGACTACATTTCAGGCCATCTCTTGTCTGCGTGAGTTGTGTCTCTAACTTAGGTAGTGAAAGGAAGTCACTGTATTTATGACTCTCTTAGAGTTTGTTCCTCCAAATCCAGAAAAGGTGTCTCTTCAAAACAATGCTCGCAAGAGATGGATGTTGTTTTGTTCCTTTTGTGTGAGTGTGTGTGTGTGTGTGTGGGTGTGTGTCCTACCCCAATAAGGAAGCACAGCCCAGAATATTGCATCACCTCAGAATAACTTTAAGGACACCAGGCTTGGTCAGTATCCTGCAAAATACAGGTGAGCACATTAAAACATATTTCTGTTCCACTCATAGTCAAGTCCACGTGTTTTAGACTCTACTTGAATGTCTGCAATCACTATATGGACTTTGTTGAAGAAGGTAGGGTCACCAATCACTGATTGTGCCTCTTGTGTTTGAACTTTCCGATGACTTGGACTGATGAAAAACCCCTGCAAAATATAGTGACAAAATCATCACCAGGAAGGCTGGCACATAAGATTTCTCCTCACCTTGACACATACCCAGACACTTGAGACTAGAAGAAAAGCTTCACTAACACCTGATTTGATTTGATAAGGGGCCTCAATAGACTAAAAATGTATTTGGTCATCCAAAAGTTACACTTATATGTGATTGCTTAAGATTAAAGGAGCAGTGAGAAAGATTAGTGGCATCTAGCAGGGAGAATTTCAGACCGAGGTCTCTACCTCTACTTAACAAACGAACCAGTTGATTTAACACTGAATACAGCAGTATTAAGTTATAAATCAATGTTTCTTCAATGCTGTTTGGCTCGTCATAGAAGGGCCGCTAGCCCAGCACCTGCTAATGTGTGCTCGTCTTTTATCTCTGATAACTTAAGATCCAGATGTTCAGGAGGTTTTTACCAGGAGCTGAATTATCTGCAGAAGTCTCTTCCTCTCCAGAACAAACATTTTGAGTGATTTAAACCAGTGAAAACACTGAATAAAGCAGTTTTATGTAAAATTCAGTGTTGTTTCAACACTGTTTGGCTCGTTGCAGAGAGGCAAAAGAGGAATGGCCCTATCTATAAACACTGTTTGGTTTGTCCATTCTGAGCTACTGTAGAAACATGGTGGTGCAACATGGAGATCTCCATAGACGAGGACCCCACTCCCTATGTTGGCTGTTAGGGCTCCTTAATTAAGGAATGACCTGCCTGAAGAACTCCAGCTTGCAACATCAGTATCTTCTTTTAAATCAGTTGTTAGGACTTATTTTTATCCAAAGGCCTCTCTATAATTATAATTTTTAATGTTAACCAGTGAGTTATACTGACCTTGCACCCAAGTTTTGCACTGCTCTGTTTTAGTTTTGAATTCAGTCATTGTTTTAACATTTTACCTTGGTGTTTTATTTAAGGTTTTCAATGATCCATTGTTTTTACAAGTTTATTACTTTTTTTCCCTCCCCTGCGTAATTTATTGTGTTTTTATGTACAAAGCACTCTGTAATGTTGGTTTTGATTAGTGCTATAAAAATAAATCTTTTTATTATTATTATTGTTATCATGTAGTTATGAATGGCTCACTTTTTCCACAATGTGTTTATTAAAATTTTTCAAATAGAACAGATGGAAATAACAGTAATATGGTCAATCCAATAGTGACACAACAAAAAAGTAAGTAAATAAGTACGATACAAAACCAAGACAAGATGAAGACAAGACAAATACTACAAACCAAATCTGTACCCACAGCATGATGTTTTATGAAAAAAATGACATAAAATACTTAAACATAATATAACGATTGTTGGCTGGACAACTGTCTGTCACATCACAATTTCATGTCTCTAAAATCCATGATCATTCAGGAATATCTGTAAAGTCCAGCTCTCGTATATTCTTGAAAATGGGATCCCACGCATGCAGAATTTCCTCAGGGAGCCCTTCATTATGCACCTAATTCTTTCCACTTTGACAAAATTAAGGACTTTGCTTATCTATAGTGTGTGAAGGAGGTATTGGGGACTTCCATCTGAGAAACACCAGGCGTCTGGTTAGTAAGGTAACAAAGGCTGTGAAGGCTGCTTCAAGGGAAGAGTTACACCAATGTTGCAATCATAGCATTAGGTTCAACAGATTTTCCAGTAACCCTCGACAGTGATCTGAAGATTTCTCCCCAGTATGTCTGTAATGCAGGACAAGACCAGAACATGTGTTCATGGCTCACTGGTGCTTGACTACACCTGTCACAAGACAGATTCACATCTTTTTAGATCCTAGAGAGCCTAACCTTCGTGAAATGGGCACAGTGAACTACAGTACTTTGCACTGGACCAGTCCATGTTTTGCACAGATAGATGATTTATGTTCTTTATCAAGGACACCCTCCCAAAGTTCCTCAGGAATCTCCTCTCCTAGATTCACTCCCCAGTGTGTTTAAAGAGTTTAAAGAGACTAGCCGCAGGGAGTGAATTTGAGCACTTTGAGAATTTCAGGGCAGATACTGGCTTGAGGAATGTGTTCAAAGGTGAATCAGCAGAAAACTGAGGACGTCTACCACCCACAAAACTATGAATCTAAAGAGGGATTGTTGTAAGTCAGGCAAATTTTCCAGATAACTGCTGGAAAGAAGCAAACTTGTTATAGAAATATAGGTCTTATAAACGGCTCATTCTAAGGGAACAAAAACACAACAATTCTTTTTTTTTTTTTTTAGGTGATTATATACTAAATAAAATATAGTTATTATATTCAATTTCTGCCAGTATTTCACCCTAAATCTACACACTGGACCTTTAAAGTGCTGCTATAACAGCCTCCACTGTTCTTGGAAAGCTTTCCACGAGATTTTGGTAGCAGTGATTTGCTTGGTTTGGCCCAGTGTTGGCCCACTTTCACCAGCTGACATGCAGTCACTGTTCCAGTTCACCCACTTTACTTGGCACAAAAAGGGGAGGTAATTGTAAGAAAATCATGATGTAATGTCATCGTTACCTTCACAGATCTCAATTCAGCGATTCATTGGAAAGATGGCAACTTATGACGATGATAGTGTCACATTAAAAAGTTATTGAGCTATTCAGCATGACCCATTCTACTGCAAATGTAGACAGGCAGACATTTGGGCTCATCGTAGCAGGAAAAGCACAGGTGGAATTTATAACAGCTCGTTTCAGGGTCCTGGTTTTGTGCATACTGGCTCACTGGGACACTTGAAGGAACTGAGGCCTCGTTAACGAAATTTGTTCCACCTGTGCTTTTTGTGGAGAGATAAAACTCCGGCAACACCTGTAGTATGCAGAGCAAAGGTTTTTTTTAGACTTTTTCCCATCTCTGTGCACCTCGGAAGTAGGTGAAGCTGTAATGGAAATCCCTACTCTACTTCATGACAAGTAAAAATGTCTGCTGTGGAGGTCTGTAGAGGATGCTGCTGTATGGCTGTGTGCTTGATTGTATGCACCTGTTGGCTGAGACAGCTGAACCTACTTATCACAGACAGTGTCCACATGTGCATTGATCATATCCTGTATCTTGTTACACAAAAGAAAAGCAGACTTGGACTCAGAAAGGAAACTTCCCAGTTTTCAAAATGGTTTGGAAATGAGGCACTGAAATATTCCAGATCTAAAAGTTTTACAGTGAACAGAAAAAGTTTGCTTGCCTGGTTTGACTTTGCAGCGACCGTGTCAAACTGAAAGGTCACACTTGGCTGCCTCTCCTACATGTGGCCATCCGTCAAATTCTGGCTGCCCTTGTTTAAATCTCCACCAATCAACTGACACAACAAATTACAGCACAATTTGTAAGCAGTAGAAAATCATTTCTACCCGAATACATCCCTGCATTTTTCAGGATGAGAGGTAGAAAAACACAAATGACAAACTGACTATTTAATACTCCTGCGATTGCTTTTCCACAATGTGACACTTTATGTAACCTTTGATTTACGATCCAAAACTGTTCATTCTCTTTTCATGCTAAAGTGTGGTGCCAACATTACTGCCTGACTGCAGCCTGGCATGAAATGAATATACACACTGCTACTTTGGCAAAACCTTGAAGTGTCAGTGGAGCTTCTCTTAATTGATTTTCCACCATGCCAAAATATTTTAAAAGGTTTATTAATGATGTACACTGTTATATTTCCCCTCCATCTCTGGTGCAGTTATTTTTGTGCTCTAAAACATTTAAATTTTAAATTGTACCTGCTTTAATCACGTCTGTTTGTGTTATAAACTGTATATAAAGATGGTCAACACGTCCCTACTTCCTTCCACTGTACAAAAATAAGCCAAAATATCCCAGATACCAGCACTGCCATCTTGTGCTAGTGACGTCATTTGAAGCCAGAGTCTGCGCAGTAGCAATCAGGAAGTGGGGCCACAGTGTCGAGTTCCCGACCATATACCTGTCCAACTAAGGGTACGGTCGAGCCTGGTCTCACTCCAAAGTAGTTGAAATTCAGCGCTTGGGTAGTGACTTGCTACATCAGAAACCAATGAAAAAAGCCATCCTTTAATCCTCAGCATGATATGTGGCCGGTTGCCATTATAGTTTAACAGCGCCCAACAGCATCAGAGGGAAATGTGTAGAGACAAGGATGAAAGTTTAGGTGTCGAAAGTCCAACTGGGGTGGGCGGAAGGGGTGGTGGATGGGTCCAACAAACACACAGACTTAAACCATGTGCCTTTGCTACCTAAACCCAACCACATGTGTGTGTTGTTGAAGGAAAAAAAAAAAAGTCAATTCTCATTGTTGTTCAGACGTAGTGCGTTTATTTGGAAAGAGTCTGTATGTAAACATTAAATTTCCTGTGAAAACAGAAGTGTATTGTGAAAGAAGACAATGCATGTAACAGGCAGAACTTGACACGGCGTCCCAGAGCATCAACAACCAACACACCCAGGGTACCTTGCACGTCGTATGTGGATGTGGGAAGTCCACGACCAAACGTCACACACCAAACTCTAAATGTCAAACCACCAGCCTCAAATAACTAATTAAAAATAAACTTATTAGGAAAAACACTTGAACAAACAGCAGCGTGATAAGAACTAGTTAAAATGACAGAAACCATCTTTCCGAAAAATGTATTTGAAGTGCACTTTGATTTTTTTGTTTGGCCCAGGTCCCATCCGCTAACACAGAGTAGGTTTTATGACTTGTTTTGCAGTCAGCCACTGAAATGATTTGTTCCATTCATCTCGAAAGTCAGAGGTCGAGTTGGAAATGATGTCACACACGAGTTGACCTCGTTCCAGAACAACAAGTTGGAAAATCATGATGTTAGCGATACCAGATAGAACATTATGCTGTATATGGTGGATACAAACACCGTAACAGCACAACTGACTTAATGAGACACAAATAAGATGATAATGCAGCTTTCACTACTGTTGGTGTGCAGAGCAGCCATCTTGGGTTTTCAGGAAATCTGACTTCAGAAGGCGTTGCAGCTGGAACTTTCGACTGGGACCGCATTAATTCCATTGCTGTCCATCTTTATATATAGTCACTGTTTGACTGTGTGTATTATGTCTGTCAGTTTGGACCAACCCTGCTTGATGAACCTAAAGATTTTTCTTTATTTAAATATCTGTATGGGACTTGTAAAAGCTAAAATGATCCTCTTTAAAAAGAGAGAAAATGTCATTAAACCCCTCAAGTTAATAGGCCTGAAACAGAAGGTTATATTAGACACTGATAAAATAATTTCACACAAATTATACCATCCATTTTTTTTTTATCACCTGAAGTAGTTGCCAGCCTTCCCTGTTGAAACACTGCAAGCTTAAATATTTATCCACGAAGGAACATGAGACTAAAGCCTGGTTGTCAGCTGAGGCAACAAGTCCTGTAAACTGTAGACGTCCCAACCTTGCCAGACAAAGAGGAATCCCTCAGTGATACAAATAAGATGTTTTCTCATGTCGCAGGCGGTTAGAACATCTTGTGGCTTGGAACGTTGTTGTTGTTGTTGTCGCAGCCCTGTTTGTTGACCTGTAGATGTTTTATGTACAGCGCTGGTAGACTCAGCTAATGACAACATAACTTTGTTGAATGATTTAAGCAGTGGAGACACCAGCAAGATGGTGGATGACCTCCAGGTCCATGTCATGTGTTGAGTGCAACCTCAGGGCTGGTATTAATGTTTAAAGGCATCCTTGAGTTGAGGGCCTGAAGGCTGTATGACAGGCTCACATATGCATGCACAATTCATGACCAGATTTTACAATTTTTATACATTCCTGAGCGTGAAGGAGCCATGGCTGTTGACACAACACTTCAATTATTTAGTGTGGTCAAAATTTCAGCCATGCAAGTGTTGTGGCTGTGGGAATGGCGACGTCAGCCAGTTGGTCAGTTGGGCTCAGACTAAAATATCGTAACAACTGTTGGAGAGCACATTTTGTACAGATATTCAAATCCCCTGAATCCTACTGTCTTCTGTTCTGGCGCCAAAGTGAGGTCGACGTTTGTGTTTCCATGACATTTGGACATGTGTTTAACGTCTCCCTCAGATGAATTATAATAATTTTGGCAATTTCTTGAGGGTATTCGATGCAGGATTGTCGATTACTGTTTGTAAACACACTCACCAGTGGAAGAGAAAGTAAAGGCCAAGCCCAAATTCACTCGACCTCATTATGTTTACATTTTTCGGTACAGTGCCTCTTGGATGCTTGCTGCTTATGGCCTGGTTGCTTCCTTTATTATAAAGCCTCAACCTCACCTGAGCACTGTGGGGGTACACTCCTAAAAATGCCCCGAGCACAGAAAATAAGAAGAAAATCAGAAAATCCAGGCTGAGCTTCTGCAGAAAAATACACTGCCACACACTGAGAGTAGGTCATGAGTGATGATTGAGAGGGATTCCTTCTGTATGAGTCTATATATTGTTTTTAAGAAAATCCTGCATAGTATAGCTGCAGAGCACCATCAAAGCTTTCATCTAAAGACATTTTCAACTGTTTTGTGTTTAGCACTTTGCAAAAATGTGCATGCTAAGAAGCTAAACCTGGAACAAGGGTTAGGTCTTCCCTCCTCATGCTCAGGTCCTCTACCTGAGGCCTGCGAGTTTGAGGGTTCTGCGCAGTATCTTAGCTGTTCTAGGACTGCACTCTTCTGGACTGAGACCTCAGATGTTGTACCTGAATCTGCTGGAGCCACTCTCCCAGTTTGGGGGTCACAGCCCCCAGCACTCCGATTACCAATGGCACAAATGTTGCCTCTACTCCCCACATCTTTTCTAACTACTCTTTCAGCCCTTGGTATTTTTCAAGCTTCTCGTGTCCCTCTTTCCTGATGTTGCTGTCACTCAGGGTTTCTACATCCATCACTACTGCCTTCTTCTGTTGTTTGTCTGGTTGGTTAGCCATCACCAGTTTGTCAGTCTGAATCTGGATGTCCCACAGGATCTTAACTGGATCATTCTCAACCACCTTAGGAGGTGTCTTCCATTGTGATCTTGGGACTTCCAGTCCATACTCAGTGCAGATGTTCCTGTATACTATGTCAGACACTTGGTTATGGCATCCCGTTTATGCTCTTCTTGCCTGCATCTTATGTACTGAACAGTCTCAGGAGCATCTTTGCACAGCTGCACCTGGGGTCCAGTCTGCTGTGGTGGACCCCTGCCTCTATTGATTTTGCACTAAGGGCCTGTTCTTGTGCTGCCATGATCAGTGCTTCTATGCTGTCTTTCAAATATATATAGCCATCATATATTAGTTCAGGATAGGACCCAAATGCAGAGTAATAGGTAACAAAAGGCGAGCATTAATAAAGCTGATAAAAGGTTACTGAAAGTCCAAAAGAAAGAGGGACCAAACTAAACTGAAAACCAACTGGGATAACATGATGAACTCAGGGGGTTAAAAAAAAAAATCTGAACATAAGTGACCAGGCAGAAAACAGAGCAGGGAACAACAGCATGAACACAGACAAACTGATGAAAGGAAACACACGGGTATATATACACACAGAAAACTAATCACAAGAACGACACACAGCTGGAGCAGGAGAACACGGGCAAAAAGAGGAAAGCGGGGATTGGCCGACAACAAGGGCGTGGCGAGGAACAATAAGGTGAAGCAAACAAGGTTAATACAGAACAGGTGTGAAGGGAAGACTCTGGGAACAGGGAAGGACTAACGAGACTGATGGAAGACAGGTGTGATAGAAAACAGGCGGGAAAACAAAGACAGGAAGTAAAACCAGACATCACACATGAGGAGAGAATCTCTAAAAAAAACAGATTAAACATGAATAAATAACATAAAACAAGGAAGAACACCAACAGAAAACCCCCAAAACAAAGTCCACAAGATAACAGAATATTAACAAAAACCCAGGATCACAACACACATATAATATTATATTATCAGCTGGTTTACAGGTTGGACCCAGAAAGTATATGAACATATATCGACCTGCTCTATATTCAGAGATTCAATTTTTTGGACGGGACGCAGTGATGTATCAGCTATCTATGAATATCTGCACTGATCCTTAAAGCAAAACTGACAGATGTTCAATGTTTTCAACATCACTCGATCTAACTTTACATACAGAAGAGGGTGTAAGAGGTGTAAGAGGGGTGTTTGGAAGTATTTGGACAAAATAAATGAAATGAAAATGTGCAGTGCAAACTGTGTAACGTTAAACTTGCATCACACAGCGAATCTCTACAGGCTGTGCAGAGCAGAAATGGAGACTAACCCTTGGGTGTTCATTTCGGACCCTGTTCTTTTGTAAGGATTTTTTTTTTCAAGTATAATAATTCAATGTGAGTACTCGAATATGAAGTTACCCAAAATGCCCATCCCCACTTTGAAGCCTTTAAAATCTAGGCTCTGTTCCTCAGTATCTCTCTCTTATCTCCCTGCAGGCACCCCTCTGGTTATGTGGCAGCTTTAGTTTCTCTTCGCTTCTCCTTCGTTTATTTTATGCATTTTGGAACATTCAGACACCGCTCTCACCTTCCAGGCACAGCCCCACACTTCTGACAGTCCTGATGAAGACATCTCGCGCTTTGTCTTTGCCCTGAGTGTCAGGTTGTGACACATGATTCACACATAAACTAACAGACTCCACTGACACACTAACACTAAACATTTCAAGGTGTACTTAGGATGAATATTGGGAAAAGTTAGTTTCACTTATTTTTCTTCCGGGCCCATTTCAATATAATAAAAAATTGAAATGGAGAGGAATTTAGAATCATTTGACATAAAAATGGAGAAGAGTTACATTTAAAGGTTCTGTATATGACATTCAGAGCAATAATACAGCAGCAAACCACTATTTATGTTAAAATATGATGGGGAGACGGCGTCCTGAGCAGAGAATAAAGTCACACTCCCTCTGTGTGCGTGTTGTAATCCGAGCTTCTCTGCTCTTTGTTGCCATGCCACTGTTCCGAGGGCCAGAAACTCTGATTACACATCAGTTCCACAAATGTCCCATTGGACTGAAAGCCCATTTTTCTGGCGGCCCATTATCCCCAAAACAAACCCCATTGTTCCAAAGTCCTGTTTCTCTGAGAAAACACACTCTGTGCAATTAGTTTCAGTTTCACAGCAGTGTTTGAGCCACTGAACCTGAATGTTCTTAACTGACCCGTCCCTGCTTTTCAAGCGACTTTGTGCCACCAAACATGGGTGCTTTAAGCCAAAATAGGATCTTTTCCTAACTATACCCAAGTGGTTTGTGTCCCTTAACCTAACCACACATTCACCACAGCATTGCTGACACATGTAACATGTCTGTGGTTTACAGAGACATTAAGTGCAAACATTTCTTCCAGCAATATTGTTGTCTAACTGCAGGGAGTGTGTATATTTGGAGAAACAGGACTTCGGAGCAATGGGCAGTCCCCTAGGGTCTGGCCATGTATTTATGTTAGTGTATGTGTGTATTCCAATGGCTAGCCTAGCTCACCGCCAGATGATGCTGGTATCAGGACAGCGTTGTCGCAGAATTGTACCACCCACCTTCTAGTTCCTGCCTGCTTAACACGATTAGCTTTGTCAGCACTGTTGCCATTGTTTAGCACTGTTTTTATAGTTAGCACCATTAGCTGCTAGCAGCAGGCTCAGCCACCTCCATGTTGAGAACCATGTCCAGACAACTCATATTGCACAGAGCCCCTTTTAAAGTCTGGGTAAAGCAAAAATAAACAAGTATAAGGAGTTCGTCACACCACAGAGAAACGCGTCACTAACCACCCAGCTAAATTTAAATGATAACATTTTTCTTACAAGTACATAAAATTAAGTTTCTCTGCTCTCAGATACTGAAGGCGTGTCTGCTGAAGGAGCTGATATGTAGATGGAGCCACTGTGAAATGACAGACTCTAATTAGCAACTGAATCAGTAGCACAAAGCACACACACCCCTCAAGTCAAAGAACGAGGCGCTGCGCAGCGACAGACTCTCATTAGCAGCTAAGCCAGTAGCACACACAGTCTATGGTTGCATAGCACGCACCCTCCAACACAGGCAATAAGACCCAGTGCATAGCTCTCGTTAAGCAGCTAACAGCAGCTAACGTTAGCGCAAAGCACACCCACAGCAGTGAGCAGTAGCTAAGTGCCGGTTAGTGTTATAATAGTGATCTCTGAGAGCTTGAGGGATGTAACGAATTTGCCATTCATACAGGGGGCGAATGAAACGATACTGATGCACGCACTCTAACAATAGTAGTAACGTAATATTTACGTTGTATTTATCAAAGTAGTGCTGGGGTTATGTTGAGGATTGCTCCTGTGTGTCATTGAACAGGCTTTTAGGCCTGCCCAAAATATCCTGGACACAGAAATAGTTAAAAAAACAAACAAAAAAAAACAGTTTAAAGGGTCTTTACACACTGAGTCGTCAAAGTCGTTTTGGTCGTCCAAAATTGTCGCACATCTAAAAATAATTACGACCTCACGTTGTGTCAGTCACGTTTGCACACTTTTGTTTGTCATAAAAAATTTCAAAAGGTGTTTAATTTTCTGTGCTTTTTGCATCTGTCAGAGCCTTTAGAGACGTTTGACCAAGAATCAGTGAAGAAAACGTGGCAATGGGACACAGAATCATTTCATAACTCAGAGAGCTCACTTTCACAGGTCAGATAGTAATATTCAGGCTGATGATGATGAAGAGGAGGAGGATGTGAACCGAAAGAAAAACAAGGAGGGAGGGGTGACAGACAGATGTGTAATTACAGTGGAGAGAGGCAAAGGAGGAAATGTGTCTTTTTATTTTGTCACATATTGCGAATTTTCAGAAACATCATAATCAGTGTGCAAGGTTTGATGGATTAAAAAAAACGTATCTGAAACAAAGTGACTCAGTGTGGAAATACCTTAACTCCATGTTTCAACAAATGTTTTCTAACATGAATAATGTGTCGTAAGAATCACTGATTTTGTTGTAGTCGGACTTCAGTTGTTTAGTTGTGACTGTCATTATAAAGAGAAAAAGAGCCCCAGGTAAATTCTGTCCATTTCAAACTCTGACTGTTTCACTTGTGCTTTGAATAGGAAACCTCGTGTTGTTTTGGAGGCTAAGCCCACCCTGAGGTGAAATCCTTAAACCGCCCCTGGCTCAGACACAAAAGATGCTCCATCCTGAGCTAAGTTTTTTTGTCTCTTTGTTGTTCACAAGCGAACTTTTATCTACACGTTATAATTAAACAACATCAGAAAATGTCTAGGTTCTCCCTCTGCAACGTAATTATGTGTTTGGACAACCAGATTAGCATCTCAACATGGCTATCAGAAAAAAAGCTGTGTTATCAGACACTCGCCTCCAGTGTGTTTTTTAAAAAAAATAAAGATTCACCGCCTAATGTAGGGCACCTCGATTTGAATATTTCATGCAGTATGCCCGAGCATCAAAACCAATCCCATTTTACATCCAAGCTAATGTGATTAGAGGCGCTACATTATTAACACAATTGAGTGGAAATGATTCCAGAGAGCGATCTCCAGAACAGTTTTCCATCACATTTTATCTTCACAATGAAGTTTGATTTCATAGACGCAAACTCTGGTCATTTCTGTGTCTAATTTTAAAGAGAGATCACTGCTCTCTCTATCACTGGTACACACTCACTTCCCTTTTTAGTCCGACCGTCACGTGTCCCGTGCATTTGAGTCAACCCTGAAATCTCCACATCACTGTCAGCGCTCACATACATCTTCTGCCGCCTGTGTTATTATGGACAATTGTGGGATTGGGAAGGCAATAGAGACGGTCTTTAAGAAAAGCAACACTGCAATCTTCTAGTAATCCAATTCCACAATAGTTCAGCGGGGTGCTAAAGTCTAAATACATTGCTGCAGATATGTTTTCATCTGCTGAATGAGGAATGATCTCAATATTTTATAAAATCCCTCAAAGTCAGAATGGGAAGGAACGCATTTCATAACAAGACATAAAATCCTGCAAACAAAACAAGACCATAAAAAACCCAGAGAGAATGTATCTCATCCTGCTAAGACTTAAAAAACACTTTAAAGCAAAACAAACTGAAAAACAAAGAGAAAACAAACAGCCAGGACCAGATTTACTCTGGCTGGATCATAGGCTTGCAGGAGGGTACAGCATTCGGGGCAGGGCTCCCCCTCAGCTGCTGCAGGACGGGAATGGCAGTAACAAATTATGTGCCAGAAAATGGGGGCCCCCTGCCAGGGCCGAATGCATTAACCATGCTGTTAAGACTCCATAAAATAGTCCACTCTTGTCCTCGGGGGAAATATGCAGTCCATCCGGGGACGATGTGGAGTTTCACTCGCTTGAATCTGAGACAAAGAGCTCTGGTTTTCTTTGGAGGAGACAAGTGAATCCAATAAAACACTCAAATACACTTTGGGTAAGTGCTCCACCTCTGAATGGGGATTCAGCAGCAGATGACTGGTGGACGGGATATTAAAATTATATGGATATTAAATTTTGGGGGTCTAAAAATGGACTTGGTGCAGTGCACTTGTTCCAAACCTGGGTGTCAGGACCTCCCAGGAGGTCATGAGATTAAAGGGACAGTTCACCCCAGACTCAAACATACATATTTTCCCTCTCACCTGTAAAGCTGTTTATCAGTCTGGATTGTTTTGGTGTCAGGTGTCAAATGTTGGAGATACCGGCCATGGAGATGTCTGCCTTCTCTCAAATATAATGGAACAAGATGGCATTTGGCTTGTGGTGCTCAAAGCGCCAAAACAAAACAAAAAAACTGAAAACCTGCCAACCGTATCAACATGCAGAAGGAAGTGTGCATCTACTGCTAACTCACCTAGCACCTCTGAGCTAGTTAACATTACAGTTCAGCTGGAAGGGATGCCATTAGTGTTTAAATTCTTGAGGGCAGCTATGGCTCAGAGACAGAGCAGGTCGTCCACTAATTGGAAGATAAGTGGTTTGATCCCCAGCACCTCCTGTCCGCAAGACGAAGTATCCTCGAGCAAGATACTGAACCCCAAACTGCTCCTGATGGCTGTTCCCTCAGTGTGTGTGAATGGTTATGGAGTAGCAGTTGGCACGTTGTATGGTAGCCTCTGCCACCAGCGCATGAATATGTGTGTGAATGGGTGAATGTGACATGTCGTGTGAAAGGTTCTTTGAGTGGTTGTAAGACTAGAAAGGTGCTATATAAGTGCAGTCCATTTACCTGCCATAAGCTCAAGGCTCTTGTCCATGCATGAATAGATCACTGAACAAGCCTACCAGGCACAGGCCAAAGAGCCCAAAGTATCAGGGGCCCACCTGACCTTCACCTGCAACATATCGCTCAAATGAACACGTACCAGGAAGAGCCTCAAAATGACCTCAAAGAGACACAAAAGCACAAAAAGGTACATAACGATGACAAAGATATGCAAAAAAAAAAAAAAAAAAAGAGGCAACACCACCACAGTGTATGCAGCACAATGACAATAAAGGTTGTCTATTTCTATTTCTAAAGTCTGTGTGTCCTGCTTCAATGTAGGAGAGATGGAGGGCCTTTTGCATATATGTGCCCAGGGGCCTACACTTTGCCTGTGCATCCATGAGTAGATGCACACTTCCTCCTGCACTGTGATATATTTAGCGAGTGTAGTTGAATAGAAAGAAAATAGCTCCTACATGAAACTGCTCACAACAAGGTCTGTGGATTATCTTGAGTAAGTGGGTCATGATTTTTGGAAAGAGACATCGCTGTTGATTGTTGTTTTTGGTGCTTTGAGTATCAAAAGCCGAGTGCCAACACTTGACAACTCACACCAAAACAATCTAGACTGACAAACAGCACTACAGGTAAGAGGAAAAATATGTATTTTTGACTTTGGGGTGAACTGTCCCTTTAATAGTGAGAGGGAAAAAGAGTATTTTTGTTTATTTTTTCTGACTTTTACCACTTTAGGTCTATAAAAGCTATTTAAAGAAGCACTACACAAGTTAATAATAAACAATAACCCTCTAGAAAATTAGTTTTGAGTATTAAAAAACACTGTCTTTGGTGAGTCCTCCAGTTCAACAGAAGTTTAAACTGCTGTATGATCATTTTAATAGAATAATGAAAGAAGGACACGTGATTGTTTGGTTGAACTTGTTTCAGGTCACAGACGCAGACGATGATTTTCTAAATTTGTCTTATTGTCAACAAAATCCACAAAAATACAGGAAAAACAGTGTACGAGGCCTCAGTATGCAGAGGGCTCAGTGTGATTTGGGGCTATATAGATAAAAGCCAGCAATCAGTTTTTAATTATCTTCAGAATGAGCAAATGGATTTGGGGCTGCCACAGACACGGTGGGAAAGTCAGACAGTACTGTGAGACTGACTAACACATTGTTTGTTGGTTTGGACTTTTTGTTGACAATTAAGTAACATTTATACTGATGTCATTATTCTTTAATCTCCCAAAAAGACTTGAAATCAGTGAGGCATGTAAAGGTTGCCTGCCCTGAGTAGAGTGTTCATTTATCTGGAAACACTTCAGTAATATTAGAAACTTAAATTGTATCTCAACACCCACTGCAAAGAAACTGACTCTCAGTATCTGTTTTAGACAGTGAGGCCTGGCACTCTCGCTCTGAAGTTGTTGAAAACCAGCGCTTGGGCAGTGACTTCTGGCGTCAGGCCCGGCAGCATCAGGGGGAAACGGGGCAGGACAACAAATGAAGTTCAGCGTAAGTTCAATCAGGAAGACTTTCTTTATGCTATTTCTCTTTATCCCACTTCCACTGCTTCCTCTAATCAGCTGACTATAGGTGTTCCCTCTCCTGCTTAGCCAATCAACCTTTGCCATGATCTCCTTCAGCAGACGTTAAACCTGTTCTCCTCTCTGCTCCTGTCAGCTGTCATTTTGGGATGAATCGTCAGGCCCTCCTCCGCCCCATTCCCCTCCAGTCACCTTATCCAGAGTCCAGGACGAGCTCATCAAAAGCCAACACCTCTTCACATCCTGACCCTCAGCTCCCTCTTCATCTCATCTCCACCACCAGTGTCAAGACTCCATGGGGGGATCACTCATCTACTACGTCTTTACCACCACCGACATCTCGATGAGGTCTAATCGCCAAAGACTTTTCACATTTCTCAAACCTAATGCGCACATGTAAATAAATATTCTTCTCTCTGAGAGCGAGTCTCTCCTGGTTGAACTAAAGTTAATATGGCAGAAGTCCGAGTAGGGTGGCTAGGAGGGGTGGTGTATGGGTCCAACAACCACTGACCTTCCTGTAAGAATGTAAAGCCAAACCCTGTTCTTTTTTCCTAAACACAACCATGTGCTTTTGTTGCCTAAACCCAACCGTGTGCGTGTGTTGGCTAAACATAACCGCGTGCATTTGGTGTTGAAGGAAATAAACGTAAATGTGCAATGTTGTACTGATGTGGTGCCTTTATTTTGAAAGAGACTGTATGCAAACTGTACATTTCCTGTGAGAACGGAAGTGTTTCTTGAAGTCAGACAATGCATGTAACAGGCAGAAGTTGACATGGCGTCCCAGAACGTGAAAAACCAACGCCACCAGTGTACGCTGCATGTTATATCTCGACGTGGAAAGTCTACGACCAAACGTCGATATTGGACAAGATCGGAGTGAGGTTGTGTTGGGCCTGGAGCCAGACACTTGTGTTAATGAGCTGTTTCTTAAATATCACTTTTCAAAACAATGCAACAAAATGCTTTTTAAAAAATACAGAATAAAACTGCAGACAGTGAGCAGAGAGGAGTTCCATTAGGCTACAAGCATCACTTATAATAAGATAAAGACAAATGAAGAGAGAGAAGAGAGAATACGACACTGACTGTGGCTGCTGAATCTTTTGGGCACAGGGTGTTTCAAAGCTTCAGGGCCCCGACATCAAAGACTCAAAGTCACATTTGGTGCAGGGGATGGCCAGGAGGGTCCTCTGGCTCCAGCTCTCTGAGATTAAAAGACCAGACTGAGGCGTAAAAAAGAAATACTTCTCAGTGGAAACAGTCGGCCAAAAGAGAGCTGACTCTCTGACACCTGTTTAAACCGAGCAGACAACTGCACGTCAAACAAACTGAAGGGAAATTATTTGCTCCAGCCTCCTAGCTGCTCCGGTGAAGCTGCTCAGTTTAATCAGCGGTGGTTGTGCTGGACATTTCCCAGAGGTGGTTCTACATGGCTGACCTTCCTCTTCCTCTTTGAAGTAAAATCCGCCCTTAGAGGCTGTTACACGGGAAGATATGACCCATCTGTGATGTGCGGTGCCTCACAGAAGTTATTTTAGGATGTGTTTTAATTTGCCTTTTTGGTGTATCCAGCTTGAATCGAACTTTCTTGTTATAATAAATGTCTACTTAATGATTTCCTATATTTCAAGAATACCCAGAGAAGGGCCTGAACTTGTACCTCACTGTGGGTTCAACAGTTTGTGTGGGTGGAGGCGCTAATAAGTCACACAGTTTGTTTCACATACAGGTTCCTGTTGGGTGTTAGAAAATCTAGTGAACTGTGCGCGATGTATTATCTGAATAATTATAAGTTAAGTTCACAACTGAGGTCCTCTGCATGGAAACTCGTCTTGTTGTCTTCGCTCCGACACGACACAACCACCGGGAACACAAACAATATTCACACAAGCCTCTGAGTGTTTGACTTTGAGCAGTGTTTTTAAAAAGTCTGGCAGACTTTGACGAGATCTAAAGGGAGAAAAAAATGATTCACCACTTCAAGCTTGAAGGACAGATTCATTTTAAAGAGTCTTTAATCTAAGAAATTAAAACTAAAATATCAGTGTGTCCTTATTGTTCGTCCTCTGAGTGTGAAGGTGATGCAGTGCTGTTTGGCAGAACATAAACCTCACAGCGCAGAAAGCACAGGGGTAAATAATACCTCTAATTATTGCTGTAACCCATTTAATTGTCAGTTCCAGGACCCTGGTGTTATGGATGATGGCTCACTTGCGTGGCTTCCTGGGACACGCAGCTCAGCCATCGTTAATATCATTAGTTCCACCTGTGCTTTCCCTGCTCTGACAAGTCTTAAAGTGACTCACAGGGAGATAAGGTCTGGCTGTGTAAAACCCTCATATGTGGGGATGCTTAGGTGTTTTTTTTGGCACAGTTTAAACTGTGACGCTGCTGCTTTTGTTGAGATGTTTAAAATTGCAAAAATAGTTTTGGGTTTCATCTGTTAAAATTCTGATCATTTAATTATTAATAAGACCTGAACACAAGCTACACTGCTCAAAAAAATATGGGAACACTAAATGTACAACATCAAGTGCAATGAAAAGGCAATAGCAAGACAACCTCCAAAAAGGGAATGGTTTTACATGTGGTGTCCACAGACAGTTTCTCTCTCCTTATTCTTCCCGACTGATTCTTCTCTGGTTTCGTGTCCTTGTCACTACTGGTAGCATGAGGCGGTACCTGCAGCCCAGTCAGGGTGCACAGGTAGTCCAGCTCCTCCAGGATGGCACAAGAAGGTTTGCTGTGTCTCCCAGCAGTCTCAAGAGCATGGAGGAGACACCAGGAGACTGGCCGTTTCACGAGGAGAGCTGGACAGGGCTGTGGACAACACATTCTCACTCCGACTTTGTCACATATTGAGGCTTTGGTCATAGACTTTCCGCGTCCGCATACAACGTGCAAGGTACCCTGGGTGGGCTGGTTGTTGACGTTGTGGGACACTGTGTCAAGTTCTCTTCTTCAAAATACATTTCTGTTTTCACAGGAAATTAAAATTTTACATACAGTCTCTTTCAAAATAAAATCACTACGTTGGTACAACACTGTAAATTTGCTTTTTTTTTTCCTTCAACAACAAAAGCATGTGGTTAGGTTTAGGCTACAAAAACATATAGTTAAGTTTAGGCTACAAAAACATGTGGTTGAGTTTAGGCAACAAAAACACATGGCTAAGTTTGGGCTACAAAAACACATGGTTGAGTTTAGGCTACAAAAACACGTGGTTAAGTTTTAGGCTACAAAAACACATGGTTGAGTTTAGGCTACAAAAACACGTGGTTGAGTTTAGGCTACAAAAACTCGTGGTTAAGTTTAGGCTACAAAGCCACCTGGTTAAGTTTAGGCTACAAAAACATGTGGTTAAGTTTAAGGCTACAAAAACACATGGCTAAGTTTGGGCTACAAAAACACATGGTTGAGTTTAGGCTACAAAAACACATGGCTAAGTTTGGGCTACAAAAACACATGGTTGAGTTTAAGCTACAAAAACACGTGGTTAAGTTTAGGCTACAAAAACATGTGGTTAAGTTTAAGGCTACAAAAACACATGGTTGAGTTTAGGCTACAAAAACACGTGGTTAAGTTTAGGCTACAAAAACATGTGGTTGAGTTTAGGCTACAAAAACACATGGTTAGTTTTAGGCAACAAAAACACATGGCTAAGTTTGGGCTACAAAAACACGTGGTTGAGTTTAGGCTACAAAAACACGTGGTTAAGTTTAGGCTACAAAAACATGTGGTTAAGTTTAAGGCTACAAAAACACATGGCTAAGTTTGGGCTACAAAAACACATGGTTGAGTTTAGGCTACAAAAACACATGGCAAAGTTTGGGCTACAAAAACACATGGTTGAGTTTAGGCTACAAAAACACGTGGTTAAGTTTAGGCTACAAAAACATGTGGTTAAGTTTAAGGCTACAAAAACACATGGTTGAGTTTAGGCTACAAAAACACGAGGTTAAGTTTAGGCTACAAAAACATGTGGTTGAGTTTAGGCTACAAAAACACGTGGTTAAGTTTAGGCTACAAAAACATGTGGTTAAGTTTAAGGCTACAAAAACACATGGTTGAGTTTAGGCTACAAAAACACGTGGTTAAGTTTAGGCTACAAAAACATGTGGTTGAGTTTGGGCTACAAAAACACATGGTTAGTTTTAGGCAACAAAAACACATGGCTAAGTTTGGGCTACAAAAACACGTGGTTGAGTTTAGGCTACAAAAACTCGTGGTTAAGTTTAGGCTACAAAGCCACCTGGTTAAGTTTAGGCTACAAAAACACGTGGTTAAATTTAGGCTACAAAAACGTGGTTGAGTGTAGGCTACAAAAACATGTGGTTAAGTTTAGGCTACAAAAACACGTGGTTAAGTTTAGGCTACAAAAACACGTGGTTGAGTTTAGGCTACAAAAACTCGTGGTTAAGTTTAGGCTACAAAAACACGTGGTTAAGTTTAGGCTACAAAAACACGTGGTTAAGTTTTAGGCTACAAAAACACGTGGTTGTGTTTAGGCTACAAAGACACGTGGTTAAGTTTAGGCTACAAAAACATGTGGTTGAGTTTAGGCTACAAAAACACATAGTTAAGTTTAGGCTACAAAAACGTGGTTAAGTTTAGGCTACAAAAACACGTGGTTAAGTTTTAGGCTAGAAGAACACGTGGTTGAGTTTAGGCTACAAAGACACGTGGTTAAGTTTAGGCTACAAAAACACGTGGTTAAGTTTAGGCTACAAAAACACATAGTTAAGTTTAGGCTACAAAAACACGTGGTTAAATTTAGGCAACAAAAACGTGGTTGAGTGTAGGCTACAAAAACTCGTGGTTAAGTTTAGGCTACAAAAACACGTGGTTAAGTTTAGGCTACAAAAACACGTGGTTGAGTTTAGGCTACAAAAACTCGTGGTTAAGTTTAGGCTACAAAGCCACCTGGTTAAGTTTAGGCTACAAAAACATGCGGTTAAGTTTAAGGCTACAAAAACACGTGGTTGAGTTTAGGCTACAAAGACACGTGGTTAAGTTTAGGCAACAAAAACATGTGGTTGAGTTTAGGCTACAAAAACACATAGTTAAGTTTAGGCTACAAAAACGTGGTTAAGTTTAGGCTACAAAAACACGTGGTTAAGTTTTAGGCTACAAAAATACGTGGTTGAGTTTAGGCTACAAAGACACGTGGTTAAGTTTAGGCAACAAAAACATGTGGTTGAGTTTAGGCTACAAAAACACATAGTTAAGTTTAGGCTACAAAAACGTGGTTAAGTTTAGGCTACAAAAACATGTGGTTAAGTTTAGGCTACAAAAACACGTGGTTAAGTTTTAGGCTACAAAAACACGTGGTTGAGTTTAGGCTACAAAGACACGTGGTTAAGTTTAGGCTACAAAAACACGTGGTTAAGTTTAGGCTACAAAAACACAGTTAAGTTTAGGCTACAAAAACACGTGGTTAAATTTAGGCTACAAAAACGTGGTTGAGTGTAGGCTACAAAAACACGTGGTTAAGTTTAGGCTACAAAAACGTGGTTGAGTGTAGGCTACAAAAACATGTGGTTAAGTTTAGGTTACAAAAACGTGGTTGAGTTTACGCTACAAAAACATGTGGTTAAGTTTAGGCTACAAAAACACATGGTTAAGTTTAGGCTACAAAAACATGTGGTTGAGTTTAGGCTACAAAAACACGTGGTTAAGTTTAGGCTACAAAAACACATGGTTAAGTTTAGGCTACAAAAACATGTGGTTGAGTTTAGGCTACAAAAACACGTGGTTAAGTTTAGGCTACAAAAACACGTGGTTAAGTTTTAGGCTACAAAAACACGTGGTTGTGTTTAGGCTACAAAGACACGTGGTTAAGTTTAGGCTACAAAAACATGTGGTTGAGTTTAGGCTACAAAAACACATAGTTAAGTTTAGGCTACAAAAACGTGGTTAAGTTTAGGCTACAAAAACACGTGGTTAAGTTTTAGGCTAGAAGAACACGTGGTTGAGTGTAGGCTAAAAAAACATGTGGTTAAGTTTAGGCTACAAAAACACGTGGTTAAGTTTAGGCTACAAAAACACGTGGTTGAGTTTAGGCTACAAAAACTCGTGGTTAAGTTTAGGCTACAAAGCCACCTGGTTAAGTTTAGGCTACAAAAACATGTGGTTAAGTTTAAGGCTACAAAAACACGTGGTTGAGTTTAGGCTACAAAGACACGTGGTTAAGTTTAGGCAACAAAAACATGTGGTTGAGTTTAGGCTACAAAAACACATAGTTAAGTTTAGGCTACAAAAACGTGGTTAAGTTTAGGCTACAAAAACACGTGGTTAAGTTTTAGGCTACAAAAATACGTGGTTGAGTTTAGGCTACAAAGACACGTGGTTAAGTTTAGGCAACAAAAACATGTGGTTGAGTTTAGGCTACAAAAACACATAGTTAAGTTTAGGCTACAAAAACGTGGTTAAGTTTAGGCTACAAAAACATGTGGTTAAGTTTAGGCTACAAAAACACGTGGTTAAGTTTTAGGCTAGAAAAACACGTGGTTGAGTTTAGGCTACAAAGACACGTGGTTAAGTTTAGGCTACAAAAACACGTGGTTAAGTTTAGGCTACAAAAACACATAGTTAAGTTTAGGCTACAAAAACACGTGGTTAAATTTAGGCTACAAAAACGTGGTTGAGTGTAGGCTACAAAAACACGTGGTTAAGTTTAGGCTACAAAAACGTGGTTGAGTGTAGGCTACAAAAACACGTGGTTAAGTTTAGGTTACAAAAACGTGGTTGAGTTTAGGCTACAAAAACATGTGGTTAAGTTTAGGCTACAAAAACACATGGTTAAGTTTAGGCTACAAAAACATGTGGTTGAGTTTAGGCTACAAAAACACGTGGTTAAGTTTAGGCTACAAAAACATGTGGTTGAGTTTAGGCTACAAAAACACGTGGTTAGGTTAGGCTACAAAAACACATGGTTAGTTTTAGGCTACAAAAACATGTGGTTAGTTTTAGGTAAAAAGGAACAGGGTTTGGCTTTAGAATATTACAGGATGCAAACACCGCTCTCTTGGGTGAAAGTCGGTGTTTGTTGTTTTGGCTTCGAGAGAGCGATAGAACAGCTTCAGCACCCCATCAGAAATCACTGACCGTACGGTAAAGCAGTGAAAATATTCCAAATACTGTGCACACTTAATCTGATATAGATTTTTTAGGTGACAAAAATACATTTTGCTGCTGCCCCTGTCCACAGCAGTACATCGATTAGCTTCTCCAAAGTGGGGGTGTGCCGACTAATATCTTATACACCGACTACAGATAAGTGCCTCATACAGCCCCACTTCAAAAGATCCCAACTATCCTTTTAATGCCATGGGCCTCTCAGAAGTCCCACCGTCATCCCTCCTTATCTGGCTCCACTAGTCTCACTAATTCTTAGTAGTTACATCAGAAAACTTTCCACAACATTCTCTGATCTCATGCACCTTTAAAGCGTCCTTGAATCCTAAACCTAAATTTGATCAAACTTCCCCAACGCAGCGCTAATGAAGAAGATTTGCTGAGTTTTTGGGTTTAAGACTCAAAACACTAAAAATAATACATGGGAGTGTTTATTTACTGAACTTTAACTTCGATTTCTGCTTTTTTAGTCATGAATATTTAATGTTAGAGTAATATTTTATATTTGAAGCCAAGGTTTTAGTAGCTTAATATCTATAAGAACACCAAAGTAGGAGGCAACAGCAGTATATGAGGGTTCAAATCTAAACTCTGGGTTAACTACTTTGGTTATTTGTGAAATGAAGTGGGACCTCGTGTGCCCACATTAAGGCACAAATATTCAGGTGCAAGACAATAAACTACTTGACTGCAGGGCAGATCTTGTAGATCAAAACATTGCCTTGAAAAGAGAAAGAGAGAAAATGAACTATTTATTTGAAGCCTAACTGTGTGCAGACCTCCTTTGTGCCCTGCAGAGAGAGTGTGAAATGGCCTTATGATTGTTGATTTGAGCAAAATAATAGATCAAGACTCCAGGAATCTAAAACCTATTTTAAATCTGAATCAAATCTCTCATTGCCTGGAAACATGAGTGTACGTCTCTCTGTGTTGAGGATAAATGGGTGTCCTTGTTGGAGCATCACTGCAGAGTGTGAATAAACACAACAGATTTACTGCATTTAGTCCACATAAATCCTTAAAATGAGAAAATCACAGCAGCATGTTTTCACTCTGACTTTCAATAACTGAATATCTCCAAATCAAAAACTGAACAGAGGATGATTTTAGTGTTTAATTCATTCATATATTCATTTATTCTGTCAGTCAAAGTCACATTGGGACTCACGCAGCAAAGGAAATACCAATTTTTACATATTTTTGTTCATGTCCACGATTTGTTCTTTTTTGTCAGTACCTATTGATTTCTGGGATTCACCAGTGTTTTCTTATTTTTGATCTTATCTTAGGTGAGAAAACATTTTCTGAGTGCTTGAGACAGCTCTTACCAAGATCAGAAAAAAACATCTAATTTTCAAAGTCCACAAATTCATCGTCCAATGCAAAGAAACATACGTTTAAATTTAAGGAAAATGAAAAAAACACATGAATATCTATTAATCAAACTTACACTCACCAGCCACTTTATCAGGTACACCTTGCTAGTACCCCCTTTGCCTTCAGACCTGCCGTAATTCTTGGTGTCATAGATTCAACAAGGTGCTGGAAACATTCCTCAGAGATTTTGGTTCATATTGACATGATGACATCACACAGATGTCTGCTGCAGATTTGTCGGCTGCACATCCATGATGAGAATCTCCCGGTCCACCACATCCCAAAGGTGCTCTATTGGACTGAGATCTGGTGACTGTGGAGGCCATTGGAGTACAGTGAACTCATCGTCATGTTTGAGATGATCTGAGCTTTGTGACATGGTGCGTTATCCTGCTGGAAGTAGCCATCAGAAGATGGGTACACTGTGGTCATAAAGGGATGGACACGGTCAGCAACAATACTCAGGTAGGCTGTGGTGTTTAAACCATGCTCAGTTGGTACTAAGAAAATCTCCCCCACACCATGACACCAGCAGCAGCAGCCTGAACTGTTGATACAAGGCAGGATGGATCCATGCTTCCAAATTCTGAGCCTACCATCTGAATGTGGTTTTTCCAATCTTCTATTGTCCAGTTTTGGTGAGCCTGTGTGAATTGTAGCCTCAGTTTCCTGTTGTTAGCTGACAGGAGTGGCACCTGGTGTGGTCTTCTGCTGCTGTAGCCCATCTGCTTCAAGGTTGGACGTGTTGTTGCTTCAGAGATGGTCTTCTGCACACCTTGGTTGTAACCAGTGCTTATTTGACTTCCTGTTGCCTTTCTATCATCTTGAACCAGTCTGGCCATTCTCCTCTGACCTCTGACCTCTGGCATCAACACTGGATATTGTCTCTTTTTGGGACCATCCTCTGTAAACCCTAGAGATGGTGGTGTGTGAAAATCCCAGTAAATACTCAGACCAGCCCATCTGGCACCAACAACCATGCTGCGTTCAAAGTCACTTAAATCACCTTTCTTCATCACTCTGATGCTCCGTTTGAACTTCAGCAGCTCATCTTCATCATGTCTACATGCCTAAATGAATTGAGTTGCTGCCACATGATTGGCTTATTCACTATTTGTGTTAACGAGCAGCTGAACAGGTGTACCTAATAAAGTAGCCAGTGAGTGTAGATTATATTCAGGGTTATTAATTCTGTGGACCTGAGAAATACTACTATACTCATGCCACTTTCTGCTCCACACTTTATAGAATATTGTATTTTTTACTCCCCTACAGTTATTTGATAACTTGAGTTACTTTACAAGTCAAGACTTTTGCACACAAACCATTTGAAGATGTACAAGTGCAGCTGAAATGATTAGTGAATTGATAAGATAATTAATTGGCAAATATTTTGATGATTATAAAATGAATGTTCATGCAAAAACATTTCATGGTTCCCCCTCTGCTCAGACATGAGGACACTTCAATACATTTTACTGATTGTACTTACATACTTTTACTTTAGTATCATTTTCAACGCAGGACTTTTATTGGTAAGAGACTGATTACAGTGATTACAGTGTAGTATTAATACTTTAACTTAAGTAAAGGATCAGAGTATTTTAGGGACAGAAATAGAAAGAACTTTATTTATCCCTGAAGGGAACTTTTCTCCACCTCTGCTGCTGACACTGCAAGTGTTTTGTCATTGCTGAGTTTTTTTATTTTCCTGTGACGCCAGTACAGACACTGGAAAATCAAATGTACTTAGTTTATTTAACACTATGTCAATTTCAGTGCTGCAGAAGTTCTTCTTCTTACAGACCTTTTTTGGAGGCATCTTCTAATTGTCTGGTTCATGTGTCAGAGTCTCTGCACACAGCACAACACCTGCCCTTATATAGTGTTTAGGAGGTGTTACTCACGCTAATACTAATGACACCTGGGTAAAAGGAGATTTGGACGGTTAAGAACGTTTGGTGCATCCAGAGTTGACTTCTCCTGTTTTTTCTCTTAACAGAAAATGAAGAGAAAATATGAGAAACTGAAGAGGATGTTGCTGCATGAGGCCGACTGACTGATTATTTCATTTACCTCCTCTCAGTGTGATATTTGCAGAACAGACTGACGGTGCCTCTTCCGTGTATGCCTGCTTTATTTATCTAAATTGAGAGAATGAGTGTGAATGTGACGGTGGACTGAGGGTGCAAACAATCTAGTGTGAATGAGAAAACAGGTAAAGAAACACCAGAGCAGCACAAAGGCCTGTTTGCCTCAGGATGGTGACAGGAGGACAAAAATAGCTCCGGAGAACTGGCAGAGGACGTCCACTGCCAGTCTCTGACCAGTTTGCTTCAAAAAACCTCACTTAAAAAATGCAACGGTGCAGAGAATTCTCACTGAAGCTGGTTTGCACTGTCACCCTGCCAGCATTTCAGTCTGTAAGACCTGTGATATCTTCAAGTGAAAAAGCTGGCATCTTCCATTTCACAGTGTTTACTGCAGGTGAAGAGAAACATGTCGACAACAGAAACTAATGAGGTGCTTGAGAAAACAATGCAAAGTAAAACCCAAAAGTTTCTGCAGGTCTGACCGAGAGAGGAGACGGAAACCACATGTGTTTAATATCCACACAAACTGATCTACTGATGCCTAATATTTATTATGGCTGCATGGGCTGCAAGTAGCGAGGCTGCATTAACTGTAAACCAGACCCCAGATCCTGTTTAATTTGATAAACGAGGTCAACAACAGCAACCGCCGACGGCTTCTTATTTAGGAGTATTAACGACTGTATACAAATCATGGGTCCCACACCTTCTTCAACATCCAAATCACGGGCTTTTTAAAAGACTTTCCAGGCCTAATTCTCTCAAATTCAAGGACCCAACGCGGCACTGAGACACAGATCAAGGTTAATTACTGTTACAACACTGAGAATTTTCGATGAGAACTAGCAGGCTTTACAGAAGCTCAGACGGACAACTAAAAAGACAGAGACGCTTGAACGTGTGAACACTTCTCAGTTGCGCTGTGTAGGCGGTGACAGGTGGCGCGTGAAACAGTGATGCAACTGCAGGAGACACATGCAGACAGTGGAACACGGCCTACTTACTAATGTGAAAGTGGAAGGAATAAAAGAATGTTAAAGGAGCAACGTGTTGGATTTAGTGGCGTCTAGCTGTGAAGATCACAGATTACAAGCGGCTGAAACGTCTCCCATGTCTCAAGCGTGAACTCCTGGTTAGAATGTCTTCAGTATTCATTGTTCGAGAGGTTATAACTGGGAGCTGAATTGTCCGCAGAGGTCTCCTCTTCTCTAAAACACACGAACCAGGTGATTAAAACTAGTAGAAATGCTGAATAAAGCAGTTTCATGTTAAAAATCAGTGTTTCTCCGACACTGTTCAGCTTGTCACAGACGTGCTGTTTGCCCAGCACCTGGTAATGTGTGCTCACCGTTTTTCTTTAATAACTTAAGATCCAGACGTTCAGGAAGTTTGTACTGGGAGCAAAATTATTCACAGACTGCTCTTCCTCTCCAAAACAAACAAGCAAACCAGGTGAAAAACACGTCAACCAAATCACCAGTTCTGCCTGCTTCCACATATAAGAACAGCTTATCTCTGCCCATCACTCTGCTGCCGAAACTCTCATCCGTGCCTTCATCACATCCAGAATAAGGTAAGGTGAGGTGAGGTGAGGTGAGGTGAGGTGAGGTAAAACAATGTCCCCGAGGAGCAATTTGAGATACAGACAGTGGTCATGAGTACAACAAAACAGACGGTACAATACATAACACACAGAATCCAGTATCACACACTAGTTAGTGGTCACTGCTGGTTAAGATAAGTGACAGCAGACGGGACAAAGAACGATCTGTAACACTTAGTGCTACATTTAGAGAGGCAAAACCTCCACCCTGATGGAGGCGTCTGAAACTCAACATGGAGGGGATGTTGAGAGTCTGAAACAATAGACTGAGCCTTAGAGGTGAAGGTTAGAAGGTTATTAGAAGGTAACACCAGTGATCTTACAGCACAACTTTACCACATTTCCAACTTGTTCTTGTTTTTAAGGCTCAGATTACCAAAAGAAAGAATGGACTCAATAAAAGCAGAGTAAAACAATGTCATGATTGTCCTATCTCCATCGAAGCTTTTTGATGGGTACGTTCAAGGACTCAAAGTCCTAAATAAACTCCACTACATCCACAACTCCGCTGCCCGTCTGCTCACCCACTCCTGCTCCTGTGATCACATCTCCCTGTCCTCCAGAACCTCCACTGGCTCCCTGTCCTACAACACATCCAATTAAGAGTCCTTCTCATCACTCATAAAGCCCTCCATAACCAGCCCTCTCCTACCTCACTGACCTGCTCCAACACCACACTCCTTCCTGCAGTCTCTGCTCCTCTGACACCAACCTCCTGACTCCACCACTCCTGGGGTGACAGAGCCCTCTCCATAGCCACCCCCTCCCTGCCAGACCGCACCGACCTCTGCCACTTTAAGTGACTCACCAAAACTCATCTTTTCAAAACAGCTTTTAATGTCTGAATGATGTGTGTATTTTACTGTATTCTATTTTAGGATTGTTTTGAACTAATGTTAAGTGTCTTCAAGTAACATGAAAAGCTGCTCTATAATTAAAGTGTATTATTATTATTATGTTTTTTTTTATTACCAGTAAAAACACAGAATAAAGCCGTTTAATGTTAAAAATCTCTGTTTTCCTGATGCTGTTTGGCTCGTCACAGAGGGACTGCTGACTATGGTGGCCAACATGAAAATACAAATAGGCCCTGTCGAGAGCCAGTGTTCGGTTTTTCCATTCTAGGCTACCGTAGAAACATGGTGGTGCAACATGGTGGACTCGCTGGACAGAAACCTGCTCCCTGTGTATATATACACTGATCAGCCAAAACATTAAACCATTGACAGGTGAAGTGAGTAACATTGATCATCTTGTTACAGTGCAATGTTCTGCTGGGAAACCTTGGGTCCTGGCATTCATGTAGATGCTACTTGACGCGCTCCACCCACCCGAAAACCGTTGACAAAATAAGCCCCCTAATGACGCCTTGAGCTCTTTGTCACATTCGCCAGGTCATTGCTGAGTAGTTTTAGTGATGTGGCATGGTGCATTGTCCTGCTGGGGGGGGGGGGGGGGGGGGGGCACATGAATGTCAGAACCAAAGGTTTCCCAACAGAACATTGCACTGTAACAAGATGATCAATGTTGTTCATGTCGCCTGTCAGTGGTTTTAATGTTTTGGCTGATCGGTGTATATACGGTTCATTCTATGAAACCAAAAATACAAGGATTCTTATTTTCAAGCGATTATACACTGAGGAAAACATACTTACTATATTTAATTTCTGCCAATACATCCTGCCAAATCCTACACACTGGACCACGAAGTAAAGATACATCAACTTCAAAATCTATTCTTGCTCAAATTATATAAATTCAAGGACTTCCAATGACCCATGTCTAACAATGTCTATTTTCAAAACACACAGAAAAGCCTCAGAATAACACTTTCAAGGACCAGCAGGAGCCCTGAGAAATGCAGAAAATGACTAAAATCTGCAGTCTACACACAAACAGTTGAGTCTGAATAAAGAGCTTTTACATTCAGCTTTTTAAGGAAAGAGACAGAAACGACTGCTTTGCCTGTGGTCGAAATACCCCAAATACCAGGAGCAGTTTACATCAAACTAGGTCCGCAAGTAATTACTTTCTCCATCAAAAGATGTCACTATACATTAAGAAATGTCAATCACAGTCTCCAAAGGTGACTTATTAAACTGCTTGCTTTAAATACCCAAAGATATTTAGTCAAAGCAAATATTCACATTGCTGTGCTGAATTAATGGGAGGATAGGCATGTCATACATCCTGCAGGTATTTTATTATAAATCCAAGTATAGTGACAAAACAAACACATGATGGTGGCAGCTGAAAGATCACAGGATAATCACAATTCATCCTCTGGGGACCTTGAATGTTTGTGCCAAGTTTTACAGCAATAAATCCAATGATTGTGGAGACATCTAATTAAAAACCACAAATGTCAACCTCGCAGTGGTGCTGGAGGAAAAGTCAAGGGATCACCACAGTCATTAGTCTTTATCCTCCAGGGACTGGGGATGGGAATCGAGAACTCGTTTCAACTGGTTGTGGACTGCAAAACATGACATAAAACTCTTCACTGCTGTACACTTGCAACAAGAAGGAGTGAACCCCTGATAAATGACTTCAACAAAAGCTAATTGGAGTCAGCAGTTAGCAAACCTTGAGTCCAATCAATGAAAGGCTCTGGAGGAGTGGGTTGGAGTGACTTTGACTCATAAAAACCAATCAAACATTTTCATTTTGCTGTTCACAAGAAGCATCTGCTGATGTGAACGATGCCTCGTAAAAGGAGATCTCAGAAGACCTACAATCAAGAGGCGTTGATTTGCATAAAGCTGGAAAGGGTTACAGAGTAATCTCAAAGAGCTTACATATTCATCAGTCCACCGTTGGACAAATTGTCTATAAATGGAGACGATTTGGCACCGTGGCTAGTCTCCCTGGAAGTGGGCGCCCAGCCAAAGGCACAACGCAGACTCCTCAGTGAGGTAAAGAACCCTTGAGTAATAGCTAAAGACTTGAAGGAGTCTCTGGAACTGGCTAACATCTCTGTTTATGTGTAAGCCAAGCACTAAACACTGAACACTGAACAGGCAGGGTGCACATGGCAGGACACCACGAAGAAAGCCAAAGAAAAAAGTTCCTGCTTGCCTAAGTTTGTTAAAGAGCACCCTGACACTCCACAACACTACAGGGAAAATGTTTTGTGGACTGATTAGACCAAAGTTGAACTGTTTGGGAAGAACACACAGCACGATGTATGACCACCAATGTGAAGACATGATCTCAAGTATGGTGGAGGGAGAATCATGATTTGGGGCTGCTTCGCTGCCTCGGGGCCTGGACAGCTTGGCACCACTGAGGGGGAAATTAATTCCCACGTTTATCAAGACAGGATAATGTGAGGGTGGCTGTCTGCCAGCTGAAGCTCAGTGGAAGTTGGATGATGCAGCAGGACAATGACCCTGAATATTGAAGTGCAGCCACTACAGAGTGGCTGAAAAAAGAAACACACCTTTTGGAGAGCCCAGGCCTTAACCCAATAGCTGCTGTGGAATGATCTGAAGAGAGCCGTTCATAACAAACATCTGAAGAACATGGCTGAGCTGATGCAGCTCTGTGAGGACGAAGGGTCAAACATTCCTTGTGAGCATTGTGCAGGTCTGATCCACAGCTACTGGAAGCACTTCCTTGAGGTTACTGCTGCCAAAGGAGGTTCAACTGACTTTTAAATCCAAAGGTTCACTTAGTTTTTCCACTGTGAATCTTTGATGGGTGAGTTCTACAAAGACATTCATTCATTAATTTTCCATAACCGCTTATCCTGTTAGAGGTCGCAAAAGGGGCTGGAGCCTATCCCAGCTGACATTGGGTGAGAGGCAGGGTTCACCCTGGACAGGTCACCAGACTATCACAGGGCTGACACAAAGAGACAGACAACCATTCACACTGACATTCACACCTACAGACAATTTAGAGTCACCAATTAACCTGCATGTCTTTGGACTGTGGGAGGAAGCTGGAGTACCTGGAGAACACCCACGCTGACACGGGGAGAACATGCAGACATGCAGACAGACAGGAGGGCTCCCTCACCCCAGAGTTCAAACCAGGAACCCTCTTGCTGTGAGGCTACAATGCTAACCACTGCATCACCGTGCTCCCCGAAAATAATAATACAGACGTGAAAAATTAGAATTGTTTATTAGCTAAAGCACATTATGTTTGTCTATTCTTCTGACTTAGATCAAGATCAGATTATATTTTAAGGCAAATAAATGCAGAAAAAGCAGGTAACTCCAAAGGGGCCACATACTTTTTCTTGCCACTGTATATAAACTTATATCATAAGTTTGTTATAATAGCTTTAGCGCTAGGCAGGGAGGCATTGCAAATTTTTTTTTTGACTACAAAAACCTAAATAAAAACAGATACTGAGCAATGTAAGAAGATTACAGACAAAACAGCTGCATTGATGCTAAAATCCTGTAAGGCTTACCTTTTTTCCTCACAGAAAATTGATCAGTGAATTGATACAGAATTGAACCGATATGAAGAATCAATAATGGCACTGATTCCATCCTTAAAAGAAACCCTAAAGCTCTGTAGCAAAGAAATTAAACTGCAGTCCATTTGTAGCTGTTGAGATGTTGAGCCTGGACCAAAGTGGTGGACCAACCAACTGACCGACAGTTTCAAATAACAACAAATGAAGGGACATTGGAGGAAGTCCTGATATTGTACCTTTAACACTTTGAAACCTAGAGTGACTTCTCTTTCCCCGTGCTGCTTTCAGATGCCTTTCACAAGTTTTTAAACCCGTGAGCCCTGCGCACATTGGAGCGATTTCTTTCAAAAACACAGGAGAAAAAGGCAATAATTGGGAAGAAATGTCCCACAAATTGCAAAGAAAATAACAGACTTAGAAAATTATTTTTTTTAAAAAAAGGAAAAAAGAAAAAAGCTAAGGAAAACTATATTTACGAGAATTTAAAAAAAAAAATCACTTTTATGCATTCTTTCCAGGTCGTTTCCCTGGCTGTTTGTTTTTAACTTTCATTCTCTCTTTGTTTTTTGTTTTTAAAACAAATTTCTTGTTTTTATAAACAAGAAGTTTGGGTCATTTCCTCTTTCATTGCTCATTGCCCTAGTCCCATGTTTTTAAAAGTAATCGAGCCAATTAGCTCAGGTTTCAAAAGGTCAAACAGGCAGCGGTGAACATGGCGGCGGTCTGTGTGGGCACGATATGCATCCTGACATGTAGAAGGAGAATAGTTTTCACTACTTTCACCACATAAAGGTACACATTACTATATATTATCAATCTGTTCTTTTCTGCAATTATTTCAATTTCTTCGCTGTCTCCTGCGGTGCTATCTCACTTGAACTACGCAACACTGTCCCCATGATCTCCAGCGGTACTTCTTGATTTTGTTTGTATCCGTAAGCTTTTAGAAAACATGCACAAACATGAATAAAATTAACCTTGAGTACTGCAGGACGCCCTGTCCATCTCTGTATCTAATATTGAGCACAAATGAGCCCTAAAGTGGCAGCGTGGCTAAAAATGAAACATTAATTAAAAATAGTTGCTGATTACTTGTAATAAACACACAGCAGCCTGGTTTTGAGAGTTTTAAATGTCAGAATAGAGACAAACTGAGACAGAGGTGTTAACAGTACTAAAGCAAAGTTTATTAGAATAAACAAAGAAAACATCACAAAGACAAAATAGCTATAAATCTATCATTTTCCTCATTTTATTTTTCATACAGCGTGGTAACTCCAGACTTCAGTATTAAACTTGAAAAGTGTAAATCAGTCAGATTTGAACTGAATGGTGTAGAGGATCTGCTAACTGCTTCAGCCTGCCTGTTAACGGTCACACATATCCCAGAGAATGTTTTTGGTGAGGAAAATCTCTGGTTTTTCCTATTTATAGTCACACATTATTCCACACGGACGCAATCACACATGCGCGCACACACACTCAAACACACTCTGACCAATGTCTTTACTTTGGTCTTTTTGTTGTCCAAACAGGATGCTACGCACCTCGCCCAGAGACTCTTGTCTAACTGACAACTGCCTCAACGGTTGACACATCATTGAAGTCTGAAGGACGAACATGCACGCACTGCTTATTTATAACTATTTACAATTCTGCAAAGCCCAAACCGTTCCCTTCCTCGCCGTTTTGCTCATAGCTCCTTCTCAGGACCCTCCTCTCACTCAGCGGGGGTCCGGATGGCGGCTGGGGTTAGTGGATCCTCGTCAGCTCCTCCACAATCTTAATGACCTCGTCCACTGTGGCTTCACGCTTCATGCCGCTGCCGTCATCGATCTGGAATTGAAGGACAACCAAACAGTGAGTCTCCACTGCACAGACCAACCCCACCACTCACTCAAGTCACACATGAGATGAGGATAAACAAGTACAGAGAGAGGAATGTTTCTCAAAAGCTTTTTACTCAGAATTCAATTTCTAAATCTATTTTTGCTTCAGGTGCTTTGAGGTGAGACGATTTTATGAGCTCCTGGGAATCTTTTATCTTGCATCGATTAATCACTGGTTGAAAAATTCTCCCCTGGTCTTTTGAAAATGCACGGTGCATTTTATCATTTGTACTTCTGTATTACGTTTCTTCTGTATTTCAATGCACATTAACACTATTACAAATTTGACAATATTCTGAATTTGATACAGGTCATGTAAACCGCATATTCCCGTTTGAATTAGACCTTTTTCTGAGCTGGTATTATACAGGTTTAAGGACCATTCTTTGCATTATGAATCTGCGTCTTATTTTGGGTTTTTTTAGTGCAGTTTGTGACACATGGCTTCTTTCCTGTTCACAGTCAGCTCTGTACGTTATCATGGATACGTTACAAACCAATCTAGCTAACAGTTTGAAAGTCTGGTGTTGAGATGCATGCCCAAAGGAAAGACGCAAAGAAACACCTAATTTTAAACATTATGAAAGACTTGGATATCAACAGGTTTTTGGATATGTGCAAATATCGTTAACGCCGATCTTTTGAAGAAGGTAGATGAAGAAATGAAAGAAGAAGGCTGTGTTCGCAATGCTGAACAAGTCGCCACTGCAGGAACATTTAGAAAAAAAATACTATTTTTATGCACAAGCGACAACCATTCCACTTTTCTTTTTTACATGATAAACAAAATGTTATGGCAGTAGTCCCCAACTGGTCGAGCCACAGGGTCCAGATTTTACCTGAGTCATTAGGTCAAGGTCCACACAGTTTAATACATTCAGCGTCATACTTGTTTTTGGCCACGTCTCAAGCTAGTTTGTTGTCTCTGTTCAGTGGCAGTTCATTATTCACTTGCGCTATGGCAGGAAATGGCACATCAAAATAAAAGCTTTGTGCTTGAAATTCACTGTACTTAATAAAAGTGTGTTTTTTACAAAAGCTGATCCGTTAACAAGTCATTAGTGGTCCATTCAAAATGGACCTGCGACCCACTTTTGGACCACGATCCACCAGTTGAGAACCACCGGTTAGGGCACGTTAATCAGAGTATGCAGTGTGATGTTAATGAACTAAAAAGAAGGCTAAAAATCACGCCATCATCTCTTTGTTTTGGGATTTTTTCAGTGAAGCTGCAAAGATCAGTGGATTAACTGATCAGTCAATAAACAGATTTAATTAATTAGCATTTATTTTGATAGTGCATTAATAGTTAAAGCCATATGTCATGCAAACATGTCAAACATTTGATGCATAAAATGTGAGAATCTGCTGCTTTTCTTTGACTCATCATTATAGTAAACTGAATATTTCTGGAGTTTGGACTCTTGTCGCACAAAACTATAAATTCTGATGTGATGGGCATTTCTCGCTGTTTTCTCTTGTTTTGTAGGATAAACAATTAATCAGTTAACAAAGCTATTATTAGTCAGATTACTTGATTTTGAAAATAATCATAAAAATATTACACTACCAGTAATGATACTAGAATGCTTAAAGTGATACCAACACAGATAAGTACTTCATTTGATTTTTCTTTTCATGTGAATGGACGCACTCAGTTCAAGAGGTTTTGATCATCTTGGTACTGGTTATTTCTGTCCACACCTGAAAGGCATCGATTACCCAGCTTGAGTTACAGCCCTAATTTTCAGATCGAATCAACAATTATTTATCTTAAAAGGTGCGTATTTTCAGTTGCACAAGGGTGTAAGTGAGCAACTGATGCTGCAACACATTTCATTTCCAAAGCAAATCTTTCATCTGAAGTCGAACTTTGGCTTCCAACTGAAATTTCCTAGGCAAACAAAAATCATCTAAATATTATGGACTGTCTTTATCATCTGGTCTTGAAGAGGGAAACTGGGAATATTCTTTGTTTATGAGCTAAAAGTGTGATTTTTTTTTAACACCATGAGAGTACAGAGAGACACAAAGCAGAATATGTTTATTTGTTTATCTGCCAAATGTAATTTTGCCACCTGTTCCTGCCATGAAAATTATTCCCAGTTTGCTCTCACACAGCACAGGAGCAACTAATAAAACTGTCTTAAAGGGTCTCTCAAAGTTCAACACTGCTTCGAGCCAAGTACACAAATGACAACAGTTTTAGTTTGCTTCCTCACCAGATAAGCTTGTTATGAGAGCAGAGGTCCAGGCTCTAATGACAAGATTATGCCTCCGTGTTTTTAAACTTACGCTCATACTTGGGTCTATTAACAGGTCACCACAAGCTGTGCTGGCAATGACAGAGCTGTTGAGTGAGCTTAGTGCTTAATGCCCCTCAAATTAATTCAGAGCGTTCATAATATTGGAAAAATCCTGGTTTTTTTTTTCATTAAATGTGGGATAAAAAAAGACGCACAGAAAAAGAGAGGCTCACATTTCAGCTGCTTCAACATACAGTGTATAAGCAGTGGGAGTGGATGAACAAAAGCTCGTACCTGTAGAGTGCTGACGACCTCCTGCATCTTGGCTCTACCGAGATCCAGGAAGCTCTCAATCAGATCCCCGTCGATGAATCCTGTGGCCTGCTCGGTCTTCCGCTCCGTGTGGAAGGACCTCCAGGTGCCGCGGAGTCAAGGTAAATCAATAAGAAGATGCTGCTTTGCCTGAGGGTCGCACTTTAGGTACAATATCACATATTTTACCTGAGGCACAGTCAACAAATACTCAGCGGTGATGTGTAGAAGTCTAATAAGAACAGCAGTGTTCAGACGATCACACAGCTGGTGTTGTCAGTCAATCAAGATCATGCTTTGGTTCGACTGATTCTATAGAGAGCTGGTATTTAAACTGCAGCTTAAAGAGATTTGATTGCAAAATATACATTTCTTTAAGGTACTCTAATATCAGATATATAATACAAAACCTCCAGTTTATCTGGGTTATAAGTGCAATCACCCCTAATTCTCAATTTTTTAGGTTACAGAACAATCCTGACACAAAATATCTGCAACAAAACACTTTTGAAAGAGTTTCTTTGATAACAGCTCCCATGAGTCTGATTAGTCTATAAATGTAAAAGACTAAAGAAGCCTGCAAAATTTCACCCTGAAGAAACTGGAACTTCTGCCAGTTTTGCTTAGAGGGAAACTTCGCTGATCTTCAACCAGCTCTGTATCCTAATGTTATGTTCACACCAAACACAAATACGTTTTTGTGTTGAGATGCTCACACCTTTTCGAGTATTTTAACAAGTGGCAAATATTTGCCCTTTATAGCTGTGCTAACGGTGGTGCCAACTAACAGGGAAAGGCAGCTAAAGGCTTACTAGGTTTGCAGTAAATTAAAACCAATAGCTGAAATAAAGTGATTTGAACAAGATAAACACACTGGCTCCACTTACTGCACCAGCACGAACCATTACAGCAACACGTTGACATACTGTCACAGCAGAGCATTACTCTTTCAGTCCTTTTGTTTACTTTCCGCAATAAAATATAACTTACAATACTCTAGGAAGCAACTAAACAAAATGGCTTACACAATCACTGATATATAGTTTCAGAACTAACCAGGTCGTCCTATGGCTGCTAATCTCCGAGCCATCTCCTTTTTCGATCCGTCTCATTGGTGCCAAACTCACGTTGAGTGGTAGAGCTGCAGGCCGCACAGACAGGCCAAAATGTTTGTCCTCCATCGAAACATTACGAGAATCTCAACTAGATCTCAATTTGCCCAGCGCAAATTTGCATCTGTTTGCGTCGTTGCATCGACTCCGCATGTTACCTCTACGCATGAAATGCTCACATCGCGTTTGGTGTGGACATAAAATAACAATATGGGTAGTATGTGTAAATAAACTTTGTTAAACCGCCCCTCCTTTAAACAGCGTCGAGATCTCCCTACTCTGGGGCTGTTGCTCGAACTTCAGAGCGTACTACTTTTATTCTGTATAACTGCTGCCAACACAATCACAGAGAGTACAGTAGCGGATCAAGAGAGTGACCTGCTTCTCTCTCTCTCCTGCAAACTAAGATCAGACTGTAAAACTAAGCAGTGCTGATAAAATATAAACTGAGAGTATGTTACTGCATTGCCTAAAATGTTTTCTCAAACATATTTTAGTGCACTGTTTGGCTGTAATATGAGAGTCTGTGAACAGGAAGTGGGTGGTATACTGTTTACTGTATTTTGAAAACAGAGGCTGAGAAAACTTGAGATCGCTGAGGCGGCCGTCATGTTTAGATCCGACAAACAACTTACATTATGTTACCCTCCAGTGGGAGTGTTGAATGGTCTAATGTGGTGCAGTGCATTCTGGTAGTTGTAGGTTTTCTACCTACTGAGCAAAAGCAAATGCCACAGTCCTTTTTCCCTGTTTCCTCTAGTCATGCAGCACCTTTTTCAAAAGTATTTGTGTCTTTCTACTAAATAGACAACCCAGTTTTATGAAAAGATCATCTTTCCAGTAGTGAAATATGACCTAGTTTCTGCTCCAAGTACAAATCATATCATCACGTGTTAAACTACTAATAATCAATGCATGCAATCTCTATTTAAAACCTTTGGAAGTCAATTTAACTCTCCTGGTTTACTGCTTTCTGTCAGCTACACCTGTCAGTGCAGGTTGTAACAGATGGCGAGTGTGAGTATAAATATAAGAAGGATATAAGCTGTGCTCGATCTTGCCCACGCTCTTGATGACCTTGTTGAGGCGGTTCTGCAGGTCCAGGAGGAGGCTGTACCAGCCCTCAGACAGGGACGTCACCAGACCTAACACACACAAACACACACACACACACACACACACAAAAACACATTGGTGAACAACACAACCCTTTTTAAAGGTGTAAAATACAAAACAGATTTACACCTCGCTGCAGCAGATGGTAAAGAAGGAGGACAGGGGACATTTCGGGCTAGATTACAGGACTCATAAAAGCTTTATAATAAATAAATAAAAAGATAATTAGTGTGACTGCACTCTTCCTTATTCAAGTTTCATGCTTGTATTCTGCGACTATGTTGGGAGTAACAGAGTATGATTTCAATACTTCAATAATTCACAACCGCTCCAAAATGTTTTATTTTGAGAGTGATTTCTCTGTAAATCTTAAGCGTCGCAGAGCTTTGAGGGAGTAACTTGCTCTCCTCTGTGATAAATATTCAAGTTCTGTGACAGTGAGTGCATTATTGTGATGCTCCGGGGAAATAATCTGCACTGACATTGACAGTGTGCAGAAAATAGGCAAACTTGAGAACAAAGGGTGATTTGTAACGTAGAGCTTGTTTCTCTGCATACGAGGCCATCAGAGTGTTGGAGTGTTGGGACAAACTGCAAGGAGTAGTTTGGATGAGAGACAGAGCCGCAAGTAAACTGCTGATTATTTTTTTGATTCATGGATTTAATTGTTTTGTCGATGAAATGTCAGAAAAACTGTGAGAAGGGCCTTCACAGTAGTTGGGTATTTATCCTTCCTTTCATAATCTTAACAGCTTTAATAACTTGTTTTGTCCAAGAAGTCAATAACCCAGAGACGTTAATTCAAATCTTCCTGTTTTAAAAGCTGGAACTGAAGCATGTTTGGTATTTTTGCTGCAAATAAAATGCTTGACAATTAACTGATGATCAAACTTGTGATTAATCTTCTGATGAAAATATGAGACCATTACAAATGAGCTGTAATCAACCACTCGCTGAGTCCATTTCTCTCCATCTCAGTGTGTCATCAGTCAAAACTTTTGACTATGTACAGATGGAAACAATATAGTCATATGCTAACGTGATACTCCATCAGGATGGAGTCAAGACAGATTGTTCTAAATTTAATAAACATGAATCCAACTGAACATCTACAGAGTCTTGAAAACAACCAGCAGCCAAAAAAACTTTGAGTTTGGAATAAAAGAATCTGACATTATATGACATGTTCTCAGACACGGCTCTTTTTTACCTCTAAAACTCCTCACACAATAGTTGCATTTACACTTATAATCAGAATAAAATGCCTCATGTAAATATCTTTGTTGGAAGAGACTGGCCCGATTCTACTCTGACTAGAAGGAATATTTAATCCTGTTGAGAAGGGGGGGTGTAAACTTCTGGTAATCTGTTCAAAAGGAAAATATTAGAGCCTAATAACCATGTAAATGCTTAAGCGTGATTTATACTTATTCGCCGAATTGACGCAGGCCTGACGTGTACTAACCCAGAAATGTAACTACACCTTGCAGCGACTGACGTCCTGTCTATTTTTGTAAGCTGAAACCATTTCCCTCAGCGGAAACAAAGCTGTTATTTACTTTTATTTCACAGATAAGAAACATAAATTGTGAAGACAATAAAGCCTCCACAAAAATAGCATTTTTGTCTTGTGTGTGATTTATCCTGACTTTATATGAGTAGAGAAAGTCTTTGCTCGTCGCTAGGCTAATTTATACAATGTGAAATGCCATAGGCTTGTGCTAATAACATTAGCATGTTGTATTTGTTTGGAAAACTTGTTCAGTATAAGACAGTTGTTTTGTCGGTGAACCTTGTGAATTGCAACGGAGCTGAATTTTGTAACGTTACCTTTGTTAAATGTTGCTGTTGTTCCTGGCTTTATTTCAGTAGAGGAAAAGCCTGCTACCCACTAGGCTAATTTATACAATGTAAAATGCCATAGACTTGCGCTAAAAACATTAGCATGTTGTATTTGTGGGGAAAACAAGTCCAGATAAAGACAAGTACTTTGCTTTGTTTGAGTTATGATGAAGCCAATATGCGCACTTATGTTTGAAAATTGTCTCTATTAAGCCATGTTTAATGTGTGTTTTGAATCAACTAAACTTTACATCACTTCACAGAAACCTCCACTGCGGACTAGTGTTTTGGAGGTGTAACTGCAGAGTGACACAGACACACCACAGCACAAGTATAAATGCTCACAACGGCGTAGCCGACGTCCGCAATCTTATTTATACTTCTGGCAGGTTAGACGCTTCACAGCAGGCAGAGCAACTTTGCACAAGCTAAAAAAATTACACATCGACTAAATGCTTTGGAGCGTGTAAGCGCACATCGTATCAGATCTCTTTATGTAGAGTCTATGTAAACAGTTACGTTGAGATCTCTAATCAGAACGATTTCAGCAGCAGCGAAAAAATATCGTTCGTGTGACTGCAGCAAATGTCCAGATTTTCAAAACAGACCAAAGCAAGTTTTTCAGAAGTTTTTCCACTTGTTGGCTGGCAGAGTAACTGTGTGACCTGCAGCTTCTTCCCAGAAACACCTTTCATATCACACCATCTCCAGGAGAGATAAGACACTCTGAAGCCCATTTTGGTTTACTGCAGAAAGATTTTACTCGGATGTGCAGCGGTGGTTCTCATTTCCTGTTAAACTTTCCTCAGAGTCTTTTTAGAGAATCGCAGAAGGTGTTGAGGTGAAATAATGTGTTGTTGGTTCTGTGAGAGCGCAGGGTGTAAATTACTGCTGTGTCCAAATGATGTGCGCTGCCTATTTTTCATCTCTGCCGTCATTACGGCCAGCCTCAAAGTTACTAGTTTAGATCTGAGTAATGAGGTGTGCAACTATGATTTCTTCTCCCTTTCTTCTTTCTTTCTGAAATGAAAACATTAACTCTGAATAAATGGTTTCGACAAAAGTTTGTGTACACCCTAATTGGACCGAGGTCTCCTTACTGCAGTCTGCTGATTATTGGAAGTCCTGGAAATGAGACTCGTCTCTTTGCTGCTGCCTCAAACTGACAGCCAGTGGTGAACTATTAATCTACTAACCCTTAATGTTCATGCTGATTTTTCTTTTGCTGCATGTCCTGACTGAAAATGAACCTTTTCATGAGATTTTACAACTTAATAAGACAAATAATTAAAATTGGTTACTGGGAACTGTTCAGTGTGTTTACTGGTGTCACTGTGGAATATGTTTTACCAGAAAGAAAACCAAACTGCTCAGAGATGTCTGTGGATGATCCTGAGGAACGGGGACACTGTTTGTAAAAAGACAAGCTGCTGTCGAGCTTTCACAATGTAATTCTTCACCACTGTGAGATCCTCAAACTAGATTCTTTTCATCTCCATTGAATCAAGGTGAAGGCAGAAGTCTCAGCAGTGGATATCACAAAATCTCAGCAAATAAATCCACAACTGTCTGTAAGGCTCGATACTACCTGAGGTAAAGTGGGAAAATATACTGTTTCTGTGATTTAAGTGATGGAAACCTTTAGGAGGAAACTCAAGGGTAAAAATCTTCTTCTTTAAAATTCTCAAGGAATAGATAGAAACAATGCCTTTTTACTATCTTGCAGACATTTAGGATGTCAACACTGAACCACTGCCATATGACGGTTAACTCAGCACAAAGGCTAAGGCCACGTCCTCAGGGAGTGTGCCGAGCTTTAAAGCCAATTTTCGTAGTCCTAAACAGCGTAGTTATGTCTGTCACATGATGCCACGTGGCCCAAAAACACTTTTTACCACAGGCTTATGAGGTGAAAGAGACATCTGTGAATCAGTGGTTACATTTTTTTGAGTGTCACCCCCCCCCCAGAATTTGATCCATTCAGTTTGATAACATTTGGAGAGTTTAGAAGAGCTGCATGATTAAATCATTTTATCCCCATTAATGCAAAGAATCAGTAAAATGCAATTCAAACTATTTGTAAAACAGAATCTCATAAATAAACAGTCCCTCCAGAAAATTGTGATCTTGCGATCCCATTAATTAACGCAAATTCAAAGAAAGTCCGCAATATTTGCTGGGGCTTGCAGTTTTTCAAGAGTCCCGCGATTTTTCCACATTTTCCGGCTGACCGGAAGTCAAAATAAGTTAGTGCATGACTTATTTTTTGGAGGCAGTAGTTTAAAAAAAAAAAAAAAAAAAATCACATTTTTTTTCTCTACTTACAATTTTTGTCATTAGTCACAATTTCCCGCAAAAATGCTGCAATTTTTATCGCCAATTCAAGGATTTTGGGCCGCAAGTTGTTTTTTTTTGCCGCGAGATCTTGGAGGGACTGAATAAATACAACAAAATGTAGGGAACAATAAGGTTTTGGAAAAGGGAAAATTAGTTTGATTGACTGCTGATGAAAGCAGATTGAAAGCAGATGCACTTTGATTTATCTTACTATATCTCAATTACTTTTACTATTATTTTTATTTTCAATATTAGAATTATTATTATTTATTATTATTATTATCATTTGTTGGATTTATTTTAATACATTTTTTAAAATATATATTTTATTTATTTTTTTTTTACTTTTGAAATTTTAATCTTGTTGTTTAGTTTTGGTTATTGCTACGTGCTATGTATAGCTGTATGTTACGCACTGTAAAGAATAAATACCGGACCCCAGGAAGAGTAGCAGCAGCTATGTCACAGCTAATCTGAATCCTAAATAAAACAAACAATAAAACAAACATTCAAGTCAGTGGAACACTAAACCATATAACAAAAATAAAATCTTTCCAACAAGCTGCAGTTAACAAGCGTTTCTGCTCCTCTGGTCTTGTCTAATCACACATACGAGCGCCTCTGTGTGCTTGTGTGTGTGTATCTGTTTATCTACTCGAATCTTTCACTCTCTGTTTCGACACAACTGACAAATACGTGAAATGAGTGCGTCACTTAAAAAACCCAATCACAAGAAAAAACAGTGTCACTAGACTATTTCTAAAATAAAAGAACAAAGAAAATAGACCAGATAGGCTGAAACTATCAGTGCTGCAGTGACAGTGTTGGCACTTCTGCCTCTTTGCTAAAACCAGCAGCACTACAGAGCTCCTTTGTCTCTGCCACAAATCACCACAGAGTTCTCAGAGTGGCTTCCTGGCTTCAGGGCGCTTTGTGTTGCTTTTACCTCCTGCCTGAGCCTGGCGCTCTCACCCAGGTGCGCTGCCGGTAGTCCCAACATAATTCAGTTGGGATCTTTAAAAGTACCAAGTTTGGTATCCAGCTCTGGCAGCATTTAAACTTTTTTGGCTTCATGTGCCACTGAGCAGCTTTCATAGGAATGAACGGTGTATCCAGTTCTCTTTATACATTCATGCTGGAAACAGAGGGAAACAGTGAGTCTGGCTCTGACAAACACCACCACAGCTCAGTAATTAACAAGTTACATCTTGTTTGTTTAATCTGTACAAATTAAGGTTTTATGGAGGGTTATGTGCTGGACTGTTTCTTGGCAATGACCAGTTACCAGGCAACCAGAGGAGACTTCAGGAAGTGACTGCTTCCAGCCAAGAAATATTCCAAAATGAACCACAGCCATAAAGCCCCAAATTCTCATGTTTCTCATGCAGATTAAACAAACAAGATGCAACATGTTGATCAGTGAGCTTTAGGGGAGCTTGGAGGAAGATTCTGTAACTCTTAGGCAGAGCCAGGCTAACTGTCCAACAAAGCAAAAAAAAAAAAAAACCAAAATGTGGAAATATTTCTTTGTGAGGTTAATTTCAACACTTGAGGTCATATTAAACCCTTTGAAAACTCAAAAACGCATGGTGAAAATGTCTGTTGTGGTTCATGAGAAATTGATGTTTAATACAGCAGGGGTTTTACCTGCAGCAATATTTTGGTGTGTGTGTGTGTGTGTGTGTGTGTGTGTAAATGCTTCTGCAAGTGTGAAATTGTCCGTGTGCCTACCAATCATGCCGTTAACGGTGCCGAAGAGCACGGAGCCCTGGGTGGGCGTGGAGCTCTCGCCCAGGTTCTGCAGCACCAGCGAGCCGTGGCAGAAGACATTTACAAACTCCCCGAGGTGGAAGACCCCCACCTCCTGCAGGTGCTGCCGCTCCTCATCTGTGGTGGCCGCACTGATTGCGTAAAGAATGATGGGAGAGAAATACAAAGAGGGTAGAGGGAGGGATTACAAACATTGGAGGAAGGAACGTGGGAGGTAGAAGGGTCAAAACGGGAGCAAATAGAAAGAGGAGCGATCAAATGAAAGCGTGAAAACAAAGAGAAAAAGATGTCAAAGGCAAAGAGAGAGAGTTTTGGGGGCAAAAGTGATCGATTAAGCAAAAGAAAAAAAACAGCAGAGAGGGGCAGAGTCATCAGAAGCGTTGGAAAAGGTCAGAGGATGATAGAGCAGTAATGGATAAAGGGGTGAGGAAAAGCGCAGAGAGCAACGCGAAGAGAGATGCGATACAAAAATAAAGGTCAAAAGCATTGAGTGGTCTGACCTGATGTATTAGGTGGATAATAAGCGGTGGCGTTAATGTAACACACTCACTTTCAGACCACATCTTTCTTCCTTTTGCATGAAATCAACACTTGTCTAATAGAAAATGACTAAAGAGGGAAATGAAGCCGAGCGGCTAAAAGCTCAGTGGCAAGATGACTCATAATTTCCAAAACAAATGGGATGACAATGCTGTTAAACTGCATTTGTATCAGTGATGCTGCTCTAAAAGGCATCACGGGACTCAGTGCAGAAAGAGCAGCCTCCTAATGACATACTGTAGAATTCAGAGGATTAATATCGGAGATAATTTGGAACATTTCTGTCATTCTGGCCACAGAGGAGCAGCTCAGGGGAACGTAATGATTACTGGAAAGGTTGAAATTCATGCTCAGAAAATCTCACCACACGTCACCATTAATACACAATTAGATTTGATGTATTCCTCACCTGTCCTTCTGACAGACAAACAGATTGAATGCGTTCTCCGCCCCAAGGAAATTGTCATCGTCAAGGATTTCCACTGCACTCATCCAGTTAGGATTGAAGTCACGTGCAATCTGACAAAAAAAAAACATGAGATGTGTCTGATAAAACTGTAAACAACACAGCGGTGTTTGGCTGAAACCAGCGTGGATCTTGCCTTCAAGTAAACACTGTATTATCTATGAGCAAGAAGTGCTGACTCCACACAAACGCCGAAACCCAAACACAGTCACTTTGTTTCAGTACAAGGGCGACAGACTTTTTAAATACCCTTGAAGACACTTGCATACCAAAAAATGAAGAAAACTCCAAGAATTCCCACAACATCTTTTTCTGCCTTTGCAGGTCTGCTTGTTCTGAGCACCGTGATTAGAACTTGTGATGACTGCTCGGCCAAAGAAAGTTTTGCAAGGAAAAACAAACACCAATTTGTTCAGTTGTAATATTTGAAAAGAGAGTGCCAAGTGTTAACGTTCCACTGCAGCTTATTGCCTCACATCACTTTAATTAGTTAGTGACATATATGCCAGACAGTAATTGGCTCATTTGACATGTTCGCTTATTTGCTTTATTGCTAAGAGTTACTTGAGGAGGTCGATACCACTCAAAGGAAAAGGAGAGACTGAGGAGAGGAGAGGAGAGGAGAGGAGAGGAGAGGGAAAGTTGTTATGGCAAACTTGTTAACAAACACTTATCTCGCATTTTGGGAAGTTAGGTTTTTGGCCACGTCTCTTGTAGCTCTATATTTGGTCTCTGCCAACTCCTGAGGGAAATATCTGACTCTTAAGCTGCTAAATGCTTCACTTTGTTCACCAGCTAGTCTCTTACTGTCTGTTTGGAGTTTGGTGCTGTTCACATTTGAGCTAGTTCTGGTACCTGGAACTCCAAACAGGTCCCCAACGATACCTTTTTTGTTACTTTAGTTTTTCTTCCATAATAAAAATGTAATATTTGAACAAGCTGCAGGGGTGACATACAGCCTTAAAAACAATTCTGCTCCTCCGCTCTTTTCTAATCATACACAGAGCTTATCTTCTGTCTCTGTCTCTGCTTGTGTCTGTTTATGTGTATGCTTGTCGAGCAGTGATGCGAGGCTATTACTAAAATAATATAGAAAAGAAAAAAAGAGCAGATGCCAAAGCTATTTCGGAAGATTGACGCTGCAGCGATACTTTTGGCTCAGTGGGAAGCAGAAGTAGCACTTCTGCCTCCTCTCTGAAGTTGAACAGAGTCTCAGAAAATATCGCGATTTTAAGGTATCCAAGTATCACAGAATTACTATGAATTACTATCAGTCAGAATGACCCTTAAAGGAATGAAAACGAAAGGGCTGTAAAATGTGTAAAAAGTTTTGAAAATAACTAAAATAAAGGAGAGATTCTCCTTGCAGTTGCAATTTTATTTTAATATTGCAGATAGGGCTGGGCACAATAACGACTATGTACGATATATAAGCAAGATATAAATTTAGACAACATCGTTTATATCAATAAAGGGTCAAGTTGCCTTACATAACGCATACCAGTGTGCATCTCTCCTCTCTCGCACTCTCCACACAGCTCTGCCCCACTCACTCACTCACAAGTTTTCCACCAACACTCAGAGAGACACAGAGCTGCTCCTCTGTTTAATCTGTTAGTCTACAATAAGACATCGGTCTGTATGTTGTACATGCTACGCTAACTCAGTCTATGAGATGAAATTACTGCAGTACATGTGCTGCGCTGCGCTACTAGTTTGTGTGTGAGGTGGATCGAAACGCGTCGCTGTTTTCCTTGGTAGTTATAATCTATTTTGTGACACTGAGACAGCGCCTGGATGCAGGCGACAGATGTGTTTTAAAAAAAAACTGTGATAACACAAACATTTCATACACAAGACATATATAACAAAGTGTCTCTCGCTCCTTCCCTCCCTCAGCCTCTCTGTTGATGCTATGTGCATTAATAACATTTATAGCCTAAATAAATAAAAAGATTTAAATCATTTTCCAGCACTGGATTCATTTTAAGGGCCTTGGACAAAGATTTTTAAATTGTTCCAAACCACAATGGATTTAGTCCTACTTGATACTTCTACACTCATGTTATAGTTTTGAGTCCTGTGCTGCAAACCTTTGAACCTCTGTAGCTGTAACGTACTTACATGTTGTGCAGCTGTATATTTTCAAACAGGGAAAATTCCCTGTCTTTGCATTTTATTTTGATCACAGTCTGTTTTTCTAAAAGTGCTTGTGACATCTCAAATGTGGCTTTGACTTGCAGCTGAACATGCAGCCCATTTTGTAGAAAATACCAAGATTTATCGTGTATCGCCAGTCAGCCTGAAAATACCGAGATATGAATTTTTGTCCATATCGCCCAGCCCTAATTGTAGATGAGCAAATGTACATGGTGTTATGGTGTCAACTTTTAAATCACGGTATACCTTGAAACCGGTATAGCACTGCAACTGCTGAGTTTCGATTGGTCACATTGTATTTTCAGTGGCTACAATTTTCTACAATCTAAATTTTTTCTGCGGCGATTCTGTTTCTGAATGAATTCAAGTCTTTTTCCCAGTCTCTCACGCTTATTACACCAAGCACTGCACCACAGCATGCCTACACACCAGTGTGCGTGACTTGTCCTCAAATCTCTTCATCTTTCTGCCACAAATCAATTTGAACACTTTGCTCATCAAAAGGCTGGGAGGTATGTCAGCTTCAATGCTCGGTAGAGAGAGAAGATCCATTTATACACCAAAGACAAGTTGAAACGTGCAACTGTGGATAATCAGACACCAGCCAAATATCTGTTTGATGTGTGATGGTATCAGAGTTTTTACCACTTAGTTTCCAAACCAGCAGCCTTGGCTGAAAGTGAAAACCTTGGTTTGTGTTGTTTAATAGGTTATTTTGGTACAGACCAACAGCATACAGTCTGCAGCTTGTTTGCCCTTTAGAGTTATTGTGTTATTTCCCTCACCTCTTCAAAGTTGCCCTCCATGGGTTTGTACGCCAGCAGCAGGACGGACCTCATCAGGTCTCCCACCAAGATGAAATCTCCTTTGGTCTTCAGGTAGAGAGCCATGATGTTGTTGTAGTGGTTACACTCGGTCCTCAGCTCCTTCTCAGCCGTCCACTCGTACAGACGGACCTAAAGAAAACAGTCAAGGTGAGGAATTGTCAAAAGGAAGAGGATCATCAATCAGCTGTGGAATTAAGGATATAACGTTCCTCAGTGAGTGCTGATTAACGGCAACTTCCTCTAACGTCGCCGCTTCTCCATCATTTTGAGAAGGTGAAGGACCAACCCAAGGTGATATGTAAACTCATCTTCATTGGTCCACTACAAACATGACGTATCATGTGAAACATGGAAGTAGCTACATGCCCATTAGCCCACAGCGTCATTAACAGGCGGCTCGCTCAGTGTGTGATGTGCACTTGTAGATAAAATATAGGCCTATATTAATGAAGATTCATTAGTACGGTTTTGTATTTCTCTGTAATGTAGCACAGTGTTAACAATGTTACTGAGACTATTCTTTCTCACACCTTCGACTCAAACCACCAAAATATATCATTTCATCATTACATTCATATCACAAACATGCAGGCGATTAGTCGACTGATGGCCCTAAATGATGACTGTTGGTCGACTAGACCTTTTCTTTGTTTTTATTGGATTGTTTCCGTTAGTTTGTCATTTATCTTTTGCTGTATTTTTCTGTATTATTTTAGTTTAGTTCTTTACTCCGTCTCCTTTTTTGTTATCCTTTGTTTTTCTCCTGAAGTTAAGTTGTGTAATTCTCTGGCTTCCTGACATCCCCTGACACATTTCTTATTTTTTACTCCCTGGATTATTTGCAGTTTAATGTGTGTGCAAATAAAAACAGTGAGTTAACAGCTGCCACATAACACGATCAGTTAACAGCTAATTTCACTCACCGTTTCACACGATATGCACCTTCTGACATTTTTGTAACACTGGTTTTGAAGTGTGTAAGTGATGGTGGAGTGTCTCTGGATCTAATTGCAGTTCACTTGATGTCAGAGTAATGTTGAAAACACATCCAAGGTGGTATGGTGACATCAGAGATTTGGTACAAATGTGCTTTAAGGCATATAAAAGAAGAAAACGTGTATCCTCCACTTAATCTTAGAAGGAAAAGCTCAGATTGCAGTTTTAGGAGGAAATCAAATGTGCAATGTTTTTTTTTTTGTGGCATTTTATTCAGTGCAATGTAGCTTTCATATTTTCTTCACATGGCTCTCACATTTTTATTTGATTTTCTCACCATTTTATTTCACTTTATTGTTTTCCTGTTTATTTTTGTGTCAATTTTTTGCTCTAATATTCTGTTTAACTTTGTTTCTTCATTTTAATCTTTTTATGTGCAGCACTGTAGGCTAAATCTTTGTATGAATGATGCTGCACAAAATCATTTTTTAACACTGAAAGGGGAAAATCCTCCTAATTTCACTGACTTATTTAATTATTTCTTAAGTTTATTTTTCATTGTATCGGTTGCCCAGCAGGACACCTTATCCTCATTGTCTAAAAGCAAAGGAAAAACCCTGCATGTGATTGATTTTTGCTCTGATCCAGATCCTCACTCTTTTTGTAGTCATAAATAATGCAAATGTGTTTTTTTTTAATGTATCATTAATAGTCTTTTTTATTAAAAACAAAGAAGGGTCTCTGTAAAAATACAAAAATTCTTGTTTTCATCCAAATCAGATGAAGGAGCTTGTCGGTGTTTGAGTGACAATGTAGGGGATGAGAGGTAAAGTAAAGAAGCTTCCGCTGTAGCTGTCATGTTATGGGCGGACAGCGTGTTGTCAGTGGTAGTGACAAGTAAGGACCACCAGACCAGAATGACATTTGCTGGAACGTTTACATGCTGTTTAATGTGCTCGTTCAACGTGCTAAGGTGAAGGACAAGACGTGTGTTCATGTTTGTAAGTTAGATAAGGAGACGTAGGTCAGATTAGGAAAGCTAATGTGGGTTGTTATTCAGAGTGTTGCTCTTGCGTTGTGTAGCTGCTGTCTGCTTCAGTGTCAGTGTGACCTGTCTGCTCTGGTGATAACAGAGCAGATGTTACTGCTTTTCAAGATTTGATTGGCTGTATCAAAATAAGGTCTCTATCTATGTAGTCAGATGCCGGAACAGTGCTCCACTGCTCCACTGAATTAATGCAAAACTAGGGGGCGTCATCTTGAAACAGAAAATTTGAAAATATTAATTATATATCAAAGTGTCCTTAGGGAAGATACTGAACACGACATTGCTCCCCGACGGCTGTGCCAATGGTGTGTGAGTGCATGTGAATGTTTATCTGATGAGCAGGTGGCGCTTTGTACAATAGCCTCGGGTCAACAGTGCATGAATGTGTGTAAATGTGTGAATGGTGCTTGTGTTTTGAGCACTTTGAGTAGTTGCACAGACTAGAAAAGCACCATATAAACAGAGCCCATGTAGAATTTACCACAGACAGAGAGGAAAAAAAAATTTAATTAATTTCAGTTGGCTTTAAACCTGCTGAGAGTATTAATGTTGGTGTTTGACCCTGTCTGCACTTTAAGGATCATCAGCACTTGCTGATAATAAGGCCACACCTTTTAATCACTGATTTATTTAAACAATTGAAAAAACTCAATATCTAAAAATACCCCTGATTTCAATTCATATTTTTCAAATTGTTTATTTTGTATCAACCACAAAACGTACAAACACCAACAAAGTTATTGTGCCCTGCAGAGAAATAGCCCCTTATAACATCCATCCATCCATCCATTTCCTAACCACTTATCCTCTTGAGGGTCGCGGGGGGGCTGGAGCCTATCCCGGGGCAGGGTACACCCTGGACAGGTCGCCAGACTATCACAGGGCTGACACATAGAGACAGACAACCATTCACGCTCACATTCACACCTACGGGCAATTTAGAGTAATCAATTAACCTATCCCCAACTTGCATGTCTTTGGACTGTGGGAGGAAGCCGGAGTACCCGGAGAGAACCCACGCTGACACGGGGAGAACATGCAAACTCCGCACAGATGGGCTCCCGCACCCGGGATCGAACCAGGAACCCTCTTGCTGTGAGGCAACAGTGCACCACCGTGCCGCCCCCCTTATAACATAAACAACCCATATATAAAATGTTAATTAGCTTTAACGCACCCCAGACACACCAAATGAATTCAAAGAACTAGTGGTAACGTAGGCAGATTGTTGCATCACCTGTGGCTTGGTCAAAAAGTTGCACCTGAACACACCACAAAGACTACAGCCATCAGCCAACCAGCATGTTTGTTCTGTGACCGACATGACAGATTCAAGACACTAGTTAGCCAGTTAGCACTTTGACAACACAACCTGATTTTGAAAGAATACATTGAATTTATCGTACACTAGCGAACAATAACACAAACAACACCAAAATAATCTTAACTAAAAAGTCTGTTTCAATTTTACGTCCTTTTGACTTTAGTGTTTGTTTACTTTCTTCACTTCTGTTTCTCTTCTCATGGGCTGAGCTGAACTGCCAACCAGTGGGATTTATCTCACTGACAGGCTCTGCCCTTCCCACCGTCAATTCAACATTCTGAAACGACGGGAGAAAAGCCGACAAGAGCCAACTAGTGCCAACTGTGCACAGTGCACTGCAAAAACTAGGGCGACAGACACTCACTGACGACTTGACATTTAGCGACGACCCGACTGTCGGCTTGCTGCATCAGGGTCCTTAGAGGTGCTGGTAGGCAGATTTTGTTTTACCTAACTAGTCAGGCTAGCTGTCCCACTGCGTCCAGTTCTTATGCGACGCTAAGCTAACCATCTGTTGGCTGTAGCTTCATGTTTACCATACAGACATGAGAGTGGCACCAGTCTTCTTGTCTCCTTGGCAAGAAAACAGGATGATCACTTCAACGGTTTTCACATTTACATGCAGTTTGTACGCCAAATACATTAAATAATGTGACACTAAATTGATTTATCACCTTGCTACATTATTATTACCCTCTCACCAACATTTTACAGTCTTTATATTAAGAGGTTAAGACATAAATATAAAGTTTTTGCAAGTGACAATGACAAAGAGTTAACCATTTTCAGCCAAGAAAATGTCAGAGAAAAGAGAACAATGGACCAGTGTGCTGCGTCAACTTGATGAAATTATTAAAAAGGTAATTTAAGAGGGCATTTCACAAGCAGCTAATGTCAGATCTTGTCACTATATTGCATTATGTTCAATGGAGGCTGCTGTCAAAGGGGGAAATGATGAATTAGTCCTTAATGACTGTTTTAACCTTGGTGTGTAGAAGTGGATTTAGAGGAAATCATTTGTTCTCTGATTCAGACAAGCTGAAACTAAATAAAACAAAGTTTGTGACAAGTGTTTGAAATTTAATTATTTTCTGTGATGACACTCTGCTGTGGCTGCATCCAGAAATACAGGGTTTTGTCACTAACAGCTATCTTAAAATATAAGTAATTTTGAGAGAAACAAATTCAATGCAGTGAAAATGTTAAGAAAAGGAAGTGGTAGGAAGTGAGCTATTGTGCTGTGTGATGAGCTCCAGAAATCTGCAACCCATCACCATTTGATTCTCGATATCTTAAGATAAATCTTCCTTTTCAAGCATTTAATCCTTTTAATCTATCTATAGCTCAGTGTGGATGAGCGTGGTATTACAGGACAGTAGGGGGGAAGCTGTTTTCTTTCACACTGTATGTCAAGCGATTTCACAGAGCGATGCATATGGGATAAATCTATTTAGATATTGCACTTTAAAATGACTGAGGAGGCACTTTTCTTCCTGAACAGATCATATGCGTCTTAAACAAATCAAACAAAGGAGAGTCTAAACACACAAGTCATCCAGAGGCTGACCCGCTGGTGAGAAAAACATAGGAGCCTCACAAAATGTCAAGTGTTCAGCTGAACACGGTAAAGGACTGTGACTGTTCTGTGATCTGTTTTGTGTTTGAAATGAACGTCATCCAGACTGTGTCAAGGGGGTCTGACTGTGACTATTATGGCTCTGAATTAAACGCCAACACTTCAATCGAAAAAGCCATCAAAAGGTTCAATCTCTCTGTCTTTTTACATTTTTTATGATGAGATATTTTCATATTAACTTTTTGAAATTTCTACATCATTTAGTTTCATATTTCATATTGTTCTTTTCAAAAGAAAACAAAATAATTTGATTTATTTCTTCTAAATGAAATAACATGGTTTTGTAGAAAATTTAAAAAAAAAAAAACATTTTCATATAAGACTACATGATATGGCTTGAAAATAAAATTGCTATATTTTTTGGCTATATCGTGATACACACTATATATCGCGATATTTTGAAATCTCCTCCAAAGTACTCTAGACTGCTGAAAATCAAAATCATTAAATGAACTACAGTACAATAAAGTTAAATAAAGTAGCTAATGTCATAATAAAGCTAGACAAAGTACTGTTGTAATAAAACTGAATATAGTTTTGTTCAAATTAAATAAATCAAAGCAGAACCACTGGTACTTTTATTTTCAAACACCGAGCTCATCTTGGCACTGAAGTGTTGATGTTTTTCTGTGAACTTGAGGCTTCTGTTCAGCAGTTGTTATTAGCAGTTAGCACAAAATTAAACTGTTGATGCTGAGCCTTTAAACGTGAGGATTTATTCACTGTAAGCTGGAAACCAACAAGCAGCTCACCAGTTCATACACTGACAGTATGTGCAAGTCGCACTGGTGCTCCATGGTCACAATAGGTGACTAAATAGTAGCGTTGTAGAGCTCTGCAGATGTCCTTCTTTTTGTGTGTACGTCTATGGGAGGGAGAGAGCCGCTGGCATCTCATGCTTGTGGCTTAAAAAAACGACACGACCATTTATACTAAATGTTGGCGATATATTCATTTTATACATCCCATAGAATGTATACATAGAACAAGCTGTGATACATTGTGTGTATTCGCTATATCGCCCACCCCTAAGCTTATATTCTTTAACCTGAAGTGTTTGAAAGAAGATAATCATTTTAATACTTTGACAAAACTTGTTAGATACCGTTTGTAAACAGTATCACCAGCAAAAATGAAAGTTAAAGCCAACCTCAGATTCACTTCTGATTTGGAACGAGCTTTGTCAACTTGGTGTTTTGCCTCATTATATTTCTGTATTTCAGTGCTGTGTCCACAATCTTTTTGCTTCCTCTTGGATGTGTGCTGACTACGGTCTAAGTCCTGACCTTACCTGCGTGCTGGAAATAAGAAATATAAGAAAATACAGGCAGAGGGCAGGGTCTCTGCAGATAAATAGACCACCACACACTTCTAGGTGTGAGGAATGCAATACTGCATAATAGACCCATTTTCCACCACGATCAGCATTTGTATGCAGGTTTTTCAAACACAGGAACACCCGCTTAAAACAACAGACTACTTTCCATTGCCAGAAGACGAGAGCTGTGTACACGGCTCTGCAGTAGAACAGTAGATAGATCTACTGATGTATCATGCTTGATGTCACAGATGGGCCGTAAAATAGGTTAGAAAACAGTATTGCGGCATTAAGGCCAGTGAAAATGTTACAGTGGTTTCTTCTTTTTTATATCTCTTACTAACTCAGTGTCTCCTTCAAACTGTACCGACTAAATCTGGATCAATATTTGAGTACTGCTGGGACAGAGATGGACGGTATTTTGTGGCGGCCCGTCATTGTATCTCGCCAGTAAAGGGGCTTAAATTGGTGTGTCCACCTGGCTGTCGTATTTCCATCACTGCTGTTCGGAGTTGATCAGAGCTGGAGCTGATAAATACCCGTGACTACTACAGAGTCATTTGACCCGGGTGCGAATGCTGAATGTAAACCTTCTTATTAATACAAAAGTGAGGCATTAGTGGGTTTTTTGTCCAGTGGGAAAGGGGCTTTACTTGTTACCCAGCCCTGGTGATTACATGTAGCGTTGACACATTCTCACATTATCTGGAAAAAGCAGTTTGTCCTCCTGTTAGGGTTAACAAGCAACTTGAGTTCTAGCCTCCGAATAGAGAAACCGAAAAGTCTGGCCAGTTATTTCCATCAACCTCCAGTGAAAATTCAGTCATATTACAGCAGACAGTTTTCTTGACATATGGGCAGAAAACAGAAGCAGAATCGAGAGGTGCTGATTTTAATCCCTGGACCAGGTGGTGAATTATGATGTGGGAAGTGAATAAGCAACTACTATAGAGGTGCATTTGAAAGGGGCACATGGTCAGCACTATGCTTGCTGATTACATTACTTGCCCACCGCCCACACTACTGTTTTGCTTTTTTTCCTTCTTCTCAATACTTAGTCAGAATATGGACGTGTCAAACTGAAAGCCACTGCTCTGAACAGCAGCAGCAGAGAAGCAGCAATCAGATTTCACTTGAAGTCACTAGAGCTGACTGAAAAGACGAGTGTAGAGGATTTGATGTCAAAGCAAAAAGCAAAAGTGCCTATTCTGCAATATGTCTGATTTAAACCCGATGCTAATGGGAAACTTGATAACGTTATAATAAGGGGAGAGGAGGTGGTTACATCGCTAAGAAGTTGGAGGTGTGCAGTCTGTCGCCTGCAGCTCCTCATCTAACAGCCTGACTGTTCCATTACTCCCTGCTATATTTAAAACTGATCTGCTGCCAACAAATGCACACAATGACCGCTGTCCTGTGGTGTACAGACATCTTGATGAATGATAGTGGAAGTGCTAAGACCAATAACAAACATAGCATTTCCTGTGACAGCTACATAATCAAAGTCAACTTGTGTATCGCCAGTTTACTGCTTTCAATGTGAAGCTGCAGCAGTAGGACACGTCAAGTTTCCATTACCAGTAACCTGAAGGAATACTTCACCCACAAAATGACCATTGGCATATCAACTGACATTTAACTAAGCCCCGCCCCTTTGTGATGGTCCGTCAAGCTGTCGGAGTAAACATGGAGCCCACACTGTAACTAACTGCACTCCCTGAAGAAATATGATCATATTTTTGGAGAAATGAAACAGTGATTCCAGAGAGAAGCAGACAGAGGGGTCTACAGTCTGTGTTTGAAGGATATATCCAGGATGTCAAACTGACTCAGCAGCAACAACAGGTTAAAAAGACAAAGATAGTTAGATGCTAAAGCCCAACTATAGGCTACAGATCACAGTGTCAAAGTGAACCACCACATCACTGCTGATCCACACAGAAGACAATGAATATAAAGGGAAACTTTGCTGATATTGAACCAGCTGTGTTGCATCACAGTGTGTGCAGATGAACGGTGTTTGGCTTCACCCCCATGCTGCTGCCAGCACCCGGACCTCTGGGCAGAGATCTCATGGGGAAGTCAAATGTGCATCTGCTCACAGTGTGATGACATACAGCTGGCTGAATATGAGCAAAGTTTCCCTGCTTCCCTTCACTAGTTCCTGTACAGCAGGGTCGGGCTTTGTTTCACTGTTATAGTCATTAAAAAGTAGCTAGCTAGCTAACCCTACACTTTTCAGGGTTTGATTTTGGGTTTGGAACAGGGAAGAAACGTTTATCTTTTTCCAACCTCTCCAGGTAACGAGCATCATTAATACACGACGTGCCCCAGGCTCAACATTTAGCTCCAAATCCACAAAACCAGCCTGAAAATGAGGGAAATCTGAAACGACTGCATTAGAGTCAATGGAGCACAGCTGTGTTGTTGGTGGACCCTGGTCTGAGCCGGCCTGATGCTATGTTATGATTGGCCAGTCTGTGTCCCTGGGCAGGACTTAGTGCAGGGTCAAGTGTTACCTTGAAATCCTTAGTTTTCTCACACTCCTCCACACTGAATGGAGAATTCAAAACAATGGAAGCACTCTTCATGAATCCAAGTAAACAGGGTCAACATTTAACAACAGTAAAACTATATAAAAACATTATTTTACAAACTCTTACACAACTCATGTAGTCTAGAGCAGAGCTCAAACTCATGCATGTGCTCAGTATGGTCTACTCAAAGGAGAAAGTGTTTTAAATCATACTGTTTTAGCTTCCCGTGTTTGGGAATTACTGAGTACAGGACTGGATAAATGAGACTTAGACTATACTGGACAAGTTGTGCAAGAGTTTGTAAACAGATGTTTAGTTCTGTCCTGTTGTGAAACGCGATTCCCAGTGACTTAAATTCATTAAGAATATTTATGTTTTTTGGATTTTCTGTTCACCATAAAGACATGCCAGAGAAACAAGGTTTACTTCAGGAATTCGAGGTAACACACAGGGAGTAACTGATGTACCAAAGGCCATTTTGTGGGTGAAGTAATATTTTAATACAGCACTCTACATATACTGAGCATCATTGATGAATATTTTTTTCTGTAAAATGTCTGGTGTACACCCGTGTCGTCGTGAGTTCATTAAACGGTGGAAAGATTTCCTCATCGTGGCATCCCTAGTCAGCACCTTCTCAAAGGCTGAGACCAAAGATTGTAATTTTACTAAAAAGTCTTTAGACTTTTTACCAGTGAGAGAATTTTAAAAATAAAATCAGAGCCATGAATTTATTTCAAAGTGTACCTTGAAGCAAAATTGATGTTCAAGCTACATTTTTCTTCAACTCTCCAAACATATTGAACATGAACTTAAGTGCAGCTCTGCAAGGAAAAAGTCAAGTGCTTTGTATGTCTTGCTGAAAAGTCCAACACCATCAAGCACCACTTACTGTGCTATTGATGCTGGCCAGCAGTTTGCCATTGAACTCCACCATAGAATAGACAGCTCCTTTCACCTCCTTCTCGGCCACGGTTTGCAGCTTACCTGCAAGAGAGAGCACACTGTCTGTCAGTCAGACTGAAGTTAACATTAAAAGTGTTACACACTCAATGCCAACCTAAATTAGCACCTACAAGATCTTAGTGAGGCGGAGGATACGAACGGCTCGACAACTATGAGAGAGATATGTGGAGAAAAAGTGAAAAGGAGCGGGTGAGGCTCTCACAATAAGGACGAAGGTAGAATGAGAAGTTAAAAGGAGGATAAATGAAAGGCGAGCAATGCACCTTGAGAGGGACAGAGTATGAAAGGAAATGAGGGGGAATCAGTGGTGGTGAGAAGAGAAAAGTCTGATAAGAAGAGATAAGAAAATGATTAAGTGAGGAGGGAAACGAGAGCACGGTATAGGACAAAGTGTCCGTGGGTGGAAAAACAGGACAGAGGGCGGGGAGGAGAAAATTAAACCGGGTGAAGGATAAAGAGAACAAAATGGATGAGAAGACAAACAGGATAAGGCTGACGAACAAGACAAGAAAAGTGGGTTTGTGTTTGTTTTCTGGAAACAGAGGAAGCGATAGAAGAGCCACTGACCGTCAGTGTAGTGGAAGACAATGATGCGTCCCTGCTTGGGCTCAGCCTCCTCTGGGTACACCATGGCGGTGCCGACGATGAAGTACACTGACGGGTCTTTTCCCAGACGACATGACACCATGCTCAGTGCGTACTCACTGGGGAGGAACTGATGGGCATGGAGGACTGATGGAGATACAGAACACAAATACCTTAGGAAACTGAGTGTGAGAGCAGAACAATACATCAACAACAACAATACATCTCTTTGTTTGAGGATTTTACATTCATCTGTTGTTTTTTCACAACTGTCCTTCGAGTTTGAACCGACGCTACTACTTTATTACAACTTTCTTTCTGAAGACATGCTGACATGAAACAAGGGAAACATGAGTGGTCGGATACACAGACAGATTTCAAAGAGGACAAGTTTATCCAGATTATCTAAATCTCTTTATTTGCTAGTAAAAACCAAAGTGAGCCCACATGCATTACAATCACTCATCGCACAGGAAAACTGTGTGAATACACAACTCTGGCAAGTGAACCAGAAACTCTGTTTATGACCAGTCTCCTCTTTCAAATAACTCATTGCTAACATGGGGGTTTGTTTACAACTTATTAGGCCACATTTTAATGTTTTTATCTTTAAATGGCATGTAAAAACAAAGATGACCTCTTACATACACGTACACACAGGCCTAACATGCCTAAAAACGCCTATCACATGACCATTCAAACACACTGGGCAGCAAGTGCTGATGTAAATGGAAAGCTGATGTCTACTCCACCACTGGCTGCATGGTTACAGAAAATGCTGCGGAGATGGCCAAAGGCAAGACCAGAGATTTCTTTCCTCGGGTCGACAAAGAGGTTGAACTGTTACTGAAAGCTACACGTGACTATAAGGTGGTCAAGGCAGCAGAAAACAGATTGGGAGCTGCTGCAATGCAAATACGGCGACATATCCATCGACAGAGGAAGCCAATGCAATGGGAAAGAAGTAATGTTACTCAAATTAGAAGGAGAAAATCCCAAAAGGTATGTAGTCCTAGCTGTAATGTTTTGTCTTGACACATCATAATTGATAACATGCTATCAGGAAGTGAACCTGGGTCTCTGTATCATTGTTTTCAAAACTCTTAGTTTCTGCCCATCCAGACAAAAAGGTAACAGTGGAGTTTTCAAACTGAAACAGGTTCAGCAGCGTTTTCAAAGGTCTCTGATTTAGGGGGTTGAAATATGCTGGAGTATTGAAGATGCTAGGCATAAACCAGGGTTGGAAATTAGCACCAGACACCAGCCAAATGCTTGTTAAATATGGAGGTAGCTGCTAGATTTGCTGAGTGGCTGGTAGGTATTTAAATCCACCAGCCACAGTGGAAGGCAGACAAAAAAGTAAATGTCCAACCCTGGCATAACATAGCAAGCTTTTTGAAACACCTTGATGGTGCGGCTTGGACACATCATTAGGGATGAAGCCCAAGTCATAGGGTGTTTCGGGTCTTAGATCATCAGACACCCTCACCTGGGCGACCCAACCGGGGGTGATCAGTCCCCGGCTTGTGTCAAAGCAGCGTGCTACTCCATGGATCTGCCCTCTTGTTCCACAATCCAAAGAAGGCAATAGTTATGCCTTTTAAAACAAAACGTATTGGTGTGGATGTAGCCTTGGTGTCTGACTGCTCTTTGATTGTCCTTTTTTTTGGAGCTGGACTGCTCATTAGGGGCACTGTGGTTATTCTGAGTACCACACTCTCAGAGCACAGAGCATACTCCTGGCACAGACGGAGCAGCAGAGAACCAGGCACATTGAAAGTGAAACTTCACTGTTTATTAATTCATATAGAAAGAGAGCTGCATTCTTAAAACAACACTGCTTTCATTTCAGTGTTGTCTACAGTTTTCCAGCCCATTTTAAATGAAACGAGCTGCGTTCCCGTGGAAACCATGCACCCCACAGTCCAGTGCTGGGTCTTAAAGTTTGCCTTCACTTGCCTGTGCAGCAGCTGCTCGTCTAATCCATCAACCTGATCTGATCAGCTCTTATCGATCTCACCACAATCTCATCAACTGATAAACTATTCACTCCACGACTCAAACTTAAACTACTGTTGAGGAAAAATATAAAACCAATAAAGAGTTCCACTCGCGCTGCGTTCATGGGCCTGCAAAAACCTCCAAATTCAGACAGGGTACACAGAGAAGCACAGGAAAGTTTTGCTAATATGCTGTCGTCAGCTACCGCCACACATAGATTCTACTCTAGTAGGAAACACTGACTATTAAGATTAATTATTAAACTGGAATTATCCATGCAGAGACGTTTCTGTTACTGTATTTTGCCTAAATAGATCTGCACACTCATTATTTATTTATTTATTTATCTCCCTAACTCTTCCGTTAGTTTGATTGCTTCTGTCAGGGAAGGGCATCTTTCTTTTTTATCACTGGTTTTGCTCATTCTTTTTTATCCCTGGTACCTGGGGATAAACCTTGGCAGTGAGTGTAGAATTACCTGGAAAAAACACGTGTTACCAGACGCAAGGTATGGCAGTGGATTACATGTTTAATAACATCAAGACATGCAGATAATTATGGATCCATTAAGATGAAAATTGCACAGCTAATGTTGATTATACAGCAGCTAAAGAACGCAAGGCATCTAAGTGGTGTGTGAGCGAGACAGCAGCACTCATTATAGACAAACCTTATTAGAAATAATAAGTGCTGATTTCAGTGGTGTAGCAGTCGCTGAATAACTGATTACACTATGCATATGAACCCCGCATTTCTTCACAAATAAGTCCCAGTGCAGTTATATGCATAAATGTGCATCTATAGTGCCTTTACCAGACACCATGCTGCATAAGAACATCTCCACGTCTGATTGATGAAGATCTCACAACATCAAAATGAGCATTTATCCCACTGTACACTGATAAATTGAAGTCAGCTGTGGACACAACGTGCTGAACCAGCCCCTCATTTACATATAACATACCCTAATGTATGCGCGTGTGGTAACTCTTGGGTGTTTTAAAGGGAAGGCTTGGCGCAGCGAAATTTGCATTGCAAAACAGAATGGAAGCAAAAACCACGCTCAGTGGGCTTCGACATGAAAACGATCTGCATGACGCCGATCATATTCAATCATTAAGTTATGCCATAAAGAGACTGTGTGTTAGATGTTGAGTTATAGCAAAAAAACATCACGGAGCACCTTCCTAAAAACACTAAGAGAATAAAAGTTGAATATTCAAATAGAAAATGAGATTAAATTAAGGATGACTACAATACTAGCTACAATGAATTGGTAAAATGAGTGCAAACCCATTTTTAGATGAGACAGAAGCATCAAAAAGCTTGATGACTGAGTGTTGGGACCAGGTTGTGGAGGAGTTCTCTGACCTGGTTATTCCCCAAGCTGAGCACAATGTTTTACCATCAGAAGCTCCATATGAAAGCACCAGCTTTGTGAGATCAAATGGAAATGCACATCCGGCTGTCTCACCTTCAAAGGTGTGCTGATCCACGACTAGCAGGCTGTGAACCTCCACCTCTTCACCGAAGGAGGTCTCGTGGGGAGAAGTGCTGCTGGGGAAGAGCTTGCTGGAGCTCACGCTGCTGGAGAGGGCCTGTAAGGATGTAGATTTATTAACAGCAGGACAGGCAGAGAGGTAGACACAAGATAAACCTAATAAAGGCTGTGAAGCAATTCAAATCTCTATTTTCTGTGAGAGCTCGACAGCACGGTCGGCACCATCTGCAGCACCAGATGTGCAGCGTTTAAAATCAGGTAAACATCTTTCTTGCCTCACGTGTGAGGGGCTCTGGCTCTGCTTTTGTTTCCACAAAGTTGTGCACTGCAGCAATAAATACAAACACAAATAAAGTGCACACATGTCCCCTAGGGGAAGCTTTAGAGCCAAGCTGAGTGGACATCACACATGCTGTCACTGTAAATCTGCCTGGAAGGACTTTTTGATTAGTGCTCTGAGTACAAATCTCTCTAAAATGTTGATCCTACTTTTCTTTCTTGGCAGCTGAAACATCACTGTCAGTATTCATTGACAACAAATCAAACAAAAGATTGTTATGTTTAATGTAGGTTGAACTTTTTTTGAACTCTCGCAGCAGCTAAATTTAGAGTGCACTCAACCTCTTTCCTCCACCCCTCCCTGCCAAAGACCCATTTTTGGTCTTTTTAGAGGGGACAGGGGATCTTGAGGAGGAGATAGCAGGTCAACAGTATATGCCACATAGAAATGGTATACATCACCTGAAAGCTGGGAATCTGAGGATTAATTTGAGGTACAACCCAGCACTGTGTGTCAAGTTTTTTCAGTCATAACATTGTATTTTGGTTAGGCACTCATTCAAACTTTGACAGTTACAAGGGTATAGGGCCTCGAACATTACGCATCTGATGGCCATTCCCATGCTCAATTATGTTTCATAAGTTGTTGTGGCAGTGTTATGGTTGATATCATTTGTTAAACAGATTTAGGGTTAAATTTAAGCATTTTTGATCACTTGAGATTTTCTTAAAATGGTCAAAGCTCCCTCCAAAATACCACATTAAGACACCAAAACCTGAGCACCACCACTGGGAAATCCATGCAGAAATATTCAAATAAAATAGGCGAAAAACAACATTTTTTTGCCAAATTTTAGCCTAACTTTTATTTAGCCCCTTGCAGACACGCTAGCATGACTTTGTTGGATTCCCTCGGTTGTCTAGTTTTATGTGATACTAAGGCTGGATGATGTGGACAAACTAAAATAACACAATCATTTTGACCTCAATATTAATATTGTAGGATTGACTTTAATGCTTTCATTAAATATTTACATGAGATGTTTGATAAATCATCATCAGTAATGTGGATATAATGACTAGGTGGGTAAATGAGAATAATAAAACTGCTGGAGCAGTCTTCTACATTCAGACAATTACCAGGAAAGGACAACACTTACAATACAACACACCACCACCATCACCATCACCATCTGTCTGCTTGACTACCATGGGTTTTAGAGCCTTCAGCCAATGGAACTCTCTCCCCTCGACATATTGCAATATTGACTCCCTTTCCACTTTCAAATCCTGTCTAAAAACACACCTTTTCAAGCTGGCATATTCAGTCTTATTTAACGGTGCCACACATGTTGAGGCTTGCACTGATGATGACATTATAATGATGATTTTAAACCTAACATTTATAATAACAATTTTTGTTTAGTCACTTTACTAACTTTTATTGTATATCATGGAATTCTATGATCTTTGGATACATTGCTGCTTGTTTTTTTTTTCTTTATCTGTGTCTTGTAAGGTGTGCCTGAGTGCTCTGAAAGGTGCCTATAAATTAAAAGCATTATCATTATTAGATCTGCAAAATCTAAGATGATACCTAATCTCGTATCATGATATCAATACAATACCGATATACTGCCCAGCCCTATATGATACCTATCTACACTCAAGGCCACTGCCGCCTCTAACAGACAGCTGGCCGAGGGGAGTAGAGGAGGTTCAAAAAATGGCTCACTGTATTTATTTTGAGTACCTACATGTACCTACCTACAAAACCAAGAAAATATATTGTAGAATTTTGATCATAATAACATTTTTATAACAAATAACCTCTTGGGCGGTCAATTATGAAATAAAAAAAGAAAAAACAACCTGCAGAGAACAGCGTTAGATTTGGTGTTACAATTCTTAGACACGATAAGTAAATGATCAATCACAACACAACAACATTAAGATTTAAATCCTGGTTTAGAAAATCTAGCTCCAGTAGACCTGTTAAGTGACTAACAGGACAAGACATTTGTTGTCCTGACAAGCTCCCAGTCCCAAGATATAAATAATGTTCTTAGTCAGCACGCCTGGTTAGATAAGAGTGCAAAACAAACAAGCCCTTGGGTGTTTATTAGCCGAACATAACATGGAGCTACAGTACCTGAGTGCTCGCACTGGGGCGCACGGCAGATGTGGTGCCGCTCACATCCTGAATCTCCACCCTGCTGGATAGGACCCCGAAACACTGGGAAACCTCCTGGTAACAGATCCGCCTGGTGGGGCGTTAACAGAGGGGGAGAGAGATGAGGGGAGTGAGAAAAATCAAAGGGTAGACGCTGGTAAACATGAAAAGAGCACACAGGGCTAAGCTGAACAAAAGAAGGTGCCCTGAGAGACGGCTTTCTGTTTTCTGACTGGATAATACAGCAGTCAAGCTTTTAATAACTTATTTAACAACCTTGAGTCACTGCTGTCACTTAAACGTTTGAGCACAAAAACAGGGAACAGAAACGTGAAAACTACAGGAGAGCGTCGCTTGAATCAGAGCAAACAGGCAAAGTCACCGCAGCCGTGAAGAACACACATCATATTTGTAAAGATGACGGGTCTGAAGTGTTCTTGGAGGTGCAACACTAACTCAATATTTGACAGTGGGACTGACCTGGGAGACTCGTAGAGAGGAACAGTACGAATGTGGAGTTTCTGAATCTCGTCGATGGTACCTATGGTCAGAGTGCTGTTGTTGGCCAGAGCCAGACTGTGAAAGACAAAACAAGGAACACGCAGCATTAGTGTTGAGGAGAGAAAAAAAGTAATACACCCACTTCCCACAAATCAAAACAAAGTTTGACTGGATACATTTCTGTAGTCAACACAGAGCACATCTGAGCCCACTGTGCCTGCTCGAGGATCAAAACAAAAGAAACTCTTCAAAGCACAGAGGAAGAAAACATAAAACAACAACAGTTTCCAACGAAGACGCAGACCCATAAAAATACACGAGTCGTGCCAAGTTCTGCTGCTGACCTGTCGGGGTATCCCTCGGAGTTGAGCGGGCACATATAATTGACCTCCTTGAGGTTGACGTTGGAGAAGACCAGCTTGTGGTTAGAGGAGTAGATGACAGTGGGTCGGTCGGAGCAGGCGAAGACATTGGACGTGGACAGAGATCTGAAGGTCCTCAGCACAGTGGGCTGGGTGCCAAGGGTGACCTTCTTACGCTCGCTCAGAGCACCTGGGGGGAGGGAAGGGAACACAACCGTAAGTCCAGTTTAAAAGGTGGGTGTACCAATCATCGTTTGGAGTCACTCGCTCAGCACCTTCAGCCAATAAAGTTTGTCCTTGTGTGCAGAATATTCATCACCCTGCCTGTGCTCGTAAAACCTTTCAGTGAGCCCGGCATGGAAGCACCTGCCTTCTTTGTGTTTCGCTATGTGTTTAATCAGATTTCCTTCAAGGAAAATGTGAAAATAGTTTTGCATTTTGAATAATATGTCTTCATTCAAACCTGTGAAAAGAAAACATCCAAAACACACACTTAGGTGTTTATTTTAGCTCAGATTTCTGTTCTGGAAATGTATGCAAAAAATGCATTTTTAATTGAATAATGTTTAAAATGAAGAAAACTTGTAATACAAAAATTATATATTATAATCATGTCCTCATAAGCAGTCAAACTAGGGAAGTTTCATGGTGGCATCTATTAGTTAAATTTATTACCTATTTAACTGTATTGTCTTTATTTGTCTAAAAATGTATGGAATTCATATATTTAAAGGTCCAATGTGTAGGATTTAGGGGCATCTATTGACAGAAAAGGTAAATAATATTCATGATTATGTTTTCATTAGTTTCTAAACAGCTGAAAAAAGGAATCATTGTGCTTTGTTAAGTTGGTAACAGGGGTGCCCAAACTTTTTGAGGGCCAAAACTGCAACTTAATGGTGACAACAGGGAAAAAGTAAACACCTGTATTGTATTGTATTGTATTGTAAAGATGCAAGATGATGCTAGGATCCCTAGTCCCCAAAATTGTCTGTCACTGTCTATGCCTCTCCATTTTTTTCTTACTACACTCAGGGAAGACTGGTTTCTGACGCAAGGTCTCTTTCCACCATATAGACAATGAAAAATAATAACTAATTAGAGATCCTACATATTTAAAAAACATTTCAATCTCATAAAAAAAAAATAAAACAGCATACACAGCAAATTATATTATGACTTAAAAAAAAACAGTAATTTATTTATCACTAGAAAGTAAACCTTACGGCAGGCAAGCTTTGGCCCTTGGGGCTCACTTTGGGAAACTCTGCCTTAGATTGAGCAGTTCATATCTACATACAGAATGGGTCCTCTTCCACGGAGTCCACCATGATGTTCTACAGTAGCCCAGAATGGACAACTCGAACACTCACTCTAGATATAGCCATTTGCCTTCTGCAACCTCTTCTGCAAATCCTACATACAAAACCAGTGGTTCCCAACTGGTCCAGCCACAGTGTCCAGATTTGTCCTTAGTCATTAGTTCAAGGTCCACAGAGTATAAAATACTCAGTGTCATACTTGCGTTTGGTCATGTCATCGAGCTAGTTTGCTGTCTCTGTTAAGCAGCTGTCTGTTAATCACTCACTCTACAGCAGGAAACGTCACAAATATAAAAGCTCTGTGCTGGAAATTCACTGTACTACAAAATAAAGTGTGCTTTTTACAAACTTGACACATTCCTCACTTGCAGTCCATTCAGAATGGACCTGCCACCCACTTTTGGACCATGACCTACCAGTTGGGAACCACTGCACCAGACTATTATAGGCTATTTTCTCAAAATGACTTTTTTTTCTCAGAGCCAGAAACCTCCACTTCAGCAGCACTTTCACACACCAAACTTTCCAGTTTTATTTCTACTTATATTCTTCAGGTTTTTACTGAGGGGTTGATCATATATCATTCATAGCCTGATTTATTCAGCATTTTATTCCTAAAACATGAAGAAAATTGATTTTTTTTTTTTACAGCTGCTGACAGTGTGATAAAAACAGATTTAAAAAAATTCCCTATTTCAAAACTTTTGACTCTAACATGTCAACAAAATGAAAGAAGAATTTTGAATTCTGTTCTGGAAATGTATGCAACTTATACATATTTAATTGGATAATCTATCATTTGCATATTTAAACATAACATTTTGGAAAACTCGTGACACAATGAATGATCGTCTTTATGTGAGTAATCAACAGAGGAAGTTTTATGGTGATATCTATTAGTCAAAAGTTTTGTCCTATTCACCGACACATAAGTCTTAATGGCAGTGTGTGCAGTCTGCATGGGCTTTAGCTCTAGATAACCTTGTATGTGTCCCTTCAGATCATAGTCTTAACATGTACGGCAGTCAGATCAGGGAAAAATTAATGAATACATTTGTATGCACACTAATATGCTGGGTATCAAATTCAGAACAAGATGTTTACAAGGAACATTAAATAACCTGATTACATTGATATCCTGGTGTACGTGATAATAACATCCAGGTTTATGATCTCCGCAGGGGTTTCTCTGACTGCCTGGACACTGGAAATTATTGTCAATTATTGATTAGTCAGTCAACATGTAATTACTCTGCACTGTTTTTTTTAAGATTGACTGAAATCAAATATTCAAGTAAGAGAAAGAAGACATTAACAGAGATTGCTGAAACATGTAGCCTCATAAGGGTGAATAAACAAGATGTTTTCCCATCTGTGCATCTATTTAAAGGTCAAAAGAGAGATCTGACAGTCGGCTTTAGTTCAAACAGACAGCCATTCAATGATGCAGTAATTAAAGGTCTCTTCACAGAGAGTACTCACACTAAGCCTGTAAATACAGTTGAATCATGTTTTCTGTGGCTCTTAATTACCATTTTTTAATTACTGAAATGACATCATATGGGTTTTTTCACCAGATGATGTCATTTCAGTGACGTTACCCAGTCTCGAGTTTCGAGACTACACATTTTTAACAGCGTGCCCTCATCACAAGCTGGGTGGTGTAGAGTCTGAAACCATCACCAGGCAAGCAGCGTCTCATGATAGGCACTACTGAGCTATAATAGAGAAAGTGTGGGATCAAGTGTTTTGGAGCCTGACCCATACTTGGGAGTAAAAGTGTTTTAGCCTCTGCTGCTTCCATTTTGGCCAGAAATATGAGAGCAAAAAGCTAAAGGAGAAAGAACACTGGAAATTACGTTCTGCAGGTGGCAACAAACACGACTCCAGATGAATGATGATGTTGCTCTGTAACAGCTGGATGTGTAAATAAGCAACTGTTTGCTAAAAAGTCTGCTACAAAGTTTCTCCTCCATTACATCCAAATATAGAGCTGGGATTTATGTAATTCACCATGAAATAATATTCTAAAAATGTTTTCAGACAACCGCCGGTGGCCCTGCCTGGAGGACTTTATCAGTCTGGGAAGTTTAAGAAGCTCTTATGTTAACAGTTGTAGTGGTGTTTGGTGTGGAAGACCTACCAGTCTGCAGGTCCAGACCAAAGTAGAAGAGCGCACCATCTCCCAGTGCACACAGCAGGTAGTAGCTGCCTTCAAAGGTGGTCATTAGGATTGAGCGAGGGATGATCTCTGAGGACACACACAGTCAGATGATTTATTCTTCCTGCTCCGTGGAGTCACAGGCTCATGGATGAACACCAGAGTGATAAATGTCTGCTAAAATGTCTTTGTCAGAAAAATCAATAAGGGTTACCGGCCAGACTGGCTGCTAACTTCTGGGGGGAAAAATACTATTTGAATGCTGCAGGGTAAAAATAAAGTCTTCTGTCTTTTCCGTTTACCAAACATCAGTTTCTCTGACTGTGAGCCAATTACATCAAAACAGCGCTGGCTCTGATTAAATGCTTGTTGGCCGACTCGCCGAGCAGCAACGTTAAAAAAGTCTGCCAAATGTGGCTACTTGAGAGGTTGCATGTTTCCATGGTAACGTACATCAGTTATTCTAAGTAAGCAAGCCAAAATGTTAAAACACAAACATAGGGCTGTGTTCTATTCAGAAAACAAATCTTTGTAAATATAGCTCATGTTAGCAAAACGAAAACGGCTTAAATGCGACTGTGCAATATTGTAGTGGTATAATTCTCTGCTTCCAAAGACAGAGCTAAAAATATGAACAATTAAAACAGCACATTAGGTTTTAATTTGAGGGTTTATAACTTATAAAAACTTAAGTCTGCAGACAGACTGTCCTTGTTAGGGGAGTCAGCGAGGGAGCACAGTTTGCAGAGTTTGTGCATCGAGCAGCTGTCAATCAGGCGCACTCGGAAAATAAAGTGTGACACTGTGGTAAAGAGTGTGGAAATATTCTTCATGGGTGAAGCAGTCTAATTGGAAAGTAAGAGTCCTGTCTGTGCCAGTTCACCATGTTATGAAACTTTGTCTCCAGTGACTGCTGACTTTTTGATAAGTTTAACCAAAAAAGTAGTCGAGTCCTCTCTTGCATATTTAAACACTCTAAGTTTAAATTCTCCTCAAGCGTTTAAATGCTGCACTAAATGCATTTGGGTTGGCAGCACAGTTAATACTCAAGTACGTACTAAAAAATGAAGTACCTAATGGGATATTCCATTTTCATCTATTAATGAAACTGAAGATACTCCATTTAAGCTACTACTACACTATAAAAGACCCATTCCTTAGACTTCTTTATCGAACTTATTAAGGATAATAGCTCCACATTCTGTCCACCTAAAAAGGTAACAAAATCCTGCCTATCATCACCTCTAAATCTCACAAATTAACACTTCACATCTCATTTAAGATACACAAAAACACTCCTAAATGTCTCAACAACACTTTATTGTTTTAAAGGAGGGATATAACGTGTTAATTTGTCAGCTTAAGAGGTGCTGGTAGATGGACTTTGTTACCTTTGAACAGAGCCATGCAAGTTGTGTCCATCTATTTCCAAGCTTTATTCTAAGTTAAACTAACCAGTCGCTGGCTCCACCCTCAGGGTTCCTACAGTTTAAAGGGGGCTCTATACTTGTACAGCAGAGCCTACACAAGTGGCCTGCGCCATTGTGAGCATTGATACTTGTGCAGAGGTGTGTCTGTGTCACACTGCAGTTACACCTCCAAAACACTGATCAGCGGTGGAGGTTTCTGTGAAGTGTTGTAAAGTTAAGTAGATTCAAAACACACCCAAAACAACATTAAACACACATTAAACATGGCTTAACAGAGATGATTTCAAACTCAAGTACACAAATTGGCTTCACTATAACTCGCAGCATTCACAGACAAAACACTTGTCTTTTGCTGGACACATTTTCCCCACAAATACAACATGCTAATGTTTTTAGCACAAGCCTATGGCATTTTACATTGTATAAATTAGCCTAGCAACGAGCAGAGATTTCCTCTATCCATATGAAGCCAGAAAAATTACACAGAAAACTTCAAATACTATTTTATGGAGGCTTTATTATGTTCGCAATTTATTGCTTCTTAACTGTGACATTAAAGTAAATAAAAACTTCGTTTCCACTGAGGGAAATGGTTTTAGCATACAAAAATAGACAGGAGGCCTGTGTTGCTGCTACGTGTTATTAAATTTCTGGGGAGGTGCACGTCAGGCTACGGTGTATGTTACGCTGTAGGCTCTACGTCGACGCAGAGCCTACAGCGTAGGTAACGACGCAGTGTAAATTGCGCTTAAGGGGAGTGGGATTTAAGACTTTGTAAGACTTTTTAAATATCACTGGGAATGAAATTTAGGACCAATTTTTCAATAATGAAAACTTATAAAAATAAAACATGAACTAACATCTATTAGGGTTAAGCAGGATGTGGGTTTTTAAATTAATCAACCCAATGCCTTTAGACTATTTAAGGATCTACAGGAACCCTGAGCTTTCGTGCACAAACACAAACATTACATACCCAAAATAAGATGGTCACTGTTCTTAAAAGTTTTTTGAATTTAAAGTCATGACCTTCATATCTTTTAAAGAGGGTGACTATTTAGAATTTTCTATAAAACTAGAATTACCGCCTTGTGGTTGTATGCCTCTGCAAACCCGTCAAGTTGTAGATACAGTTTACATCCATGTCTGTGCAAACATGAATGCTCCCCCCACTTTCCCCCCAGCAGCACAGACAATCTATACAATCGGCAGAGTATCAAGGGGGACACCCAAGATGAGCGTCACCAATTCAGTATCTGACCAAATGTCTCACCTTCTGTTCCTGAGATATGATGTTGAATCATGGCCAGAAAAGTGTTGTGGCAGAAAATGATAATGTCACAGTAAGAGTGACCTTTGACCTTTTGGATATAAAATTACATCACTTCATAATTTTTATCCTACTGGATATTTGTGTGAACTAAATTGTCACATTAGCATATGAATTCCTGAGTTACAGCCATGTTTTGTGAGGCCACAGTGACTTTGACCTTGACAGTGCAGTTCAACTTTAACTGTTCAACTTGGCTGTTTGCGCCAAATCTAAAGAAATTCCCTGAAGGTGTTCTTAAGATACTGCGTTCACAAGAATGCAATGGACAAGGTCACAGTGACCTTGACCTCTGGTCACCAAACGCGAATCAAATCATTGTTGAGTTCCGAGTATATGTTGATGCCAAATTTGGAAAAACTCCCACTAGGCGTTTTTAAGATATTGGGTTCACTAGAACGGGACATACAAGGTTCCAGTGACCTTGACCTTTGACCTATGATCACCCAAATCAAATCAGTTTATCGTCAGTCAAAGTGGATTGTTGTTCCAAATTTAAAGAAATTCCCTCAAGGGTTTCTGGAGATATCGTGTTCACGAGAATGGGGCGTACATATGGACAAGCCGAAAACACAACGCCTCCTGCTAAGGTATAAAAAATTTAAATTACTGTAGGAGACAATAGAAACAAAATTTATAGAGGCAAAAACATGGTAAAAATATATAGTTTGTTTCTGGCCTTTTTGTTTAATTTGAAACTTTTACTGTTTGTTTATTATTACAACCAAATAAGTAAGTGCTGTCGCAGCAATACTGAGACTCAAATTATTCACACAGATTGAGATGAGACATTTTTGCTTTTCAAACATACAGTTTGTCAAGGTTGAGTGTGGATTCTACTGTACGCCCAAATAAGGTAACAAGACACTCACCTGGCCTGTATTCAGGCTTGTGAAGGCATAATAAGCACTGAACAACGAAAAACATTTCACCCTCCTCCATTTTTCTTTTCATTTTCCCCTTTCTATGTGAAGAGTTTTTTCCTTTCTTCCTGATAGAGCCTGAGTTCAGTTAGCAATCATTGCTTTTGTGTATCTGTGAAGCACATTGAGACATTGTATGTGCTACTGGGCTGCAGAGGAAAAAAAGTGTCACTTGACTTGAGATTATCAGCATCTACCCGTCTCCCTCCACACACAGTAACAGCTTTCCTTTTCTCCCATCAGTTGCACCCTATCTCTTTTCTCTCACCTCCGCCCAGCATTTCCTTGTGCAGGGCTGTGAAGCAGGGCAGTTTGAGCACACGGGCTGAGATGTCGGTCCAGAGTCCTACAGCGCAGAGCGGTGACTCACCACCACCCTCCCCCAGAGGCGTGATGTCCAGGCAGGCCACCTCATGCTCCATCTCCGTTGTACTGAGGAGGAAGTGGAGAACGTGTGAAAAACAGCAGCAAGCTGCCCTGCACATTGTGTGAATGTGGACGACAAAGTTTGACAAGAGTATAAGTTCAAGCTAATTTTTTTTCCCATGTGAAATGCAAATGGTCATCTGGTGAGTTGAGCTGTGAGTTCACACTTAAGCTGCCAGACGACCATTAATTCCTGTAAATCTGTGGTGGGATCTCAAGCAATGTGTGGACAGGCAACAAGATTTTTGTCTCAAAGGTCAGTCGGCCACGAGTGGATTTTTTGCTCATTACAAAATAACAACAGATTTTTATTCTGCCTTGTTTACACTCTGCTGTCAGCAGGAAGAGTGAGTTTTATGAGCACTTAGTAGGAAAATGGCTGCATCCATCAAGTCAGTGGTATTCTGAGAAATAGTCATCACATCTCTTTAAAGGTTTGTATACGACATTCAAAGTATTGATATAGGAGCAAACAACTATTTGCTATGTAAAGACATAGCGGAGTAATGGCGTCCTGAGCAGAGAATGTAGTCACACTCTGTCTGCGTGTGTTAAAGTCTGACCTTCTATGTTCTTATCGTGGTGCATCTGAGTCCCTGTGTGTCAGTCCCGCCGGCTCTACTCTGTACTGTGCTCATGTTTACTATTGATGATGGTGTCCCAACCCATAGTGGGGGGACAGGGTCATCGTGGAAGTGTTACAGTACATCCACCCTCCAGACCCCCACGTTACACTGTTAGCACTATTAGCTGCTAGCTGCTGGCCTAGCCACCTCCATGTTGAGAGCCATGTGCAGACAATTTCTGAATCATAGGTGTGTTCCCAAGGTCAGATATAGCTCCTTTGATATTCTCAACTCTTTAAAATGATGGTGTGACAAGTAGAACAACATTTGTCGAATGTCATTTCATAACGACTCTGCTCCAGTGCACCCAGTGCCTTGATATTGAAAATTTAGCTCGTGAGTGCTTGTTTGGGAGAACTCAAAATTAATCACCTTTCCAATGTCAATGAGTATACTGATTATTCTGAATTTAAAAATCTGATCACTACTCAGTGTACAATATTTTAGAGTTGGACGCTGTCCTTTAGTATCTCTGGTCCACGCTTCATTCTCATTAAAAGCAGTTACAAAAAGCCGCCTCCAGTTCCACTGAATTACTTTTGTTGCATGGTGTCCACTGCAGTGGACAGATGTGCAGCTCCTTTAAAATTAGATATATTAAGAAAGAATTTATGGGCATAATTTTTCACTTGTTTAAAAGTAAAAACAAAAATAAACATTAAAAAATATATATATATTATTTTGTGATCTAATAATGTATGCATGAAATGGATAAATGATAAAAGAGGTAAAGCTATAATGCAAATGAGCACGAAATTAATTTTAAAAAGGCTCAAAATCCTGTGTTGTAGTAGAAAATGGCTCCTCAATAATGCAAATATAATATAGGGGTAATCACTGTGGAGTGTGTTGAGTTCTCACATTTTAATTGCATTGCAGAAGAGCGTTTCCTCCATGTAAACATCTTTTATCCAGCAATGACTATCTAGTATTTGCAGAATTTTAGGACTCACAAAGCAAACCAGCAGCATATTGATGTAAGCCAAACATTATTTCACAGCTCTGGTGAGACACTTCACTCTGTCTCTTTCACTGTTTCATCAGTTACGAAAACTCTCAAGGCTGCAAACAAACACTTTGTGCTTCAAGCGGGCCTGGTGGCCATTTTTACAAGCTGTGTGTCTTTCTCTGGAAAAAAAAAAATACATTTTTGTGTATCCTTCTCTTTTTTAAAACAACCACTGTAAAAAAATAGTGGCTCAAAGCAGTTTTATTGCAATAGTGGCACGAAGACAGCCACGAGGGTAAACCACAGCAGCAGTGTGAAGGAAATATAATAAAATGTAAGACTCTACAGTTCTGCTGCAGCATTCACTTAAAAATGAGATGCAAATCCCTCATCTCAAACTTTTCCACAGATCAGGAAAGAGGAAATAAAAGTGAAGGTAAGATAGTGCAGGATAATAATAATAACACAACTGTGAGTCAGAGACAAAGTTGTTGAACTCTCGGGAATATAACAAATCACTGTCTGATTAATTAAAAATTCATAAAACAGCTGCATTGGGTATTGTGTATCCAGTACATATATATATATATATATATATATATATATGTGAGATTCTCCCCTGCTGCTGTATCATATTAATTATTCAATTAACCTGCAATTCTATTACTCAGACTAATTTGTTAACAAAAGTAAGGTGGACTGATGAAGAGCTTCTGCAGTCGACTTTATTACCTAAAAAATTAAGGGACTTGGCTCTGTGACAAGCTAAAGGGCATCTTTTTTAAGATCACCGCCAGGGGATAACTGAAGGGTTTTTTTTTTATCACTCTTAAGCTTTTCTGAACTTGCAAGCTGACCCAGTTAGGAGGCGTCTCACCATCAAACCCACAGACAGACGTGGCGGGGTTTATACGAATTGTTTGACATTTTGGGGAATAGGCTTATTCACTTTCCTGCCAGGAGTTAGATAAGAAGATTGATACCCCTCTCATGAATGTACGGTAAATATGTAGGGTATATACGGTGACTGTCTGCTGGCCTCAATCTTCTTATCTAACTTTTACCAAGAAAGTGAATAAGTATATTTAAACAGTTCCTTTAAAGCGCTTGATTGATCTCTTTTTTGTAATGTCATACCAGGTTAATATAGATTTATATATAATGTAGTGTAGATGTCAGGGCATAATTCAAAATGTTAATAGCATCACCATCATCACCTGTGTATGAAGTGGAGGAGATTATCAGCAGGTGAATCCCCAATTCATCAGTAAATACGCTGTAAAAGTTGATCTTACTTGAAAGAAAATCTAGGAAACTGATTGCCCTAAAAGGGTAAGTAAATATGACTATTAATCTTAGTTATGTTTACTGTATATCTAATTTTTAAGTTTACTAAAAATGTAGTTGTATTTACCTAATTTTGTGAGGTTATTGCAACGTAATAAACCCAAGTGCAAACAAGTTGTTCTCTGAAAGTGTTAGTAACTCAGGTAAACCAAGTTAGTCTGGCTTAAATTGATAATGACAAAGAGGATTTTGCATGTGATGGAGTTAGGATATCAGCAGGTTTTGTTTTGTAAACATGTTTAATGATACACAAATGCAAATGACTTGTTTGCAAACAGCAGAATACAGATATATCGCACATAACAGTGTAACACCTACAGCGTTGTTTTGTTTATTACAGTTCAAACCGTATATGCATAATATGCATAATGAAATCAAGTTGTTCTTTCAAAGTGTTAGCAGCAAACAAAGTCTGAACAGTTGTGTTTACTCAGTGGAATTTAGGAAAGTGAACTCAGTAGATAAAGTCAGCACAACAAAGAATGATTAATTCGCAGACTTATTTTTAATTTGAGCAAAACAATTCTTTGTGGAAAGAAATGAAAATATACTGTCATAACAAATCTACCTTTAAGCCTTCAAAATTATGAGCTTTAAATATAAATATTCAGACTCAATCTTTCTCTATGACTTTACTTAAAATTTCAACAGGGCTCCATTAATCACAAATACTAGTACTGTAACATTTAATTCTACTAAAATTCCCCTAAGTGAACACAACTGTTCAATTAAGTCAGACTAACTTTTTTTACTTAAGGTGTAAGCACTTTAAAAGAACAAATTTATTTCCTCATGCATATATGCTTTGTACTGTAATAAACAAAACAACACTGTAGGTGTTACATCGCGTGACATATCTGTATTCTGCTGGTTGCTAACTAGTAAATCGCATTGTAAATTCTAAACAAAACTTGCAGATATCCTAACACAACCATATGCATAATCCTCTTTGTCATGATCAAGTTAAGTCAGACTTACTTGGTATACCCAAGCTACAACCTTCAAGGCTGAAAAATAAAGCCAATGCAAAAGAGCATCAAATGGTCACTCCAACACAAGGTAAAACCCCATAGACCTCCATATTAAAATACCCAATTTTACAGCATAAGCACACGTTAACAACCTGGTACAAAAAACTGTTTTGGTCTCTCCATCTAATTTTACAGGCTGTCTGCCAACACTCAGCATGTTTACATGACATTAGAGAAAATCGATTTATTGTGTTAGTCCAAATAAAACCAGACTATTAAAATGTAAACATGTTAACATGTTAGTCTGACTGAAATCGCACTAAATCAAATTTCTTAAAGTCAGACTAACACACCCAGATGATGTGACTGGGTGTCGAATTACTTCTGCATGTATACAGTCAATCAGACCTCAACTGGCCTAGGTGCTCTGCGCATGCATTAAATACGTAACAGAAGAAGAAGCCAGTAACAACATGGTGAAATCTACATCCAGGGCTGTGTGGTTTTGAACAGACGAAATGTACAGAGCTGTAAAGCTGTCCACCATGGTATCAATTTGCTGCTAACTAACAGTAGCTAACTTAGTTGTCAATTGATTGGTCTGTGACAGAAAAGGGTCCAATACTGACAAGCAGTAAGGGGGCATATCGGCACCTATCGTAGTGGAGTCATAAATACTTCAGTCAATAAATCGATTCCCTTCCTGTGCTTGTATACTGGGAGGATAGCAGTCCAATTAAATGGCCTGATCGAGCTGTTACTATAGCTTGACTTCCCTGTGCTGGTAAACAAACTGAGTGTCCACAGCTTCTCCATTAGGTCAACCCCTTCCTCCTCCCCTCGAACCTCTCGTCCAAATATGGTCACTTCTGGCTCCAAAAAAAAAAAAACAAGACGGCGACATCCGAAAGTGCCAAACTCGGGCAATGGGTGAAGCTATTCATAATTTATATAGTCTATGGGTTTACTTAAGTTGCTAATACTTTTAACTTTCATTTTAACAACTTCACAGAATTAAAGTACCTTTTTCAAGGCAATCTGTTCCCTAGATTCTTTTATAGTAAGGTCATCTTGTCAGATTTTACAGCGTATTGCCTGAAAATATCAGTGAACAGACAATGGGGCCATACCTTGATCCCTTATGTCTATATCTTTGTCGTACCTGATCTGTTTGAGCTCTCCAGCCAGGATCTGCAGGTAGTAGAGGGCTCGTCCCACGGCGAGCACCACCTGAGTGTGGTTGCAGGCAGCCACGCTGATGTTCCTGCCCTGTGGCTCTTTCCATTCGCTCACTAATGCCTTGCTCTCCTGAAGCACCAGGCGCACAGAGCCTGACGTGATCTGCAGGCACACAGAGTTTTTCCCTTTTAAAAAATCTGATTTTGCACAGTATTTCTTGGAAGTGACAGGAGGGATGATGTAGAGACTGGGAGCTAAAATGTAGAGTCATTTCAAAGCAAATCTCATTGTTTCTATGTGGTTCTGTGCCAGGATTGTTGTTGCTCTTTTTGAATGACTGAAAGGAAATTATGATTAACTGCAAAAAGAACATATGGTGCTTTTACCAGATTCTTGAGTCCTGATATATTGCTTCAAAACAATGAGGACACTTTCAGCAATCCTGGATCTTATAAAGCTACAATGACATTTTGCTCACTAGAAACCCTTGAAGAATTGTAAAACAGCAGGAAAATACAGCAGTTTGATGACAACACAACAGTTAAGAAATATGGCTTGATATAAGTCCAGCATTCGTTTGATCCCAAAATACCCTTTAATGAAACATCAAAACAAGATGTTTGTGTTTTCTGGACCTATTACTTTGACTGTACTTGGATTGCATGTACCAAAGAGGCTTGTGAATGCCAGGTAAGAGCCCCTCAGGGTTAAGGAGAAATACAAATGTAATATTGAAATTTGAATAATGTCATGGAGAGAGCCATATAGCACTGAAGGAGGTAGACAGGACAAAGAAGAAAAACAGAGCTTGTAGATGCCTCAATAACAGACGGTGGCAGGTTCAAACAAGTCAAACTATAAATGGAGGTGTTGCACTGTTAGGGAGCGCACAAAATATGGCGGTATAATGAGATATGAAAACACAGCCTGTATTCAAGATTCAAGAATCCTAGAGTCCTTGAAAGCAGCTATGAGGATCATATTGTTCTGCTTCTGCAGTTTGTTTACATTTGCAGTGTAGTGCAAATCACAGCACATCTGACGACACCAAAACAGTTTAAATTTAAGTTTTATGTCACAACACATTGGTGGAAAATAGCAAGCTTCCAAAGAACTGGGAATATATTTTGTCAGACAAGACAAAGAGTCCACAGCCACACTAGCAGCTCTGCGAGGCTGCACTTAGGCACAGTGGTGCTTTGAGCTGAATACAAACACCAGTGTGCTAACATGCTCACAATGAGACTGCTGCTATGCTGTGTGGCAGGTATAAGGTTTAACATGCAGTTCGTTAAGGATAATGGCATGTTCACGTTTGCTAATTAGCACTACACACAAAGTAGAGCTGAGGGGAAATTACATTATTTTTGCAGGCAACTGGTAACCAAACAATTATTGGACAGATTAAGATTTTGACCTGCATGTTCTCTCTGTGTCAGCGTGGGTTTTCTGCATGCTCTCTGGCTTCCTCCCACAGTCCAAGGACATGCAGGTTAATTGGTGACTCTAAATTGTCCGTAGGTGTGAATGTGAGTGTAAATGGTTGTCTGTCTCTATGTGTCAGCCTGTCCAGGATGAACCCTGCCTCTCGCTCAATGGCAGACGTGTTAAGCGGTTGTGGAAAATGAATGAATGACTGTTTTATTTTAAATAAGATACTTTTTTTTTTCAGTATGTTCAGCTCACTTTAATCTTCTTTACTGCAGCAAAAATGTATTTAGTGAACTGAAAAAAAACCAATTCATTTTATCATTATAGTGGGTTATCAAAGGATTAATTTGTATTTGCAATATTAATCATTTCTATAGTTACTGCTGTATTGATTTCCCCCTCCCCTAAGAGTCAGCCTTTTATATGTATTGGGGTTAGCACTGTGTGCAATCCTTTCATGTTACATGGAGTCATTTGATTAATTGTTCGCATTAAAATATTGCTAAGTGGTCACTTTGTATGTGATAACAGCATATAGGAAAAAAAAAAAAAAACTGTAAAAAAAAAAAAAAAATGGGAAAGAAGTTGCTGAACATTGGCACAATTTGTGCTTTCTTCAGTGCATTAGCTGAAGTGTCCAACACTGTCCACCACAATGTCTTTTCTGATAAGACCACTGAAGGCCAAAGAAATAAAACTCTTCAGCTTGTGGCTTCAATCCAAGTTGAAGTGCAACTAGCAACTTTCACCATTTAAAGTGAGTTTGTCTTTGCCACAAAGCATGTTTTGTGTCACCTTAATGCAAACGTGAACATGTGCAGTGTAAGTATACCAACTGTGAGAGGCAAGAGTGTTAGTGAAAATGTTCCTGCCTTAAAACACAAGCAGTGTTGTCATAACAACCTAAAGATTTATGGTTGAGGGTCTAAGAGTTGGCAGAATTCCCAGCAGGTTTCCTCCTCATTTCAAGAAGGCAGGCTAAAACTTGAATTTAAATGAAGTGCAATATTCATCTCAGCCACGTGTAAAATACATGAAGTCCTTATGCGCCGCTCATATTCACAACTCCCCTTTCAATCATGTATGATCCAGCGCCAGCAGAGTATATCTCATTAAATGGAAAAAGGCCGCAGTTGAATAAGTTATTTCTATAATTAATTTAGAATTTATGAAATTAGATGGTTTTCCTGCACTGAACAAGGATGTACAAATATTGTAAGATGGCTAATTCTAGACATCAAATGAGTGTCAGTGTTGAACTAACTAAAGCATGTTCTGGTGAAGCATTCTGACAGCAAATTAACTTATGACAGAAGTGTGTGTGTGTGTGTATACGCACTTGAATGAGTTGCTGGTGCGCCACGTTGCCACAGTAAAATGTCTGCTGGTTGTCCACAAAGCCAGGAAGTTCAGTCTCCTCCACTTCCTCGCCACTCAGCATCAGCACTCTGGGGGGAAAACACACTCTAAAGATGAGATAAAGGCATTTGGAATTGACTTTACACTTATCTGGCATGCTGCACGGCAAGCACTCACCGTGTTTGACCCACGAAAGACAGCACCAGCATGTCATCTGTCTCTCTGCCTGCCTCGGAGCGGAGCGGCCACAAACCTTGAAGGGGATTCAAGAGGGTGTTGGACAGAAAAGTTACTCTCTGCACCATTCTGCAGAGCAGAAGAAATACAATATCCAGCCAGTATCCATGCCGATCTTTAACTATTCCAGCTGTCAAATGTCAACATGTTGGAAGATGTACAGGTTACAGACGCCTCTCAGAGAGCCATCGATTGGCTTAGTGAATAATTGTCTCTCATCAAGAGGCCAGGGGCAGCAGGCAGCTGCCGAGGCTTTCAGGGCAGAGATGGTCAATAAACAGCTGAAGCCTAACAAGTGCAAGCAGCCCTCACCTGACCTGTGTGTCTCACTTAAGCATCACAGAAGAGTCTTGAGAGAGGAACCTCATTTTCTGGGATTAAGAGGTGTCTGCCATTGTTACACCTGATGGGATTCCTCAACTTGACACTTTGCTCCTGCAGACATCGCGGAGCTCATTGGTTCGCTAAATGAAAACAAATGCTTCCAAACATAACCTTGGCAATTTTCCCGTTCTCTTGAAAGTACCGAGCCAAGACCTACGACATCTGCGCCATCTGCTCACACTCGTATGCGGAGCTTGGACGTGCAGCAGCTGGCGTCTTGGCCAGGTGAGGCAAACAGATGTGCAGGTTGAAGTGACTCTAGTGTCAAGTCAGTAAAGGAATAAGGTCCAGGTAATGTCAAGGCTTGGGAGGGAGGTTTTGGAAGAGACACAAACGCATACAGGACACACAAACCTTTGATTCCCGGCAGGTCAATGCTGGCATGCTCATGAATCCCAATGCCGTTGCGAATGATCCGAAGAGAGCCCTCCTTGAATGCACCTGAGCATGTCACCAGCTGAAAGCAGCACAGAAACACAAAGACAAAGACTGAGACATGAAGGGTGTAATTTTTATGTCCTTTTTATATGTTTTTTATGTAGATGATCCAATTACTTTTTACCATTTCCTCTTACCCATTTCTATTTCTTACTGACAAAAAATGCTGTCTTAAAATATAACTCCAGTTTTATACGACCTGGGTCTTACTTAGTTGTCTGGACGTGGTTCTCAACATGGAGGCGGCTAAGGTGGTGGCTAGCCGCTAACAGTGCTAACTCCATAAAAAGCTCTAAACATCTCATCTCTGGCCTGCCAAACTTTAGTGGCCGATAATTATTATTATACGTGCACTCACTTTGTTTTACCTCCAAATAAAGGGTTTATAGCATGGCCGGGTGAATTTTAGATTCTGACTGACTGCAGGGTGTTCATTAATTCCTGATACAGGACACAAACTGAGTAGTTCCAGTGAAACTGTCTATTCACTGTTTTATTCACTATCTAATGCTTTGGCCACATAATATCAGCCTGTATCTAAAGTTGAATAACCATAGCAACAGAGATGCAGTCAAGGCCTCCATTTACAATTTATTTCCAGCGAGTGCAGCTGTCAGCACCTCATCCTCCTAACACCACAAATTAGCTCAACTGTAACACAAAAGGTGCAGGAAGTACACTGACCCTGAACTTTCATTCATTTTGTAACACAGCAGTGATCGTCATTTGTTATTTAACTCACTACGGCCGACAGTAACATAACACATGGTGAATTTTTTGCACATAAAAATGTTGAGATTGATTTGGAAGACAATGACATAACTAGATGGTTTACTGGTCTTGCTATTAAACAAATTATATTTACCTGTTTGTCAACCATATGCAGTGTTATTGACTTTGAATCTTGCTAGCATAACGTTAGCTTTCTGGCTAACAGCTGGGCCAAAGAGTTCTATGATTTGATCGGTTCATCCTATTCACTGAAATGAAAATATAAATAACTTAATAGTCTTATTTTTTTTTCTCAAGTTAATGTCAGATTTATCCTTTAACCTTTTATTATTTTTTTTAAGTATTCTGACAAGGTTTATTACAATGTTTGCTGCTAACAGAGCTGCAACTTATGGTTATTTTTCATTGTCAATTAATCTTGAGATTATTTTTTCATAACCAGAAGATGAAACTGGGGAATGTTATTTGGTGTTTTTGCTTGAAAAATGACTGAAAAAGACTAATAGATCAAAAACAGTTACATACTGTAAAATCAAAAGAGTTGCTGTTCAATTTTCTTTTGAATGACTGTTTCAGCTCTTTGTCACTGTCATTAGCAGTGATAGTAACAGCAGTAGTGGACTATACAGGTAGAAGCTCACAGTTCCCAATGATCCAAGTTCAGGTAGTAACTATCATCCAAAGTATGAGCTATGATAAAAGTGGTGGCTGCAGCTCTATTAGCGCTTTCAAAACCAGCTAAACAAGTCTGTTAAAAGCTGCTCAGCTCAGTACTCACTGACCTTGCGTTCTATCCTCGGGTTTTTATGACTTGCTTTTATTTGACAAGCATACACTTATGATCTGCGACTATGTGCAGCTTTGTACTGCGTGTCTTGTGTGTTCTTTTTAGTATAACTTTGTATTATGTTTTTACTCTGTACTGTGTTATTTTGCCGTTTCTTTGTTTTGACCTGCCGAGGGACTTCAGGTGAGAATTAGCTTCAAGCTATCATCTGCTGCGTTGCATCAAATGGTGACATTTGTGTTTTAAAGTGTACATGGTTCCTTTTAAACAGAATAAATAGAAGTCAGTGTCAAAGCACTGACGCGTATAGTAATGAAGGATTTGAGAATCTGTATCAGTTTATAGAAAAGCTTCTCTGAGATTGCCAGTTCAAACATGGCACCAGCGCTGAGTTCCAACACCCTGAAGGTAAATAATTCTGGTGCCTGTACAGTCAGACTGGAGAGCATCCGAATGTTACTTATTCATCCAGTCATGGTACACTAACAGGATTAATACCAGAGCCCATATAATCTCAGCTCCTACCACCTGCCACCCAACAGCTTCATCCTAATGGAAATAACTGCTGTGAACCTGGCACCCACCTAACCCTCCCCGAGTGTGTTCCCAAATGCCCTCACACTCTCACGGGACTGTCTAAATCCTCATAATCTGCACATAATATATTATGTTTGTGTATTTGTTTGTCATTTTATTTCATCCTTCATAAACCCCAATCTGGTTTGCGGTCGCACATCTGTGAATACAATCATTTTTCGTGCTTTTTCTGAGAGGGGTCCGGTTATTACTTTTGCCCCGCAGCTTGTGCACCAATCCTGTCTTTACTGTCTTGGAACGTGTCCGCACCAATTAACCAGGTCAAATGCACTGTGGATTTACTGCAAATGGCAAATTAAAACAATTATTTTATTTAGTTCTGGGCCTCAACAGACTGAAATGACCTCGAGTGTGTGGATGAATGCAGGCAGTGGCTGTCTGATTGTGTGCTGGTATGTACCCAGAGAGTGGCTCTGTGCTCTGGTGGACCGCTGCCTTTGGAACAACATCAAGTACCCTGAGGCCTGGTGTCAAACCCTGCCAACAAATCCTTCTGTACTGTATCTCTCTCGCTGCTTCACCGTTTCATCTCCCTAAGCCTCACTGATTTGATACAAAGACAGACAAATGTTCAAATCAAGAAATGTGTTTTTTCCAAATATTATATTAGAAATATGTCAAATAGTGTGCCAAACAGTCATCATCTGGTTTCATTTAAGATAAAAAGAATTTATATTTTGACAGGAGCAAGAAAGAAATTCATTCAAATTTAAGCTGCAAGCAGTGATGAACAGGCCTTCGCACCTTCTCACCAAGTGGGGAGGCAGGCAGGACACCAGTTATCACAGCTGTGCATTCTCATAACTGTTGGACACTGCAGCACAGTTTAGACTTTCTGTGCTATTTTTGTGGTACTATGGAACAGACAGTAATTATCATCATGTTGTTAAATATAATGTGTCAACCACAAACCCTGTAAATTTACCCTAAACTGAATGATATTTGTGGAGACGTACACATGCCACGTTTTTGCACCCTCAAATCCATTGTGTTCAATTAAGACGAGCACCAGGCACGCTTAAAAGCCAAAGTGTCGCCATCGTAGTGCGCAAGAATTCCCAAGCACTTATTTTTCAAGGTATGACGGCCACGCTCTGAGATAAACAGGGTTCAACTTTTGGTACACAGTAGCGCCATCACATGTTCAATGACAAGGAACGACCAATCACAGTCGACAGAGCAATCTTTCCTTTCCCTTCTTCCATAAATGTCAGTCTGAGGTAAATATGGGGGAGAAGTAGATGATTTCAGTGTTTGGCTACCCAGAGCTTTGTATCTGTCCCACAGATAATATTTTAGGCTGAATACACACTAAAAAAAATGCCTGGAAGATCAGCTCTGCACTCAGGGCTTTTAGTATGTAGGCTATGATAAGGTGCTTGCTATGGTCGCTTAGCATCCTCAGGCGCAACCTGCCTCCGCACTCTTGAAAGTTGGTACAGAGTAAGCACAAGAATGATACCCAGCCTCCAATCTTGCATTTTCCAGGTAGCTAAAGACATGCCATGTATACTGGTCCTACAGCTGACTTCCTGTTGTCAGGAGGTAGCATTCAAGTTGAGTTAGTATGGGCTTGTACATGTCTTAAGGCCTAGACTCTTATCCAGCACGGGAAACTTGGGGCAGATTGGCCCATGTAAAATCAAGTCACAACAGATTCCAGTGTCATGTCAAAAGACCGAAAGGTTAAAACATGTGATTTCCTGTTGCCAGTAGGTAGTGCTCGGACTATAACTAAATACTGTAAATGTCTTCAGGCTGGGACTCTAGAAGTTTTGGGGTGATTTGACCATGTACAGTAGAATTACAAGCTAATTCCTGTTCCATGGCCAAACATGGGAAATTCGACGCCTTGCCATGGCCACGCTGCTTGACGAAAACTTAAAAGCTGCGCAATTTAGCATCACCAAAGTCTTGAGATTGTGCAGCCTAAAACTTAAGTCTTAAGTCCGGTAAAAAATTTTATGGGGAGTCTGTTAAAGTACAACACCTGGTAAAAAGTGGCAAAATGTGCCCTAAAAATGAGAAGTTAATTTGAAATGGCTGACTTCCTGTTGGGTTTCGGGTATGGCTCCAGGAGACTTTTTAGTAAGTCTTGGGATGTTACACTGCACCTGCTCAGCTTTTGTGCCTCTAGGTGAAATGCACTCCGCTGGGGCTGCTTCACTGAAAGTTTCTATGGGGCGCTATCCAGCCATTTTGTCAAACTGTCGCACAAAACCCATAACATATTCAATGTTTAATTAGTTCTGATGCACATATTAAGGTTTATAAGTTTTTGAGCACCTTCAGTCCTTCAAAAATGTGACTATTCTCGTGGAATAATAATAAACAGAGCAATTTAAACTGGGTCCTCACACCGGCCAGTGCCAGGCCCTGATTACTAAGTAGAAAGATGAAATTTTGTCTTGTTCTTGCCTTCTAAACCTGGCATTGCAGCATAGGTTGAATCGTATTATACTCAGAATACAAACTGGTAAACAACTGCTGAAGGTAAACAAACCTAAATACACAGAAGTGCAAAAGATGATGGATTGTTCGGATACATGCAGTCAGGGAGTGACTGAAACGAGGTCTTCACTGTCAGATTTAAAAGGTGTAAATATTATTAGAGGAAATAACATGCACAGCAATCAGCCTTCTTTTGCGACGGAACCTGAAAGCCAATTTAAGTTTGTGTACCAGAGATGCATTTTAACATCAGGTGCAACTGCAGTGCAGCTAAATCATATCTAGATGCAAATGGGATACGGGGCGCACGTTAATGCCAGGTGTACAGGGAGCACTGTCAACAAAAAAAATAGACTAGACAAAAGAAGAACACCCAGACTGCCTATAAAAAGGCTCAGGAAGCCGTTTTTTTGATGTCAGCAAGAATCTCCTGAATACTTTCACCCCACTGTTCTGGCCGGTGGCAGGTTTGTGCTGTAGTATGTTGCATGCTTAATTCTGCTGACAAAAACACTGTTAACACAACTCAAGAAGCCGGCTGCACTGGCGGTGTAAGCCCAGGCTCCCTGAAGGCTGTGACAAAGAGGATGATAAAGAGGAAAACACAGATGAAGACTCACCATAAGCTATAAAGTGCATCCAGTGACTGTTAAGAGGGTTTTCGGTAATCACCATGTCATGTCTACATCCTCTGGCACACGCCCCAAGAAGCCTTTTATTCTATCTGACTGATTTGCTTTCAATATATAACATGTGTTAGGGCTTTCCCGCTTCGCTGGTTGCAAAAATAAAACATATTTTTCACTTTTCACAGAGACATAAGGATTCAGGTTGTGGGTCTTACCTGGCCCTGGCCTTGTCTTTCCAGGTCTACCACGCACATGTCTACGATGGGCCCCAGATTGGTGAACGTCTCCATCACCGCCACATATGAGCCCTGGTCATTGCTGTCCACGTTGAGCTGCAAAGAAAGCTTTATTTAGGTTTTTATGTCATTCTGTAGCTTCCCAGTAGTGTTCCTAATGTATTCATATCCGGAAATTCAGATTGTGGTCAAAGTACGTATGTTTTAGCATCATAATCCTATTTTTCAAAGCCCTTCTAAAAACTGAATTCCACTTGACCTATTGTAGGTTTCTGCATGATAATGTTGCTCAATATAAGCCTACCTACTGCTGTGGACACCATGTTAGTTTGGTTCTGAAGGTTACGTAATGAGAAAAGTCATCTGCAGACCAGCAAGTCTTGTGTGATGTGAGGTAAAATTACTGTTTAATTCCTGTTAAAGAGGGCAAAATAACAGCTTCAGTTCCCTGTCGGAAAGGGTTGTCTGACGGCGAGGTGAAGTGGTAAAAATAATCTAAATATAGCATACACTTAAACTGCTATTGATTTTATCAGATGGTCCTTTTTAGGAGACTGAAATACTTATTTCTGCTGCCCCTGTGAGGCAGCAGCCACAGGACTCCTTTGACAGAAACAGTAGTTTTACCTTGCAGAACACAAGGAGTTGCTGGTCTACCTCTGCCTCTGATCGGTTATTTAGTTTGTGTTATTGTGTGACTTTCGGAGCCAAACTAACGCAGCGTCCCCAGCAGCATACTGCTTAGCTTATGTGGCGGTACCTCTGTCTAATTCTCCAAACTGGGAGCATGCCAGCTGCCATCCACTGTAGGTAATACACTGACTATGGATCTATAAATGTGTTTACACAGTATTAAATTAACATGAATCTTAATGTGTCTTCACCTGTTTAAACAAAGGTTTAATAATAATAAAAGAGCACCATGGTCCACCTGCAACCACAAATCTTCCAAGCAATCACGCGACATGCTTACACTGTCAGTGAACTGTGTGTGTGGGGGTGGAGATGGAAGGGAGGGCATTGGTGCTGTAATCTACGCCGCTTTTTGCCAGTGGTTGAGTGAGTGTTTTCATCTTAAAGAACACAGATAAACCCATCCTTTAAAGATGATCAAGATGAAAGTTCTATATTAAGATATTAAAATGCAAATGTAAAAAAGGTACTTGAAAAAATGCCAAGACAATACAGTCCAAAGGAAGGACCAAATACAGTCATACTCCATCCCATTTCATGACATTATTCACTAGCTGTACCAAACAATTTTACTGAAGTAACAAGTTTATGAAAGAATTTAAAGGTTGAAAATTTGGAGGTTTTACTTAATACTTTGAAGTCTTTTATTCATAATGTTCACATTCAAATTCTAAATCAACATTTGAATGCTGCGCAGCTTTTTCTGCATGACTATTCATTCCGTTTAAACCAAGTATTTCTGCACAGTTGCAGATAAAGATTAAGTTACACTAAAATGATTAGTATGATACCATTTGTTAAATTAGATTCAAGTGATGGCTGCGTAGGACTGTGTGAGCCAAACAATTCAAACAACTTCAGACTGTTGTAAAGTCAAAAAAGTCAAAATTTGTTGAAAAAAGATGGATGGAATAATTTCCTAAACTGCATAATATGTCTGAGCTGATGAAATATTCTGCTTTGATCCATATTTATTTGTATTTTTTGGGCTATTTAACATTTGCTCTCCCACTTGCCGCACACAAAGGGAGTCATTTACCTATATTAATGGGGCGGTCTGGAAGCAATCTAACAGCATCATTAAAGACGTTGATTAATAAAAAAAAGTCTCAGTTAATCTAATCAATCAGTTTTATTTATATTATGAATTTTGTTTAATGATTTTTGGGGAGTGATAAGGTCAAGAATTATGACAGCAAACATTCAAAACTTTATATGAAAACTGCAACAGAAACTTGTTAAGTAAAATGCATTCAGTACAGCCCTAAAAAATGAATTAAATCACTGATTGCAGAAGGTGTTTAACTGTCTCTTGCTGCTTACCTTCACTAACTGGGAGTCGCCCAGTCTGGAGCCCACAAAAACCACACCATTATCCAAGTAGGTCAGACACTCAGCAATGGATGTCTGTCATTGGAGAAAGACACAAAAACATCTCAGTCTCTGAGGCCATTTCCACACCACGGCTGCAACTACTGATTATTGCATTTTTAAGCTACGCTAGCGGCATGGCTCAAGGGATGTCACAGTCCATCAGTCAGTCGGTAGAGAAAAATGGAAATCGCAATTTCCCAGAGCCTGGGGTGATGTCTTCAAATTGCTTGTTTTGTCCTACAAGCAGTTCAAAACCTAAATATATTCAGTTTACCAGCATGTGAGAGAAAGAAAAGCAGCAGGTTCTCACACTGGAGAAGCTGGAATCAGGAATATTTTGCATTTTTGCATGAAAAATGAGTGAGTTGATTAATCAATCATCAAAATAGATGCTAATAATTTTCTGTCTATTGATTTATTTAATGTTTCAGTTTTAGTCAACACTCATGCAGACACATTTAAAAAAACACTTTTAACTTTATACTGTGTACAAGTAGCATTTCTGAGCCATAATTTTATACTTATGTGCAGTGCTTAAATGATTCATCAATCAAGGATTATTCATTAAAGGTCCAGTGTGTAGGATTATAGGGATATATTGGTAGAAATCGAATATAATAAAATAAGTATGTTGTCTTTAATGTATCATCACCTGAAATTAAGAATTGTTGTATTTTCGTTATCTTAGAATAAGAATTTTTATATCCACATGGGGAGCGGTGAGCAGTGTCGGAAAAACACTTTTTTTTCAACCTGAAACTGCTCTATTCAGTGATTTTACCAGTTTTAATCATCAGGTCCATTTGTCTTAAAGAGGAAGAGACATAAAGACCCAATGAACACTGATGGAATCATAAACCAGAGTTCACACTTGGCACACTGCTAGTTGCAATATGCAAAACTCACCGCTAGATGCCACTAAAGCCCCATTTCCACCAAACACAACGGTATAGTACCTCTGGAACCTAACGTAACTCTTAGCATTTCGTTTCCACCGCAAACAGTGCTCTTGTTGTTGTCACTCACTGCTCCGTCCAGCACTCACTGTATTTCCTCATTACTGGTGACACAGATGGAAGTCTGCACCTCATCTTTCATCCACAGAACGAGGCTGCGCCAACATTTTCAGAACAAAATAGAGCAGGCTGCAGTGAGAGTCTCTCTCCATGGGATATTTAAAAATAGCAGGTTGGTGCATTTAGTCCTTCTCAGGCAAGCTCAGGGGTTTAGTGTTGCTGTAGCCCACAGGAACAACGCTCCACAATGCTTTTTTTTTCCAAATAAGGATTAGAATATATGCAGTTCACATAACCTGGTTTAAATTTAATATATACTTTTAAACACTTGAAGATCCTCTCATTACTAAAAGTGTATGTCTTATAAAAGCTGAAGTAATGGTCACAGTTGTCACAGTGAAATTTAAAGTGTGCTGATGGATTCACATCGTCATCTCACGTATTGATTAACATTACAAGTTAACGTTCCACCTTAAAAGTTGCCGGCAGTCGGCCCACTGATTTTAATTTTTTCTCCGACTCCAGCTGCTGTGAGAGGCAGCAGAGCATCCTTTCATTTTATAGTTACAGTTTACTAATAAAACTCTCCACAGTATGAACAGTGGTTATATAAACTTCAAAACCAGACACAACTCAGCCCTGAGCAGAGTGACCGTCCTCTACTGACCAATCAGACTGCAGTGTTCACAGCTCCACCTTTTAGTACCAGCTCTGTGTGCTAGGTACCCCAACAGAGGAGGGACCGAACATAGGGACGGTACAGAACGGTTCTATTGGTACCATCCACAACTTTTCAATGTGGAAACAGAAAAAAGTGAACTGAACTGAACTGAACTAACCCATACTGCTTGGTGGAAAAGGGGCTTAAAGTCTACACATTGGTGCTTAAAGTCATTTAAGTAAAAACACTGAAGCTTTGCAGATAGAGGTATTTCCTTGCTGCCCTTCCCGTCATAAAATTGTACACAGAATTCTTTTGCTTTTGTTTTTCTGTTGGACAAACAAAACCAGATAAATGAGACATCGCTTTAGGCTCTGGTAATTTTCAGATGGGAAATTATTACTGTTGGCCTTTAACGTTCTAAACCATTAATCAAAAACTAAATAAACTAAAAATCTGCACATTACTTCATCATGAAAAAAATGACTATCTACAGCCCAACTTGAGCAATCGTCTGACGGCGACAATAGAAATGTCACTGAGGACATCTCTGTTCAGACATAATGAAACACAATTTAAGTCATAAAAATGATGACAGATAAGAGGTATTAATGCACCATTTTGTTGTTTGCCAAATGGAAGAGAAGGAAGATCAAATAAATTCCTCTTGTTTTGAAATATCACTTTGGGGTGTTTTACATATTTTTCAAGGGAGCTCAGACAGGGCTCTGTTTGACACATAAATGATGTTTTTAAAATCACCCTCATCAGTGTGAACATAGTCTAATGACAGACAATAAAGATGGGTTTCTCTGTCTGATATTTTAATGACGGCCTGCTGCTGCCTGTTGACTGAGCAGGCTGGTCCTAAGAATAAAGTTAAGAATGATTTGAAAAGCAATCTGTCTCCAGTTCAGCACTACAACTCTGCTTGATTGTTTTTAGCTCCAGCATCACTCGGCCACATTTTACCTTTCTAAACTCCTTGGCGAGTCATTAGAAGAAGGTGTCACAAGCCAAAAGCTGTGCGCTTTTAACATGAGATTTAGCTCCGAGAACAGTATTGACATACAGTCGTTGTCTAAATCAACTTTAAAGGGATAAGTGAAGCCGTGGCAAGCCAGCAACAAAGAGGTGGGATCATTTTTTCCTCATCTTTTGTACAAGTGTGGACTGATCCATTAGGTCCTGTCAGGGCTATAAACCATTAAAGAGTCAATCGTAACAAAGAGGGTATTAAAAGGAAAGGCAGGGGGAGAAACAGTGGCCGAGCTAGGTAGACAGAAACAGATGAGAGAAGCGCCAGAGGAAAGGCAGGTGGATAAACACAGTGAAGACAGATTAAGATAGAGACACAGGGGATAAGATAGATAGTGGACCTCTCCGAGCAGCTCTACGTGCAGGTCTTTGAGCGCCACTGTGCCGTCCATTAGCTCCTCCTTCTCCAACAGCAGCATAAACAGACGTCCCTCCATGTCCCCCAGCAGGTAGCGGGAGCCGTTGGGGTCCACCCGGTTGTGACAGACAATGGTGCTTTGCTGCAAATGAGAGTGGAACACGAACAAATCGTTAAAATAACACTCGTGGTGGAGGAGCTGCAGGAGCTCCCTGAATTACATCAGTACAAAAGAAGTCTTCATGCATTATCTATATATATGAGCATGTCCAAGCACAGCCGCAGAGACCTGTCTTCACAATGTTTGTTTTGTTCTTTCTCGTTATGAAAACACACTCCGAGGAGTTTCCCTAAAGTGCATCTTAAATCGGACTCTGAGAGCTGCAGACTGCTCAGATTGTGCCTGACAAGAAAAGCAAAGATTAAACAAGTCTGCCAGCCACCTCATCAGGACCCTGAGTACACCACAACCAGAGCAACACAAAGATGCACAAACATTTTCTGCTCCGTGTTTGAGAAGCTACAGTTTCAACTACTGAACAGGGCAGCTGTGGCTCAGGAAGTAGAGTGTGTCATTCAGTAGTCACAAGATTTCTGTTTGATTCCCAGCTTCTCCAGTCCGCATGTGATAATGGCAAGATAATGAGCCCCGAGGTGAGTGAGCGTGAATGTTTATCGATGAAGCAGGTGGCACCTTGTTTGGTACCTTCAGCCACCAATGTATAAATGTTTGTGTGAACTGGTGAATGTGGCATAGAGATGACACAACATGTCACACTCATAGCAACCAAAGTCATCACAATATTGTCAAATAGTGCTAAAGATGTCCACATAAACAGAACTGATGCACATACTCAAATCATTTCACCATTCACTTAGCAGCGCCACACACTTTTTGTTTGCATTAACATTTAAATAACATAGCCAAGACCTTATGTAAACATATGAAAACCATATTAAATATGCATAAACATTAAAGATGGCACCATGTGACCATGAAAGGTGACTGCACTTTGTGCACACTGCAGATAAGAAAACAGCAACCAAAGTATTTTAAAACTCAAAATATCATACTTCAGACTTTCTCCCCTTAAATGGCTGAAATATCTCTGCAGCACTGTTACTGCCTTTCACCATGTTTTCACTGATGCAAATCAAACCCACATTGCATGCTGTGCGTGCATGCCTGCATCTTGGGGACTGTTGCTAACTTTTGTTGATTCTTGACAGTACTCAGTGGATTATTCAAAACACAGTGATCAAACATGGTTTTAATGATTATTTAAAATCAAAAGGGTAACACAAACCGCGGGGAATTATCGGTGGTTTATCGTGAATGTGGCATGTAATTTAAAAGCGCTCCTTTTCAGCCCAAATTAGAGCGTGTACCTGTACTTAACCGTGTTTTTTCATCACGGGTAAGCCCCGCTTAAAATAAACTATAAACTCCTTTCCCATTGTCAGTAGACCAGAGTTGTTTATACGGCTCTGCTGCAGATGAGCATGCCTCTCTGTGTGTGGGGTTTTTTTTTTTTTTTGGTGCCACGTTCCATGTAACGGGCAGGGCAGAAAACAGGTTAGTAAACAGCAGAAAGCAGCATGGAGGCCTGTGAAAACTTGTGGTTACTTTTTTTATATATCTCAAACTTAATCAGAGCCTCTTTCAAACTCTGTGCAGTCTAACTAGGACTGATGTTCGAGCGCTGCTTTGACAGAGAAGGATGGCATTTTCTTGGAGTGCGTCATTGCATCTCACCAGTTAGGGGCTAAAATTAGAGCGTCCACCCAGGTGTTGTGTTTCTATTAATGCTGATCAGAGCCGCAGCCAATAAATACTACTCTGTGACTACTGCAGAGTAATTTGACCCGGGTGTGAGTGCTGATTGTAACCCTTCCTATTACATTAAAAAAACAGATGTTAGCGGGTGTTGGCTGTTTTTTTGTGCAGTGGAAAAGGGGGTACACATATGCAAGTCCATTTACCAAATGTTATGTGACACACAGTATTAATATTGATACGATAGTTACAAACAGCCCTGCTGAAATTTCAGTTTGAGTTTGATGTGGAATTTTGAGGCCAATACATGTTTTGAACTAAAAAAATCAGATGACACGCTGACATATGTTTATAAGCACATTAGATCAACAAGCATTTGGATAAGGGTCGTTACATTTTGCAATAAAACCGAAATATGTGCTGAGAAAACATTTCATAGTTGAAAAACAACTTGGCTGTGCTCTCTGAAGGACAAAACACGCAACAGCAACACTGTCACTTAATTACCTGAAACATACCTTCAGTATTTCTGTTCTGGAATATCTTGTGATTTCCCAGCTTATATGCGCTGATACCAATACACTGATGATAAGCTAATATGGGCTGATGATATTAACCTGGCTAATTATAGGATTTCAGACATTTGCAGTCTGATCATTGCAAGTTGGCATATTATATGTCCCCAAAATAAGACTGCAGACACAGACTGTGTAAAAGTAGGGTAGTTAGATAAACTCGACTGATGCAAACTCTAATGTAACAGGATAAGACGTCTTTCCACTTGAACAAAACTCCTTTGGGATATTTTCAGAGTCACTCTCAGATTTTGGCTGCCTCACACAACACGACTCTAACCAGACTTGGCTTCTCCAAAATATGTTTGGGGACAAAAAAACATCTTAGGAGCTTTGAACTGGAGTTATTGGACAGCCAGAGTCTCCTGTCTCCACTATAAGCTGGTTAGAACAGTAGCCACGATTGGAATTGGCATTAAAATCACCGAGTGTGACTGAGCTTCCTCCACTTTTCCTTCAATAGAGGCTATTGTTATTGTCGATGTCTACAGTACAAGCTGAGTCAATTTCTCACTTGATCGAACCTTTACAAAACTTATTTTCACAATCCTCCAGCCTGTGGTATTGTTTACACCTTCTGTCAAACCCTGGATCCACTTTTATTGTCACAAACCTCGAGCATCCCTCTCTACTGAATGGCAGGTAATTAGTTTGTTAGATTCTACAAGCAAAACCAGTCGACTATCCCACCATAGACCAGTATTATATGAGCTCAGACACATTCAGCAGACTTTCACACAGGCAGAATCTCTGGTGTCTCACACTTGTTTTTCACTTCTGCGCTCATGAATGACAATTTATTAATTAGCTGCCAAAAATGTTGTTACACATCAAAGGGTAAGCTTCTTCAGTGTTTCCTTGAGACTGATGAAACGTTTGTGGGTGTAATGTTACATTAAATACAAAATTGAGATTTTTTTTATAAAACCCTCAACTTCATTTAGAGTGGGGTTTCACTGGTCACATAGCAACAACAGATGCCCCACTACCTCTTTTCTCTAACATCTGCTGAGCAATGCTACTGTGAAAACAGAGTAGTAACAGAGACTCGACAGCTTGCAAAGCAACTGCGAGCTGGTGAGCGTGCAGGCTGTTTGGAGCTTTTAAAGAGTGAACCAATCAGCAGGACACAGATATGAGCCAGGAGACAACAATGAGACAACAGCAGGCTTGGCAGGATTTTAAGCTACACTTGTGTTGCATTTTTATGTGTGATGATCGGGTCTCTCTGTAAGGACAACTTTGATGTGCAGCTAAACAACACTCTACAAAAAACAGAGGCCTCAGTCAGACTGAGTGTGTTCTGCAGGTTGCAAAACGTAAGGCGCACTGCACTGCCTTTTCTTGTTTAACCCTGCCCCAATTAAACAGAGCGCTTTTTGCAGCTTGCTGTGTCTTTTTTAAATTGTTGCTAAGCAACCACCGACTCAACTGTCCTTAGTTTAACCTGCTATTTTGCTGTGAAGTAAACTCACAAATCTGTACCTTAAAATTTGCATAAATGGACAGGTGGAGGGCAAATGCTCTGGCTCTGAATGAGGGCGAGAGGTTGCTTCCAAAAAGTATTTTGTTCACAGTGTGTGTACATAAGCCTCAGACAGATAAGAATTACACAGAGCAGCACCAGCTGGTCCAGGAGCTTCGCCTGGATGATGGTCGGCTCAAGGCTTATTGTAGGATGAGTCAGGGAAACAATCTGCAGTAAATCGTCAGGCCTACTTAAGGTTGTAGTTGAGGCATAATTTATTCAGGTATGCCTGCCACTTGCCAAGGGCAACACTGAAAGTTAGCTAATGTTAGCTTTACACAAGCCATGTGTGCTACTTGTTGTCATCGCCACCAAAGGAATGCCCTCTTCTAAATTTATCTGATTGGACAATGGAAAAAAATGCCAATGACGCTGGCTGACTTTTCTGTTTTGAGTGGAAGTTTTTCAGCTTGAGGTGTTCAGAACATTCTGCAAAACACAAGGGGCAAAAAGTGGAAAAACACAAGCGCCAGCAACACAAAAGCAGCGAGCAAAACACTTCAGTCTCACTGAAAACCATTACAACAAAGCCACCCAGGCTGCTGTCTGATCATGTTGGCACAAGGTAGAGCAGGTAGAGTATTTGCTTTGGATTAGGGCTGCAACTAACGATTATTTTCATTGTCGACTAATCTGTCAATTATTTCTTCAATTAGTCGACTAGTCATTTTATCAAAAAATGTGTTAAAATGTTGAAAAATGTCAGTCTGTCTCTCCCAAACCCCAAAATTATGTAATCTAATGCCTTGTTTTGTACTCATGCCGAAGGGTTTTAGTTCACCGTCATGGGAGAGTGTGTAAAGCTGCCAATATTTGAACGTAAGAAGCTGCAATAAGAGTATTTTGGGGTACTTTTATTATACTTTCCTATGAAAAATGACTCAAACCGATTAGTCGACTCCTAAAATAGTCACCGATTATTTTAACAGTCGATTAGTCTTTGGATGAGGGGAGGGCTAAAGCATGCAGGGAGAGAGGACGGACCTGCCGGTCTGTGTGGGTTCATGAGAGGAAACATAATATATATACATAAGATATTAACAGATTTCCCCCCATTGAGGTATTTGTCCCTCCTCCACTGTGTTTCAACAGGTTAAGTAACTGTGACAAGCACAGTGTTTTTATCCAGTGTTAAACTATTTTTCAACTCTCGGCACTCAAAAAAAGACCAAAAAAAAAAAAGCCTAACTGGCAGTGCTCTACGCAGAATTCATGCCCACAGCCTTGCTGCGCTACTAAATACACAGCGTTCCCACTGCAAAGCATCCTTTCACAATGCAACATTCACAATGCAAGCCTAAATTCTATTTTTTTGAGTTCACATTATCTTTTTTTAAATGTTGCCAACATCAGGTTCCACTGTAAACTGAGCAGCATGCACAAAGGAACAACAAAGACGTCACACACAGCACGCTGTCATATGGAAGTAAACACAGAGGCCACTCAAGTCAGACTTTGTTTTCAACATAAGAGAAAAGGACGATTTAGTTACTTGTAAACTTTCCTCATCTGTATTTGCAGGAGTGTTGAGCCGGGTTACACAGGAGATAACATTTTTGGGATGATTTTTGTCAGTTTATTTTGCTAACTTAATCGTCTGCCTCTGAAGAACGAGTGAGAGCTGCTGCTCAGTGGCTGGAGAGACACAGCAGGGCAAAACAACTTAAACAGACAGCGTATATATTTACATCTAACTCTGTGAATTGAGGGTTCATTTCGATCAAACCAGAGTTCATGATTGTTGGAACAGATGAACCAAGACGGTTTCAGTGAGTTTAATTTTGTTTCTGTACAGGGACTGGATGAGGCACACACCAGCATTTGGGCAGACAAGCGCCAGTTAGAAATTTTTAGCATATTGCCCAACCTTATTATCAACAAAGCCAATAACTCTGGCAAAGACATCTTTTTTTTCATCATGAACACAAACCAAAGTTGTGTAACTATAATTTAGAAGCTGCTACATCTGAACAACTTAAAATGTTCTTTCCAAAATTTATGAGACCATGGTACCAAAAAGCAGCGAGACACTGAGAGAACATTCTCTAATTATAGAAGCGGGATGCTGTTGAGGAGCTCCTTTGGGCCTTGGGCTTTGTTAAATGTGAGCAGAGCAGTACAGACTGCAACTTAATCTTGATAAGATAAAACTAAAAGCAGTGGTGTACTGGGAGCTAAAGTCATCATCACAGCAGTTATAAAGTTGCCTTTAAATGCCCCTTCAACATCAATCACAACATTCATAACAAATAAACTCTAACGCCTGCACCTCAGGGTCTCCTAAATGTAGAAAAATATTATTAATATCTGCACGTAATACAGATTCTGATGACTACAACGACCATTTTATTTCATTTCATTATATTAAAGAGCTGTGCACCTGGGATGTTTCCTGCAAAACCTCTCTTTAACTTGACGAGACTTTGCCAAAGCTTCTCCCATCCTCTGGATATTAACTGAACTTTATATTAAAAATGAAAACAGTCCGATCCTAATGGACTATTAGGAAATCTGGTGATACAGGTAAGAATACAAACCTGTGACAGTGCATTACATCAACTCTGCAAATGACTTTGTTACTACAAATTATACCTTCTTACTGGGATGTAGAGCCAGGCACATATACTTGCTTTTAACCATGGGTTTGCATGTGCATGATGGATGCATCGCATATCATGGGTCAGTTTGGAGCGTTGGTTGTGTGTGTTCTCAGAAAATAACACTACACGTCCACTAACAGTAGGAGCAGTGTGAGAAACGTTCCCTTGTCATAACATGCTTGTTTTAGGGGCCTTACGTTACATCGACAACGGCACCGCTGTTGCTTTCTTGCCGTGATCTCAGAATTAACAGTGTAGTAATCTCAAGTGTCGCCATGTTTATTGTTTGCATCATGAAAAGTTCTCCACATGCCCTCTGTTAGAGTCCTCCAATAACACATGTACTACATAGGCAAGTATGTCAGTTGTCTATGCGAACATGTGGTTAAAAATAAGCAAGTATGTCAACAGCCTAAAAGAATGTAATACTTTCAAAAAAATGAAAATGTTAATGGCTTATAAAAACCCTTTAATCATCAAACCATTAAACATGCTTTCTTTAAATGAAGCTCATGTACTCTCTATGCAGCCTTCCCCTCAGAGCTAATGGCTTCACAAGTCACTGCTCACACGCTGTGAAAACAACATTATTCCTCATGTGTGACCAAAGACAATGTAAATCTACTCCACAGAAATATACTGCAACCGAATGACTGCTGAATGATGATTAATAAGCTGAGGGATTCAGAAAGAACAGCAAAATATTCTCCTTTGTAATGAGACAGGTGACAAATACACATATCAATACACATTATCTGATGTCTTTACCTTGATAGTAGGTGGTGCAATGGCCAAGTATTTGTCTCCATTGTGGTAGGTGATGGACTCTTGTCCTATGATTATAGCTCCACCAAATGGCTCTGGCACTATAATACAAGCACAAAGGCAGAGATGGAGAGTTCTGAAGAAGGGCTAAAACTATATTTTCATTATCAATTAATCAATTAAATCGTTATATGATTCAGGCCTCATTATGTTTGCTGACTAGGGTTTAGAGAGAAAAAGGAAAGGTATTAAATATACATTATACCTGATTTTTTAATAACTTTAAGACTTTGTCAGAAAAGCTGCGGACCTGTTAGAACTTTTCATAAACACAACATGTACTTATACTACTACTGTTACTCTAGTAGGCACTGTTTTTTTGCTTTTGCTCCTTGAAAACACTTCTATCTTGTATAGTTGTATAGTTTGCCAGATATCTAATACTTAATTATTCTAAAACTGGGCCCAGTGAGTGAACCTGACCAGGAAACCCAGTGGTTGTCTGGTTGTTGGTTGTGAATTGTTAAAATTGTGGTTACTGTAATATAAAGAATTCTCTCACAAGAATTTCCTTGGGGGTTAAAAAAAGTTCTACTGAATTGAATTGAATATACAGTATGCCCTCTTATTACCTGGGATGACCATAGATGCCTCAGCCTCCACATTCTCCTGTTTCCAGGGTCCCTTGTTGAACTCCTTCTCCCTCAGAGAAACCTCATAGGTCTTCACATGGCGCCCCTGGGGGTCCTACGACAGACAACAGCACAAAATGTTATCTTTAAATGTCTAGAATGATCAGAATCTACCAGCAAAATGACCATTTGTTTATCAATTACTAACCCTATTTTACTTGAATTTATGAAGTAGATGTATTTCACGTATGCCTCCACAATCAAAGAGAGGCAAATATTCTCCATGAATTTAGTAAACGGGATCTCCACCCAACAACAGCAACACGGTATATAAACATACGTTTCTAAACTCTCACACAACTCGTGCAGCAAAATCAAAGTCTTTTTTATCCAGTCGTATGCTCAGTGCTTCCCACGTTCATGCATCTCCACAAAAATATTACAATATAAAACACTTCTGTCTACAGTAGCACATCGTGAACGTGCCTGAGCACTGGCGAGAAAATGAGTTCCACTTCAGCAGAGTTCAAACACAAGTGTGTACCCAGGCATGCTACTCCGCCGTGCATGAGACTGTTTGCTGACATGTTCTAAGTCATAATGTTTCAGTGAAACAGCATGTGTTTGGGAAGAAGTGAGCATACAACTGGATAAATGAGACTTTGATTATGCTGCACGAATTGTGTGAGAGTTTTGTAAACCGATGTTGTTATACAGTTTTGCTGTTGTTAGCGGCGGCCCTGTTTACCTCAATTCATGAACAATATTTGCCTTTTTTGGATTCTCTGTTCACTGTGGGAGCACATTTTCATCAGGAACTCAAGGTAACACGCAGTGAGTCATTTATATACAGATGGTCATTTTGTAGGTAAAAAAAATTTTTCAGTTGAGGTTCCCTGAGGAATTTTAGACCTCTAGCAGCACTATGGATCTGTTTATCAAAGAGCACCTCCCTGTTTTATTTATTGCATGCAGGGGCTCGATACCACTGATCTACAGGTGTCAGTGAGATGCCAAGATATGCTGATATTTCCTGTTTCAACTTGTCTCGTAGTGAATCTTTGGTCTGGGCTGGGCTTAATACACAATAAATCGACTTCACAAATGTGTTATGAGAAAGGAAATGCACTCAAAGCATTTGTTAGACCTCAAGGTCACACAATACATTTCAGTGAATACAACTGAGCGTAAACATAACTTCTGGTTGTTTACACCTTTATTCTCCATCATCAAACCTCTTGAGATAGCACTTGAAAAATAAATGCAAAAGTCGCACTTGTATGAATTTACCAACACACTCATACCTATTCCCTTAAACACACACATACACTCCCACATCAAAGTAATACTCCTCCTTCAGTACCTGGTAGATGAAGCAGACAGTTGGGGCCTGGCAGCCATACAGGAAGTGAACATCGATGACCTGCAGCTCCTCCAGCCTGATGTTGAAGGCCTTGAGCTCACGGTTATCCCGGTCCAGTGGGATCACCTTGAACAACCCGTCATACAGCCGCAGGCCAATCATACGGCATTCTGGGTCTACAATTCCGATAATACCCGTCTCTGATGGACGCCCAATACGATCCTGCGAAACAGCATTTGGTTTGGGAGGGTTTAAGGTCAGCAGCACACTCAGACAAAAATCCCATTTGGTGTTTTCTCAGACTGCTGTTAAATTCAAGCAGTGAGTCAGTCTTTTTCTGCTTTCATACTTGGAAATGAGACCTAAGAATTCCACAACATTGCAGATATAAACCCTGAGAAAATAACATCACCAAAATTTTAGGTAAAAGATTCTTGCCATCCTAAAGGTCCAGTGTGTAGGATTTAGGGCAGTAATGGAAAAAAATATTCAGTGCTATGTTTTCATTAGTTGATAATAATATGAAAATAAGAATTGTTATGTTTTTGTTACCTTAGAATGAGCGTTTATATCTACATACTGAGGCGGTCCTCCTCCACGAAATCCGCCATGCTGTCTCTACTGTAGCCCTGAACCGGAAAATCAAACACTGGGGCTGAATCCAAATGTCCACCCTCTGGACCTGCTGACCTGAGCCCAGTCGCACATACTGTGACGAGTTTATCGTCATCACATTAAGTCTGCACGAGATCACAAGCTGCTGACAGTCTTGATGGCCCTCAAGACTGTTTTACTGGTTGCCTATGGAAATGTTCGAGCGACGATTACAATCATTGCAAGCGCTGTCATATTCTATTTGCTCATCTGTCACTGTAGATGACAAGATATGAATCCCATGTATTGGGTTGTTTTGTGAGTGAACAAAATAAATTTCTGCATAAAATACAGACTGCAGACACTCAAATACAGAGATGATTGTAAATACTGACTGGGCTATGACTGAATAAATTGAGTAGGCCTATTAGTTACATCAGAATATCTTCTTGTCTTGTTTTTCAGCAACTTTTCTAGCCTTTATATTTGGCATTGCAGTGCAATGTGTAACTGCTAGGCTTCAGTAATACACTGCATTTTGATTCCCCTCTACAGCCTAGATTGCTACGCATTTCTGCATCATGATGTTGTGAGTATTATCTCTGGCCTACACAATTCAAGTATTGCTTGAATAGGCTACAGTAACTGCTTTACATATAAGTTTTGTTTTTCCAGTCGGCTATTGAAAAAAAAAAAAAAAACCCCAACCACGTCACATCCGTATTGCAATGAATTGTGGGCAGTTAAGTCAGTGAGGTCTGCTGAAGTCGGCACTCCAAGTGGCCCCTTGCTGACTGGATGAATTGTAGATTTGGAAAGCCCTAAGCACTCCCAGACTTCCTGGGAACGTGCCAGCAAAGTCCCCGAGTGTCCAAAAGCGGTGGAGTCTGGAGATTTGGATTCAGAAGTCTCCATTCACGTCAGCCATCTTAGTGCTTCTAAACGCTTGGCACAAGTTTTAGTTGTGCATCCTCACCCCTAGATGCCACTAAGTCCTACTCACTGGACCTTTGAATTACACCATATTCTTTTGACATATGTCGTAAGTGCACACTGAGACTGTGCACTGCATTTGGCTGAATTCATACAGTAAGTTAAGTTTGATTAATGAGGGTCTAGTACATCTATCAGGAGTGAACTGGGGTATTAAACCAAGGTTAATAAGAAAAGGTCAAAACACATACTGAACTCATACTGTTCATACAAGCCATAAAAAATGTACAAATTGCCTGAAATTCATGTTTATTGAATAATGAAGTGAATTTCAATAATCATATTTGTATTTCTCTCTTACCTGGACATTGCCATGGGCACGGGTGATGATGTCAATGCTCTCCCCATTCTGTTTGTATTCTAGGATGCAGGCGTTGTACTTGGATGTGAGGATGAACAGAAGGTCTTTGCTCTCACCCTGAACAAACAGGGAAAAAGACACCAAAGCCATCAGAGACCCAGAGGCCTGCTTTTCATCTAATTCCACCAGCCTAATTTGGGACAGACTTGTAACAGCTCAGTAACAGCAACTATTCTAGTCAAGTCAAGTCAAGCGAAACTTTTTTTGTAGAGCACATTTAAAAACAACAGCATTTGACCGAAGTGCTGAACAGGCACAAAATACCAATAAAGACACAAACAACAAAAGAACAGAAGAACAATACACATAATAGAGAGCAAATTGCAGCACAACAGAGGATGAAGTCAATTGAGGTGTCTGGCTCGAATCAGTTGTACACCAGAAAGAAGAGGTGGATCTTCAGCAGCGACTTAAAGGTTTCTGTAGTCTGGACAGTTTTTATTTGAATAGGTAAGCTGTTCTTTAGGGGCAAGCGTTGTTTTTGTGTGTACTTCTGGAAACATCCAGGAGCATCTAATCGTTTGACCTCGGTGCTCTAACTGGAGTGCGAAGACACAAAAGTTTTGCTAGATAAGATGGCGCCAGATTAAAACCTTAAAAAAGCAATAAAATCTTAAAATCAATCCGATAATGGACAGAAAGCCAGTGGAAGGGGGCTAATGCTGGTATTATGTGATCCCATTATCGTTTTCCAGTTAGAAGACGAGTGGCTGCATTTTGTACCAACTGCAGATGATGAAGTGACGACCGATCTACACCCACACACCAAGAACTACAATAGTCGAGCCATGAGGTAATGAAAGCATGAATAACTCTCGAGATCTTTGGGAGAGAAAAGGGCTTTTACCTTGGCTAAAAGTCTTAACTGGAAAAGACTAGTTTTGAAAGCTGAGTTATTGTCTTTTTTTACAGCCAAGATTTATAATGACCGCTAATAATCAGAACGTCTGTTCTTTTTCCCTTTTCAAACTTATGTTATTAAGGTAACTACTTTCATCTGTCAGTCACAAACAACACAGAGGAATAATTTGGAGGAGAAACCTTCTAATCAAAGAAGCATTTAATTTTGCAACATGTAAAATTTCCACCTCATAAAACCAAACGCGAAGATGACTAAGAGTACAAAATAGACCAGAAATATATTTTCTGCTCTTTTTGCTTTGTTTCTTGGGAACAAATTGATATATACTCACTCTCAAATAACAATACTTATTATGAAGTGAGTCAAGAAACTTGTGCATGATGCAACCTCACATATAGATCTTCAGTGGGACCGACCAAGGCCCCGATCAATCAGAAAGGGTTTTGCAGGTTGCATAACACAAGGCACATCGCACCTGCCTTTTTTAAAAATTGAATGCCACTGTAAAAAATACTTGCTGCATCTTTTTATTTTTGCCAGGCAACCACGCCATGACCTCCTAACCCTAACCCTCCCGTACAATCAATCTTTATGTATTTTATTTATTCCACAGTAATCAGTAGCCAGTTCCTAAAATGTTGAGGCAGAGGGTACTTGCTGTAGGTCTGGTTGAGGGTGAGAGGCTGTCAGCAGATAAATGTAGATCTGTGTGGGTTCATGAGACCCTAAAAAACAAGGTGGATCACGTGGAGTACCACCAGTTGGTCCACGAGCTTCTCCTCCATGATGGCCGTTTCCAGGCATATTTTAGGAGGACTCGGTTTGACAACCTGCTGTTTATCGCCGGGCCGTATAGCTCTGGGTATCCAGCAACTGCTTCCACCAGTTTCCCCTCCATTGTTTACCAACTCTAAACTTGTTGTCATGACCACCACAGAAAGCCCGCCTCTCAAATCATCCGATTGGACAATGGGAAAAAAGCAGAGACGAGGTGGGGCGCTTTCCCGCTCTGAGTTTAAGTTTTTTCAACACAAGGAGTTCAGAGTTCTCGGGCAAAAATGCCAGGGGCCTAGAGTGCAGAAATGCGAGGCACGTTGCAATGCAAAAACAGCGAGCTTCATTCTCACTAAAAATAATTTGAAAAAAAGCTGCCTCCAGCTGCTAAAACATGTTCCGTGTGATCGGAGTCTGAGTGACCATTTGTTCCAACAGCCCACAAACTAGTTAATTCGAAAAACCTTTTACACATTACTACAAATCACACACACCCTCCACACTTACCTTTGGCCTGAAGAGCTCCATGACAGCAATCTTTCCATACATGCCCACCTCCTTGACGGGCCGCAGCCCCTCTGCTGTGACCACATAGATCTCCAACCGTGTGTTTTTAGCTATGAGCAGGTTGAGGTCTTCTGCAGAGGTGAAGTGACCTGTGGACACATCAGCATTTATAGTGTGTTATTTACACTGTTGTTTAGGTGAGAGTACCGTGAGGAAGAAATGACTGACAAAGACGCACAAGTATCAGCAACAGAGCTGGAGAGTAATATGGACAACATCAAAAATCCCAATGTTCTTGAGCAAATGTTTTTATTGATATTTGGGGTAGAATTATTCGTGCTTCTAAAAGATGTTTACAGAGACCTTTTGCATATTCTGTTGCACTCTGCTCAGAAATTTATCTTAGTCATGTGAATCACTGATAAAACTCCCACTCTGAATCAGACGCTGCACACAGTATCAAGTATTATCCCATTTGAAGCTTTCTCCACAGCCTTGAAGGACAAACCCTTTTATACTACTGGATCTGGGACCTCCTTCGTTAAATATCTGGGTACCACTTAATCTCAAAGGATGGAGTCTGGACTGAATGAACTGGTTGTAGAATTACAGCTTGGTATCATGTTGAAGTGTACAGTGTATCAGGCTTTCCTGATAAAAATTCCTTGGACTCCTATTTTTATTTTTATTTTATTATTATTATTATTATGATTATTATTACGATCATGGTGTGTTCCTTTTGTTTTGCTGGGCTCTCTGCAATTGGTGTTGGTTTATTTTGTCTTCATAATGTTGTGTCTTTTTTCCTGTATTGTAAAAGAAGTTTGAGAAAAATGTGTTCAGAAAAAAAAAGAGATATTATTTTCACTATGGATTACTGTATTAGTCATGACTTTAATTTAATGTCAGTCTATAATAACCCCCAATCCTAAAATACCTGAACCATACCTGTGATGTATTAAAAAGTTTCTGATTAAAAAAACAAACGTATTCTATTTACTATAATATTCTATAACATATTCATGTAAAACATAGCAAGGAAATGTTTAGAACTTGTTTGGGAACTTGTACCACCTGTTATTAGTGACACAACGGGTTGATAAATCTGTTGGATGGTCAACACAATCATTCAGGTCATTAAGTTAGAAAAAAAAACCTAATTTGCTTATTATTTAAAAAAATAAATATATTCAGTGGTCTGTGTTTCTTATTGGTCAAACAAAAGCACAAATTTAAAGGTCCAGTGCGTAGGATTTCAGAGGATAATTGGCAGAACTGGAATATAATATAATAAGTATGTTTTCTTTAGTGTATGATCACATGAAATTAAAAATCATTGTGATTTCGTTACCTCAGAATGAGCCATTTATTGCTATATAGGGAGCGGGTCCTTGTCTACAGAGATCGCCATGTTGTACCACCATATTTCTATAGTAGCCCAGAACAAACAAACCAAGCAATCTGAGATCAGCACCGCTAGATGCCACTACATCCCCCTAACTCTTAAACACTGGACCTTGAAGACATCTCTTTGGGCTTCAATTAGGGTAGCGATGATATGAGATTTTCACAGTACGATAACCGTCTCAGAAAATATCACGGTATTACAGAATTTATATTATTATCAGTCAGAACGAGCCTTAAAGGAACGAAAACAGAAGGGGTGCTGTAGGTTGAGCAAACAGTTTTATTACTATTATTAAAACATATTAAGGTAGATACATCACAATCTAGGACTAGTAGACTGCCTAACAGCTTCCTCCCACAGGCTGTTAAACTGGACTATCCATGCCATGCACCTCATACATACTGCACAGCACTGCACATGGTCACTTTAAATGCCAATTGTCACTTTTCTGAAAATGGTCACTGCTGGTGTGTGATGTGTGAGTGTCATACTGGACTTTTCGTTTGTGATTTATTGCTGGACAATTAGGGTTTTATTGTATTTTATTGATGTCTATTTTATGATATTAGTATTTATTAACTTAGTGTTGAAACAACCCCCGGAGACACTGTTTCGTTTTACCTGCATTACTGTTGCATGTTGGTGAATGACAGTTAAGCCTGATTTGATTTGCTATTTCTTGAAACCAGTACATCACTGCAACCCTAGCTCTGATGACTGATGGGCATGTCCTATTTTTTCGGCAGTCCTATTTCTTGACACTCCAGTTAATCAGTAAATTAAAGGAATTATTTAAACAGTGAATCTTTAAAATGAGCTGCAGGTTGCACATCTGTATTTTGCCCATATCTAACCATGTCACATTTAAATCTGCATCCCTACTGTAACATTATGTTCTGAACTAGAGGCTGGCAGTGAAGCATTTCCACACAGAGATATGGTAACCTGAGAGAATGCAACTTGTTAGAATCAAATTATTACCAGTTAAAGGGAATATTATTAAAAAGGAAAGGAAGGTAGATGCTAAGGTTATCAGTGTTTGGCTTGATGTTACATGGGAGTAACATGCGTTTAACGTTAATGGGGCAGTAAGGTACATAGGCTCAACATCGTATGATTCATTGGAGAGACATGAGGTGATCTAATAACGCCACTATGTCTTGTAATCAGCTGCAGTATCTTCACGTATCTTGTATTTTATGGCCCATATTCGTGATATCAAACGACAGCACCAGCTTTTATATTGTATTTTTAAACGGGGAGCAGACTGTTTGTCACAAAACACAGATCTGCCTGCATGTTTCCCACAGCTAGGAGTATCTGTGCGGTAATTTAATGTTTGTCACCAAGTGAAAACGCATTTTGATCAGTGGTAACCAAACTAGACACGACCGCAGCTAATGTTTGATCCAGAAGAACCAACGACAGCTTCACCGGATCGTATGTGCGTTTAAACATACATGACGTACACAGATAAAAGGACGTGTGTGTCATGACTTGTACACACACAAGTATGCCAAGACGAGCTGGTAAACATTTGACTTAGCAAAACAAGAGCTAGCGGCTGCTACAGGCCCGTCTGGAGCACTTTACTTGCAGCGCGGGAGCTCAGTTAGCACGCAGGTGGCAAATCTCCAACCGCTGCACAACTAAAGGAGAAAAACAACAAACAGCGGGTGTTTACCTGTGATGCAGGCGTTCACTGCCGTCGGTTTCTGGGCTGTTACCACGTAGTTGTACGACATTTTGGACAACAACAAAAGACAAACACCAGAGTAGTGTTTTAATCTCACACAAGTGACAAAATCATTGATAATAAAACTTCCGGAAGTAGTTAGCTGAGCCGTTTAGCATGGCGAGGTAACGGCGGCTGAGGAGCGGTGAGTCTGGGTGAGAGCGCCCCCTTGTGTCGCGGAGTCCTGTGGTGGAGAGGAAAAGTACTGTACTCAAGATTACTTTTGAGCTACTTCTACTTTTAATTTATTTATTTAATCAGTATTTAACCACTTATCTAACTTATCTTTTAGTGTTTCTATTTTTTTTTGCAACTTTATCCTTCTCCTTCACGAATATTCACAGGGAAATACTGGCCTTTTTACATCACTACACTGTTTTTAAACTTTTACTTAGGTAAAAGTAGCTCTGTTAAAAAAAATACTTCGTCACATGCTAAGTCCTACATTCAAGATTTCACTTGAGTAAAAGTTAAAAAATATAAACAGCTAAATGTTCTTAAGTTCTTGCTGGACAGAAAAGTCAATTTCATAGAGCTGTATCAGAAGTCAAATTATTATTATTATTATTATTATTGTTCAGTCTGTATACAAGGTTCCTGTATATATTGTAAATTATGTTGTGTGGTCTCTACATATATATTTTGTAAATTATCTTCTTATATTTCTTATATTTTACTTCTTTTTGCACTATATCTTCTTTCTACACTTGTTTGCACTATATCTTCTTCTTTTTACACTTGTAAGGAGCACCTGTAACGAAAACAATTTCCCCTGGGGATCAATAAAGTATTTCTGATTCTGATTCTGATTAGTTCATTAGTTTTGTTTCATTGTATTTAATTAGGGACAGAAAAAAATTAATAAATAAACAGTATAAAAAAGGCTATTTTTCATCTGCAGTCATTTGGCCAGGATGTTACACAAGGCTACCTTGAATACAACAAAGCAGAAAATAAATAAATAAATAATTAAAACTAAAAAATAGGGCATACAGTTTGAAAGCAACATTGCAAAACAAGCAGGACATATTATTATTAGCAGCAGAAAATACTTTATATTATTATTATTATTATTATTATTATTATTATTATTATTATTACATTATTTAGGATGCTTTATGTGAGAAGCATTTTAATGTTACAGCTGGTGGAGGCAAAGCATGGTTTAACTACTTTATATACTGTTTAATCTGTAGCACAGTATCATATTTATATACATTTATGACATGTTTTGTTTATAAAATCTCAATCTGTAGAGTCATCAGTAGCTGTCAAATAAATGTAGATGCAGTACTTATACTTGTAACAAAGTAGCTTATTTCTGTTCTGATGTATTGTTACCTTGACCTAAAAATAATATCTGTGTACCTCTGGTTACCTCAACTGAAATAACCAAATGTGCTCTAACTTTGGATAATGGTTTACCTTTATATGTACTGTAGGAGTCATGACTCACAGTAAGAAACTGACTGGGGAAAAAACAGGATGTCAGAGCTTTGAGGAAACACTGGTCCCAATTTAGACATGACACAATAAGCTACTGTGAACTGTTGCACCTCCAGCAAGGTCTGCTTTGAGAGCAGTGACCTCTGCTGCCTCACCAGCACTATTACAGAGCTGGAAAAGAAAAGCCCTAGAGAACTTGAAAAGTACAAACAAACAAGGCACACTCTCAGCTCTTATTCATCAAATAACATCTGTCTCAGGTTGAACAAGAGCAGAAACGAAAATGATAGAAAGAAAACAAAAATAAAATGTAAATTAAAAAAATAATAATAAATAGGGTTATCGCCCATGAACTTAAAGGGAAACATCACTTAAATTAAGAATTCCAGTTCTTCCAGTTTATCTCTTTTTCATTAATGAAAAACCATTTGTAGATAGTTTTAGAGTTATCGCTGGTCCGTCAGTCAGTCATCCGGTATTTTAATTTGTACATGAACGCACCACCATGTGCAGAGCCGTTGCCATGGAAACGGGACTCTGTGTATCCACCGTATAAAGAAACAAGGCTCTTGACGGTTAGCTAACATTAACGTTTATCTCACTGTACATGATGGAGACGGCTGAAAACACCTCAGAAACTGACCGTAAAACCATAAACATAACTGTCACCCGCGCAAATAACCTGGTAAGTTCCGTCATCGTTACTTAAAGTGTAAGAAAAATGACGAACTTCACTGAATGATGACGAGCTAACATTAACTAACTTAGCTTAAGTTAACGACGTAGTAAGCTAACCAACGGCTAACTTAGCTTAGCATAACTGACAATCACTTTCTCATTTCTGTCTTTTAACTAATTGTTAATTGACTCAAAGACAGTTAGCACAGTCCAATCAAGACTAATATACAAACAGTCAGACAATACAGTGTACACTGTCCATAAATGACACATAAAAGGGAAAATATGAAAAGACAGAGAAAAGAAAACGAAAATAATGAATAAATGAAACTGTAATAATAATATGGGGGGGGGGGGTGATTTCTGCTTTCAGTTCCCTCAGGGACTCATAGTAAAGCAGCTAATGCCTCTTGGGGGATCTGTACTTCATACATAGAATTGAGAGCTATGTAAATGTCATCCCAGTGTTGCTTGTTACATGACCAAAGAGTATGGACAAAGCTAGACTCATCTGACAAAAAGAAAAACAAACAAACAAACAAACAAAAAAACAGAATACTGTATTTCCAATCTGCAGGTAAGATCTATAAAACAAGAATGTAACAATAAAAGCAAAAATGGTGTATAACTTTATTTTTGATTGAGGAAAGAAAAGGAGAATATGTTTAAGAATAACAAAGAAATGAAGAAATAGTAATAATAAAAGGGGGGGAGTGATTTCTGTTTCCAATTCCTTCAGGAATAACTCTTACTAAAGCGAGCAATGGCTCTTGGGGGATCTGTTCTTTAAAACAGAGATCTATAGAAATCTCATCCCAGTATTGCTTCAATATGTTACATAGATGAAATTTGATTAATAATCATTCCTCAGAATTTAACATATTCAATTTATAGATTATATTGTCTAATAATGATGTGAATCAGGCCTATAATGTGTAAACCAATGTAAATCAGTGCAAAAACGTAGGCTTTGTTTTAGAGATGCTTGATAATATCGGTAGGTCATGTGTGTCAGCCAATATCAGCCAATATGGAACTGACCATTTTTTTTGCAATCAACAAATCCTCCAGAAAGCCACAAGTATTTTTGCTTCTTCTGGACATGTTCTTGCAGGTGAATTTTCTCTGTTGCCATCAGGGTGCTGTTACATTTTATCTGCTTGTAAAACCGGCATTTAAAATCTTTTATTCCCTCTGCAATCTGTCTTTTAAATTCTCTGTAATTCTTTATTGTCCTTTTATCTCTTTTATTGATAATCAGTCTATGAACTTTTTATCATTTATTTATAGATTCCTTTATTCCCCTGGACTCCTTGGCACATTTTTGATTTGTTTTTATTCTTTATTTTTCTATTTATGTGTCTACGTGTTACTATATGTTATGTTATAGTATGTGGGAAAGGCAAGCTGTTCAAACAAACTGCCGCCGAGTGGGATTAAAAAGGTTGTCTGAGTCTGAGTATCAGCTTTAAAATAAATCAGAATTGGCCAAAATGCTTTGTCTTATTTTGCACAATGAATGAACATTACGTACACTGAAAAGCATTCTGTTTCATGTCTCCATCTCATCATAATAACAGTGTGCTTGTTTAACATGATGTGAATTCCACTACAGAAGGGACTTGATGATCACTAAAATTAGGTAGTAAAAAAGTGGATATATCTATAGTGGTATCAGTTATCAGTTGAATGAGTTGTTAAATCTCAGCATATCAGATATTGGCAAAAAATCCAATATCGTGCTCTACCTTGTTTGTATTTTATATGTTTTTTTATTTATGTGAAAGTAGTATATTTATTGTTATTTAAATATCACTGGTGGATATCTCCCAGGACAATGAAGTCTGCTTGTTTTTTTTGCTTTGTTGTTGATTAATGTGTACATAATAATGGGGGGGGGGGATGTAAATGATAGGACACAAAAGTTAATTTATTCCTAATTTTATTTCACAAAGAGCTGTATGAACTAGAAATATTATGTTAAATGAATCTGCTAATATTTCATTAACTTGTTTTATTTCTCCATCTTTACAGGTTAGCATTAATCTGATTAAAACATTCATCAGCTGGGGAAAAATATTCACAAACCCTACTTAGTAAATGTGGCAACTGCCACAATGTATAACACTAAATTAAAAATAAGTGAGGCATTCAAGACTCTGTAACATGTTTCCAGTCTCAAATTTGCAGTTAGTACAATGTTAGGGTAAATTGTTATTTAACATTCATAACCATCACCCCAGATTGTTAATCTGCGTCTTTGCCAAAAAAAAATTTAAGCATTTTTTTATCATTCAGTGGCAAACAGCATGCCATTTTCAGGATTTACGTCACACTGCGATCAAAGCAGACAACTGATCAAAGAGCCTCCTCTACCCAGCGACAGGTCCTGTGAGTGTTTGGCACCATATCAGTTGCTGAGACTCATGGAAAATGCTTTTAACATTATTTCAAGCACATGTTACATAAACTGGGTTGGTTTAACTAACTTCAGTGTGATTGAAACTTCATCAGGACTGGACTTTAAATGTCTGGTATGGAGATCCGGGGCAAACAGAGCAACATTGAAAGACTAGCTGAGGCTGAGTATCTGTGTGGATGTCAGTATCCACCTGATGTTACATATTCTGTTTCTCTTCTTCTCAGCAGGGGAGTAAGGCAGACGGCTTCCAGAGTTTTCTACAGGTTGAACTGGATGGAAATGTGCTGGGAGAGTCAGACAAGAAGCAGGTCAACCCTGCGGAGCAGTGTGTTGACTACGACTTTACCTGCAGCTTCCACTGCTCCAATAACACTCAGGCTCTCGGTGACTTAGCCCATAAACCAGTCATATGTAAGTTGAGTTTGTTGTTCTGTCTCTTGATATCTGACACTGATGTTTCTGAACATGTAGTCTCGTCCTTCAACTTTGATCAGTTCTTGTTGCTGCTGTGACTCTCTGCCTGGTCAGCACCACTTTGATACCCACACTTTGCTGGTTATGTCCACATGATGCAGCATCTGAAAATGTCACACATCCGAAAAACAACAGAAGAGTACGTCCATCATGGACAGCAGGAGAGCATGGCAGATGGAAAAAAGGATGCTTTAGAATTTATAATGCTGATAAATGTTATTTGAAAACCTGTTTCAGCCAGCAGTTTGTACACTCATATTTTTAGTAGTCCTGCTATTTTCATTGACCTGACAGTCAGGCCCTAAATTCAAACCACGTAAACTAAATGAATGCTGACATGAAGTGTAATCACTTAATATTTACCACCAGTAGATGTAACTCCAGCTACAATAAAATCCCAATATGTAACCTTATTGTAAGTTCACTGTCTCATTAGCTAACTATTTTCATTTATTGTTTCTGTTATGTTTCAGAAGAACTCACTTAACTGCAGGAAAAAAGCCTTAACCTTTAAAATCACCTGATTTTTTTTCTGCACTTTGTTGTCAGCCGATGGCGAAATTGACGACAGAATAATTGGTAGGTTTGTCAACCATGCAAGACTTATTCTGTGCAGATAGGCTGCCTTGACGCAGCAGTCCCCTGAACCATTGCCAAAATAATTGAGCATAAGAACAAATCAGCTGCAGCCTAGACTGAAACAATTATCACTAATTATTGTAATAACACTGGTAGTAATTTTCTTACTGGTAAACAAAGGCAGAGTAAGGCCTGGAGTTTCATGCCTGTCTATACGGCCCTCACTTTTCACAGCACTGTTTATTGGTTTTGTTGTTTTATTCAGTGACAGTGAGAGAGTTCCTGCCTGAGAAGACGAAGATATCGATGTCGGCGGTGACACCGGTGCAGGCGAAGACAGCGGTGCTGGGCCAGGCTGTGATCGACCTGCTGCCACTGCTGCAAGGTACAGCTGTACCTGTCAGAAATGATGTGTTTTTACTGTAATAGAGCAAACCTGCTGTGTGTATGTGTGTAAATGTACATAATGCCAGTTCCTTATTGTGGAGGTCAGATCAAAGTGCCTTCAGAGAGCTTTCCTTACAAGACATCATGCTGCCCCCTCTGGGTTAGGGCAGAGTTACTGCCTGAAGCGAGGTAGTTTAAGTATCTTGAGGTCTTGTTCACGAGTGAGGGTAGAATGGAGCATGAGATGGATCTGCGGTTTTGTGCGGCTTCTGCAGTGATGCGGGAGCTGTGCAGGACCGTCTTGGTGAAGAAGGAGCTGAGCCAGAAGGCAAAGCTTTCGATTTACTGGTCCATCTATGTCCCAACTCTCACCTATAATCATGAGCTCTGGGTAGAAAGAATGAGATCGCAGATGCAAGCGGCCGAAACGAGTTTCCTCCTCTTGGCGTTGAATGGGGTCAGTTTCTGGGCATCACCCACTGGACGTGTTTCGGGCACGTCCCACTGGTAGGCCCCGGGTCAGACCCAGAACACACTGAAGAAACGCCAGGAGGAGCTGGAAAGCGTTGCTGGGGAGAGGGACATCTGGGGTGCTTTGCCTGGCCTGCTGTCACCGTGACCCAGCCCCAGATAAGCGTATGAAAATGGATGGATGGACAACATGTTAACTGTCAGAGTAATTTTCTCTGCTGTTTCAGGTCAGTGCAGCTTCTCGTCCACAGTTCCACTGAATGCAATAACCAGCTCCTCAGCTAAAGAGGCCCCCACGGACCTCTGCAGCCAGGTCAGTTGGTTAATGACTCTATAACAATATCACTCAGTTATTGTCAGGGGCAGGATCATGGCTATCTTAGGTAATAGAGACATCACATCCTCTGTACTTCTGCAGGTTAGACAAGCGCACAAGTGCAATTTACAGGTTATTCCAGAAAAGAACACGACATGTGTTGCACAGACACACAGAGCTGCAGCTCACAGCCGCAGAGCAGAGGAGAGAGACGACTGGAGTCCCCACCTCATGCCGCTACTGGCAGACGGCAGGTTCTCTGCAGATAGAGACACCGCCACACACTACTAATGGGTCATATGTGATGAGAGGGATTACTTTTTTTGACAGTCTATATATTGTTTTTTCACAAAATCCTGCATAGTATTCCTTTAAACAGACATTTATATGTGGTTAATTTATCTATAAATGGTTCCTCTATTAGGTTTCCAAGACATTTACCATTTAACAGTATGTGTCTTTGTAGAAAACTCAAAATATTTACATATACAGTGATTTATGATTTGACCTATATTGCTCGCCCTTGGTATAATTCATCCAGAATTTGAAGGCAGGAGTTGAGGCCAGACAGAAGCAGTTAGAAGCCCAAGACATTTTAAAGTGGAGGAGGAAGGTAATCCCACAGCCAGTTTTTAGACCAAATAAGACCAGTGTTTGGAAGCACTTTGACTCTCTGAGACATATCACAGCCATTAACTTAATAAGACTGTGATTTAAAAGCTTACAAGTAAAACATGAATATGCCTTATGATTTTACCCCCCTTAGAAGTGGACACTGGATGTGTGTGTCAATGTGTCGGATCCAATACTGTCTGAGGCTGAACTCTCAGCCTCCAATCTGCTGAAGGTAACTGTGGAGACAGCCTACTCCGTCCCTGAGTCTTGGGTTCAGTCTGGCCCTGCCACAGCTCCCTGCTCATACACTGCTGCCCTGGAGGTCCCACTTACTGCAGAGGTGAGTGTTACACTGCTTTTTATGTAGCTTATTTAAGCTGTTGTATTGAGAAGGAAGTGTAAACTGTAATGATCTAAGATTGTCATGCTACACAATCATACTGGCAGTGTTAAAGGTCTAGTGTGTAACATTGAGGGGGATTTAGTGGCATCTGTTGGTGAGGATTACAAACTGCAACCAGCTGACACTTCTTTTCGATAGAATTCCTTCAGTGTTCATCTTTCAGGAGGTTTTTAGCAGGAGCCAAATTATCTGTAGCGATCTCTTCTGCTCCAAAACAAATGGACCTGGGTCGGTATTCACAAACACTCTGAGAATACTCCCAGAGAGTTCCTAACTTAGCCTAAAAATTTTTAGCAATTAGTCCTACCTTAGGTCGGGTTTGACTTTAGGTAGGTGATTTAGGAAAATTTTCAGAGCAACTCTGAGCAAATAAAGGGACAGAAACACTAACCTCAGTGTGGAGGAGTGGTTGACACCATTACTAGGTAGGACACATTCTTGTAACAGATGTTATTGGTTGCCGTGGAAGGAGTGGACATCCAGTGGAAATGAAATGAGCTGCATCATTATATGAGACTGTTAAAGTGTTTTCACTGTTAGTGTGATCACTCTGCTGATGGAAGTTTGAGACAAATTCAAGTCATCACTGCTGTACTGTTGTATTTTCCAGCTTACCAAATAGTGATGTGCAGGTCGACCCACAGCTTGGATGGTTCGCGTAAGCTTGTTAGAAAGCTTTTGGAGAGTATTTCTCCGGCCTCTTTGTCATCCCACCATTTTATCCTCTGCTTAAGAAACACTTAAGTCTCTTAAAAGTCAGTTTTTCACCTTAGGAGATCTCTTAAGGGCTGAGATGGTTTGTGAATAACTTTTATCTTTACTACTAACTACTGACAATTTTCCTAAAAGTTTATCACTAGGAGCAATTCTTTCTACCAGGAAGGTTTGTGAATACGGCCTCAGCTGATTAAAACTAGTAAAAACACTATATAAAGCAGTTTCGTGTTACAAATCAGTGTCTCTCCGATAATTAAAGATCCAGACATTCAGGAGTTTTTCACTAGGAGCTGAATTATCTGTCTCTTTTTCTTCAACACAAATGGAGCCAATGATTTAAATCACTAAAACACTAATTACAGCAGTGTGGTGTTAAAAAAGCTGTGTTTTTCTGACACTCCTGTCACAGAGGGGCTGCTAACTACAGGAGCAGAAGCCAAAATCCAAATAACCCTATCTAGAGCCAGTGTTTGGTTTGTCCATTCAGAGCTACTGTAGAAACATAGTGATGCAACATGGCAATCTGCATGGAGGAGGACCCACTTCCTATGTACATATAAACAGCTCATTCATCAACTAAAACACAGCGACTTATATTTTCAGGTGATTACAGACTAAAGAAAACATACTTATTGTATTATATTCAGTTTCTGCCAGTGTATCCCCCTAAATCCTACAAACTGGAGCTTTAAATCAAAATGAAACAAGAAGAAAAAAAACATGTTGCCCTGTTCAGACTAACTTCAAATCTGGATTATTCCAGTGTCTAGGATTTTAACAGTGTGGCTGTATGATTCCTCTGACCCCCAGAAAGATCAGGTGCTGGTGTTCTGTGAGGGGCAGCTGAAGGCGGGGGGGCAGAGGGAGAAAAAGGGCAGACAGAGGAAGAGGCCCCATCAGGCCCTGCTGGTCAACGGGAACCACTTTCTACCTGATGCTTTTTTCGAGGCAGAGCCCATCGAACAGGAGGATGGCGAGCTGACTGGCTTAGAGGTAACTGCAACTGTGGCATGCACCTGCTGCAAACTGTGTCGGCTGGAATGCCTGGGTACACTGATAGATTTGCAGCTGTGCGGCTGTGAAAATATGAAGTTGTATGAAAGTGAGAGAAGTCATATAACTGTTTTTCAATAAATAGAAATGACCAGATTTAAAGGGGAACACCACCTATATTAAGATGTCCAGTATACTGTTTCCACGGCTGAGGAAATTTTAATCAATAGTTGTGAACATGAGCTCTTCTCTCTCAAAGCCAGAAACAAAACCAAAGTCTAAAACTTGTGATGTCATAGGGTATAAAGTAAGGATGCTAACAATTAATCGATTAATTGGTTGTTTAGAATTTGATCAAACAAGTAAAATTTAATCAATCAATTGATAGGCTCTAAAGAGCTGTCAGAGTATATGTAAAATGTTGTTGTGAGCGTTTCTTTAAAACTCACAATAAATCAATTAATTGATTGTTAATTTTACCAAAAAATGAAAAAGGAAAGTACTTACAACTTGCAACCCTACTATAAAGTCTGGAACTGCGTTATAGGCAGTGAATATGAGCCTGATATTGTGGATCCTCAGAATGACTGGGTGTTTTTTATACCCAAATGAGCTTTATTCTCTTGTAGTGTGCTCAACTCTGAAACAGAAAATGTACCCAATATACTCAGACAATTCCCCTGGGTGCTCTCAGTGTCATCTATAAAATCTTGCCCAGATCTTTGTCTAGGGAGCCGTTCCAGACTTTATACCCTGAGTTTTTTGGTAGAGAGTTGTTCATGTTTACTTATATTTTTTGGACTGTCTTAGATTATAAAAATAACATGTATGAATTTTTAAATTGTTATTATAGGACTCGAAGTTTCGTGCTGAGGCAGAGACCATGAAGCAGAGGGTGAGCTGGGACACAGAGATGCGCTGCTTCCTGGATGCAGGAGGAGCTACCAGGTCAGCTACATGCATAACTCACTTCTCCTCCTGTCTGGCCATGATGTTACCTGTTGGCCAACAGGGGCAGTCTTAAGTTTCATGGCACTATGTCTGTATTCTTTTTTACAAAATAGCCAAATTTTCAGGATTATAACAGAAAACTTGGTTCCCTCATTCAATAAATTTCAGGCCAAAAAATCAGGAAATCATGGAAAAATAGTTCAGGGCCAAGTTAACAGGTTTAATGCTTTGAATAAATGTCAAATCCCTGTGAAGTAAACTGCTTGGAATATATTGTAACAAAATAAAATAAAATAAGACAAAATAACATATCAGGACAACATCAGAATATATGTAAATTGAATTAAGGCATTAGGAGGGTGAATAACGAGTAGAAAATGCAGAAAGAGAGATACAGAAAAGATATGAAAATATGTGTATCAGTGTTAACTATAATTTCAGGCTGCGGCAGAAGATCACTGAGAGCAGACTGTGGCCAGTGGAGATAATGAGGTCGTCAGCTGCGCTGACAAAAGCAGCAGAAGCCAAACCAGTGAGTCGACTTTGTTATCAAAGGATGACATCAGAAATAAGCCCTGTTCCACCAAACACTTTTGGTATGGTACCTTTGGAACCAACAGTAACCCTTCAGACATGGTACCTAGACTCTAGCGTTTCTACTGCAAACAGTACTCTTAAATGTGGGCGGGGTTGGTGTCACTCACTGCTCCATCCAGCACTCACTGTATTTCCTCATTACTGGTGATGCAGATGGAAGTCTGCAGCTCGTTTATCGTCCAACAGAACTATAGTTCCAGTTTACTAATGAAACTCTCCACAGTATGAACAGTGGTTACGTGAGCCTCAAAACCAGACACAACTCAGCCCTGAGCAGAGTGACCGTCCTCTACTGACCAATCAGACTGCAGTGTTCACAGCTCCACCTTTTAGTACCAGATCTGTGTGTTAGGTACCCCAACAGAGGGGGGACCAAACATGGGGACGGTACGGATCCGTTCCATCCACAAAAAAGTGGACTGAACTGAACCGTACTGTACTGTACTGCTTGGTGGAAACAGGGCCATATTGTACTGTACTGACCCTGTAGCATTAACCCTCTAGTCTGAACCAAATGTAAGAAATGAAGGACAACATGCACAATCGTTTCAGGCAAAACTGCATGTAAGTTTAAACAAAGCTGATGTTGTTGATGCGTGATGCTCTAATGGTTCTCTAGTTGATAGTTTGAATGAAACATTTTGAGAGCATATACCATGTTTTCTGTTTGAAAAGCTGAAGCAAGGTTCAGTGACAGACAAGCAAGTTCATCCAGTCAAACTGTGTGTGTGTGTGTGTGTGTGTGTGTGTGTGTGTGTGTGTGTGTGTGTGTGTGTGTAGCCTGCTGACAAAGACCCAGAGATCCCCTTCCATGGCGTGGCGTTTGTGGACGTGGGTCGGCTGCTGTATCCTGGAGTCAGCCGCATCCGAGGAGCATACAGCATTCGGCCTTTCTCTGAGGCCGAGTTACTGAAGAAGGTCACACAAACACACACATAAAACTTAGTTGCTTTAATTTTTGTTCATTTATTTATCATATAATGTCTAGTAGAAATGATTTCTTTAAATGGGATTCCACCTGCACTTTCTTCTAATTCACACACTTTGTAGCTCTCTCAACCAGAGTCTGATGATCACTATCAGTTTCATCTCTGTGTGTTCAGCACAAGGGTTTGTTTATACATTATGACTGGAGAGATTTAAGTATGTCTTGACGTCAACAGATTTTCCTGGTCAAAAGCCAAATAACAGAAAGCCTGGGCACAGCAGCGCGGATGATGAAGCTGCTAGTTGTGTGAGAGTGACAGAGACAGAGAGAGGGGGAGAGAAGGTGGAAGTTAGATAATTGCACAAGGTTTCTGTAGGTTATAATAATTTACTCAGGACGCTGCTTTGTCACTTAACGACCCACCCGCCACCCGTAATATTTTCTAACAAGTTCACCCGAACCGCCCGACCAAAGGGTCAACCCGCAGGACCTGCAGACTGTGGGCCGACCCATGCATCAGTCCTGCTGTGTCATGTGTAATACATGCAGTAAATAAAGATGTGACTTACTATAATGTTCTAAATAACCCTAACACCGGTCCCATGGGGTGTGTACTGTTAAGCCTCTATGAAAGTGAGTTTGTCTCTGATCCTGTACTTTAAGGCCAAGCGGAGTGTCAGTGTGTTAAAGGAGCAGGCTAAGGCTGCAGCCAAACAGGTCAAAGGTCGTGCTGGCTCAGCTACAGGCTCTATCAGGGGGAAGGCAGGGAAGAACTTGGATGGAAGGGGAACGAAGGAATCCAAGGAGGCAGCCAGAAAGGTCAGCAAGGTTGTGATGGTCATCTGAGATTCATTTTTACATTAAAGTTTAATTAAGATCATTTCAAGCGGCTTGGAAAATCATACAAGACAAAACACGTTCTTAAAAGGCTTTGAAACCTTTCTAATGAGCAAAACCAGCAGTTGATTTTGTACCTCTAACAATAATGATTTCAGCAGTAAAAAACACCAAACTTTAGCCTTAAGAGTTTCTACATTTTGAATCCAAGTCATGAATGTGATGGTTGGAGTCAACTGTACGCTGTTTTCATCATGACAGCAACCTGGCAGTCAGAGCAGGCTGTCTGCAGCTGACAATGTGGCCGACGCCCTGGCTGAAACTGAGCCACATCTCAATACGGAGCAAAACGTAAGCACAGCAACACAACTCTGTAATCACAAACACAGTAGGCGTCATTTACTGGAAACTATGGTTGTAGTTACAGATAAATACAGACGCAGTGAGCGCAGCAGCAACATTTTAACTGTCCCACTATCAAGGCTAGTGGGTGATGGAAATCATGCTTTCATAGTGGCTGCTCCAGAACTCTGGAATAGCCTTACACTTCTAATCAAACGTTCTCCCTCCACTGACACTTCAGAACATTTTAAGACATACATGTTTTTAATGGCCTTTGGGTGCTCTTAGTGGTGTTAATATTTTAGTTCTTTTGAACCTTTTATGTACATAATTGAGATTTCAATTTTATTGGGTTGCAGATTTTTGTACATATAATGTTACTTTCTAATTTCTACTGCCCATTTATTGTTATTATTGTTATTTAAATTGTAACTACTATTTGTGTGCCATTCACTTTAACTTGTACAGCACTGGTCAACTCTGATTGTTTTTTAACGTGCTACATAAATAAAGTTTATTTGATTTGATTTGATTTGATTTGATGAGCTTGAACTGTTACTGTGCATAAAGCCTTCAGCATACTCCTCATTTACTCCTCATTCCTGTTAATGGCAGACGTATGTGGAGGCCAGAACTTATATTATCATTGAGATAGCCTTGGAGAAACCACTGGTGCCCAAAACATCTCCAGAGGAGCTGGCCAGAAGGTAACGTGCAGACCCAAACAGAATCTCTGTAATGTTTTTTTGAACGGTTTTCAGTGGTGATCCAGAACTAAAACCTGCAGAATTAATGGGAATGTTTTTTTTTTGCTTGTCTTGTGAAAGATAATGTTCATTTAAGATCATTTTTTCTTCTTTTTAATCTTTGGAAAATCTGTTGACGTGTTGTAGAAATTCTGTGGACTAAAATATTGATTTATCAATACATATCGACTTCAGCACACATTTTTGATACACAAGAAATTTCAGGGTAGTGACAACACTGCTGCGGGTGTTGATTCTGTGTGGGCCTGTAATGTGGTGTATAAATCCTCTAAGTGTCTGTGAGCACTAAGTTGGACCTGGGTGTATTGATTTCACTGTCTCTCTAGATTGGGGCCATTTGGTCATTGCCCCTTGGTTTGTGGAACACAAATGAGTGTGAATGTGCTGAGAAGTGTCTCTATTTCCTGCAGGGTGAAGGCATTGATCCCTCCCAGGCGTCCACATTCAACGGGTCCGAGCAGAGCAGAAAGAGTAAAGCACAGATATATATACATAAACAGACACACAGATACACACACAATGAACCACACACCAGTGGATCGTTGCTCTCTTTCTGAATTCTCTCCTTCAGGCGGTGCTGGAATACCACAGGCAGATAGGCAGCGCGGTGGCCCTGATGTCAGACCAGTATAAGGAATTGTTTGGAGCAGGAGCCAAGCTGTCCGAAGACTGCAGCCGGGAGCAGATAAAGACTGAGCTGATGGGAGCGCTAAATGTCTCTGGCAAATACTTCACCTTCAAGGAGCAGATAAAGGTCAGAGCAACTGCACACATCCTTGGTGGATCCTTGGTGGATGGTTAAAACTTGCAGGAACCCTGAAATAGTTTTTAGAGTAGATCCGCAGCAACTGGCAACCTCCAGGGCTGAAAAATGAAGCCAATATGGGAGTTCCAAAAACTGCAGTTACAGTGAATGGCCACTTGAGGCTGGCATCAGAAGCAAGTCAATCCCCACAGACCCCCATGTTAAAATGGCCAACTTCACAACAATAATAAACATATATAACGTAACAGCCTAGTGCAAAGATAGAGTTGGTCTCTATAGCTAATTTCAACATTTATGACAACTGTATGGGGGGCGATTTTTTGTTTTTTTGACGGAAGTCACACATTGGAGTGGCATGATACTGCGGTTGTTTGGTTCTGCATAAAGAAAGGACTTAGTAATGGCCCTGTAGCATGATCTCTGTGTAAGAGATCCAACCACCACTCCTCCACAGCTCTACCCTGTCCTCTAAATATGGTCACTTGTGGCTCAAAGATGGCGGTGGTCAAAATGTCAAACTTCAGGCTTCACAACGCAAGTCCACAAACCAATGGGTGACATCACAGTAGCTAAATCTGTTGTTTTATACACTCTTTGATCCATAACCCCTCAGGTGTTTTTTTTACTGGTTGTGGCTCTTCTGTCATTATTTGACCACATAAACGTGTGTGTTCCTGGTGTGTAGCATGCAGTGGCGGGGATTGTACGTGACAAGATGCAGCAGACAGAGCCATTTACCGACCCTCAGGAGCATAAAGCGTTTATCAGCAAGCTCTATGTCTACCTGGTGGACGAGATGCGCTTAGCTCTCAACAAGGTAACACATGCACACACACACACACACACACAAACACATACATGTATAGCATGTTTTTTGTACTGTATATTTATGTTAATTTTTATAATCACCAGATTTATTCAGATGACGTTGACGATGACTCCCCAGATGAGATCCAGTTGAGTTCTTCTCAGCTCCGAAATTTTGCCAGAGAGGCTCAGCTTACTGGGGATTATCAGCAGGCTGTTCAGTACTACCAAGAGGTGCGTTAAGATGCCTCCGATCGTTACTCAAAATAAATGAGGAAAACAACACAGCAGGGTTGATTCCTGTTTATCCACTCTTTTCAGACCTATAAATCAAAATGCATGCCTAAAACTGATTTAGTCATCAGTTATTGATTTGTCGTCACAAAGACACCTTGATGTACTTCTTCTTCTGTGCCTCTGTTGTGTTTGTTGTATCAGGTGGTCACAAATCATGTTGCGGCAGTGATTAATGATCTTTACGTAAACAATGACATTAGCTGGTTACATTTTTCAATGTGAATTTGTTTTCGTGCAGCTGGTAGTGAGGCACCCCAACGAGCCCTCCCACAAGTTTGAGTGGGGAAGCCTCTACATGCGAACTGGAGACTACATGAAGGCTCAAGAGTGTTTCCGCGATGCTGTGTCCGTCCGGCAGGCACACCAACCCAGGTTAGAAATGCTCAAAATATCTATAGAATATCAAACTAAGAGCAAAATATTGGTTTACAAGAGAAGAAATACAGGCGATCACTGCTTTATAATACTGCATTATTAAGTCCCCGGCTTTTCAGTGGAAGGTGTCTCAGTGATTGTGTTCCAACAGGCAGCTAAATAATCTGATGTCAGCAACAAAAAAACATGAACTGGGAAGTTAACCCCGTGTGTCTGTGTCCACGTGTTAGCCTGATGATGTGTGGGGTCTTGGCGGCGATGTTTGAGCAGCATGAGGAGGCCCAGACCTTCCTGGAGAGAGCCATCAGCTTAGACCCAGCCAGTGTGGTGGCGTGGACACTGCTGGGTGAGATGATAGTTTGTATTTCTATTCACTGCTGCCAACACAACACGTAAGACTGCTAATACTGATACTCTTCTGTCAATAACAGTCATTCAATATTGTCTACCCCTCAACAGATAGCAGATTTGTTGAAACTTTATTTTCTGTATGTTTCAACAATGCTGTGGTTGATGTGTGGTCAGGTTCAGGGACAAAAACCACTTGGTTATGGTTAGGAAAAGATCATGTTTAGGCTAAAAATACATGGTTTTGGTGGCAAATTCTCAGGTTAAAAAAAAATCTTTTCGTGGCACTATCTCTGGTGGCAAAACAGGTCGCTATAACAACCAGTTTTAATGGTTGTTGGTGTTAAACAGTGGCCTTCAGCTTGGCAGGTGTGTCACCTAGGTGTCACACCATACGCCATTCCCTCCTCCTCCTGATGACACTGTCAGCTCATATACTACATCACTTTAGAATTGTTGAGATGATACGTATGAAACAGGCAAATGTAACGTATTCATGGTTTGCAGAAACATACAACGCCAACATTTTCTTGTTGCAGCTGGGCCGGCTTGTACAAGGTAACTTTAGATCTATAAGTCAGGTTTCAGAGGCTTTTTGTGAAGATAAAAGAGGAAAATCGAAAGAAAATACCTCAGAATAAAAATACACAATAATGGTGAATATCAAAGAAATCAGCACATTTAAACATCAAGAAACTTTGTCTAAAAAATATTCACACCATCTTACCCCAAATAACTCAGAATAACCCACAGAAGAGACGCATGCTTGGAATTGTATAGTTTCATTTCATGTCTTTGAGTCTGCTGTTCAGGTTTGCTCCATGAGAGCCAGAGTGAATCCATCCTGGCTGAGAGGGCTTTCCTGGATGCCAGAAGGCAGCTGAGGGCAAAAGAAGCAAAGAAGCAGACACAGGGGGAGGAAGAGATGAAGAGGGAGAATGACAAGGAGGACAAAAATGAGAAGGAGAAAGACCAGCAAGAGAAGGAGGAGATGGCCACAGCTGCTTGTCAGTCTGCTACTGTTAAACAAGGTGAGCTGCAGTGGGATGCACCGGATTCATCCGAATGTAGGGATGTGTTAGTTTTCTCTTGATGCCATTCATGGAAAGAAAAGCAGAATTGCTAGAGGCGACTCTGGTGTTACATCTTTGCCCATGGTGACTGAGAGGGGCTAATTTGGGGTTTGTTTTTTGCCTGAAGTGTTTCTGGCTCCATGTCTCCTACATTCTAATGAATCTGTAATATTGAAACTCTGCTCACATCATTACTACACTGAGTAAATTATTTAGCACCTAGATCTGTTAACATTCACATCAAAAACATTTTTCAGACTGATTATAATTTTTGTTTGTCTATTTTTACAAGGATAAAAAACTAATATTCAAATAAATATGTGGATATTATCAACATAGTCTCTAGGTATTGCCCATCTATACACTGTTTAGATGCACTCTGTTGGCAACAATCACCCAAAACTAAGACTTGTCTCATCTATTCTGTTGCTCATACACTCTCAGTGCACTCCAATCTGAAGGCCCGTGGCTTTGTGTATGCGTTCCCAGAGCAGCCAGTGCTACCTAACAATGTTGACGTTGCTTTCTCTTAGACCCAGAGTGTGGAGCCCAGGACTCAGAGAAGCAAAGAAGGCCCCCCGTACAGAGTGACCGCTCTAGTTCAGCTCTATTAAAACCCTCCTCCACCATTTTCACAGAGACAGTTCAGTTCCTGCTGCAGAACGTTGCACTGCAGGTAAAAACACACAGTGTCACCAGCCTAGCTGAACTCACACTGGTCAAATATGAATCAAACTAACCTACAATGTATAACACAAATGCAGTGTAATTTTATGACCCTCACTTTAGTATAGTGTAAGGCAAAAGTTATTTATGATCATTATTGATGCTCCAACATTTGTAAAATGACAGTTGGCTGTGAAAGTCATGTTTTGTGGAAATCCATTTTCAGAAAGTCAAAACACATTGTGCAAGAAAAAACAAATGACAATATGGACAAAGAGAACCTGCAATTTTTATATATTATACATTTATATTTTTTATTTTATACTGGCTAAAATTAAACAATAGCTACAATTGTCAGCTATAAAAGTTTCAACAAAAATTTAACAACAAAATGGCTGTGTTGTTGTTACCAAGAGTTATCAGCAGTCACTATTTTCCTGTTTTTAGATGGCGGAGTATGCTCTGTCCCTGGAGCTGCTGTGTTCAGACGGTGGTCGCAGTGTCTCCGTATCTTCTTCATCTGGCCCAGTTGCAGCTGCTTAGAGCTGACTACTGCAGTGCTGCTGCCAGCCTGAGGGAGGCGCTGTTTCACAGTAACCAGGTAGCTCACACTCTGACCACTGGCTGAGTGCAATATGTGACATAAGTCAGGTTCACTGCTTCTGTACTGCTCGGTTAGTCTGAGCTGTTCACGGTCTGTAATTTATTACGTTTAAACTGCAGAAAATATTCATGTTTAGTTTTGGGTTATGAACTTATCTCATTTCAGTTTCCTCTCTGTTTTATGATGATATGACTGACATTGGCTTGTTCATGATTGATTTTTGAATTGTTCTCTTCACTGGATGTAGGGAATGTCATGTTATACACCCTGCGGTGCAACCTGGACACGTTGTCAGTGATAAACCAGGTTGCACTGCGAGTTGTATCACATAACATTCTCTACATCCAGTGAAAATAATGATAAACCTCAATAAACAGTCTTTTGAGTTTGATTTAGTTTTTTAATATAATTGTGATGTGACCACACAGCAGATGCAAGGTTAGCACTTGATTACACTAGCATCTCTTCTGAACTCTGTTGTCCACCCTGTGTGCAGGATGCAGATGCCTGGGCTCTGAATGGTCACTGCCACTACCTGCAGGGGGCGCTCAGTGACGCCCAGGAGAGCTATGAGTGGAGCCTGATCCTCCAGCAGCAACCATCAGACTCTCACCTTGTCCGCCTCCGTCTGGGATCCATCTACCTCCAGCGGGAGAAGGTTGGATATTGAGACAAGCTTCACTGCTGTCTGATCAGTCGGACAGTTTAATGGTGTTTACTGTATCTGCTGATGAATCAACCTGGTGTATTTCCAGCAAAAACTAGGAAGTGAAATATTGTGGTGAAAAATTATAGTCTGAGGAAGGTTTTCTAAAATAGTAAAGTTGGCCAAAAAGTCAGGAGGAACAATGGGATTATGTGTCAACTTTTCTCTGTAGAAAGCAGACAGAAACCAGTTATTCTCATTGATTTATGTAAAAGCACATCACTGTCAATCATCTTGTATGAAGCAACAAACCACAGTGTAACTAATCTCTTATTTTTGTGCTTTTAACTTTCAGTTTAAGGAAGCCAAAGCTACCTATCTGCAGACCTGTGAGCAGTCTCCGTCCTGCCTGACCTGGCTGGGTTTGGGTGCCGCCTGTTACCGGGTAAAATCCACCTACCCCTCCAGAACAATGATAAGACCTGAACATATATTTTTAAATCTGATTTGATTCTAGTTTTGAAAGGCTCCAGAGCAGTCTTATTTATACGTTGCACCTTGTGACATTCAGGAGTTAAAGGCAGTTAACATTGGGGTTATTCATCTCCCAAAACTGCTGGGCCCTGGTGATTTCAGACAGCATCTTAAAAGTCCTGTCCTCACAGTGGGGTTGTAGAGTTATACTAATACTGTGAACAAAGTGTATTCTATTAACTACTTGCACAATGTAGTGTGACATAATCTGGTTTTCAAACTGCATGACTGTTTACTTCCTGCCATGACCAAAGATATCACCACATTTCTTTCACGTTGGTCATCTTTCATCTGGGACAGCCCAAAATCACACAGTGTATACCAGGCTTTAGATAGCCATTAGCAATGTTAGCTAGTCACTCAGTGTAGCACCAAATTCAGCCTAATTGTAAATGTTTGGTCTTTTTGGCTCTAACAAGTTAACAAGTTTCAAGAAGACAGCGGTGGAGTTGTTTCGAAGTGAGCCTGCTTGTGTTTGTGTGTGTCTGTGTAGCTGGAGGAGCTGCATGTAGCTGAGGAGGCTTTGACCGAGGCCAATCATTTGAACAACCAGAACGCAGAGGTGTGGGCTTACCTGTCTCTGATCTGCCTCAGGGTGAGTGATGATGACTCTTTAGAAACACACTAGCCATGTCCCAGTTTGAGCTTTGCTTCCCCTGAAGTCTATACTTCAAGCCAGAATGTAACACTATAGGCCGACACTGCATCCCTAGTATCCCACGGTTCTTTGCTTATTGATCGAATGGCCTTGCCATATTGTCAGTGAGACTTGACTTCATTAGAGGAGGAAAACCAAGTTTAGCTTAACCCACAGGTCCAACAGAGGACACACCTTTGTGACCCGTGTGCCTTCAGGAAAGCAGCCTCTGAATTGGGACACAGTTGAGCACAGATTTACTTTTGCTGGCTGCAGGGACCTGAACTAACCATGTGATGAACCTTTTGTTTTCAGAATGGCAGACAAGAGGAAGCAGAGCAGTTTTATAAATATGCAACACGTGTAAGTTCAATGTTTTTATCAATCATTTAAAGTAGGGCTGGATTCAGTAATGAATCCGTTGCTAATTATTGCTAATGCTGTAAAATCGGTTTTTAAACATCTTTTTATATTAAAAATAAAACACAGCAAAAACAAAGATTTTTGATCTCTCCTTGAGTCAAAATAGGATTTTTTACTGCAGCACTTAAGATTTATTTTAAGTGTTGAGTTTCTTTTGTTCTGTTGTCATACAAGCCAGATTTGTGCCAGAGTTGTTCCTGTTTCCAAAAAACTTTGACTGTCCTGAGATACAGGAATAACATGTATAATTTTGAAAATGTGGGTTGTTCCCCTTTAATATGACTTAATTTGTCCCCTGTCCTCTGAGACCTTTCTAAAAGTCAGTACCTCTGTTTTCATTTCACATAAAGAAACTCTGATATAAAAAAGCATTTCTCTTTTCCTGGTGTCCAGCTCAAACTGCAGAAAGAGTCACTCCTCAAAGAGTTCAATGACCTGAAGGATCAGCTCCACTTCAGCCATCTGGAGTCCTGCTTTGGAACAAGCTCATAAATCAGATGACAGATGACCAAGTACATGTCATACACACACACACACATACAGTAGTGTCTAAAGGGGCCGTACACATGACGCATCTTTAAACGTGAGGTCGGGCGTTGGGTGCTACTCTTGTGCCTTTTCTGTGTCAGCTTCCAAGAGCACAGCGGCAGGTTGCGTCTGAGGTTGCTAAGCAACATTAACAGAATATTTTAACTCATTATCTCACATATTATGTAATTTTTACAATCTGAACATCAAAACTAGCCTGATGAGACGTTGTTGTTCTAAAACGCCTTCCCAAATTTTGGCACAGTCCTTCCTGCAGTGGAAGGAAATGTTCTGTGGGATAAATTTATGGGCTACGATTCCTGTCAGATAGATTCAGTAGTGCTGGTGTTGCAAGCAATGCATTTTAGACCTGAATGTAGGTCATATTTTGCATTTGAAAATGAATGTTCCTAAAATGTATTTGTTATTGTTATCCATTTCAGATGCCTTTAAAATAAGCTGTATGAAATTATTTATCCACTGTATGGATTTTCAAATGCCTACTTCATCGTAACACAAGTGGACAATTTCTTTCTTGTGCCATCTTTACACTTGTTCCGGCCTCTGTGGCTTCATGCTCTGTTGCAGTGAGATCACTGTCTAATCCGAGCAAAGAGTTCTCGCAGCCACGGTAAATCCTCAAGGGTCACCTAGATACTCTGAGGTCCTTTTGTACAAGTAGTAGAACAACACGGAAGCTGTGAACAGAAAAATACGTGAGGAGGTTTAATCACAAAAAAACCACCACAACATACAGAAAATGCAGTTGTTTCCACCGCGTCATGGTCCTGTAGCCCATAAAATGACTGAGGGTTTGAAAGAGTTGTTGACACTAAAAATCTAAAACATAACCCTAAGCTGCGCTCTCTGTACTACAACACAACAAACTCTTCACAGCACTTCTCTCTCCGACTCTTACTAATGTTTCCGTAAAGATAAAGAGGTAAAGGGAGGTTAGGAAATGAGGGTAAGGTAAAGAGAAAATGTAATATTTTTTCCGTAATGTTGTCAGACCCTTAATAATAATAATCTGAACCTGTCAGTGACAAAAACAAACACTTCTAAGCTCCATTTCCACCGAGCAGTACGGTTCAGCTCAGTTCACTCAGCTGTTTTTGCGTTTCCAATGTGAAAAGTTGTGGATGGTGCCAATGGAACTGTTCCTTACCGTCCCCATGTTTGGTCCCCCCTCTGTTGGGGTACCTGGCACACAGATCTACTAAAAGGTGGAGCTGTGAACACTGCAGTCTGCTGATTGGTCAGTAGAGGACGGAGCAGTGAGTGACAACAACCCCGCCCACATTTAAGGGTACTGTTTGTGGCGGAGACGCGTTTATACGCATAGTTTGTGTTTATATACATAGTTGGACAAAGCAAAACATATCTGTCATGATTTGGATATAAAGATGAGATTATTTTTTGAATAAGGTATTAGGTAAAAGTATTTATGTAATTATTTCTATCTTGCTGTAAAAAATATTATTGGTAATTAATATAATATATTAGAACAGGTCTAGGAGAATTAATTATTGTACAGCTTTACAGTGATGGGGAGCTACATCGTTAACTATTTTTAATATGTGGAGAAGGGTTGGGAATAAATAACTTTGTACTTCCTCCCATTCCTTTTTGGACATGGAAATCTAACCATTATATGCTGTTTTCAGTTTTCATGCTTTCTTTAGTAACCTGTTTTTTTATGTCTGTCTACCACTGTATGATTATTTTGTTTATTTGCTACCTACATGTTCAAAATAAACTGCTACTACTACCCAAGCTTGAAATGGCAAATCAAACTTTTCACAGCGTGCAAATTTTCCCATTCTTATAATGTTGCTCAGTCAGTCACATTTTAACCTAATTTTATGATATTAATAGTACTTTGCCACCTCATCTATCTTTAAACAATATAACTGTAGCATTTTCATAAATGTAGCATAAAGAAATTGATAATTGAAATATTAAAAACATATCCTTAGGACTTAGATTCCTATTTATGAACACACACACACACACAGGGTCATAAGGTGATGTCACATGATGAACTGGCTGGGCTGGTCATTTATCATGAATTATTAACAATAATAATAAATGTTCTTGTGAAGGGCCACAGGAAGGCCTTCACCACAAAACAAAAGCTTGACATAAGGGCACTTGGAGGTCAAGGGACAAAACGGGCAGGTGCTCCAGCCGCTTCCGCTCCCCCCTCTGCATGTGCATGTTCACCCACAATAATGTGCACTGGTAACTACCTTACACTACTGGTAGTAGCAGTAGTGTAAGGTAGTAGAAGTACTGGTAGTGATGTGGTATCTACCTTACAGAAATAATAAAGGGTCATTATTTATTTTCACCTGTTTAAAACATGCATATAAATATGTTTGTATGTGTATATACATATATATATCAAAAGAATCATGGGAAATAGTGGCTTTTGTTAAAAGCAATAATATTGTTTTGTAAAAAGAAAATTAATTTAAAGCATGTTCAGCATGTGAAGAGAGGGTATAACATGAGCAATATGTCACCTGAAGTTAAAACTTTCAACAGCTCTTACCTGTGCTTTAAAAGGATCTGTCGCCATCTACTGGTCAAAACGAGGAATCAGCTGATTTCGACACAGGTGAAAACAATTATTTGATGATTTTTAAAAGCACAGCCACTCCACCTGTGTGAATAAGAGGGAGTGTGAAGGAAAGAAGCATCAGAAGAGCTGTATTAAAGTTTTGTGTCGCAGCTTTTTGCCCGAGAACCTCAGACATGCTCGGACAGATGTTTAACTCTGAGAGACATCCATCTCTCAGGGAATTTTACCCCAACTGGTCAACAGCTCCACAGGAGTCCTACTTAAATGACTGTAAACAAACACCTGGATTTTTGTGATGAAGATTCAAATGAGGATCACGAGGAACCACAGCAGAATATGGAGGTATATACAATACATATATACTGTAGAAATTCAAAAAATCTGTAATACAAAAAAATAATTGATTTCATTCTTTCACAGTGAGATCTATCAAAAGGCACATGCCCTGTGCGCAGCGCTGTCAGTCCTCATAACTTGTTAAACATCAGATTGATAGCAAACCTGATGAAGTCATGGGTGAAACCCACTGTTTGTTACATTTCAAGTGAGGACTAAATTAAAAGAAGCAAACGAGCACTCTTGTGTGAGGTGCATCTGGTGATATCTATTTAAAGTTTTACCTCATTCACCTGTAATGTCTCACCTGCTTATTTCCACATTGCAACTGAAAGCATCTCCTCAAATCTGGATAGTTGTTTCCCACTGAATCAGTCACTGTTTTAGATGCTTGTCCCATCTTAGTCCACATGTTTAATCCATCCAGGAATTCTGAAACTAAAAGAAGAGGTATAAACATTGAATTTTAAATGGTTAGTAAAATGCAGCTGCGCACTGAGTGTGTTGGTTATGGTACTATCACGTTTCAACACTAGGTGGTGTACTTCTACAAGAGCTGAGAAATTATTTTCATGACATGATCATTTTGATAAGATAACATCACCACTCACAGTTTGAGCTACACGCCTCTTTTTTACCACCTTTCATTTCAAATGATGGTGCACACATGGGCTGAATGTTAAAGAGTATTGAACTACATGTCATTAAACTAGTACTTTAACCAGGCTACACTCTGCAGTAGCTTACTGGCAGTTCAACTATGTTCATATCTGCATATTGATTCATGTAGTTCAATTACTTTTTCTAACAAGATTTGTAGCCTAACTACTTAAACAACAAAGTTTTTTTTAACAATTTTGCATCATAAAGGGAAATTAATGATTTTTTAAATCTTGATTTCACCATTGCTTCTCTGCTGAGGCCCTTTGACCCCCTTAGGTTTATTTCAGGAAGCTGGATTGTCAGACCACCTCTAAAAATATTTGGCTTTAGTTTTTAATGTTCTGAATCTGAATTTGGAAATCTAGATTTTTGGAGTCAATTAGTATTAAGTAAGTTTTGATTTTTGCTATTTATTAACAAATGTTTAGAGAAGTTGTTGCATGGGAGCGCAGGTGTCTGACTGTTGGACATTGTATACAACACCAAAGCTGACATTCCTGCGCTTTCCCATGGAGAGTGTTTTTTTTTTTTTTTGTTTATGTATGACCTGTGAACAAGCAGCACCTCTTGGAATAAAACAATTGAGGGGAATTTTTTGCCGGCATGGGACTTTTTTGTATCATATTTTGTCATATCGTATGACATGTATTTTGTAAATTTAATCAAAGACGTTTGAACTACTTTTTCTTAGTAGCTTTAGGTAAGATTTCTCCTGAGGGTAGGATTGCTATTGTTCAATCTTTTCCAGTGTGAAGTAACTGGCAGCTTGCAACACTGGGCTGAACAGCAGCATTTAACACACATTTCTGTCCAAAGAGCTTGCACTTATCATAATGAAACTGCTTTAAAACTGTAGTTTTCCTTGCATTATTGGGAACAAATTTGGTGGTGAATAAAGCCTTCCTTAAAAGGGAAAATAAAAGCTCTACACAGAACAAACACTGATAAAAGAATTACGTAATGATGGCCGAAAATTGGTGAACTTCTCCTTTTAAATGTCAAAGCTGAGAGTCTGATAATTTCCTTGTGGTAAATGGACCATGATACTTAAGTCAAATTGAAACATAAAAACATGAACTTACTGAGGCTTCTCACATAAAACAAGGTTAATATTCAAAATGTGGACATATCAAAGGTTTATCATTGACAACATGAGTTAACTGGGAGTGTCCCCGTATCCAGGCAACCAAAGGCAGGCAACCGCAATGTTTGCATTGCAGACAAGCCAATAGTTTTACAGCATCCACCTGACCGCCGTGCTTCACCTTAGAGTACCATAAACTGCTGTAATGAGTCCTCTTCAGTCACTAGTGTCTGAACCAGCTACAGAGACAACATGCAGGTCAAACTAGATCACTCTCTCTAAGTGTTTTCACTGTTACAGTATTGAAGTGCGCCACAAGACAAGGGGATTTCCATCTTCTACTTCTCACACGCTGAGGGAGCGACTACCTGCTTTACTTGCTGCTCACATGGTCTGTGGTGTCGTGACGCCTGTGACTGAGTCACGTACACAGATTCCTGCACCACCTCTATATCCTTCCTCTCTGGTCATTGTTTCCCTAAATAACCTTTCAGCTGCTTGATAGGTGATATTAAAGTCCCTCCCTCTGTCTCGCACTACACGTATTTGACCACATGATACAAGAGAGCTGAAAATGCCCTTCAGGCACAGAGCAGGCCTGTGCTCATCCACAGTATCTCCTGTTTACATTCTCTACAGCTATGAAATGTGACTGGGGAAAAAAAGCTATGTAGCATTTAAAACCAGATGTAAGAACATTTCGAAGTAAACACTAACAGCGAGGAGGAAGGAAATGTTTAAAAATGTGAAACACCCTTTCTGACATCATGATGTATAACCCAACGTGCATGTCAGTGAAACCAGATAGAAGGGTTTCCTGAAACAGACCTCTCTGTGTTTCCGTTCACAGCCTTTGTTTAGCGTTTAATAATTCACGAAAACCCTTTCAGATTCAACAGTCCAGTGGCTGTTTGCCACACTGTGCCACAGTCAGACACTGTACATGGGTTTCCTGATGTTTTTGCTCTCTTCTGAGTTACGAGGCCGACGTTAAGAGGATTGTCTCCTATTAGCGAACACAAAGGGAGTGATGAATGCCCACGCAGCCATAAACTGAGCAGATGAGTGCATTTGGACATTGCTTGGATGGCAGTAATTACTTTATAGCTGCTCCGCCCTGGCAACACCTCACCATCTCCTTGTCTATAATAAACAATAAATACTGACTGCGCCTTTTGAATAAAATGTGGAGATCAAAGAATCAAAAAGTAATGTTTAACTTGGTGGAGTTTCAAAGTTTATTCCAATCTGGACTTCACAAACAGCAGCTACAAAACAGTCACACCTTGCTGGAGGATATAAATATATAAGACATATTTTTTCAACAGCAGTTTTAGGAACTTTGTTTGCTTGATTAAATATCATAGGGTGTTTTGTACGATACCTCCACAAAATCAGGTGGTAAGAGTCTTGCGCATTTGAAACTTACATCAAACTTGGCCGAAAATGTAATGAACCCAGTTTTCTGAAGATAAAGAGAAAAAGTCATCTTTTTAAAAAACATAAATATCATTTACAATATCTATCCACTCCTCTAATGTGGGGAGTTCAGGGAGCAACAAGCGCCTTGTGAGGGCTTTCTTGCAAGCAGAAATCAAAATACCAAACATATTTGTCAGAACGCTTTGCCTTAAAATCCATACATCCTAAAAATAATGTAGTCTTTATTGTGTTTTACTTCTCGACGATTGTTGTTACTCTGTATCTTCAATAATTAAATTAATAAAATAATTAATAAATTATTTATTGGTTAGCATTGTCGCCTCACAGCTAGACAATTCCTGATTCAAACCAGGGTGGGGGAGCCCTTCTGAGTGGAGTCTGCATGTTCTCATGTCAGCGTGGGTTTTCTCCAGGTGCTCCAGCTTCCTCCCACAGTCCAAAGACATGCAGGTTAACTGGTGACTCTAAATTGTCCGTAGGTGTGAATGTGAGTGTGAATGGTTGTCTGTCTCTATGTGTTAGCCCTGTGATAGTCTGGTGACCTGTCCAGGGTGTACCCCGCCTCTCACCCAGTGTCAGCTGGGATAGTTTTCAGCACCTGCAACCCGCGACCCCTATCAGGATAGCGGTTACGGAAAATGAATCAATCAATCAATCAATCAATCAGCCTAAAGGTCTGGTGCTTTCGATCATATGATCTTCAGCAGCAGATGGAGTTTGCTCACTTGTCATGGGACTGTAGATGTTCAAATTTTCTCAAATGTCTCTTGCTCATGAATTTATGATACATTTATAATACATGAAAACATGACAAACTCTGCTGATGAAGATCATGTGGGAGTTTGAGATGTGACTATTTTTTAAAATAAATATAAAACATGAACCTACTCATTTCAAGCACTAGATCTTTTTCTCACTTGTTGTTGCAAGGAAAATACAGGTGGATCTAATAACATTGATGAAGCCTTTTCCATAGAACTGATAGGCCTGTTGTGTGTATTGGCTCACTGCCATGTTTTAGTGGAACACCTACATGCACACATGCAGGTGTCATGATAAAGCATGCCACTGAGCCATGGTTACTGTTACTAGTTACACCTGTGCTCTTTCTGATAAGTCACACAGTCTGCAGTGAAAAAAAGTCTATTTAATGATGTATTTACTGGACATGATCCCAGTTTGAAACAACAGACTGGCATTAATCTTTCCTAATGTCAGTGTATCCCAGGAAAGACTAAAGTCAACAATACATAAGTCAGCATTTGCCCAGCCTTTCTGAGGAATTCAGACACGAGCCCATTTGTTTTCAAATATGTAGTTTGTCAGTTTCACTTGTCGCTGAGAGTAAAATGAGCAGATCAGGACCCCTGGCATGTCTGTGCACTAAACAGCTGTGAAGCTAGAGCTTGCAGACAGTTAGCTTAGCATGGAGACTGAAAACATGGGGAAAGAGTCAAAGCTCTATTCAAAGGCACCAATTTTCCACACCCACGCTGACACGGGGAGAACATGCAAACTCTGCACTCCAGGCGACAATGCTAATCACTGCACCACCGTGCCAAACAAGCTCTAACTTGTTAATTAATTAGTGACTGTTAAATGCCGGCAGGAGGATTTTTATACCTTTGGATGGAGCCAGGCTACCTGTTTGCTGACAGTAGTTTAGGCCACTGTACAGATTGTCAACATCATCGTCTGATTTAGCAAGAAAAAAACAGTCACCAATTTTCTAAAATGACTGGGAGCTGTAGTTTTTAGCAGGAGTAACGGTGCATCTACTTTCAGTGGTGGAATAAGCACATAATTTTGTCATAGTCTGGGCCCTTCCTTCGTTCCTCATGTGTCAGCTGTTTCCCCCCTCCCCTTTATTTGTTGTGGTTCCTTGTTTGTGTGTGTGTGTGTGTGTATTCTTGTACATGCTACATAGTGAGGACCAAAAGCTGTATTTTAGCAAGAAAGTGAGGACATTTTTGGAAAGTGAGGACATTTTGGTCAGTCCTCACTTTTTCATAGGCCTGTTTGAGGGTTATGACTTGGTTTTAGGGTTCAGGGTAGAATTAGGTTTTGGTTAGGGTTAGGCATTTAGTTGAGATGGTTAAGGTTAGGGTAAGGGGCTAGGAAATGCATTATGACAATGCGGGTCCTCACAAAGATAGAAGTACAAACTTGTGTGTGTGTGTGTCTGGGCGTGGCTCTCATCAGTCCTGCTGCCAATTAACTCCTGCTCACCTGAATGCCATCCATTAATCAACCCTAGCAGGACAAATATCCCAGCTCTGCACTCCAGTCTCCACCTGATTGTTCAGTCTACCTTGCGGTGTTAACTCTGGCCTACCTGTTGTTTTTTTTCACCTAAATCTTGTTTCTCTGTGCCTCAGATCAATGCTCACCGGTCACCTGTTTGCCTGTCACTCCAGCTTGCCAACCTGTTCCCAGCCCTGCTCAGCCTGCTGGCCCTGTTTCTCTCAAGACACCACTTCTTGTTTTATTGAAAATAAATCCACTTTAAACTGAACAGCTGTCTGAGTCATGCTGTGGGTTGTTCTCTCTATACAATACAACAGTTTTACAAAAGCAGAAAACCATGATGGAGGTGGGTTTGCCTTTTTGAGGGCAAATATAGAAAATTGCACCATTTCTGATTTAACAAGAGTTCTTTGAACACAGGTGCATTTCCAGGTGGCAATCAGGCCCCTCCACCCCACAGGTCACAGTGCAGCCACGCTGCCTGCACCGTCCACATGTGCGCCCCTGCCCCCGTTACAGAAACAACTCACTAATGAGAATCTTCAGCACCTGTAGAGTGCATGTGGAATCAGCTCAGAATGAACTACAGTGCCCACGTTCATCATGATGGAGTAACATGTTAGCACGAGCAATCTTGTAGCTGATTTGTTTTGAATAGTTTTGGGACCTTTTTTAACATGTCACAACAGAAAATGCACAGGTGTGAATAAAAAAATTATGATGGCCAAATTGTAGCTGTTTCCATGTCAGGGTCCTGGTATCACGAGTAGTGGCACAATGTCACACGTGAACACAATAGGCCCATTGTTAATGTTACTGGTAACACCTGTGGCACAGAGCAATGAGCTGTAACAGGCTTTGGCTGCACAGACAATATTTGTCATCAGGATCAAATCAGTGTTAGTTTTGCTTTTTTTCACAGGACTTGCTGACAAAAAGAAAGATATGGAACATCACCTCACTTTTCCTTTTATTATGTTTTGTATTGTAGGGTATTTACAGTTTAAAAGAGGAGCCTGTGGCCAAATTCAACTTGTTAGCACTACATTTACAGTTCAAACACTTTTTGGGAGGCAGATAATGCTGAGAGGAGACGTTGTTATTGTCTCTGTGATACAAACAGAATATCTGAAGTATCTACAGACAGAATAAAAATAATCCTGCACAAATGATTATACAAAAGCAAACTGACGAAGACAGCCAAACATGTTTACAACAATAATTTATTGACACTGTACAGTACCTTATTTACTGAGTTTACATTCTGTGTCTTTCACATGTAGACACTCTTCACATCTACTTAAACAGCAATAAACACCACAGCCTGTCAGTGTGACTGTAGCTCTCTAGCTGTGATGACAGACACCCAGAGTAGGATAGTCTTATTTCACTTCACGGCAGCATGACTAGCTGTTACCACACTTTTCTACTGTTAATGGATGGATGTCCGGAGCCGGGTGAAACCCCACCAGTGGAGCAGAAGCATTTCCGCACACTGACTGTCAAAGCATCCTAGTTTGTGCGGAAAGGATTCTGTTAGACTGATGGGGGGGCAGGCAGGTTGGTCACACTGTGGAGGTTTCTGGCAGACGCCCACCTTGTATTTACTTGGTGAGACTCCTCACTTGCTCCAGCTCCTTCACTGGTTTCCACTGCTGATTGATGGTGATGAGCTGCAGCAAATGCCAGATAGAAAAATGAGGCTTCACATGACGTATTTTCACGTTACATCAACTAAAAGTGACATGTAACACGAGCAGTGTGTAACAACACGCATGGCAGCATAAACATCATTAATCTTATGTCGCAAGAGCAGGCCGGTCCCAATTTGATAACATTTCCTCCTCAGTGACTCAGCAGTTTGCAGCTGCGCACTCCCAGATTCTGCTCGTATTTCAGTGCCAAGACGAATAAAAAAGCTTATCAAGCTCATTAAAAACCATTCGAAGATTGTAAAGTGTTGTGTAATCTTAGGTGTTACCTTTTGGGGTTTTGATGGATCCACTCTCTCCCATGGTTCTGGGTTGCTGGTCTTATTCAAACTAAAAACAATGAATGAAAATGTTGCATCACTTGAGGTTGATAGAAGTCAGGTTGACGTATGAGAACACGTATTGAGCTCAGTACAGTTTAAAGCACTTCATTATGTTAAATAGAGTGGAATATAAGTTTATGAAAATTAGTAAAAAGTGCAGTAAAACTCACATAACATCAGGTTTAGTTAGCAGAAAGTAAATGGCAGCAGAGGTTGCTCCGGTTGCAGCAAAAGCCATGAACCCTATGAGAGGGATCAGCTGAAACACACGTGAGAAATACGTTTTAAATGTGCAATATAAAATAAAAATACATATATACCCTACATGGTCTACAAATTCATTAACCACACAATACAGAATAATTTAAACATCATAAAAATGACGGCTCACCTCCTTTTTCTTCCTCAACATTTGGAAAAACCCGACCATTTTTCAAATTTCTCAAGTGCCTAAAAGAGAAACGCATCACATTCCCACTCAGCAATGATGCTGATAGTCCATTCAGTAAATTACAGTCAACTAGTCACAGAGGCAGCTGTGTGAAAGTCTCACCTGTTGTTGCCGAGAAGTCCTTCACGTCTCTCAGCTCAGCATCCTGTGAGCCCGTCTGATGTAGGCTGGATGTAGGGTTAGTACGAGGTGAAAGGCACGTAGACAGACAGAGCTTCCTCTGCTCAAACGCACCAGTGGAGTTCAATTCGTCAACAGTCTAATTTGATGATCAATATATTTTGAGTGTGCAGCCCCCTCTTGTGGCCACATTTGAAAACTGAAGGTCAGTGGCTAGACAGTGGTCCAGAGCACAGAGCTCAAACATTAAAGGTTCAAAGTGTTTGTCAATAACAAGAAAACACCAGGAAACGGGTCAAGTTTCACCTTTTTTTATTTCAAAGCATGTTTGGTGTAATAATACAAATCAGAGGACGTATGTGCTTTGTCATCTGGGAGGTGTTTGATATGCACGTATCTGCTGGGCAGTGAGAGAGGGACTCATCTTGCTGAGGGAGCGGAGGAAGTGTGTGTGTTTGATGACAGACGCCTCCATGTTCTCATCTTGTAGCGCCAACAGGGCAGCCTGAAAGAAAAGCAAAACATTTTTTAAAATTTATTTATGTAGCACATTTCATACCCAAAGGCAAGCACAATGCTTCACAGAATAGTTGAGTTCACTGCAGCCCAATCACTAAGCATGCCTCAAAGGGCTGTGCAAATAGTAGCTTCAATTTAATTTCAATTTAAATTTGATCATTGAAGTCCAACATCACAAATCACAATTAGCCTTAGAGGGCTTTACAGCATATGACATCCCTCTGTCCTTGGACTGTCACAGCAAATAAGGAAAAAATCCCCAAAAAACTTTTTAACAGGGGAAAAGTGGTCTAAAACTATATAAGAAAATATGGTTTTCTCATTACCTCTTTACACAGATTTTCCAGATCAGCTCCAGAGTAAAGCTCGGTCTTTGCAGCCAGCTCCTCCAGACACACATCAGCACCCACAGGCATCGACTGTGTACGCACCTTCAGGATGCAAAGACGAGCCTGGACACATGGACACACACACGTTAGTTCATTAAAGTTACGCTGTCATCTTTTAAATCACTTCTCTTATGATCTGTTTGGTTTCAGATACGCCATTATTTAGTGACACACAAGAAATGAAACAAGGTTAAAGAGGTGCCCGCTCATTTTGAGTTGCACTAGATGTACAGGACTGGATTGAGATGGCTGACAATCAAAAACAATTGAGGAAAATACAATAGGATTCACAGAGTCAACAGACAATACACAAGACGTAAAGGGTAAATGGGAGCTGAAAATCGACACCATAACTGAAGATGAAGAATGGGAATGGTCCTGGATATCTTGGCATAAATGCCCAAGTAATCCACCTCAAAAAGCAACATCAAACTATGACAGTAAATCTAATCCTCTCTGTTTGAGACTTAATAGGAGACTTTTCCCGCATTTTTTGGGATTGTCCTGAACTGAGGGTTTATTGGGAGGAGGTTAAAAAGGAAATAGGGGAAATTCTGAACTTAGACTATTTGAACCACATGAACTGATTTGAAGCAATGGATCTCTATGGGAGTTGCAGAAACTCCCATAACTGGCTTACGCCCCACACAACTACTTTGGATTAATGGACACAAAGACTTGAGGCTGTGAACTGTGTGTGAAAACATAACCCTGATACTGCAACTCCAGATGGACACGTATATAGAAAGATGGTCTCCTGTTATGTTTACTTCTTTTTTTTTAATACTTTTTATTTATGAACATTTTATGTTTAGGAACATAGAAAAAGAAAAACAGTGTAAAGGAAAAAAAATATGAGGTCATGACATGTTTACAGAAACAGGACTAATTATCCTAATTTAAAATAAGGTTCCATACATGATGCATACAGTAATCATGTGGCAGCTGTCTCATTGGCTAAGTAGGCACACTCTTATCTCCACCTGTTTTCTCCCAGTTCTTTCTGAAGTTGGATAGAGTATGACAATGTTAATAAAGAGGCTTGTAGAAGGGCCATTTTTCTGGAGCCAGTGTGTTGTGACAGCCTTTTTACTTGCTGCCAGCAGGATCTTCAGTAGGTAAATATCATCTTTACTTAGTCCATCAGGGATATGTCCAAGGAAAAGAGATGTGAATGTTGTACTAATACTAAAACCCAAAGTTTTTGAAATGATTGTTGCTACTTCCTTCCAGAAAATCTGAATAAAAGGACAAGTCCATGTCTTCCCCACATTCCCTCGCGTAGCACAGCTGGGTGCCAGTTTGTTAGACTTCTGCTTCAGGTGTGATGAAAAAGCGAATCAGGTGGAGGTTGACTGTACTTCCCAGGCATTCAGCCACACATCCTGTTATTTTTACTTTTGATGCTGAATGTATGATTAACCTGCCTCACATCTTCTTACTGTGGTGTATTTTTTCTTATACCAGTGTGATTTGTGTGTGTAAGGTTGTGTGAGAATTACTGACCAACCAAGGAACTTGTTTTAATAAGAAAAAGTTTCAAAAAACATTCTTACAAGATAGCTGTATGACTATAACTTTTATTCCCTCTTAGACAAACAGCTTACCTGCTGGTCAGGTGGTGGGACGTAGATGATGTGGTCCAGCCTGCCAGGTCTGAGGAGGGCACTGTCTAAGCAGTCAGGTCTGTTTGTAGCAGCTACAACCATCACCTCTTTGTTGCACACTTCCTGGCAGTCCAACTGTCAAAGAGCAAAAACAGGTTATAGCATAGAGTGCTGATGTAATCACCTCATTATGATCAGAGGTCGTGTTAATAGATGGAGCAGTGACAGCCTCAGACATGTTTTCGTAACATCTGACCTTTTCCTGTGTGTGATTCTCCTCCATTCCCTCCGCCTGGAGGATCTTCTCCGTCCCTCTCCTCTCCAGCGTCTTTAGGCCGACGCCATCCATCTCATTCAGGAGTACAGACAGGAGGCGGGTCTGTACGCTGTTCGGCATCTGACTGTTTGACCGCGAGCCGATCAGAGTGTCAATCTCATCGAGGAACAGGATACAGGGAGCACAGGCTCGGGCCTGGCGAAACAGCTACGCAGTGGACAGACAGGTGAAGATGTTTATGGATTAAATAGGAGGAAACAAACACAGCAGCCACTCACAGGTGTTATAACAGAAAAGAAAGTACCAGCGCTAAAGCCTTCTCTGAGTCTCCGACATAGGGAGAGTAGAGGTCAGCACCGCTGACAGACAGGAAGGCGCAGTGAGACGAGCTGGCTGCAGCCTTGACCAGTGTCGTCTTTGCACATCCTGGAGGTCCGTAGAGCAGCACGCCACGTGGCCGACACAGACCAAGACGAACAAATGCTTCAGGGTATAACATCGGCCACTCGATACTCTTTGATGTTCAGACACAGGAGAGAGGAAGGACGGAGGGAAAAGAAAATCTATTAATTCCAAGTACAAGTATTTTTCTGCATCAGTCTTAATCAGTAACATGTTTAGATGAGACTTTGTGGTTTACACTTTTACAATCCTGCCGCACAGTCACCTGTCTTAGCTTGAGTTTGACCTCATCCAGGCCTCCTATCTGCTCCCATGACACCGGAGAGAGCTCCGTCCTGCCCAGGCTGCTCCGCAGGCAGGAGGGACGCACCGCCTTCAGGGCCTCCTGGAAGTGTTTCATACCCAGCACCTGCTCTCCTGATCCCTGCAGACAACAATAACAACACAAAGAAAAGAAAAGCAATCATGTATTTATGTCATCAACGTTCTGGAGGCATTATAGCAGCTTTTAAAATTAAATTATAGTTTACTTTATTTCACCAGGATGACTGGTGAAGACAGTGTGGAAGACTGGAGGAGTGTGCTGTGACACATTTGCTTACTTTGTTTGACTTTATTTATTAACAAACTTTTACATGTATGTATCTTTGAAAAATAGTAGCGTGCACAACTCCAAATCTTGAACAACGTATCGGGTGCACAATTGTGGTGAGGATCAAAACAAACAGAACGCTGGCACTCACAGATGAATTTTCTTTTATAGACACAGCATATTTCCTTAGCTTATTTGCAAAGGCCCACATTAAATAAATAAACATATGTACCTTTGAATGGCTATTTTTTTGTCTTTGTGGCTGCAGCATGGAGGTAAAAAAAAACACAGACAAATTTCCCTCTCTGTGGGACAATAAAGTTAATCTTGAATCTTAATTTTGACAGTAATCTACTTAGTATTCTCTGTTGTTAACTCAGGATCCCCATTAGTCGTAACCACAGTAACGACTACTCTTCTAGGAGTCCACACAAAACGCAAAAACAAGATAGAATATTACATTATGACATCGTAGACAATTTAAAACATCGACAAATTTAAATAAACCCAAACAACAGACAGCAGTAGTTATCTCACATTTACAATGTCATGGTTTTCTTAAGGCAGCAGAGATATTTCTCCTGTACTGGATCAGGCTGTGGGTCAGTCTGTCCTCCACTTTCATCCACGACAGGCTGACATGCACCCCCTCCACACCGTTCCTCATCAGGCAAGCGAGGGACAATACAAATATCAATACCATCAATACTAATTTCCAGGGAGTCCTGGGGAAATATATGTCAAACAAACGGTAAACAAATAAATGCATCTTGAGCGATCCAGTCCAGCTGTGCGTCAGTGCAAACAGATACACGTGTCCACGCTTGAACTGTGGTAAGGATAAAACTGCATCTTTTTAGGGGAATGCCGGGTCAACTATATGGTACACAAACAGCACAACACATTTCCTAAATCACTGATGTCACCGTGCCAAATGAGAGAAGAATAAACTCAAACTAGCAACAGTGAGTGGAAGAGGCAAAGGAGGGAAAGGACTCTGTAAAGGAGGGGCTTAAGTTCACAGTGATAACATCCAGGGAAACACCAAGCCACCTGCCTTGCCGTGGTGGAGAAAAGCATATATCCGGTCTGATCAACAAGGAGACCCACAGTGTGTTCAAGGTCTTCCTGGAGAATGTGATCCATGATGCGGTCACCTACACCGAGCACACCAAGAGGAAGACTGTGACTGCTATGGATGTGGCTCATGCTCTGAAGAGGCAGGGACGCACTCTACAACTCACTACTTTTAAACTGCATCCACATGTTGGGTTGCCAAAAAGCCACTTTAATACTCTGAGATTTTTTTTTCCTGTTATGCCCCACATATAAAATCAAATATGATTGAAGCAGCAAAATATGATCCTGAGTCATTGGAGACCTGCTGTGTGAAATACAATCCAATGTGGGTGTATCCTGACAGATGGTACGACGTGTAGCTCTGACGGGAGCTCACTCAAGACTTCACTTACTTCGCTAAGAAGTAATGAAATATTGATGCTTTCTTTTATTTATGATGATACAATGCTTGATTGCTGTATTTACCTTTGAGTTTTCCCGTATAGCGAGCATGGCAGCCTCTCTGCACAGGGCGCTGAGGTCCGCTCCTACATATCCTGTCGTTCTCTGTGCCAGCTCAGCCACGTCCACACTGGGACACACCGGCATCCTCTCACACAGAACAGACAAGATGGCTTTTCTCTGCTGCAAGGTGGGAGCTCCGATGATGACCTGAAAGGGAGACGTAACAATTCAGAGCCTCAATGATTTTCTTACGTTTATTATTATGTATTGGGTTACATATTTCTGATCTGCACCTCTCTGTCAAATCTTCCCGGCCTGCGCAGTGCCGGGTCTAGGCTGTCCGGCCGGTTGGTGGCTCCGACGATGAGGAAGCGATCGGACTGATTCATTCCGTCCATCAGAGTGAGGAGCTGAGCGACCAGGCGGCTCTCTGGTGCCGACGTGCCGGTCCTCCTCGGACACAGAGAGTCCAACTCATCTAAGAACAGCACACTCGGACCCTCTTCAGCTGCAGATCGAGCCCGCTCGAACACAGCACGCAGCTTCTCCTCACTCTCACCTGGCCGTGATCCCACCACCTGAAACAATTACTCACAATTATCCCTGTAATTCATGTGTAGCTGCCCTTATTTGCTTTTTTATGGTTCACTTATAGCAAATATTAATGTACTTTTTTGCTTTTCTGTGTTAATCTCATTTTTTATTTTTTTATTGCTCGTTTTAGAGCTGTATAATTTTTGTCTTGTGTCTTTGCTCTATGTTGTCTATCTGTAACTTATGTTGCTGCCTGTCGTGGTCAGGACACTCTTGAAAAAGGAAAACCCCAAGAAGGTTTTTCTGGATAAATAAAAGTTAAATAAATTTAAAAAAAAATTACAACTAATAATATCAATATACAGTAATATAAAAAGTTGGATTGATACAAAAAATGCTACACACAGTGCTTTACAAAATAAAAAGTAAGTAAGTGTGTTTATGTTAAATGTGAAATCATGGTGTCCCAGCTTAGTTGAATTTGGATCTCTATTGGTTGAAACTGTTAAAGTAGAAGTCATTTTAATCAATCTCAGTCTGTCATCCAAAATGTATAACAGTATCAACAGATCTCTGGTACATCTCCAGCGTGTTCTGGGTCTGCCCCGGGGCCTCCTACCAGTTGGAAGTACCCAGAACACCTCTAACAGGACGTGCCCAGGAGGATCCTGATCAGATGCCTGAACCACCTCAACTGACCCCTTTCGACGGGAAGGAGCAGCGGCTCTACTCCGAGCTCCTCACCCTATCTCTAAGGCTGAGCCCAGCTGCCCTTCTGAGGAAATTCTTTTCGGCCTGCTTGTATCTGCCATCTCATTCTTTCGGTCACTACCCAGAGCTCATGACTATAGGTGAGGGTTGGGACGTAGATGGACCAGTAAATCGAAAGCTTTGCCTTCTGGCTCAGCTCCCTCTTCACAGCACCGGCATCACTGCAGAGGCCTCACCAAACTGTCAATCCATCTCACGCTCCATTTTAACAATATATCTGCTTGTTTATGGTCCTCTGTTACTCTCCTGCTCCTGAATCAGGGTAAGCTGGTAGGACTATATGAACCCTGAAACAGCATTAAACTGCCAACGGCCAGCGCTTTTGCCAAACTGAATGTTTAGCCTTTAAAGGAATATTCCACCAATAAAAAGTTTATGTGTAAATCATGCTGTGTTACCTTGAATTCATAAAGAAAACTGTTTTTCTTGCATGCCTCCAAGGAAAACTGCAACCATATTGAGTTATTAAGTGATGGGGACCATGTTTAACAATAGTAAAACTATACTGGGGCGTCGGTGGCTTAGTGGATAGAGCAGGTGCCCCATGTACAAAAGCTATTGCCGCAGCGGCCCGGGTTCAAATCCAGTCTGTGGCCCTTTGCTGCATGTCATTCCCCCTCTCTCTCTCCCCTTTCACACTTGACTGTCCTATCGATTAAAGGCAAAAATGCCCAAAAAATAATCTTAAAAAAATATATACATATATATCAAAACATCTGTTTACAAATTCTCACACAGCTCATGCAGTGTAATCCAAATCTCATCTATCCAGCCAGGTGCTCAGTTCTTCACAAACACATGCATTTTCAATCTAAACCTTCGTCTGGCTTTGAAGAGAGCATGGATAAGTTTACTTTAAATTCAGTTTTTAGCCAAAATGCATGTGTTTTCGTGGAGGCATACAATATCTGTGGTTTTACAAAGCAATTGCAGGCAATGTTGTAAATAAAAAAGGAAAGGCTTTCAATGCCATGAAGAGCCTTGAATAGTTCCAACAGTCTTCCAACAACTTCTCAACTGAGATCTGACATTTTACCACATAATAATAATACACATGGATTTTTACAAAAATACATTTACACAGACAGAGATTGAAACGTTTCACATGTAAACACATAGAGTATATGAGTTTGTTTTTTTTTTTTACCTCTGGCCCTCTGACCACCACCAGGCTGGCTCCCACCTCCCCCACCACTCTGCGGACCAGCAGGGTCTTGCCCACACCTGGAGGCCCCACCAGGAGCACACCTCTGGGACACGACACACCAAGGGAGCTCAGGGTGCCTGGATAGAACAGAGGCAGCTGCAGCATCTCTCTCAGGGAGGCACTCACCTGAAAACAGATTAAATGTAGGTGTCACATAGTGGGATTACACACTGTGGATGATTACTGATATTATGTAACTGCAGTAAATACATGCCGACCTCCTCCAGACCCCCCAGTGGGGGCGCTTGCTGGCCCTGCAGATGGCTCCTGTAATGCCGGACCGTCTGGACACCAGTTATCTCCACACCAGTTTTGGAGGTGATTAATCCAGCACTGGCAGAATCCAGATTGATGCTTCTCAATAACAACATATCTAATCTCTGTATCAAAATCCTCCAGGTTTATCACATGCCCCTTGTGGACATACACACCTTTCAGCATGTCTTTCACAAGCTCATGAACAAGGCGAGGAGCTGTGTGTCTCTTAAAATCAGCACTCTGGACCACCACAGTTACTTTGACACCTTTCAGTTTGGGGCAGGTCACAGGTGAGAGCTGGTCGGGGTCCAGGTGGAGATGAGTAGGTGGGTGAGACATGAGACAAGGAGAGGAACACTTCAGGTCCATCTGTAGGAAGCCCTCTGCCAGGTCAGGCCGGGGCCAGGCGGTGCACAGGCAGCTTCCCCCGGAGACAGACACCAGCAGAGGGGAGCCGAGACTCAGACCCAGCGCTGACATCAAGCCTGGACCCAGCCTGCATCTCTGAGAGCCCTGGTCTGATGGATCCACTGACAGCAGCCGCAGAGACATTATCGTCCATCAGCTGTCTCACACACTGACAATAAAGTGAAGACAGATAAGTAGATAACGTTATTTCTGCATTACAGTGCGATAAACACTCACACACAGCAGCGAGGCTCGTGCCATCACTTTAGCTGCAGTGTAAACTTTAGCTAGGCTACATGCTGCTAACATTAGCTGCTAGCTACAACTAAATTCTTAGCTGCGATAAATACTTTTTAACAATAAACTAGGACAGTTACAGACCAGATAATGTGTGACACCAGTGAGTGGAAGCTAAAATAATTGAAGTGTTAGCGGTGCTGACACACCAGACCGGCTAATGTTTACAAAAATCCATGTGGTGTTGATAAAAGATGGCCAACCAAAACATTTACCTGCGCGAGACGAGACGTTGAAGCTGGTTTCCGCTTTATTTCCGCTTCCGCTTTGTTACAATTATCAATTATTATTATTAATTTACGAAGAATTTTTTTTCTTTTTTTAGTTTAATAATGAAAGACAAAGGATATAGTGTGATCTCAATACCATTATGATACTTTTACTTGCCAAATTAAGTTGTTCACTGTACAATGTCCAGACTCATACTGTGGAATTACACTGAAATATTTACAGTATAAATACTTTAGCATAGTGTACTGTACAGCTTAATCAACATCATATAAAATAATAATAAACTTTATTTATACAGCACCTTTCACAGAAGAAACGCAGCACAAAGAGCTTTACAATAAGGGCGGTATAAACTCTGAGTGCTTCACATGAAAATAGAAATAAGGGACATAAAACAGACAAGGAAATTCAAAATGACATCATGGAGTTGTAAAACTATAAATCAGAAAATCAAGAAAGATTTTAAGAGTTGCAGCAGCGTGAAGCGTAAAAAGAAAGCATTTCAGGCCTTTATGAGGAAAGTCAAAGCTAGTAAAAGGCTAAAGTGAACAGATACGTTTTAAGCTTTCTTACTCTTTTACTTACATTTTACACTGTCTCTTTTATTGCACTTTCTGTGTTTTATTGCATTTTTTTGGCATAATTTTTATCATCTTATAATGTATGGTCGTTGTATCATGTGGCACTTTGTAACTCTTGTTTAGATAAGCGTTATAGAAAAAGAAATATTATTGTTATCATAGTATGATAAACTTAAGTAAATACAGTGAACCAAGATGTATACAGAATACAGTACATAACTTATACATAATGCAAGATTTTGGAAAACAGTCCTTTCATAAAAGGTTAATTTTTCTGTTTTGTTTTTATTGTTTCCTGTTTTACCTTGCCAGTAAATAGATACATAAGTAAATGCCAAAAGATCATCTAATCATTACCAAAGTCTGTATGATCTCATTTGAGTGTTTACCTCTATATTCATGTTTTTGTTTGTCTTATTTTAATATCTATTGGTTGATTATTATTATTCCATCCATCCATCCATTTTCAATCACTTATCCAAAGCTGGGTCTTGGGCGCAGCAGGCTGAGCACAGTATTCCAGATGTCCCTCTCCCCAGCAACACTTTCCAGCTCCTCCTGGAGGACCCCAAGGTGTTCCCAGGCCAGACAAGATATGTAATCCTTCCAGTGTGTTCTGGGTCTGCCACGGGGCCTTCTACCAGTGGGACCTGCCCAGAACACCTCTAATGGGAGGCACCCAGGAGGATCCTGATCAGATGCCCCAACAGCGGCTCTACTCTGAGCTCCCTCCAGATGTCAGAGCTCCTTCACCCTATCTCTAAGGCTGAGCCCAGACACCCCACGGAGGAAACTCATTTCAGCTGCTTGTATCCGTGACCTCATTCTTCTGGTCTCTACCCAGAGCTCGTGAGCATAGGTTAGATTTTGATCTCAATTTTAAAGCTCATTTTAATTCATAAACAAAAACTACATTTTATCATTTACAGAATATAGCTAAGGTACGACCTCTATGAGCCATCAAGATGCTGAGAAGCCTTGTTCATGTTTTTGTTTCCAGTCAACTTGACTATTGTATTGCGACCTACCTAAAATTGCTATTGCAAAACTACAGACCATTCAGAAGCTGCTGCCAGGGTTTGAACAAAAATTAAGAAGAGAGACCATATAACTCCTGTTTTATGGTTTTATTTTTTGCTGTTTGTCTCTGCTGCTGAATTTTAATGCATTTTCGCCATTGTTTACCAGTCAACCATGTAACCGAGAGGATGATTTCCCTTAACGACAGATCAAAACCTTTGACAGACAAACATTGATAAAACAGAAAACCTGCAGGCTCCACTGATGACCACAGTGAGGTAAAGGCTCCTACTCCATACCGACTCCTGCACGGATCTGATAGCAGGAGAGGTCAGAGGTCATGTCATTAGGCGCTTCATTCTGTGCATGAAAGGTGTTATATAAATTAACTTCATTCATTCATTCATTCATCTGTCATGTACTGTGAGACCAGGTGAGATTCTCACTGATGTAGGTGCCAGGAAATTTAAAGTTTTTCACCCTCTCTACCTCTGTCTCACCAATGTGTAGTGGCATATGCTGCCCTTTCCTCCACCTAGGATCAATGATCATCTCCTTGGTCTTGTCTGCATTTAGGTAGTGATTTTTTTCCCCGAAACAAGGCCACAAATTCCACTACTTGTCTTCTCTACGATGTCTCTATCCTATCGATGATCAGCCCATTGACTGTAGTGTCATCAAGAGACACAAACAAAGACAAAAAGAGGCAAACCCACTAAAAAGTCTGTGTGTCTTGTGTGTAGGAGAGGTGGTGGGGCCTTTTGCATATCTGCATCCAGGGGCCGACTGACTCATCATCCGCCCATGCACCTTACAAAACCAATTTTGCTGGAAATGTTTCCGTGTTTTAAATAAAATGTGTGCATGAAAATAGCAAAAACTAAAACTAAAAAAGACATATTAATAATACTAATGCTAATAACACACATACTATATTAATAGGGAATAGTTATGGTTGTCCAACAGTTTTGTAACTTTTGCACTTGTCTCCGGCGCTCTGGCGTCACCCTGCGTGCAGAAAATAAAATGCAGTACGTCCCAAAAAAATTTAAACAAACACACAGTTTGTCTGATAGATGTCCCCAGTTCATGTGTGTGTGTAACTTTAACATCCTATTTTATTTTAGAGCTGCGTAGGAGCCAAGAGACACAATCTCAACACCGTCCATGTAAGCATACCTTTTTAAAATAATACATTTACCAGAGACTATTTGTGATAAACATGTTAATCCAGCCTTTAAATCACAGGTCAGTCTGGCAGCAGCGGCTGCAGGGAGTTTATCTGCTCTAGTGGTGGTCAGGAGTGAAGTCACATGACCTGCTATTTATATATAAATAGTGCAGCAGTGATATCGAAACTGCGGAAGGTCGTCTGTCTGTCCGTGCGAGCAGACGAGGGAATTTATATGGTAGGACGTCTGACAGGTGACCCTGCTGCTGAGGGAAAGTTCAGCCATTAACCTGCTCTTTCTGGGAATCTGAAAGGCAAGTGTGACAATGATGACGCAAATCCTTCAATTTATGAATGAATTAGTAAAAGGTGGAGGATGAAGGACACTGATTGACTGTGATTCAGTGAATGAATAATGAATGAATGGGAATAAATAGTAGACACAGCTGATCTGACTCATGGGTCAAAACACCAAGCAGAGTATCTGCTATAAATTGTCACTTTTTGGTGATTAAGGTGTGTTTTTGAGCTGCCAGCATTTGTAGACACCATTTATTTTATAATCTTGTTTGTGTAAGAAGGTGTGTGTGTGTGTGTGTCCTGAGCCCTGAGCTGTCCTCTCTAGCCCCACCAGGTTTTATCTAATTCCCTGCCCTCTTCTCTTTGCTCCTGCTCACAACAACCAGGCCAGACTTGGCACAGTCCCCCTCCTGTGCCGTCATAATTCCAGTTCTCGCGAACAAGTCGGGAGTGTAATCAACCCTGTGCCCTGTGTGTGTGTGTGTGTCCTGCAGAGCTGAAATGTCACTTTGCTGTCTGTAGGCCTTGCTGCACAGACAACCTGAGTGTGTGACCAGGGGGGCTCAGGACCTACTTGTGGTGGAGGGGGGATTATAATGTGCTTTGTTATTTGACAGCAGATGCAGACGTAGTGTTAACTCACCACCTACCTCTGCTTGTTTCTGTTCATCTTCAAGAGCCAGGGCGGACGCTCAGTGGCCATGTCGACCCTCCTGCGCTGCCTCTCCAGCTCCTCTGTCGTCTTGTTCCAGCGAGGGGTCCGTCAGAGGATACCTGGAAGGAGGAATTTCAGGACTTTCCCTGTGTTATGGGACCAAAAGGCCTCCAGAGGTAGGAAATGTACAGCTCTATAAAAAATCTTTCTGCTTAACCTTGCAATATTTTGTGTTCACAGAGGACAGCCTGGGTCTGCATGCTTTCTCTTGGTTTGGATTTCCTCTGTGTCTGAGTTGAGGAATGAGAGTTCACTCAAGGACAGTTTCCCTCTGGCCAGAAGAGTGGAAAACTCCACAGATCACAAACTGTTTGGAGCAGGTTGCTAGAGATGTTCCCAAAATAGGGAAGGCTGTAGTGAAGCAGGCCGGGGCCGGCTATGCTCACTGTACTCCCTGCAGGAGCTGCTAACATGCGAGAACACATGAGAGGTCAGTTAAAGGTGACATGTAAAAGTTTAACTGCGGCCTGGCAGATCACGCTCACAGACGTTTGTTTATGGAGGCCGTTGGCGGGGCACATGTCACCGAGTGTCTGTGGGATTTTTGCGAGTTACTGAGTGCTTTTTAAGTTTGAATTTTGTCCGTGTGGGAGTGCAGGCCTCTCAGTCCGCGTGTGTGCTGGCTCAGAGCCAATCACCTGCTAGTAATGTCTCCATGGTGGCGAGGTCACCACGCCGTGTATGGAGAGAAATGTGTAACCTGACACTGTTCCCAGCCGCACAATCTCGGCTGTACACGCATGCTCTCCTGTGTTGTAGCACAAAAAGATAAAGACACAAAAGCACCCAAAGCTCCTTTTTTTTTCTTTTAAACTGATGTTTTTTTGTAGAGAGTTTCAAGTCAAGTGAATTTTATTTATACAGCCCATCAGCATCATAAATTTGCTTAAAGAGACCCTCTGTTCTTACATCAGTGACACTCAACTTACAGCATGTGTGCCAAATTTGGCCACGGGAAGGTCCTCCAGCCCCCACAGACAGAGGTCCGAATGTCCTTAAATCCTAGAAACTCCCCTGCATACACCAGACTTATCTGGGGCTGGTGCAACTAGATTTGCCTCTTGACAAAGATGAATGAGGTCAGCAAACATTGTAAGCTTGAAAATGGGCATTTTATCTATTGTTTATACTGATAGATACTATGTTTGCTTATTAATTGACCCCTGAACTCCCTCCTGTGCAAAGCAAGCTAAATATCCCTGCCTTAGATCCTTGCTTTGGATATGGAAAAACTCCCTCCCAAAAAAAACCCCTGATGTGTGTACAAAATAACCAACATAATAAAATTACAGTATAGCCAATCCAAGTGACAGAAATATACAAATAATGTGAACATATATGAAGGAAATGGATCCAGTAGGGTTTCATGCAGCTTCCAGGTGTCTCCAGACAGCTGGAGCCACATGACCTCCTGTCCACCATGTAATCTGGAAAAAGGACAGGCTGCACAAACACACAGGAGGCGACTGAAGCACGGAAACAAGCAGAGGGTTATTTAGATGCAGTGGCTTTCAGAGAGCTAACATTTTTCTGGTCAGAAGGACAAACAAGGACTTCTACGCTTAAGGGGACACTTTGCCCATTTTTATCCAGCTTTGTATCATAGCAACATGAGTAGTGTGTGTAAATGAACTGTGGTACACTTGTCTTCATCTCCCTGCTTTAATCTGCCAGAAGAAGCCTTTTGCATCAAGTGGCGTATTTTTCGTGGCTGTAGGCTGGTGCTCAAACTACAGATTGCACTTAGGCATTATGGCATGCCCACCACCACAGACACAAAGTAGTATAAGTATAATCAAATATAAACCAAGATTCTTTCACTGCACTGCCTATTTCTCAACTAAAATGTCCTCAGAAACACATTCTAGTGCTCTGTTTAGCTGTATCATGGGAAAATACCGAGATCAAACCACCAGTGCATTCTGGTAGTTGTAGGTTTTCTACCTGTCGAGCTATAGGGAACGCCACAGTCCTTTCTCACTGTTTTCTCTGATCATATAGCACCAATTTCTAACATTTTTGCACTGACAGCCCAGTTTTATTAAAAGACCATCTTTACAGTGGTAAAATTCTTCTTTAAAGTGATCCACCAGCCAGATAATGTTTTTTAAGAGAGACCTGTTAATGTATTCCATAGTGTTTTATGTTCTGCTGACTCACCTCTCAGCTGGCTGTGTGTGTTCAGGTGTGCTCTACAAGGACCTAGTGGTTGGGGTTCCTAAGGAAACGCTACAGAATGAGCGTCGTGTGGCGTTGTCTCCTGCCGGGGTGGAGGCGCTGGTCAAACAGGGCTTCAAGGTGCAGGTGGAGAGCGGAGCTGGTGAGGAATCCAAGTTCTCAGACCAGCAATACAGAGATGCCGGAGCCTCCATCACTGACGTCAATGGAGCCCTCGGCTCAGACTTGGTCCTCAAGGTTTGTACACATCTGCTCTGTAGTCTGCCGAAAAAACAGCTGTGTATAGTTGAGTCTAGATGTTGCTGAGTTTTTACTTCTGTCATGTTGTTCTCTGCTGTAGGTTCGAGCCCCCAGTTTGAGTGAGGCAGACCTCCTGAAGCCTAACTCCACCTTGGTTAGCTTCATCTATCCAGCACAGAACCCAGAGCTGATGAGCAAGCTGTCAGAGAGGCAGAGCAATGTGCTGGCCATGGACCAGGTGCCCAGAGTCACCATCGCACAGGGATATGATGCACTCAGCTCCATGGCTAACATCGCCGGGTAAAGAAAGATACTCGTGTATATGCAGATTTGTGTGTCTATCGCTGTTCAGGATTGTCTGATCACAGCAAGTTTGACTGTTTGTTTTGTAGGTACAAGGCTGTGGTCCTGGCTGCTAACCACTTTGGCAGGTTCTTTACTGGTCAGATCACAGCTGCAGGAAAAGTGCCCCCAGCTAAGGTAACTGTTTTTATGCAGGTCAGTATGGTTGTTTCATCTTCCCACAATCCTTCCGTATTAACGTCTCTGTTGTCCACAGGTCCTGGTTATTGGAGGTGGAGTGGCTGGTTTGGCAGCAGCAGGTGCAGCCAAGTCGATGGGAGCCATAGTCAGAGGGTTTGACACCAGGTATGAGACGGAAAGAAAAGATGTTTTGTCCCAGGCTGATGGTTGTGATGGTTGTGACGTTGACAATAACCTGACTGTCTTGACCTTCAGGCCAGCAGCCCTGGAGCAGTTCAAGTCATTCGGGGCAGAGCCTTTAGAAGTCGACATTACAGAGTCTGGTGAGGGGGTCGGAGGTTACGCCAAAGAGATGTCTAAAGAGTTCATTGAGGCTGAGATGGCTCTGTTCGCCAAGCAGTGTAAAGAAGTCGACATTGTCATCAGCACTGCACTGATTCCAGGTCAGTCGCACTTCTCTCTCTCTTGTCTTTTTAACTTTTTGCTGTTTAAAGCTGCACTGATTAATATAGTAGTATAGTGTGTATATATATATATATATAGCTAGCATCCCGATACAATGTCCACCTGTGACAGATGCAAAAACAACGATGCCATCATGATCCATATGAACTGGCTGTGCTTTCACTTGCAAACATTTTGGAAAGATATCTTCCATGCCGTGTCTAAGATCCTTAAATAGATAGAACTAGACCCTTTTGTTGCCTTGTTTGGCATTGCTGGTGGAGACGATCCCAACCTGACATCTGCAGAGCACCGTGTGGTGACCATCTTGCTCAAATGGAGGGATTCTGCCCCGCCCACGAGTGGCTTTGTAAATTTTAAAATTATAAAAAATAAGCTTATGAATGCACACGTGGCTGTCACTAGAACTCTTACAAGAGCACATAGCTGTAATATTAGTTGTTAAACTCTCTAGTTTGATTGTCCAGTATGCTCCGTCACTATACCTCCGTTTTCCTCTGTTTGAGGTTTGACTGGTGCTTTTTTAATTACATCGTCTCGTTGACATACATCGTCTTTTGCACTGGCACCTGAAACAGCACTAACTACTACTAATCTTGATGAATCAACTCCTGGTGTTCACATAAATTTGTGTTTTCTTTTTTTAATGTTCTGAAAATGTGGTTAAAATCTGCACTACGTTTGGACTGGATGTTTTCTGTTCCTTTGCAGGGAAGCGGGCTCCTATTTTGATCAAGACGGAGTTTGTGGAGTCGATGAAGGACGGCTCTGTGGTGGTGGATCTGGCTTCAGAGGCAGGAGGCAACATTGAGACCACGAGGCCTGGGGAGCTGTATGTTCACAAGGTGAGGTATCCGTGTAGCCAGCAGATAAAAAAACTAAATAAATCCTTGAAAGTCTGTCTTTATTTAAAATTCACTGATGTACTTTTTTAATAACTAGGGAGTGACACACATCGGCTACACAGACCTGCCCAGCCGCATGGCCACCCAGGCCAGCACTCTGTATTCAAACAACATCCTGAAGCTGCTGAAGGCCATCAGCCCCGACAAGGAGTACTTCCACTATGAGCCCAAAGACGAGTTTGACTACGGAACGCTTGACCATGTCATCCGTGGGACTCTTGTTATGAAGGTGGGTTTTATATTTGTTGTAACTGTCTGCTGGCAGCCTCCGTCTCTGCTGGCACCCCTCGCTCCCTCTCGGCATGAGCTATCAGATTCTGTCATGCTAGGATACTGCGCCAAATGAGTACTAAAAACCCAATCCCAGCTGGGAATAGCTCATGTTGGATCCCAGCAAGAATGTTATGAACGTTTCAAAATATACTTTTCCAGGAATTTTAGCTTTGACACATTGTTTATGGCAGAGAAAGCATGCAACCTCAACAGGACATATCAGTTTACCCCTTGTTAAACTAAGCATTATTCAGGCCCCTTAAAAGAGAATTTATCTTTCAAAACCACTGGTAACTGGTTCGTGATTGCTGTTTGTTCAGTATAATCTCCTATGCGGTCCATGAATTTGTGTTTTGAGTGCTCCCACCATCCAGGCGAGATCTCCCACAACGCAAGTCTTGATGTCTGTTTCTCACGCACAGCTCTGTGGACATCCTCAATGTTCTCACACTGATCCTCTTGTGTGTGCTCTCTAATGTGTCCAGGACGGCAAGAACATTTTCCCGTCTCCCCTCCCCAAAACAGTCCCCCCACCCCCAGTGAAACAGAAAACAGTCGCAGAGCTGGAGGCTGAGAAAGCAGCGGACATCTCCCCCTTCAGACGCACCATGACCTCTGCTGGCGTCTACACTACAGGTCAGACACGAATACACAGATACATGTAGAAATATTCAGATTACTGGACATTTGGTGCAGTTTTAATGTGCTATGAGGGCTGTGCTCACATTTCAGGGCTTAATGCTCAATCACAATTATTTCCCCTAGATCTTTCTGCCTAGACTGTGCACATTAATGTTTGAAATGACCCATATCTGACATCAGTGTGAACAGGTCTCTGCCCTGAAACGCTGAGTCACACACATGCACGTTGGAACAAAAACAACAAAAAAGTAATGAATGATTAGTGGTGCCAGCTTCATCTCTAGAAAGATCGCCATATTAGGAAGAAAGAGTTATCCTGCATAATAATTAGCCATGTGCTTCTGTTTGGTAGACTGTGTAGCAATGGCCGTTTGTTTTCGGATTAACAGGCTGTCGTACAGTGGGCTTTGTCATCATGTAGACAAGCTGTCCTTGTCAGAAAGCATTTGGTAGTTAGGATCTATTGGCTGGCGAGTGGGGCAGCGGTATGGCTATGGCAGCCTTATGTAGTTTAAACAGACCGCTCTGAAGCAGTATGGTGAGTAATCTGCGCTGTGCGGGGCAGCATGATGTGAAAAAAATTATACATATGGGACTATATGGGGAAAAACGCACACATGAATTCTGATATGATATTCTCACAGCGGCTGCAGGGCCAGTGATCGGATATGTATCTGATTTAGGACCACACATGAAAGTGGCCCAGATGTGATTGGGGAAAAAAATAGATATACTGCGTCCACACTACTCTGTAAAAATCCGATCTGTGTCACTGTGAGAGCAAAAAAATCTGAATTGGGCCACATTTGCCTTGTAATGTGAACATAGCCAAAGTTATTTGAAAGAGATTTTAGACCATTTATTTTCCCTAATTCAGAAAAAGGTCCTTCTCTACTGAAGAAAAAGCAAAGTTTATATTTAACTGTTCAATTGACTGCATGGCAACATAATTAAATGATTTAGCTTTCTATGTAGCAGTTCCAAATAGAGCTAAAACAATTAGTTAATTGGAAAACTTGATCACCTACTATCTTGGTGATAGATAAAGTACATTTTCAAGCAAGAATGCCAAACATTTTGACGATTAATGCCCCTCAAGTACAAAGATTCGCCGTCTTTCTTTGACTTACATCTTAGTAAAGTGAGGATCTTTAGGTTTGGACTTCTTGTTTGGCCAAAAAAAAAGCAATTTGATGACATCTCCATGTGCTTGAACAGCTATTCAGTATTACATCAGTCAAATTGGATTTGGCTGTTTAATACAAATATTTGACTATTGGTTCTTTTTTTTTTCTCCACATAGAGTTTTTGAGAGTTTGAATGGGGTCTGACGAGACGCTCAGGATGACAGCCATGTTCACATAATATAGTAAACAAGTCAAGTTAGCCCTCTGAGCTAACACATGCTAACTATGCTAATGCAAAGCCAGAAACTGACAGAGATTGTATTTTCTTAAGTCGCTATGAGCAGTAAATTCCCCACTCATATGCAGAAGGCAGGAGATGACGTTATCTTGAAGCTTAACTGGGCAAAACCTCTCTCTCCCTGGGCAGCTGCCTCCATCTCACTCGGACTCACCCTGGGTCTAAGTCTGCAGCTGCCTGTAGAGCAGTGTGAGAGCAAAGAGCGCTCACTCTGACACTAAATGTAATTTTGACCAAAAGATGAATTAAAAAATCAAGAAAATAAACTGTGATTCAATTGAAAATAAAAATAATTCTTAGTTGGAGCTGAAGTTTCAAACAATATCTTATTTGGAATGTTTTGCATTTTTAAATTTAGTTTTTATTGCTCAGAGCACTGAGATCACCAGATCTTAATGGGACTGTATGTAGACGTTATAATTGAGCACAGTGGGGAATACATTTTTCAGTAAAGTATGACGTACGACTTCAGCTCTTTGAAGTCTCAGAGAAACTATGAATCATCACACTTGCATAACCTGTTATGAAAGGAGAAGTGTTTGTTTTTTTCCTATTCAATTATTCCATTGCTTTTATGGTAAAAAAGGGACTGGAAAAAAACAACTGCACATTTTTTTCCCACTACATCAACGTGGAAAGAGCTGCACACAACAGAACTACACCGATGCTGTGTCTCTCTGTAGGTATCTCCACCTGTCTGGCCCTGGGCATCATCTCCCCCAACGCAGCCTTCACTCAGATGGTCACCACCTTCGGCTTGGCTGGGATTGTGGGATACCACACTGTGTGGGGCGTGACCCCCGCTCTGCACTCACCCCTCATGTCTGTCACCAACGCCATCTCAGGTCAGGAGTCATACGCTGGTTAGGGCCAAGTTAAGACACCTGGGACACCTCAGCCTTCTTTTTTAAATGTTTGGTCGGTCCTCTCTGGCAGGTCTGACAGCAGTTGGCGGTCTGGTGCTGATGGGTGGAGGCCTCACACCCTCCTCGCTGCCTGAGACTCTCGCTCTTGCTGCTGCTTTTGTCTCCTCCATCAACATTGCCGGTCTGACGTTCATCACTTAAACACAAAAATAACAACAGAGAACAAGAATAATTCTGTCCAATCATATGACAGTCTTCTTTTTTTCTGTGTGCATGCAGGTGGTTTCTTGATCACACAGAGGATGTTGGACATGTTCAAGCGTCCCACTGACCCTCCTGAGTACAACTACCTGTATTTGCTGCCTGGGGCTGCATTTGTCGGGGGATATGGAGCCTCAGTGGCCGCTGGATACAACATCGAGCAGGTGACAAGATATAATATACATCTGATTTTACTCACATTTGTTCTTATTAAAACATACTGTATTAAGTAACGAGTATTAAATGTTCAGTAGGTAACTGGTATCAACTTGTAACTGCCTAGTAGTGTTATCATTATACTGAAATGTTTTTGTATTGGATACAATGCCTTAAATCGATATTTTGACAACACTATACCCTGGCAAAAACTACAGCATTCGTACAAGTGCTCGTAAACACATTTGTAATAATCCACCGTGCCTGTTTGACAACAACCAATCAGAGCCAGGAGGAGTCTCTAACGTGGTGTCAATGCTCGTGCACACGCTGCACATCCCCTCTCCCCTCCACAAGCTCAGTGTCTTCAGCGTGCAACTTCAGTTTTGGATTTGAATCCTTTTCCTGTAGCTCTCTCCACCTCGGAAAAACCACTGAGATATTTACTCTCGTTTTATCTCAGCTTGATTGCCCTTTTATGCCTCCGCTCTAGTGATAGCCGTGGCCATGGCCTGAAGAATAGACTGATTAGAATTTTGTGGTCAAAGGTCAGTGTGACCTCACAAAATATGTTTTTGGCCATAACTCAAGAATTCATGCTCTAATAATGTCCAAACTTCACACAAATGCCCAGTAGGATCAAATGAGTAAGTGATGGCATTTTACTTAACTGGTCACACTCATCTTGTGCTGATTGTATAGATCTTAAGAGTTGTTAGGGGGACAATGAGTGTGAAGCATCCATGTTTTCACAGACATAGATTTAAACTGTAAGAGGACCTTGACTGGTGCGCAGAGGCAGTTCAGGTTCTTGTTAGTTTTATTTTTGTTTTCAGTCTTCTTCTGTTAACTCTTATTTGCCGTCTTGTTGGCAGCACAGCATGTGCACGAACCGTAATTGACACTGTGTTCGACTCCTCTGCTCTAAGTGGATGTTTTTGTCCGGGTGTGATGGATTCTTGTGAATGCTGTCAGGAGCGTGGTTGTGTTAATAGTGTTTTTTATAGCTCGCAAATTTTTTGATGAGTATTAGGGTGGCAGTGTCTCAAAGACCATAAAATTTCAGAGAATTCAGAAAAATGTCCATCACAAAGATTCTGAAACCCAAAGATTGCTTCCGGTGGCAAAGCAAATTTGCATCTTTGCATCACGTGGTGTTCAACTCTGGTGAACTTCAACTGGCAAAGTCAAAGCCTCAACCAATGGCAAAGAAGCTTGTTGTCATGTTTAACCAGCCGACACTACATGATATTTGCCATGAAAAGTACAAACTGCCCCCAGTGAGAGATGCAGCCTGACTGGCAGTGAGAGGAGAGACAGGCATGAAATGTAAAATAATGGAAAATGTAATTTTTCTCAGTAACTATTATCAAGCTAGCGAACATTAGCAAGCAAGCAATTACATTAGGCACTGCTCGAATATTGTCTCAGCATGCAATAATTACTCGCCTCCTTTTGCTCGTGTTTACCCTGCCTTTTGAACAGTTTTGCGTGAAAAAATGGCTTTAAGGAACTGTGTGTAGGATTTATGGGCATTTAGTAGTGAAGTTGCAGATTGCAATCAACTAAATACCCCTCCCCTCACCCCTGGTGGCCTTCAGGTAACATAAAATGCATAAAGGCCCCATAAAAACAAAATGGCGAACTCCATGGAAGAGGACCTGCTTCGTATCTAGATATAAACGGCTCATTTTAAGGTAACGAAAACACAATATTTCGTAGTTTCAGGTGATGATACACTAAAGAAAACAACATTATAGTGTCCCTTTAAACAATTAATTGGATCAAAATAGTTGCCAATTAATTTCTGTTGATCAACTAATTGATTAATCAATAATTACTTAAGCTCTAATGAGTATTTAAATCTTACCATAAAATTATTCTTAATTAGTTTATTCCTTGATGATCTGAGGAAGATTTTTGAGTGACTTGATGTGACTCTGAGATCAAGCGCTTCATAAATAAGTCTGACTTTTGTTTTTTGTTTTTTTTCTTACCTCAGATGATGTACCTGGGCTCAGGCTTGTGTTGTGTCGGGGCGCTGGCAGGCCTCTCTGCCCAGGGCACCAGTCGCTTGGGGAACGCCCTGGGCATGATCGGAGTGGCGGGGGGCATCGCCGCCACCCTCGGTGCCCTCAAACCCTCACCAGAGCTGCTGTCTCAGATGTCTCTGGCCATGGCCACAGGGGGAACCCTGGGTACGTAGCTGTCTGCTTTTAGGCCCACTCTGGCACTGATTATTGTTTATTGCAGCGCTGCCTAATTTAGTTTCAGAGCAAATCTTGTTGTCGATCACTATCTAAAGCCCCAAAGAGACATGCTGTGCTGTATCATGACAAGGAGACTGAAGCATCTCTGTTTCAGGCTCCATCTAAAAAGAAACAAAATTAATAAAGCTCCATGGCTCCTTTGAAGTCAAACAGTTTGTTTAGGAAAGTCAAAGACCATCATGAATGAGTTACATCTTATTAACTTTGCATGCGACTGCACTGCTCTTTGAAGAGTGTGAATTTTTTGCTAATTCATAACAGAACATTAATCATCCCGTCCAGATACAGAGATGAGTGGCGCTCGTCATCATGTGTGAATGTTGTACATGTTAATAGTAATTAAAGAAAGCAGGGTGATGAATGATGTTTTAATCAGCAGCCACACACGCAGGCAGCAGAGCATGAGGGTTTACTCAGTGTTAAATTAGTGACCCACTGTTTTCAGGAAAACAAACCTAACTTAGGACTCATTAGATCAGCTTTGAAGATCAGGCCTCGTTTGTTAGGAGTAGAGTTACTGGAAGCAGGTGTTTGCCTTTTAACCATTTTGCTTTTTTTATAACATTTTATTTTGCATCCAGTTGTAGCCAACGTGCATGAGAAGTGTGGAGTCTGGTGCTTGACTCAGCCAGACAAACTGTAGTAACTCAGAGAGATTTACTGAGATCTGTCATTTATCGGATCTTCATATCTCGACCGCAGGTCTGACCATTGCCAAGCGCATTGAAATCTCAGACTTGCCACAGCTCGTGGCAGCCTTCCACAGCCTTGTGGGGCTGGCTGCTGTCCTCACCTGCGTTGCCGAGTTCATGATTGAGTACCCCCACCTGGACGCTCACCCAGCCGCCGGCGTACTCAAGACCGTGGCGTATCTGGGCACCTACATCGGAGGCGTCACTTTCAGTGGCTCACTGGTGGCCTACGGCAAGCTTCAAGGTAATGGATTCTACTTAGTTTGGATTTTGTGAAGTGTGTTTGAAGAGTATGGGGTATTTATCTGTAGTATTACATACAGTGCAGGTCGGTTGGCGCGCCCCCAGTTTGGAGAGGCAGGCAGGAGTGCCAACACGGAAGCTAAGCAATGTACTGCAGTGGATAGGGTCAGCAACTGAATATATTTTAGACGCCTAAAAAGAGTCCCAACTGAAAAAATGATGAACAATTTAAGTGTACACTATATTGAGAGTATTTTTATCGCCTTTCTGTCAGAAGCCTGTTCCTACTGCAAAGCCGTTGAGAGCTTTAGCTGCGCATCTATTTGGCTCACTTAATGCCAGAGCTGCTGGTCTACTGTCGCCTTGATCACTTAGTTAGTTTGTGTTAGTGTGGGACTCTGGCATTTAAACGTTTGAATTCAGCAACGTCACACAATAACACAAACTAACTAACTTATGGAGGCAGCGGTAGACCAGCAGCTCCTGTGTTCAGCATTGTTAAATCACTGATTTTTCTCAATGGAGTCTGGTTTTTAAGAGCGCCATATAACGGCTTCAATTTCTGACGGCGAGGTAGTGCAGTTAAAATATTCTAAATATAGCGCACACTTTAACTGATGATTTTCTTAGGTAGGACTTTTTTAGGTGGCTATGAAACATTTTGTTGCTGCCCTGTCCACAGCAATACATCGGACTCCAGTCTGCTTCTCCAAACTGGTGGCATACTGACTGGCTAGGGATAGGTACCTCATACAACCCTGCTTCAAAAGATCTGAACTATCTCATACTACAAGAACAGTATGAAAGTGCATATATATTTATAGTGTGCGTGTGACATGTTTTAAAGTCTGTAGACTGTGTCCTTTACCGACTGATCGTTGTTCTTCATTTGACACAGACACACTCATATCTATATAAACACACTAAGCTATGCGTCCTCTAGCGCTGATTGTCTCTTTCATCTAGTCAAAGCCAAAGATCCTCTGGTAAATCCAGGCCTGGACTCAGGGGGGGTTTCGTGTGCATGTGTCAGCAGTCACTAGTTTACATTGCAGTGCGACTCATCAAGAGGAACACACGAGAAGCTTTCTGGTAATTTGTTATGGGTAGTGACTGCGTGGCTGTGGTTGGTGGAGGGCGGCTGTCTGATTTGTGGATGGGACAGACTCTTAGACGGCTGATTAGAGGCCTCCACGGAGACGTCTGAGAGTTCAAAGACACTCGACACTGCTGAGGAGAAAAGTGTGTTTACATGTTTTATCTTGTCAAATGATTCCTCCTCAGCCCTAAAGAGAGAGTGACAATCATTTCTGGCTTCTCTGAAAAATATTTGTCGGGAATGTTTTTTCGTTATAGGCATCCTGAACTCCGCCCCACTGCTGCTGCCAGGACGGCACATGCTGAACGCTGGTCTGATGGCAGCGTCAATGGGAGGCATGGTGCCCTTCATGCTCAGTTCCAGCTACGGTACAGGCATGGGGTGTCTAATAGGAGTGTCTGGGCTTTCAACTGTCATGGTGAGTTCACTAAGAGGAGATCAGGGAAGCAAAAAACTGATTAAAAATAACTGGAAAAGCTTGAAGAAGTTTTCTTTTAGTAAAATTATATGTCATTAATTAATTTTAAAAAATGGGATTTTTTCCCCATCTTGGAGTACGCTAGTATGTCAATCACTCTTTTAAAGACATGGATTAAATTCTATTTATTCAAAGCAAAAGTTGGCAGCACCTCTGTCAGTGACTTGTACTCTGTGTACCCAGTGAGTGAAAATTGATGTTATAATGGTACAGTAATTTAGAAATGCAATCATAGGAGATGATACACCCATTAAATCTTGTGGCTGTTGCTACAGATTAGGTAGAACAGAGCTATAATTTTGGAAACGAATAGTTTAATTGACTTAAACTTCTCCTGGTTAGAATCTCTTCAATCATCATTGTTAAGGAGGTTTTTATTGGGGGCTGAATTATCTGCAGAGGTCTCTCTTCTCCAAAACAAATGGACCACGTGATTTAAAACAGTGAAAACAAGCAGCACAGCAGTTTCACATTAAAAAATCTTTGTTCTTCCAGCACTCTTGTTGGGGAGGGGCTCTGATCTAAAGCTGCAGATACAAATGCTAAAACGCGAATGGCCCTATCGAGAGCTAGTGTTTGGTTTTTCCATTTTGTGGTACTGTAGAAACACGACAATGCAACATGGTAATCTCTGTAGACGAGGACCCGCTCCCTGTGTAGATAAACACCTCATTCTAAGGTGTCATAAACATCCTTAACTTCAGGTGATGATACACTAAAGAGAACAGACTAATTATATTATATTCCATTCCTGCCACTATATCCCCCTAAATCCTACACACTGGACCTCTAATTGACTCAAATGTTTTCAAAAACTCCTCGTTGATTATTTCTTCTCCAACCCCTTCATAGGGTGTAACCCTGACGGCAGCCATTGGCGGCGCTGACATGCCCGTGGTCATCACCGTGTTGAACAGCTACTCTGGATGGGCTCTCTGCGCTGAAGGCTTCTTGCTCGAAAACAATCTCATGACCATTGTCGGAGCTCTGATTGGCTCCTCTGGTGCCATCCTCTCCTACATCATGTGTGTGGTGAGTAGACGCACATATCTGACCACATCTATGAGCTGGCACAGTGCACTCAGCCTGAGTCATTGCCCTCTTCTCTTCCAAGGCTATGAACCGCTCCCTGCCCAATGTGATCCTTGGTGGTTACGGCACCACCTCCACAGCAGGCGGTAAGCCCATGGAGATTGTGGGCACTCACACGGAGGTCAACGTGGACCAGACCATCGACATAATCAAAGAAGCCAACAACATCATCATCACACCAGGTACACACTGTGACATTTGTGAGGCCACTGGGTATTTTTTTTAAGGAATATTATTGTCAACTGTGTGGCCAAAATTAACATATATGCTCACCTGCCAAAACAAATTCAGCCAAAATGTTTTTTGCCTGCTAAAGTAATTGATAATATTTATTTAATTTGCTGTATTAAATCAGGTTCTGAGCAAAATAGTATGCATACAACACTGTCAGACTCATAGTGGGTAGTTAAAAGAAGAGAGGATCACAACTGATGCAGCAGAACCACAGATTTCAGAGACCTACAATACCCACAATGCAACTCTACTCGAGTCACTCTAATGTACAGATTTGGGTGTGTTATGCTAGTGTAGCCTCAAGCAGAGATGAAGGGTGAGCTACAGAAGTCTGATAAGCTCATGTCTCTAACTCCACAGCAGCAGATTTGTTAAATTTTTAAACTCGTACTCTTCAGACCCAGGTGATGTCGACTCAAGTGATGTCGTTCGAGGCACACAGTGACACACACACAGCTCCCTCTGAAGCCACAAAAGGCTTTCTAGTACTCCCTAAGACCTGTAAACAGAATTTGATGTGTAAAATCGGTGGATTTCCCCTTTAAGTTTCAGTTCAGAGGAATATTAAGTAAACTCTGTGGACATTTGAAGACGTATTGCACATTTTACTGTATTTTTGGAGCTGTAAACTAAATCATATGATTGTACTTTGATCAAACACATCAGTGCTGTTGTTGATATCAACATTCCTCCCCACATTTCATAGGTTGAAAAGGCTCGACATGCCATATACTGTTTTAAATCAGCCCTGAACTTTACAAGGCCAATGTGTACATAGAGTCAACCTGTTAGGACTTATCTAAGTCATGAAATTTATGTACAAAAGGATGTTAACGCTCTGTAATCCAGTGGTTCGCAACTTGTCTGGCCACAGGGTCCAAATTTCCAAATTTCCAAAGTAGCTGTCCTGTTAGTCGCTCACTCTACAGCAGGAAACAACACTTGAAAAGAAAAGCTCTATGCTTGAAATTCACCGTGCTTAAAAATAAAATGTGTTTTTTACAAACTTGACAAGTTTGTGAGTCACTTGCGGTCCAGTCAGAATGGACCTACGACCCACTTTTGGACCACGACCCACCAGTTGAAAACCAATGCTTTAATCACCCTCTGCCTTACACATCATTTTAAGCATTTTTCAGGCTAGGTGAAAGTTACTCTTTCAACACTACTCTTGTTTGGAGCCAGTCCAACAGGCAGCTCAATATAGACAATGTCTGATAAAAAGCTTAAAGCTAAAGACAAACTTTACCAGATCTTTGTGCTCATTTTAAACCATGCATACATATAGTACAGTTACAAAAGCTTCTCCCCAGCACAAAGCGGAGGCTCTCCTAAAAAAAAAAGCCAGTGCTTTTGGGAGAGATATGTGTATAGCAAGGTTTGGGTTGACATCAGAGACTAAGGTGGAGCACAGATTTAACATGAGATTCTCTCATCACTGCATAGCGTGGATCCTCTTCTGGGCTCCAGCTGCAGCGTTTGAGACTGTCTGGATCAATAACATCAACGATCTCTCTCATCTGATTAACTTCACCCCGAGTCTGACCTCTCTGCCAAATTGGGGACCAGAAATGTTTTTGCAGCAGCTCTGGAAAAGCACGAAGTCTTGCAAAGCGTTTGGAAATGGACAGATTGATGTGACAGTAATTAATTTAGCTCAGAATATTGAAGCACAGTAACCACAAGAGGGAGCAGTTTGTCCATGAATGACCCTGCAGCCACCTGGACGCTTAAAGCAGATAAAGTGAGTGTGTCAGTACATGTTTGTCAGCAGAGAGTAGAGGATGATGGATTTGATATGTGAGTGTGAGATGGAGACCACATTCTGATTTATTAAATAGAAAAAGCAAGACTTGTCTGACAACCAAGTAGTTGTCAAATAGCCTGAGCAAGAGGAACCACGCTGAATAACTTGGATACTTGGATTGCTGTTGTTTTCCAGTGGCTCCAAACCAACGCAAGGACAGCTGTGTGGTCCAACATGCTGGTTTGATTAGAGAAACAGTGAAAAGTCATAAGAGCTATTGAGTCCAGACTCGAGATTTCTCCATGCGCTGTCAACAACAAAGCACGGCAGTGAGGAAACAGAAGGCTCCAGTTGTCTGGGGAATTAGAAGATTCGGGTTACGGGCGACTGGCTTCAAAAAACTCGATTAGGGGTAATGCTGAACTCTACAAGGTACCTGACCACCAGGGTTAAATGGGGGTTATGCAGACCCAGGGAAAGGAGTTCTTTGCACGCAGGGGACCCAAATGCACACCACACATGCAAAAGGCTTCAGAGGAAAAATGTCTCTTAGACCAATGAACCCCTGTGATTTAATACAGAGAGGAGACTTGTGGTGGATGAGGACAGGGAGAGGGGGACGAAAGAAAGAAGGCATCACTGGTTTTATTGTTGTTGAACCCCTGCTGGACTGCTGTGTTTTCATTTAAAAATGAACAATAACTGTGTCATTTATTCCAATAGGTCCATAAACAAAACACAAAACCAGAGTATTGAATAATAGGTTCAAACAACCAAGGCGAGATCACAAACTCTCCAGATACTAGTAAAATAAAGCTGATTATATGCTGAGATTAAGACAGCAACTTCCGAGGCTGTTACAAGTTTATTCTCTGCGTGTTTTTGTGTTTAGGTTGGGGTCTGTGTGCAGCCAAAGCTCAGTACCCGATTGCAGACATGGTGAAGATGCTGAAGGAACAGGGCAAAACTGTCAGGTGAACGTCAACACTCATTCTCTTCATCGCCTGTATAAACGAGGTCTCTGCAGTTTCTGTCCTCAGTGTGTTTACCCTGAGGAAGTTAAAAAAATGACCCCTTCAAAGGTCCAGTGTGTGGGGTTAAGGGGCATCTACTGGCAGAAATGGTATAACTATGGTTTCGTTAGTTTATAATGACCTGAAAATAAGAGTTGCTGTGTTTTAGAATGAGCCATTTAGGGAGCAGGTCCTCATCCACTGGCTCTATGTAGCCCAAAAGTGACAAGTCAAACACTGACTCTACATGGGCAATGTGCATTTTTGTGTCGGCCAACAGTAGTTCTCCTACACACTTGGCACATGTGAGAAGTCTCAGTTCTGCAATTTCACCGCTAGATGCCACTAAACTCGTAACACTGGACCTTTTTTTAGTATATTTACTCAAGTACTGCACTTGAGTACGATTGCTACATCGTACTTTAAGTCACTACATTTCATAGGGAAATATTGTACTTTTCACATAATAAACATGTGACCATGTTTAATTTAAACTAACACCATATAAAGTAGTCGATACTAGTAGCTTCATCTCCACCAGCCACAACATGAAAACACTACCTACATGTTTATACTAGGGATGATCCTAATGGAGGTGGGAATCACAAGAGGCCCCACGATACGATATTATCACAATACTTAAGTCACGATACAACATTATTGCTGTTTAAAATGTTTTGTGATATGCTGAGTGTTGTGATAATAACATATTGCCATTTATTACCTTTTTACAACTGCAAAAAATGTCCCCTAAGCATTTTTGTCAACTTTTGTTTTGTCTAATAAGAAAGGTTTCCATCACTCACAAAACATTTAGCACAATTAGATCTAAGGTCCAAAAAATATTACATGTGTTATAAGAGCCATCTGAAATCGTCATTTCAGTCATTTTCCAATAACGAACTCTTATTTTAACACACATTATCCTACAAAAAAGACAACATATATTCAAAACAATATTAAGTGGAGGCTAATGCAGCAAGCGTCAGGTATAGTAAACAACCTGTCCTACAGTTTAAAAAAAAATCAATCATCAGAATATGAATTAATATGTAATTTGTTTGTGTACATAATTAAAATAATAATACTTTTAATAACACGTTTAACCAGCTAGTATTATCTGGTGCCAACTAGTGAGGGTAACAGCGTTTAATTGACTAGTCAGTAATGGTGCAAATCCCCAGTGCTGTGTTCACATGGAGTCAGACAGATGGTCGACAGCAGACAGAAAACGCCCTCTGGACAAAAAACAAACAGTCAAATGGAACGGTAAAACGAAACATGCATGTGATGGTGATACCAATTTTTTTTTTTACAAAGAATGGCATAAAGTGTATTAAATAAAATTCTTTTGTGCTTTTTATTTAATGTCCAGATCACCTGTGTTTTCACCTTGTGTGAGGGAGCTACGTAACCTCAGGATGTAAATGACGTCACAGAGGACAGCAAAAAGTTTCTTACTTATAACAGCAATGCCGTCTGACAATACTGTTGCCAGTACTCTCTACCGGCCTCTCCTAATTTTACTGTCCTGCTTTCGTCCACAAAAATAATATCCATGTGATTCCATGTGAATGCAGCATAATGATTATCAAATGATATGATAATATATCTCTGATAGGAGTAATGAATACTTTTACTTTCAATACTTTAAGTACATTCTACTGAATATTAAATTTAAGTTTACTGGTAGCATTAAAATGTAATGTTTCCATTGTGGCGCCACAGGAGCAGGGCGTGAGATTTTATCGCTAATCAATAAGCGTCCATCTCCAACAGGTTTGGTATCCACCCAGTGGCCGGTCGTATGCCCTGGCCAGCTGAACGTCCTGTTGGCTGAGGCTGGTGTTCCCTATGATGTGGTCCTTGAGATGGATGAGATCAATGAAGACTTCCCAGGTAAACTCTTCTGTAAAAAATCTTTCTAGATAGAGCCATCAGAATATTTAGTGACAACCATGTGTTGTCACTTTGGCAGGAAGGTGTCAGATAATAATACAAGATCAATTATGTGTAATAATCTTTTCCCCCCTTTCATCCGCACTTGGCGCAGCCGCGTGTTGTCTTGATATTTAGACATGCCATGTTATCAGGGCAACAGTCTTGTTTTCTTAGCAACCAGGCATGCAGTCTGAGACACATGGTTCTGTTTATGACAGAGGGAGATAAGTGTGGTGCTGGGGAACCCAATAACATTAGTGAGGAGGACAATCGCAGAGCATTCAGCCAGCGGCTTGTCTGTCTTGTGTATAAATGTGTAAACGTCTGTGGCCCACAGAGACAGACTTGACACTGGTCATTGGAGCCAACGACACAGTGAATTCTGCAGCACAAGAGATCCAAACTCCATAATTGCTGGCATGCCTGTCCTGGAGGTGTGGAAGTCCAAACAGGTTGGTCTCCTTTTCTCTTAATTACCTTTGATGTGTTTTGCTGCACCAATAATGTCGCTGTATTTTTAGCTGTGTGATACACAAAGTGACCATGTGACCTATTCAAACTTTACTCCAGGTGATCGTGATGAAACGTACCCTGGGCGTCGGCTACGCTGCAGTAGATAACCCCATTTTCTATAAGCCCAACACATCAATGTTGCTGGGCGATGCCAAGAAGACATGTGACAGCCTGCAAGCAAAGATCAGAGAGGTGTTCTACTAGTGACCCCTCAGTAGCCTACCATCATGGACAGAAGTTCTCGAGCACAGCGGCAGGTTGACAGATACTGTATTTCCAGTTTTAGCTTCCAGGGTATATATTTTTGGAGAACAGATTTATTGGGTCTACGACAAATGTGATTCTATTACAAAGATGCCCGAGATTCATTAAGATGATTTGTTTTGAAAATAAGGGACATGAATAACTTAAACACAAATGTGTCATGATTTGTAAATAAAAATATTTAAATGTATCTGATGTCTGTTTCCTTGTACATTTTTACATTTTATATTTAAAGGGATATTTAACCCCCAAATTAACATTTTGTATGTCAGTTACTCACCTCATGTTACGTTGAATTTGTAAAGACAACTTTTTCTTGCATGCCTCTATGGTGAACAGAGGAAATTCTTAAACTGAAGTCATAGGGGTCTATGTTTAACAGCACATCAATATAAAACATTCATGCACAAACTCTCATAGAACTCGTGCAGTATAATCCAAGTCTCACTTGTCCAATTGTATGCTCAGTACTTCTCTAAGGGAGAACTATAATGAAGGTAAAACTTATGTATCTTCTCTTCAAAGCCAGACTCCGCTGACAAAAACAGTAATTTTACCTCACTGAACACAGGAGCTGCTGTTCTACCGCTGCCTTGATCAGTGAGTATAGCCCCGTTTCCACCAAACACTTTCAGTATGGTACCTTTGGAACAAAAAGTAACCCTTCAGACATGGTACCTAGACCCTAGCGTTTCCGCCGCAAACAGTACCCTTAAATGTGGGCGGGGTTGTTGTCACTCACTGCTCCGTCCAGCACTCGCTGTATTTCCTCATCAGCGGTGACACAGATGGAAGTCTGCACCTCGTTTATCGTCCACAGAATGAGGCTGCATGCCAACATTTTCAGAGCAAAATAAAACAGGCTCACCTCATGCATTGAGTAACATTACAAGTTAACGTTCCACCTTAAAAGTTGCCGGCAGTCGACCCTGTGAATTACGTTTTTTTTTTCTCCGACTCCAGCTGCTGAGAGGCAGAAAAACATCGTTTCATTTTATAGCTCGAGTTTACTAATAAAACTCTCCACAGTATGAACAGTGGTTACATGAGCCTCAAAACCAGACAACAGACTGCAGTGTTCACAGCTCCACCTTTTAGTACCAGATCTGTGTGCTAGGTACCCCAACAGAGGGGGGACCAAACATGGGGACGGTACAGAACGGTTCTATTGGTACCGTCCACAACTTTTCAGTGGAAAACGGAAATAAAGCGTAGCGAACTGAACTGTACCATACTGCTCGTTGGAAACGGGGCTTTTGTATTACTGATTGAGGCAGTGGTGGACCAGTAGTTCCTTTGTTCAACGAGGTAAAATTACTGTTTTTGTCGGTGCAATCTGGCTTAGAAAAGAGCATCCAGGTTTAACTTTTAGTTCAGTCTCCTGCCAAAAAGAGCTGTCTGTTTGGGAAGTACTGACTGAGCATACAACTGGATAAATGACTTTTTTGTATACAGCACAACTTGTGTGGGAGTTTTTATAAATGGATTTTTTGATAAAGATTTATTGTTGAAGCCCTTTGACTTTAATTCATAAAGAACTTTCTATGTTTTTTTGGATTCTTCATTTACTGGAGGCGTGTGAGAAAAACAGTTTTCTTCACAAATTCAGTGTGTGACATTGGCGGAGTAGTAGAAATCCAGATGATCATTTGGGGTGTGAAGTCTTCCTCGAAGATTTAAACAGATGAATCATATTCGCCACGACTAAAATGGATTAAAGTGGGAGGAGCAAAATGCCCTCAAACTCACTTTTAAGAATTAAAGTTGATTCTTAGGGTCATGCCATAATTCACAAAAAGTCATTTCTTTTCTGATTAAATCTGAATAATTTCCAACATTTTAAATTAAAGAAAAAAACAAGGTTAAGCTGTTTTCCACGTGATATTAAAATACCCAAAATAACTCTTTTTGTGTGGCACTTTGCAGAGAAATTTGTTGATAGATTGCTATTGTCCAGTCTGTGTTAAAACTGTTGGATTTATATTTCAGAGCTACATGTCTTGTATTTTCTCATGTATCGAACACACCTCATTCATGTCTGGCAAGTGTCATGCCTCATGATTTATTGCATATTCTTACAAATTCTACATCTTACAAATAGATGTCCCAGTATCCCTTACAAAATAAAATGTCACTCAGCCATAAAATAAAATCAATCACACAGGGGCTGACATGTGAATCTACTGCTCAGTCTCTCGTAGCTGATTTGTTTTTTTCCCTTGCAGCATTCCTCAGCATTTTCCAGCATCAGTCTTAGCTTTGTTGACAACTGAGTGCAGGTAGGAGTAGAAGAAGAGGAGGTTATCATATTCTCCACTGTACTCTTGAGCGAGGCAGTGCTCGTGAAAGTCCTTGAGGAAATAATAAATAGCCTCGATCGTAGCTAGGTAGGTGTCTGGTTTGCCCTTCTGACGACGCCAGAAACACGTTTTCCTCGTCTTTAGCTCTACCCGGAGCAAATCTGCAGGGAGAACACATGTCAGTCAGAGAGCGCACGAGAGCACAGAGTGAGATCATGTTAAACATGTCGTGGGTGAAGTACATTTGCCCCTAATAATCACCAGCCGTCAGAGCTCTTTGAAAAGCTGCACAAATGCAATCTTTCATGATTACCTTGCAGTCTCTCGTCTGTGCTGATCTTGTTGGTCTGGTTCCATGTGCTGTCAATGAAGACCACCCTCTGTAGGGGATACGCCCTTGACTCCGAGCCCTTTGCTTCATCTGGGGTCCCTGACTCCGGGTTCTGTGCGGCGTGTGTGGCGCCTTGATCCTCCTCACTTTTCAGCCTCTTTACACAGGGTTCATCAGAGGAGTCACGAGTCCCACTGTCAGTCATGTCATACAAACACTGCATCATGTCATGTACTGAGACAGCCCCTGGCCCCGGGAACACCAACACCACCTGGAGAAAGCAGACACATCACAGATTCAGATTGGAACAACATCATACAAACCAAGACTAGAGTGTGAAAAATATGTTTCTAAGATACGTTGGTATGTTGTTTCTACAATGTGATGATTTACATTTGGCTAAATTTAGGAAGCACTTAAAGAGGAGCCAAATAAAATAAAGTTGAAAAACTGAAAACACAAGATTATTCATTTGGCTAAATTGAAAAGCAAGAGGCAAAAATTCAAAGTTGTAAACTGTCAAATACAATAAACACAATGATTCTGTATGTCAAGTCAAATTACAGTATCAGATTTTGTTTAATATAATTAGTGCTATAAAAACTTTCAAGCATGAAATATGAAAATGCAGAAACTGTTTCTATTTTTTATAACTATTACAAATTCAACATTTTTCATGATAAAGTTGAATACAACAGAGATGATGTGAAAATTTCATGTCATGATTGACAACCACAAATAATATTAGCAGCATGATGCAGTTTTTGTTGGCATGAACATTAATATAATAACAAAAAACATGTGCATAAACATTAAAGATGGCAGCAGGTGGACATGCATCTGTGAGACTGTCGCTTAATTTGGTTGATGCTAATATAAATTTGAAACAATACTACTAACCGTAGGGAATAATAGCCGTAGTTTTGCTTAAAGTCGGTTTTTATCTCTGAAGTAGTGTGGATCAAAATCATCATTTTATAAAACAGCTTATCCTGTTGGGGGTCACGGGGGGAGCTGGAGCCTATCCCAGCTGACATTGGGCGAGAGGCAGGGTACACCTTGGACAAGTCACCAGACTATCACATGGCTGACACATAGAGACAGACAACCATTCACACTCACATTCACACCTACGGACAATTTAGAGTCACCAATTAACCTGCATGTCTTTGGACTGTGGGAGGAAGCTGGAGCACCCTGAAAAAACCTGCTCTGATACAGGGAGAACATGCAAACTCCGCACCAAGGGGCTCCCCCAGCCTGGAGTTGGAACCCTCTTGCTGTCTATGGCGTCTATGCTAACCACTGTGCCACTCCACTTTGCATATTATTGTAGGACTGAATATCTTTAGGTTTTGGACTGTTGAGCAGACATCAAGTCTTTTGAAGATATTATCCCGAGCTTTAGAAAACCTGTAATGGGCATTTCTTTTTTTTATTTCTGGTCTCTTTCAATTCTACAGAGCAAACAATCAATTAATCTGGAAAACAATGGGCAGATACGACAATAATCGTCAGTTGCAGCCATAAAGAATAAAGCATCACAGTGACACCCAAAGGTAAGTTAAATGTATAATATGTAGAATTGTCTGTTACTGTTTGTAAAGATGCTCGCCAGGGAAAGAAAGTAAAAGCCGACCCCAGATTCACTGTCATTTAGCATTTCGTCTCACTATATTTACATATGTTTGGCACCTGATCGCTACCTTTTTATAAAGCCCTGACCTCACCTGAGAGCTGTGGGATCAAACACAGAAAATAAGAGGAAAATTAAAAAAAATACAGGCAGAGAGCAGTCTCTTCAGAAAAATATACTAACACACTACTGAAAGGAATTACTTCTGTGCGAGTCTATACATTGTTTTCAGGAAAGTCCTGCGCAGTATATCTTAAATATACTCCAATACTTCACGATGGAAAACAGCTAACCTTGTCCTTTTTATAGTCAGGTATGCAGGGGTAAGTGTATATGGTGACATCACTGGGTGCGAGGATCTTTGCGTGGATTGCAGTGCTCTTGCCATCGGTCTCATTGGGGATGCTTGATGATGTCTATCTTCACAGGAAGCTGAGCACAAAATACAATATGTACAGTCAGATGCAGAAGGCAGGGAGGAGTTCGCATTTCAACCACACATTTCATAGATCTTACATAAAAGACATGACTTAACATTTTCCACCACATTTGAATACTACTATTTCAGCAACTCCATACTGTAGCTGAAGGCCTCTCTCAAAAGAACAATCAAGAGAGTCCTGACCTCTTACTGACCTTGATTAAAGGGATTTCTTGCCGGCTGACACCCAGTAATGAGCAGCATGTGTAGCAGAAGAACATCCTTGATCCTCCACATTTAGAGCATTTCAACCTGCCCCTCTCCTGCGCCTTTTCCAGCACTGCATGTGATGCCAATTTTAGATCTTGGAGAGGCTGCTTGGCAAGCTCGCGAGTGTCTGATGAATCACTAGAGACTGTTGTTTTGTCACGGCAACTGGGATGGAGACGCTGGTCTTGATCCAGGCTGCTCATGCTTGCTCTTTTAATGTTGACAGGCCAGTGCTGAAGAATGCGGGCCCTACATTCATAGCTGAACAAGAATGACAAAACAAACCGATGCAAATATTAGCAGACAGAAATAATCCAACATTTACATAACTACATAACTGAGTGAGCGGTGAAATAATGTGGAAAAGCCATTAAACAAACCAGTGTTTTTTCTTAATTATTAAAAAGGTCATTCAGTTGTTTTTCAGATAAAAAGCTGGAATAAGTAAGGTGATACTGGGTGTATTAAATTAACATTAATAATGTGATGAGATTGGATGTCTGAGATTGTATTGCAAAACTATGACATAGCTTGAACGCTGTCTTTTCTTGGCTATAAAGATAAATAGTGATTCAGTGCACCAACTTAAATCCCACACAAAATCTTGTCTCATATCACAAGCTTTCTGTTCAGGTATCTCAACTCCAAACTCAGCTGCCTAATAAACTCAGATCTTCTTTGAGTATCCATTTAAAAAAAAAAGGAGACTGTCTTGGAATTTCATGTTAACTGAAAAACATCTGTGCATGTTTGAATATTTATCAGTGATGCAGTGGAGGATATGCACAGGTATGATGACCTCACTTCAACCACTAACACCTCGGTAGTCCTCAAAAAAGCTCAGCAGCGGCTCCACTCCCTCCGCAGACTCAGGAAAACAGGCCTCCCCACTACACATCTCACAACCTTCTACAGGGGCACCGTTGAAAGCATCCTGACCTATGGCTTCACCACCTGGTTTGGGTGCTGCAGTGCGAAGGACAAAAAGCGGCTAAACAGACTGGTCAAGACAGCCAGCAAAATCATTGGTGCCCCACTCCCCTGCCTGATGGAGCTATACCAGCAGCGCTGCATCAGTAGAGCCACCACATCTTCTCCCTTTTGCCATCAGGGAGGAGATACAGCAGCATTAGCTGCAAAACTAGCAGGAAGCTGAACAGCTTCTTTCCCCAGGCTGTAAGACTTATCAATGGACTGTCCCCCATCCCCACATACACACCCACACTCACCTTGACAGCTAGTCACCTGTCAAGTCAAGAGACTGAATGCACTTTGAGAGATTTGACTGTTTTTTATCTGGTTTTATTGCTATTTATTAGTTTATTATGATGTTTATATTTTATTATGATGTATACTGTTTTACTGATGTTTCTATTGCACTGCATTCACTGATCGAGAAACGAAATTTCGTTCTCTTGTGTATGACAATGCACAGTGAAAATGACAATAAAAATCTTTGACCTTTTGACCTTTGAGATACACTAACCTCTTTTCTGGCCATTTACAGTGTATCCAACTATCAGTCAAAAAGCCACTGGAATATATAGGAGAGTATACCCAGTGCCTAACCCATTCATTTACAAGTACATCCACCTCATTAACTACCACTACACCACTGATATGTATGTATATGTAGGATTATAATCATGTGCATGTTTTAGGTGCCAATTTTATTTTTTAAATTATGGTTGCTGTTTTAATCATTGTACTTATATTATTCATTTGAATTTTATTATCCCTTTCCCTCATTTTATTTTCATGTGATCAACTTTTTTTTTTTTACTTAGCTCTTCTTTTATTTTGTTTGCCAAATTTATTATTATAGTCATAATTTATCAAAGGCACACAAGTTTCTGACCTTATTTGACTTCGTTCTTTCTGCTTATATTCACAATACTAAATAATAATCTGTTCTGACATCTCATTAACTCATTCCTAAAACATTTAAACATGAAAGCATCCACATTCATGATCAATTACTGACACAGTATGACATCCATTTGATTCTGTTACAGACATCAGTGCTCAAAAAACAGGAAGAGGGGGGACTTTCTGCATGAAAGCATTCAACCAGATTAATTTCAGTCCATCAGCTACAAGACTTTTGCAACGTGACCAAGTCAGTAGAGAAACCTTTGCTAACTGACACTCGGTGCATCTGGAGCATTAGCTAATATTAGCTAATATCACCGTGTCTGGGTGAGAGCTAATGAATGAATTTAAAGTGAGCTAAACACAAGTACCTACCGTGCTGTCACCGCTGACGCCTTAGGTGTCTCTCCCTTCTCTTTAGCTCTGTTAGCTCTATCGATACACTCTATAACTGTACATAAGTCCCTGCTTAAGTGCTGTAGATAACGTTACAGTATAGCACAGCACCTGATTCATGCTAGTGAAGCTAGCTTCTGTTAGCAACCTACAGACATGCTAAACATCTGTAGCTTCGGCTTCCAACAGACACAAGTAATAGTGGCTAGTTAAGTTAGCTACCAAAGACCAAAGGCCAACAGACGTTGTTGTAGCTTCAGTCGAGTTGCAAGCATTAACGCGTTGTCCACTTTTTAGTCAGTCAGGGTAAAAACGTGTCTACCGGTATTGACTGTGTACAACAGCGTGAACGTCTTCTTCTACGCCGGAAACGCTGCTCCGCCTACAGGAAGGAGTGCGCTGTTAGTTAGCCGTTGCTAAGCACCGAACTTTGAGCGCACAGGTAAAGTAGCGTAAAGTAGCGTAAAGTAAAGTAAAGTAAAGTAACGTTAGTAACGATATCAAACGGGAAAAAAATACGTAGACAGGTAGTCAGCTAGATAAAGTAAATGTTAAGTTTCCTACCTTAAACATTAGGGTGAGTAGCTAAGTGTTTGTAAGGTTAATGCTGTTGTCATACATTTTCTCCATCAACAAATGTACCAGAGTTAGCTTTAATGGTCAAGTATGTGTAAACATACATAAAAGGACTTTGACTCTGGATTTATGTTGCTTTCAATGTACATACACAGAAATATTCATACGGCTAAAAACAAGGACGACAAAGCTAAACAAGGTAAATAAACATTTGACTACTACAGTGTATTCATAGTGTAATTCAAAGTGCAAAGGGTGCTGGAACAAATATGGGATGATTAGCATAACAGGTTGTTTTGTATGCAGATATAGTTCCCGTGTTTTATTATTAATTTGAAAAATATTCACATTTCATTAACTTTTGCATGATTTTGGTGGAGTTTCATGATTGTAAATCCCCAGATCTGGTCATATTATGAAAATACTAAGAAGTTTGTCATCTGTACTTATTTAAAAAATATCAGCTTTATAGTTAATGGTATTTTGTCTGATGATAGCTTCTTAATACACTGAATTAGACTTTTTTTTTAAAGAATTTTAATAAAAAGTTGTAATTAAATGAGCTTGCAACATGTCCAGGGATTTCTGTGCTCTTAAGTGTTGAAAAAAGTTGACAAAACATAAAACACTTTAGGCGCCATCTTTACTGTGGACTATCCAAAGAGCTTTTACTCTGGACATTTTGCATTTTTGGAGCTTTTTCAGTATTTACACTTAATTGCCCTCAAAACGGCAAGTAGATAGGGCGGGCACTCAATGGACAAAGGCAGTGACCTTGCTGTGGTGCCAGTGTTGGCCCTTTGCTGCATGTTGTTCCCTCTCTCTCCACCCCTCATCTCACTTCAAAACTATCCTGTCATTAAAGGCAAAAAAAGCCCCAAAAATAATCTCAAAAAATACCTGCACATGAATGATGAATGCTATTATTTAATCCATGTTTCCTAATAAACCAGAGTACATAAAATGGCACAAAAACGCACATCAAGATTAACTTCAGTTGAGAACAGCAGATTTCCTGGGCATCCCAGTCCTTACAGTTAGTGTATCTACAATGATAGTAATGTCACATAAATGCATCGTGCAGTCATCCTTTTGTAAAAGTTTGTCAAATTATGTTTAGCCAGAGAAAACCAGTGCTGATGTTTGATAAAGAGTATTATCTATTATCTAACACACAGTATTACGAATGCATATGTAATGGCTAGTTCAGAGTACGATGTACTATTTATAGTCTAATTTCCTGTTCTGTTGATACAATTCTAAATGGATGTTTTCACTGACCTTTAATTGCTGTGGATGTCTCAGCTTTTCCACAAATTGAAATGATATGATTGAAAATGACTACTCAAGTTAAATAAAATGGAAATGAAGTCAAACTATTATACTTTGTTTTGATTATACAGCAGTGAAAATTTCTGGCACGCTGCGCAACCAGTCATTCTAAAAGAAGCTGATGCATTAGCAAAATGTAAGGTTCACAGATGATAACACCCCGACGTGGCCAATCACAGCTTGAAAGGTCAGTTCAAAGAACTGACTAACTAATATGCATCTGTCTCATTCGAAGCCAGATGTGCTTGATGTGATGTAAAACAGATTGTTGTATGTCAGATTTCAGAGATACCTGAGCTGTCACACTTTTTTATGAAACAGACAATCGCATGCAAACCTGCATGGCAAACAGATGTGTATCGAATGAGATCTTCCACTGTCTGTGATATTAGATTCCAAACAATCAGAAATCTGCCAAATGTGTGCTGTGTGCCAGGTTACTTTTAGAATCATTGCAGTGAAACATAGTCTTTCAGCATTAGTATATTATTAACATCAAGCTCACCTGTCATGCCTGCAGGCTGCGGGATCTAGGAGCCTTCTCTCTACAGCATGGGGCCATGCCTAAAAACATCATCTGGTGGTTCTTCCTCCACAGGCTCAAGGTAATTTTGCTCTCCTAAACTTCACAGAATGTTTTAAATGTGCGGATTTAGCTTTAGACAAGATTAAGGGTTTATCTGATTATACCTTGCACTGTCCTTTGGCCCCGATGCTCTGTGTTGCCTTTGGCATTAAATTGTCACAAATCTAGACACAACAGTATCATGGTTGAGATCCACCCACCTGCATCAAATATGAATGGATTGACTGTTCCTGACATGTCTTATCATTAAAATTCATTTCTTATTCTGTTTAGTCTGACGCAGAGGAATGAAAACACAAACTGCCTGACAGCTGCATTTCAGGAATGTTTGTTTTACTGTTGACAACGCTCCAGATAAATTTCCAAAAAAAACTGTTACTGGATCATTATTTTCCTCTGTATTCTGTGTTGTTGCCAGTTTCTAAAAACAGTCAGAGAATGAAAATATTAAATCAAACATTTGAGATAAGGTCTTTCAGGTGTATCCAGGCTTTATCTGCTTACGCTGTCAGCATAGCATTTTACTGAGCATTCCCTGACTCAGCCGACTGACTGGACTGACCTTTTGGTCTCCTTACCTTTTTAAGGTCACCACACACTGACAACATATACCTGTAATGCCTCTCAGACTGACAGACTTTCCATATTTGACATATTAGTTTTTGAGCAGTTGCATCGTGTCCTTCTCAGGCATGATGCCCAAATTCTTTTCATGGCAACACAGGAACTGAAGTTGGCCCGCCACAGCAGCTGGAGATGAATCTAAAGAGAGGGACCCTGCTCATGGTAAGACTCAAGGAGTGTTTTTTGCACTTGTGTGCCCTCCCACTAGTACACACATGTGATAATGAGCATTTATGTTGTGTGCCAGGATAGCCTCCTGAAACCCAGAGTGATTTTTGCTTGGAAGAGTTTTACGCCAAGTTCTAAACCTGCTAAGCATCCATAATATGTTGGTAAAAGCAAACTGAAAATCCAGCATGCTTAAGTCAGAAGCCTTTATCATAAACGATACAGTGGCTTTGTGTTGCAAACTATCCCTCATTTGTTATTTTACTGGATACGTCTTTAAATGCTACAAAAGAGACTATAAGACACTAAACATACTCAATAGCAGCATGTTCTTCCAACAAGTGTCCCTGTTTCTTTGGATAACCCACAGACCCTGCTGTCAATAGTCTTCATTTGGGCTATTTATATAGTTGAATGCATTTCCAATCCAGTAACCAAAAGGCAGCAGCAGGGTTAGAAAAATTTTCAAACCAATGCCAGCACTCCTCTTTTAATACAAAAGTTTCTGAGATTTTAAGTTTTCAAAACAGACAGTGTATTTGCAAGGAATTACTCCTAGGCCCCCGAAATAACCACTGAGCACTACTTGGTTTACTCTCTCAGCATCTGAAAGACAGAGGGAGCCTCTAACTCTGTTGTGCCAACTCCACTGCTGTGGAGCCGACAACATATTTGTTGCCCAGATAAGCAAGCTTTGTAGCCAACATGTAAACCAATGTTAATGCAATACATGAAACATAGCAAATATCAGTGTTTGTCAGCATTTTAAAATCATCCAACCTTACTCTCATTTTGCAGCATTTCTAAAACAACAAGTAAAGCCTCAATGTGTCATTGTGACCTTTTTAAGAGTATATCCCAATTCAGTGTACGATTACTGAAATTTTTGATCCAGATGCTAGGGTGTCAGTTCACCTTCTCTCACACTCATCACAATATATATTCGTCCAGCAACTGGAACACACACCTGCATACAGCGATAAAGAAACAATGACTCATTGTCTCTGATTTAACTCCAGTTCCTTAGGTATTTTTGTTCAGATTTCTTGGGGAGTTGATAGGCTAAACATTTTTGGAATCATTAGACTATGAGGAAAATGAAAACTAATGTTCCAGTTTTTTTTTCAAACTCTCTATGGTGGCCATTTTGGATGTTAAAAATGACATTTTTTTTTGGAAATGTCAGCTTCCAAGCTATGCAGGTGTTTACTTTTGGTGGCTAAACATACATTTTATTTGTTCAGATATTTACATAAACATAAACTCTTGGATATGAATTAACTGAATCTGGTGGTGGAGGGTGAAATGTCAAGGTCACTGTGACCTCATAAAACACTTTGACTGTAATTCATATGCTAACATTTCACATAAATGTCTGATAGAGTAAAATGATGAAGTGATAACATTTTATATCAACAGGTCAAAGGTCAACTTCACTGTCACAGTCACAATGCTCTGCAAAAAGACTTTTCTGTCCACTATTCAGCGTCATATCTCAGGAACAGAGGGAAAGATTGGTCAGATGCTGAATTGGTGGCTCTAATCTTTAAACTGTGCTGGTTGTGTAGCTCTTCTGTGTGTGAAGCGTCCATGTTTTCACAGACATGGATGTAAACTGTAAGAGAAACTTGTGCGCAGAGACATACAATTACTTACTTATTATTTATTAAGTAGGTCTGCAATGATATGCAATTTTTACAGTGCAGTGACGTCTCAGAAAGTGTCACGGTTTCACGGCATACAGTATCTTTTTTAATTATTTAATATCATCAGTTACTATTATTACTCTTACCTGTAACACCAACCCTTCTGTCAAAGCAGAATTTCTGTTCGGTTGAACAAAAGCTTGATTACAGTTTAAACCATTTTTTGTAATGTGACAGACAGGTGGTCAAAGAGGGAAGATGTGCAGGCGCAGGTGAGATTCTCCATCTGGTTCCCGATAAGCGAATGGACAGGGTATGATAACCGTCAATTTTCATACCAAGGTGTACCAGTTTCACTGAATACCACTACAACTCTATTATAAATCAATTGTGTTGAAAATAGTTTACTGTTTCTGAGTATTTGATACGGTCAAAATCGCAACAACTGCTGGCCAAATTCTCGGTCCTGCATTCCTACAACTTGATTAAATTGGCTAGGCCTTGTTCAGAATGCCAACCCAGATCTGTTTTTTGGCATATCCAGATTGTGCCCAGATTGATTTTAGAAAGTCTGGACAGTAAAAAAAGAACCACATGAAATGCGGCTTTAGCAAATTGGATCCAAACAACATTAGGACGTGGTCAGAAATGCAATTCTGACCAGATTTACTGTGGATGTGTCTCAATCTGCACGCTCTGGCCACTCAGATTGGATTTCAAAATGTCCTTGGCGTTGCTTGACAGAAGTGCTGAGCAGAATCCACACTGTTACTAGCAGAGCACTACGGAGGACAACAATCCGTGGACAGACACCGAAATTAATTGTTTGCTTTCACTTGGCTGGCAGCTTCAATCAATCATACTTAACAGCACGATTGATTGGAGGTGGAAAGGTTAGACCTCCATTCAGACCGCAAGGAAATGCACAGGGCTTTCAGCCAATGTTCATAGTGGCCAAACAGTGGAATTACAACTTCCAGGTCTGTCATGTGATACCTTTGTAAATCAGTATAAATCAGTGGATAGCTCACAAACTTCATTTTGGGGATTTGATCCATTTGATAATATAACATTTTGAAAGTCTAGAGGGGCCACTTGATTAAATCATTTTATCCTGATCCAAGTTAGAGCAGGGCTCAGAGCCACTCGGCTCACGAAAGCCTGTAGCACACCTGGTCTGTGGGCCCAACGATGCAGTAGATCGTATTTTATACCCTGGAAGTCGAATTTGTTGGCTTTACACTCTACTGAGCAGCTTTAATAGAGATGAACAGGGCTTTGCCTCCAGCACTGTATCCAGCTCTCCTTATACATCTCTGCCTCAGTTTCCCATGCTTCTGTGTTTGAAAGCAGCTTCACCTGTGCAGCTACATGATTACTGATGCATTGTTACCACAGCAACCCATGCAGATAGGTTGATGATGTCTGGACACACAATTCAGATCTGATCACTTGCAAATAACGGGCAGTCTGTCTTAAAGATTTGATTTAAGAAACATATTTGAGTTGCCTGCAGTCTGAGTGTGGCCTTTGTCAGAATACAAGAGGACTTACTGCTCTCATTATTGTTTTGTTTCATGTGTCTTGTATCTGCTTTGAAAAGACAATGCCATGTTGTGTAGTCTGCTCCAAGTGCAATACCTCTAATGCACACAATGTTTCCTGTCTTTTCTTACTGGAACAAATATACTCAGTAATCCCTCTAAAGGGCCATAAAAATGAAGGACTGATTTAAAGGCAGACATATTCACGACAGGTCAGAGTTGTGTTACTTTACCAAGTGTAAAGACATGTGCAACTCATTTGTTGTGGACTCTCTCTGATTTTGAAAATGGTGGCCCTGGAGATAACATAAGACTTGCTAAACTGAGTGAAAGTAATTCACCATGTGTACAAGATGCTGAAGATGTTGACAGTGTTAGAGGGAAAGCTACTGCCAAACCTGGGAAGGAAACATGGTATTGCATCTTTGATACAATGGAGCACGTCAATTCTGTGGGCGTAATGTGGCAATGAAAACTGAGACATGAACAGATTAGGTGTATATGACCATGATTAAACTCAGTTTATGGAAAGGTTTAATACAAAAAAAACTTTCTTCACTTTCCAAATTGCATGGCAAAAAGTAGGATACATGCACAGTATTAACCTTTGATTTCTACCTGGCTCTTCCAGCCAGAATATCTAGAAAATGTGATGTGTGGAGTGGGTAGAGTGTGTAGAGAGCTGTGAAGCTAAGCTAACTGTAGCTAACTTGTTTGTCGATTGTTTGGTCTGTGACATAATAGGTCAACTGGAATAAGGTCTAATGCTAACAACGTAAAGGGTGCATATCGCCACCTATTGTAGCACAGTTGGACATACTTCAGTCAATAAATCAACTACCCTCCAGTGCTTGTATACTGGGACAAGGACAGTAGTCCAGTTACATGGCCTAGTCGAGCTATAACAGCAGCTCGACTTAACTGTGTATGTAAACGTACTGACTGGCTCTACATAGGGCCATTTGCGACTGTGTGTGCTTGTGTTAGAAGCCCCTCTGTGACGAGTAGTTTTGGAAAAACATTTTTTAAATATGAAACTCCGATATTCAGGGTATTTGCTAGTTTAAATCAGAAAGTCAATTTGTTTTGGAGAGGAAGAGACCTATGCCAATAATTTTCCTGGCAAAAGCCTCCTGACCGTCTGGATCTTAAGTTATCAGAGAGAAAAGGTGAGCACACATTAGCAGGTGATTGACTAGCATAGGAGAAACACTGATTTGTAATGTGGAACTTCTTTGTTCAGTGTTTTTACTGGTTTTAATCACCAGGTCCATTTGTTTTGGAGAGTAGGAGACCTCTATTTATCTGGCTCCTGATAAAAACCTCCTGAGCAATGAAGGAATTCAAACTGGGAGAAGTTTCAGCTGGTTATAATCTGCAGTCCTCACCCCTAAATGCCACTAAATCACCCTAAATCTTACACAGTGGACTTTTAACATGCATATTTCGCCAACAAGAATCTGTGTGATTATGTTTATAGCACAACAACGATTAAACGTGGAGCTGTAACACACTGGAGCAGAAAGCTGCAGAGTTTAAGAGAGTTTTAAAATCAAGAATGTGTTAACAGATGTCTATCCAGCACTTGAGGCTGTCTGTGTGAATCTGTTCTATTATAAGATTTTTGTCTGTGTTGACAGTAAACCATTCGTCCCATGTGACCCACCACATGAGCCCTAACAGTCTTTTTTGACTCCAAATATGGCCATACTTGTGGAGTTCACTCCGATGTTCACAAATATGGTGTTGGCTGGAAAACAAACTCTAACGTCCACATGGAGCAACACCAACACACTTTGAGACACCATACCATTTCATTGAAATTGCATTGAGTCCAACCTGCATGTTTAGATTTGTGGTCTACTAATCAGGTAAAATCTGATTATTATTTACTCCTGTAGTGTTGTAATTGAGGCATTTGTTTGCCAGTGTACCATAGTTGAAATAGCCTTTGAAAGCCAGCAGTGCCAGTTGTCATGGTGAACTACCTAAGTAGTCTTCAAAGTCTTAAATGTGCAGGTGATTATAAACACCTTCCTCTGATCAGAATTTATCATCTTTCTTTGTGCATTTAATCTACCTTAAAGTAAAGTGTGATTTGCGGTGAGTTTTCTGGAGGTCCCGACCCTCTTTCACAATGATCTGGTGTTCTGGGGGGTTCCGTACAAAGAGCTGCAAACACAGAATTCCCCATGTTGCATAACCACAGATTTCCTCGGGGGAAATGAAGGTTTACAGCCCTGAAATGTATCAAGTTCAGCTGCGTGTTCCCCCTCCCTGCTCCTGGCCTCCCCTTTCTCCCGCTGCCCCAAGACCACCTCTCCTCATCGCACGAGACTCCCCAGCCGCTCTCCCTGTTTAGCTTCACTTGCCTCACTTTCTCATCCAACCTTCTCTCTGTTTGTCTCCGTTCATCCTTTCCTGCAGTGATATTCACAGCCAGCGCCAGACTTTCTTCAACCAGACGTTCATCTGCACGTGCTGTTTGTAATATGGGACGCATGTGGTTTTCTGTGTTCAAGCTTCCACACAAATGCAAATATAATACTGCTGTTTTAAAGCATTGCAATGAATAAGTACATCATTGTCATCGACTCATTATTCATCCACGGAGGTCCATGAAACTACACAGTAGCTCTTTAGCTGCTTTTTAATCAGAGGAAATTAAGAAGTATAGACATGATAACAATAATGGTACTCTGAACTGATAAAACATCAAATTTGACCTTTGCTGTGCTTTAAAACTGTAGCACATCGTGGTCACTACTGATCTTCTATCAGCTAATATAAATCATTATTTACCTATACATCTGACGCTAAGTCATGACTGCATCTGGTAAACAATTGCCGATATGTAATTATTAGTAATACAAAATAAAAACTATTTAGACACACTGTTTAAACAATCTACTGGCATACGTTCAGTGCTTACATTACAAGGCATTATTTTTGACTGTAAAGAAACTCTGTGTCGTCGCTGGAAAGACTACAGCTGGTTTCATAATTTTGCTATTCGATATCTCTAATGCACAACAGATGAAGAAAATTGCATGGGAATCCCACATTTTGTAAAAAGAGAAAAAAAAAAAGCTTTAAAAAAGTATTAAAAGGATTTGTGATTTCAGGAGCAATTTATTAAACAAAATCTGTAGGTCTTGGAACACCTTGTAAATATTATTTATGTGTCTGGCGTGCCTGTGTTGCGTCTTTTTTTCTCGGAAGTCTGTTGCTTCACGTCTGTGACAGTTCTCTCTCATTCTCCTTGGCTTCGGCCTCCCCTCGTCCTGCTGGGAATACACAGCCTTGAGTCTGAAATGTGTTTACATTTTGAGCATGTTACAAATTATCTGCTAAGACTAACTTTGCGTGACTTGGCAGAAGCCTTCACCTTGCTCAGATGTTGTTTGGGTCAAACGTATTTCAGGGGTTTGCTCTCTCAATTTGACTGTCTATCTGACAGGGGTTCTCCAAGCCAGATGTGAACTCGGGCGAAAGGTAAATCTCGTGCTGTGTCGGTGTGTGTGTGCGTGCCTGCATGCATGTGTATGAATGTATGGTGCAGGCAGCCTGCCAATACGTCTGCGATATTTTTCTGCACTGACAAGACTCCACTTGTACTCAATACAATATAAACCCAGAGGGAATTAACATTTGAACCATGTTGATGTATTTTTATCTTCCATCATAAATGAATAGATTTATCCTCGAGTTGTATTACCACATCTCAACCTCCCTTATCAGATTGAATGACCCTATTCATGCATTTCATGTGTGGACGATTTTCCAAGGACACTAAAGTTTTCCCAAACGTTTCTTTCCAATGTGTATTCAATCTTCTTAAAGAGAACATCAACAGATTTGATTATCTTGTCATTAAATCAGCTTAGCTGGCAAACATACAGCCTAATACCTCCAGAGGACTGCAGACATATCAGAGTTTGAAAAACTAGTCGCTTAATACGTTTTCTCTACAGGCTTGTGCGTATTATAGAGTTACAGGCTGAACAACCCCAATTTTATCAAATGATACTCAAAGATAAGGTTACGTCTTATCCTCCAACAGACGTTTTCTAATAAGATCAAAATTACAGCAAATGTCAGATCATACATTCTGTACTTATTCATCATAATACAGTTTTATCATGTACCAAAAATGGGGCCAGATCGTTTAAGATTACAGATATTTCAAAAGTTGTTACTGAATAACAAGGTCATCTTTTTTATTAATGGTCAGCATGCAAGTAAAAAACATTTTCATTTCTCAGCTCTGATTTATTGAGAGTGTCTTGAATTTTCATCACAGTTTGTAGGTTAAATACAGTTCTCCTTATCTTACTCCAGAGCTTCAGCTTCATAGCGTTATATGTGGCAGAATAAAGGCATGGTTCATTTTCCTCCTGAAGTTTCATGTAGCAATATTTTTTACACTAAATCTGAATCAAACGGTCGATACACAGTTGTTGCTTGAACTGCCAGATCCACTAAAAATCAACACTGCTCACAGACAGGGGTTGTACGTTAGCAGGTGTCTGGTGTGAAAAAACAGCTTGCTGACGAAAGGTAAAACATTCAGCAAGTCAACAGATACTTTTTCTCACAACTGTCAGACCAAAGCAGGAAAACGTACCTGTGAATATTGGAATACACCGAAATTTGACAGGCTCGCTTAGAGTCCTTTATACCCCCTAAAAACATGAGAAACTTTGGTAGAATATTGCACATTGTAAGGAAAAGGGACACTTTAACGTACAACTCAAATGTTTTATACAAATAACTTACAACTATGAATGATAATGTAATATCATGCTGTGGCCTGTATTGGGATATTGTAGTGATCTCATGCAGATACTTGGCCTTTTCAGATGGAAATGAGTATTAGATGTGGTAAAGACAAATGCACCTCCCGATACATTATTCGTCAAAAGCCCATTCGCACAGGACTAGCATTACATGGTGACCTCTGATAACTTGTAATAAATTCAGAGGTCATCTGTCACCTTAATCTCATGTGAATTTGCCATGACCATTGTTTGTCAAGGGAAAAAATCCACTGCAAATTACCTCCCACATTTTGCCAAACACAGAGGTCATGTGATATTAGATCATGCTAATCTGTATCTTCGTGATTTAGGTTTTCTTGTTACTGCCTGTTTACCAGTTGAGAACTATGGAGGCTGCATTGGCAGTCACAAAGGAAACTTTTGACAGCATTTTGGGTGCAGGATGCTCATCTGGCTACACAGCATGGAGTCCCATTTGAAGAAAAAGCAATATCAAATCAATCAGAAGAGCGAAATCTTGAAAGATGATGAGATGGATAAGGTGACAGTGTGTGTCAGAATTGCGGTACAAATGACTGTGAGCATCATAGCCAGGGGATAATGTCAGTAAATTCCAGTAAAATACAGACTACTTTGCAAAAAAAAATAGACGTGAGGACGTAATTTCTGAATACCAAAGTCCCTAGGTAACGCTAGTCCCATGCGAATAGGGCTTTGGTCATACTTGTGATGTCTTGACAAAACTCAAAAACATCTCATAAATAAATATGTGATCTTCTGGCATACATAATTATTAACTCTGATGGAAAGAGATTGCATAGCATACACGTTTATTATGTAGTTCACTTTGTATTTTAATCTGGATATCTTTTCAGCAGCAGCAGAATATTTAGCTTTTCAAAATCACACCTTGATAATGAAGAGGGAGTCAGTGAGCAGCTACAATGCATTCGACCAGCGTCTGGTCTTCAATGCAGGAAGGACAGACAGATTAAAACAGATCATCCACAAACAGATTGTCCTGCACACTCTAACGTTACTGAACATGCCATTGTAGTTTATTGTGCCTCTGTTTTTGTGCTCTGAGCACTTGTGCCAGTAAAAAAAAAAAAGACAAGTCCAGCTTGCTTCAGCACATCTTGGTCAAGCCAAATCTCCGTTCTGGACCTTTCTGTTGATCATACAGGTCTCCTCATCTGGCTGGGTGTAGAGCATCTTTGGAAAAGGATACAGTCCTGACTGTGCGTAATACATTTTACTGTTTTATAAGAAAACACTTAACTGTTTTATAAGGAAATATAATATTTAACTCAAAATAACAATAACATTGAGTAGACTTTAGTGGTTTTACGGTTGGTGTACCAGCTGAAGTTATGTCAAATATTTCCTTGTTTCGACATTGTGTGTTCGAGGATGTTTGGAGTAGTCTGATGTGCCCATCTGATATCTGTTGCTTATGAAAATTACAACATGTTATGGAACCTTACAAAACGTATCTACAACTGGAGGAGAGTGGAGCGTGATGTTGGTAATGAGTTTACATGTGTCTGTTAACATATATAATATGTGACGGAAATCATACACAATTAGTCCTTTTTAGCTTTGTCAGTCCACCCTCCTGTCCTCCTCCCTGCACTTCATAGGGATGAAGTGAGATGCTATATGCTCCCTCCTGGTCTTCTTGCCTCGCATCGGCCGTCCCTTCTGAGACAGAGCTATGAACATTTCTTTGCCATTTTTAGTCCACTTTGCAGAGGAGTAAGCATTGAAGTAGTTTTCTAGGAAAACCTCCTTGAAGTTGCAGTTTTCATTGTAGATCCTCTGTAAAGGAGAGACAAACATTGATACAATCAGCATGTGCCTTCACTGTCAGTTCTTGGTCTTGGTTATGGATGTTTTGCAATAATTGTTTTATTTCTGCTGTTAATCATCTGAAAACAGTGCATGACTTCTCTCACTGAGGAAAAATATTACCTTGCCTTGCAGCTGTCCAGCCTTGTTCATAGAGATATAATACTGACTCTTCACGCCTTTGATAGCCAGTACACCCCCCTCGGACACTGTCCTGATCTCCAGGATACCTGCCAGACATTCACACAGTTAGTCAGAATGAGACATATCACAGGACAGATAAGACACTGTCGACATCCAGCCTTCACTCCAGCTCCACACTGCGCGCGACATTCATCTTCATTAACAAACAGGATGAAGGTTCCTGTGGTTAATCAGTCTGTGGTCTCTCTGGCTTTATTCAAGCCTTGTTAACTGGCCTGGGTGGCCATTACACAAACCACAACCTATGCCATAGCACATATGGGAGACAGATTAGGCCTCTCTCTCCTGGGATTGAGGAAACTTCCTCCTTGCATGAGCTTTGCACGCTACATTTTAGGCCTGCTCCTCAAGTCTGTGGCAGAGTAAAAACACTTGTGCTTAACTATTTTGGTTTAAGAACAAATAGTAGTTAAGGTGTTTCCCTTCACTTGAAGCTGAAGGTGCTTATTATCTTGCAGAAGATTAATTTAATGCAACAGATACTCAGATCACTTGTCATTAGACCAGTAGTCGTAAAGATCTACCTGGTTCAACACAAATTTATCATAGAAAACATTATTACATACATACTGTTTCCTCAGTTCTTGTGATTAAAGGTATGATGCTGATGCTATCCATCTAAAGAAGAGAGGGTCTCAGCCAGAAATGTATCATTAAATAAGTTTACTAAATAATTTGTCTGGCAATACACAAAACAGATGTGATTAGGCTGCTGGATCATTAAAGATTAGTTCAAAAGTCCAAAATTTGTATCAGTAAAACTCACAAAAATATGCATTTCAAAGACACCAACAAGTACCAGATCATAGCTTTTTAGATCACATAAAAACCTTGTTGTTTTTGCGGAAATTCTTCATTTGACAGTCAGAGGAAAAAAAAAAGGGGAAGAGCTCTATTGAAGGTCTTCAGACTGACATTGAGCATGCTGCATTTCAGTGTTTGCGTGATCACAAACAGATGGCAGCGTCCCAATCATGGAATGTTGTTTGTGCTCTGCTTGCACTTGATATTTGACTTAATATGACTGCCCTTTGACTGTTTAATCATATTTATTTAACCCTGCTTTTGTATTTCCTGAACATGACTTAAAGCAGTGGTTCTCAACCTTTTTCATGTCAAGGACCCCTAAATTGATACGCATTAGGTCACTGACCCCAATTTCATAAGATTTCACTGCTGGGAACTTCATCTGAAAAGACTTTGGTCGTTAGATATGAATTGTATTGCTGTTAATACAGTTGAGGAGATAACTGTGGAGGAAGTGAAGCCTATGATTGGAATAATCACTCTTATGACTCTTACTCACATCGGGCTCACTTCTGTAGTGAATTAAATAGTCAGAATAAAAGGCTCCCCATTTTTTCTGGGGACCCCTCGGAGGTCCCTCAAGGAGCTTCCTGGACCTCTGGCTTCAAGTAAATCTAAATTTAACACTGTCAGAGCTACATCTTTATTTGTTAACCCCTTATACATTCAAAGTCAGCTGACCATTCATCTCCTAATAAATCCCACACTGGCGGCAGCTGTCAATGCAACTGCATGTTTATTTCCCAAGCAGGGATTTCACTAATCAAAGTGCTTGGATTACTGTGTTTTTATGGTTGTTAAAAAGCATGAAAGTGTTATTCCCATAATATTACATGTAAGAGCTACAGTTGTTTGGTCTACTGTGGAAAGATGGAACACATTTCCACACACATGCACAAGCACATATTGTTAACATTTTGGCTCTGACGCAGACAGGCTATCCTCAGCTTGAACGGATTTGTCATCACTCGCTGTTCCTGCCTCTGGCTACGTAAACTAACTTGTGGGTAATCCCTAATCCTGCTTTCTGTTAACGAAGCTTGAATCAGTTGCTTACATTTGCCGGTAAAGATGCTGCGATGTTGAGATTAATAATGACTGCTTCATAGTAAATATCTAATGTCTGGCAATCGCTTTATCTCCAAATGCAAATTGAATCCTTGTCTGCACTGAGACCACGGCATACTCCCTTTCTATCAGATTATTTATATTTCAGTTTAGCGTTTTTAGGTCCAATCAGTCTCTCAGTAACTTTTATTTTCTTGCATCTGACACCAGGTCTATCATGTCACTATCTGATGGGCTTCGTAGACAATTAATCTAAAACATACTATTACCCACTAATATAGTTACTCCTTGTGAATTCCCCGTTTAACAGTTGTCATGCTGTGGTTTAGAAGTTGTTGATTGCCTCCTTGGAAGCTGTTTATCTGCTCTTTGCTGTGGCTTAACACAACTTTTTATTGATATTATTAACACATTTTTGTGACTCAATTTAAGCCATGACACGGCCTTTCACTTAAACACAAACCTACACATGTTAGTAATTACCATTTCCTATTTTGTTAGAAGTGGATCTATTATCTTATAAGTAACATGTGTTTGTTTGCTTTTGAGGATTTGTTTACACATTCAGAACAAAATTGTCCTGGAGACTGCTGCAAATACCTCTGGCCACAACACAAACATTATTATTTTTAGAAACATTTCTGCAGCAGTTTTTTTTTTCTGTGATGCCCAGCGTCAGTGTTAGACACTTCAGTTCTCTGTACCGTGCATATACAGAAGCTTCGAAGAAATAACAAAATCCACATTGTAGACGTTTTGATTTTTTTATCTAAACAATCCTTTGAAATATAGTAAAGTTAGAAAAAAACTCATGCAGTGCAAAAGATGAGTTCACTGGAAGTAAGCCTATATTTTTGCTGCAGAGACACATGGAATGTGGAGGCCAAAAATAATGTAGCTCCAAGTTTCTCATTTTGGTTTCTTCTCTTTTTTGCTTTCTCATTTTGTAAAAAAAAAAAAAAAGCCTTTTTGCAATCAGCTTTTCAGGACTTCTTGTCCACTGCAGCCAGAAAGTATGACTCACTGATTTATTACACATATATCTGCACCACGATGGTCTCTTCAAAGACTTACTGGTTAAATATCTGTGTGCTTCTAGCGTGCGATTGTCAGCCACATATGGGTGTATCAATTTTTCTGTCTTTCGTTGCCAATTGTTGCACAAGCATCTTTTCCATCCACTTTGAGGCATTTCCCTGTCAAGCCAACATTCCAGCCGCAGCCACACTGTCAGATAGGAGGAAATGATAACTACTTAAAACATCCTCACCGTGACAGAGATTTCCAGTGGTAAGCGCTGGCTCTCCAGCAACAATTTTGACAATTCACCATGTTGAATTACAATTACCATGGCTATTAAGTAAAATTAGTCACTCAGTAGTACACTGGCATGCTTTTCTGACAAATTTTGCTACAGTAATTCTGGACTAGGCACAGTATGATGGCTGTGTTTGTGCAAGTTGTCTGTTGTTAACCATAGGTTCATTAGAAATCATTCATTTCTCCAGTTCTTTGATGCCAATTCTTTTTACCAAGTCTCATGCTGACACTTCAAGTTTCTAGGAGAGTAAATCAGGGCCGAACATGTGTGTAAGTCCGAGGTCACGGGGCCTGGCACCCATCAGACTCTTCATTACAGCCTGTGTTTTGATGGTGTTATGGTTTAACAAGCCAAAGCTCCCACCTGCTTCATTTTACCTCTGTCACTTTGGCTGCTCTAACAGAGACACATGACCCATTAACACTGTGATTACACTACAAAAAGCTCTGCACAATAACACCTCCCACATGCTTCTGTCACCTTGACAGGCCAACGCTTCAGTGACTCAGTGGAAAGATCTCACAGCTAAACTCTGCATGGCAGAATTATAACATTTCCAATTCTAGGACTAAGTTCACTGCAAAATTCAAGTTAATTCACATTAGGAAAATATCATATGGTGTTTTTTTATCACTAATAAATGCAGAGGAGATCATAGCAAAACACAGGTATGATAATTAAACAAGAAGAGTCATCCTTACTGTAGCAGTTGGTGGGATCTTGAGTCCCGGTGATGTTGCCAAAGTCATCAATTGTTAGGAACCACTGTGTGCGGCTGAACAACTGTCGGATGCGCACATCCCCGCCCTCCATATAGTCGTAGTTCCTCGTGTGGCGCTCGTGTTTGGAGCAGTTCATGATGGCGGCAAGTTGCTCTGGAGTGCAGTCACTGTAGACCACACACACACTGCCGAACAAGAAGATTGCGTGCAGGTACAGTCCCGAGAACAGATTTTGAAGGTTCCATGTCAGCATCCATTTGCGCATTATAATACAATGCAGTGGGGATCAATGAACAACATACTTAAATGTGAGATAGAGAGCTGCGCGCTATCCCTCAGCCCAGTGACCCCATGATCCCTGACTTGTGACCCTTGTGTTGGTCCCTGTTCCTGCAGCAGGGGTTCCTAATAGGACCTTGAGACAGGGTGGTTGTGGAGGGGACTTTGTGGAGCTGGTTGGGGTTGGCTTAAGCTGGAGAGTGGTCTGATGAAGAGGACAGGTGATAGTGTTATGAGATGATGTCTCTCTTTAGTCCTCAGTGAAGGTCTGCGTTGACTGCTCCATCCTCTTCAGACCGTAGTCCAACAAGAGACGTCATAATCCACTTCACAAAATGCTATGCAGGATGTCACTGCAGAATAAAAAGTGGACTTGTTTAATTCTAGCTTGCAGTTGGAAAAAATAGACCCACAGGTGCAGCTACAAACTGAAGGTTTTTCTTAAAGCTGTTTCAAAAGAGTAATAATTGATTACAAGGATTCACCCACTTGAATAGCAGAGTTCACATAAACAAACACAATTCAAAGAGCTTCTCATTTTCTGTGTTCATACAACTATGAATTGTACATTTCCCAGCAATGAATCAAATTTCTGTGGTGTACTTTGACAGGCAGATGTCTCCCTGCCATGGACCCAGAACAGTGAAATATTGCATCAATGCTGTTGGATTGCCTCACAAGTCTATGGTCTATAATCTCCTCTGCATTAGCATATTTACAGTATGCACTTAAAAAAAAACTTTTCTTATAAGACAAACAAACAAAAACAAACTGTAGTTTAATGACTTACATGTGCTCTGTGATGACAGGAGTTGTCAAAGGCGTGCTCCCTTTCAGAGAGAGTTTTAATTTGAAGTCTCTTTAATTCTAAAGCTGTAGTCTCAGTTGTAAACCAAGCCCAGTAGTGCAGTGAGGCTAAGCAAGAGCTTGGAGCTTCTGTCAATTCCCATGGAAGTCTCCCTGATTCTGGCAGGCTGACTCTGTGCATCTTCCACTGTTGCTGTGCACTCTGCTTAGATAAATGCCTCCTGCTGACCTCACTTGAGAGCAATTAGATCCCAACCAGTCAGCTGTCCCTGGCTGAGGTGCAATGGAGAAACACCCTCTGCCTGCCTCTCGCTGTCACTCACCCACCGGACATGAGAGGGAGCTATAAACTCTCAGGAATAGCAGGCTCTCCTTGGTATGCGCTCCCTAAATACTTTAAGAACATTTGCATGCACACTGAACCCTTGCAGAACTTACTACAACCTCTCTGCCTTTTCCAAGAAACATCTTGCACTTAAATAGGTTTGTGCTAAACTTGTTACAGATCTCATAATGACTCACATCAAGCTCAAGATATTTGCTCTGATGACAAAGCTTTAAAGAATTTCTTCCCTATCATTTCAAATGTCACAATTAATTAGTGGTTTTACATAGCTGCACTGAATCATTGGTAAGGATTTATTGACTTAAGCAGTTCAAGAACTTCAAAGCAGCCCTTTAGTTCTCGTCTTTATTTAGTGTAATAGTGGGAGGCAATATGTTACTGCTGGCAGGTATCCATCAAAGGGGAGAAAAACAGAAGACATAACTGCTCTGAAGTAGTCATCTCCGTGTCAGGGGTCACGCACTCTTTCACTTTCCGTGTTTGTATTTAAAGTCACAATTTATTGCCTTTACATACCTGGCCTTTCCTTGGACTCACCACTTCAAAAGTTTATATGGGCCCTAACGACATGGTCCCCTGTGGAGGTCAGGGCTGCAGGCCTGAGCGAGAGGGACTTCTGGCTACCGCAGGTCTCCTTCTCATCTCTAAACTGGGGGTCGTAAAGACCTGATCTATTAGGTGTCACACTGGCCTGGTCATCTGTCCCTTCTATCACCTTAGAGACTGTTCACACTTTAGTGTTTTGTACACATAGGACAAGGAAACAAGACATCACTTCAGGCAGCCACCATATTACGAGAACTAGAGAACAAGACATTAAAATGAATGCAAAATACAATTTTTTTATAGAATATTACAATGGACATCTAAATATAAATCCATGACATCCTGTATGTGCACTTTAAAGCCAATACTTCGATTCAATCTTGAATAGAAAATATTTCTCCAGAGAGGAGGACGGCAGTTTATGAAAATTTTACAGAAGCACTATCCATACAATGCCACCTCATGGTGGAGAGGTTTTTGTGACCCTCTGAGCTGTGTTGTCAGGGGCAGGTAGCACCTGGTGGCGTCCCCTGAGGCACATTTCTGCCAGGAGAGAGGCCAGACAAGGCAGTTCCAGGACCACTACGAATTAGCCTCAAAAGAAATGACCTTGCCTGAAATCGGGAAACTGGGCCCCCTCCTGTAGACAGGCCTGTTACGGTAGACTCTAGTGGCTCTGCCTGGTCATGCAGGGGCTCACTTCCTGTAAGAATCTGTGTTGGGTTATAGTGTCATGTCAGTTGGGCAACAGGTGGGACCCTCTGAGGACTGACCCTTGGCTTTTCAATGTCACCTGCTTTAGGACAACAGATAAAGCCCCGTAGTCACAAGGTGGCATGTTGCATGAAGATTTCTTTGGGACTGAATACAAATGACTAGTCTCTCTACATTCTGACCCTCAGCTGCTGTGTGGCCACAAACTTCTGAGAGAATAAGTTCACTATGTGCTAGATATCCAGTGCCAGGAACTGAGATATTCCAGAACTTAGACTAGACCGGTTGCTCCATCATTTTGAAAGGAGCCAGTTGAGGTGAGTTGGGCATCTGATCAGTATTTCTCCCTGTGGAGGTATTTCTGGGTCCTATCAGTCTAAAGAACACCTCTGGATCTCCTAAAACGAGCTTGACATGGCTCACGAGAAAGACATTAGGGATTATTTCCCTGGCCTGGTGCTGCTGCAACTGTCATGCAATGTAAAATGAAAGGGTGGAGCGCTCTGCCACTTTACCACCTTCTTTCCAAAAACTATCTGCATGTCTCACCATATCAATCAATAACCTTGCTGGCAGGGGTAACCAGCCTGCAGCTCTGAAATTACACGCAGCTATTAAGCCCCTTTCCAGTGGCTCCCTGTGGCTTTGACAAAAAAAATTTAGGGAAATAAATAACTTCTTTATTTTAAAATTTTAACTTTAATTTATTGTTGTAGGCCTAAAGTGATTCTTACATTCTCCAGTTATAAAACTGTGTAGCCTTTACACTGATTAGGAAAATATTTTAACATTTTGTCAACTAGAAGGTATGTCTAGCCCCGTTTCCCCGTTTTCAGTACATTTTTTTTCCATTTCCACTGTGAAAAGTTGCGGATGCAACCATTCCCATTTTTGGTACCCCTTCTGCTGGGGTAACTAGCACACAGATTGGTTAACCTGCAGTCTGTTCGTTGGTCAATAGCGGATTTTCACTCTGCTCAGGGCTGAGTTGTGTCTGGTTTTGAGGCTCATGTAACCACTGTTCATACTGTGGAGAGTTTTATTAGTAGACTGTAACTATAAAGTGAGAGGATGTTTTGCTGCCTCTCACAGCAGCTGGAGTTGGAGAAAAAATAACTTAATTCACCGGGCCGACTGCCGGCGACTTTTAAGGTGGAACATTAACTTGTAATGTTACTCAAAAGCTGACAACATGAATCAGTCCACACACCTTAAACTGCACAGTGACAACTTTGCGCATCACTAGTTTTTATATGACATACACTTTTAGTAATGTGTTGATCTTCAAGTGTTTATACCAATTTCAACGGGGTTATATGAACGGCATATATCCTAATCCTTACTATGAGAGAAAAAAAAAAGAGCAGAGTGTCGTTGCTGTGTGCTCCAACAGCACTAAACCCCTGAGCTTGCCTTGAAAGGACTATATGCACAAACCTGCTGTTTTAAAATATCCCATGGAGAGAGACTCTCACTGCAGACTGTTCTATTTTGTTCTGAAACTGTCGGCATGCAGCCTCATTCGTGGACGATAAACACGGTACAGACTTGGAGGAAATACAGTGAGTGCTGGATGGAGCAGTGAGTGACAACAAACCTGCCCACATTTAAGAGTACTGTTTACAGTGGAAATGCTAAGTGGACCTAGGGTCTAGGTACCATGTCTGAAGGGTTACTTTTGGTTCCAAAGGTACCTACTGAAAATGTTTGGTGGATTGTGGCATGGTACATTTCCTCTGCATTTAGTCTTGAGTCTCCCTAGCTAGACCAGCAATGGATTTCAAATCCAAAAAAGGAAAAGTCACAAAGCAGAGAGGAGAATTTAATCGTCCATTTGGTTTCACCTCCAGCGCTGCAAAGTTCCAATTTATCATAAATATTCCACTTAAGGGAGCCACCTTGTGGTAAAACATATTAATGAATGCTCATTTATACCTATGACTAATGTTGGTTGTGTTACCTTCAGTGTGAGGCTCAAACACAGATTTTTTTTTTTTTGGGTCAAAAATGGCTCTTTTGATAGTAAAAGTTGACGACCCCTGCTCAAGGGTAAAAGGTCACTTCCATTACTGTCAGTCATCAACATGCTGACCATTTCATGACATTTGGTATGAGGTTGGGAGCCTGGAAGAATATATGGTGTTTTAACCACTACATAAGTAGTTGTTCAGTCGGTGACCCTTGTGCTCGTTTGGGATGGATCAGCAGGAACAAGGAAATGGTGTCTAATGAGGCGCTTGGAGATGTGTAACAACCTTTCTGCCCTAATTGAAAACCAAGTCGTGAAAATGTAGATGTATAAATTAAGGTAGCTGAACAGTGAAAACAGCATGCAGCTGGAACCCCTCTTGGGATAGTTGATTGCAGCAGTTAAATGTACCTCTTTGTACAGACTTTACAGGAGCCCCAAGTTCACAGGTTAAGGGCGGCACCATTGACCTTAAATGATGAGGAAAGGGGAGACGAGGAAGTTGTAAACTTGTCAGACTTCAGATTCTTTTTAACATATTAGGTTTTTGTGCTCTCACTTTGTTCTTCAAAGATGTTTGTGCTTACCCGTGTGACCTTTGCTTTGAGTAACAGCACATTAGATCAGTATTTAACCTTTGAACGAATCACTTATCTTCGTTGCTAAAGTAGTCCCCTGTTTTGCTTGTCAAATTTATCTTGCTGCTGTATTCTGTCCAGCCTATTAGTAATTTTGCCCTGGGAGACTGAGACTGTAAAATGATCTGCCTGAGGGCTGACTTACCTACTCTCATCTATATTGGATTTTAAATCACTCCTTAAAACAAATCTGGCGACACAGTTCTTTTGGTTGTCTTCTTATACTTTTTCTTCTGTCTTTCCTTTATTATAATAATAATTATTACTATCATAGATAGTAGTGGTATGAATGGTTGTAGTAGTTTTACTTTTAAATCCAGTGTGTAGGATTTAGGGGGACATATTGGCAGTAATATAATATAATATGTATGTTTTCTTTAGTGTATAATCACCTGAAAAGAGGGCTGCAGCTAACGATTATTTTCATTGTCGACTAATCTGTCGATTATTTCTTCGATTAGTCGACTAGTCATTTTATCGAAAAATGTGTGAAAAATGTCAGTCTGTCTCTCCCAAACCCCAAAATAATGTCATCTAATGTCTTGTTTTGTACTCACGCCAAAGGGTTTTAGTTCATCGTCATGGGAGAGTGTGTGAAGCTGCCAATATTTGAACGTAAGATGCTGCAATAAGAGTATTTTGGGGTACTTTTATAGAACTTTTCTATGAAAAATGACTCAAACCGATTAGTCGACTACTAAAATAGTCACTGATTATTTTAATAGTCGATTAGTCATCGATTAGTCGACTAATTGTTGCAGCCCTACCTGAAAATAAGAAATGTTGCATTTTCATTTTCTTAGAATGAGCCATTTATATCTACACAGGGAGTGGGTCTTCGTAAACGGAAATCTTACACTTTGTTCCTTTAATAGAAGTCAAATTGAAAGTAATGCGATGCCACAATAAGAGCATCATCAGGCTTCTTCGGGATGCTACTAGAGTGTCTCAAATCTGAGACTTGACCACTGTGTATGCATCCTCAGTTGACCAGTCATGTGTATTGTGTACACTCTTATCACAACTTATGTGTGCATGAGCACATCCACAGTGTGTTTGTGTGCAAATAGATATGTGTGTGTGCAGGTAGTTTGGTTTTATAGCCTCAATGGCTGCCTGCTGCCATTCAGGGATCAAAGGCCCAGCTCTGTCTGGAGTTTACAGTAGCATAGGAAGTGCAGTGGCCGTGAGGCAGGCACATTAGACCTGCGTGAGTGAGCCTCTTTAAATTTCAATGCCTTCACTTCCATCAGTCTGCCTCACTACTTTGTTTATTTCCCCCGTTTCTCTCTTCTTCTGTCTGAGTTATTTGCTGTTTTGACGAGTGGAGGTCAGCATTTAAAATCTAACAACTCCTTTTAATCGATTCCCATTGTCGAATGTTATGTTGAACGTTGTTGAAGCCAGTTCAGAGCCTGTGAGGTTTTGGATGATTGCTGTGTAACACGCAAACCAAGCTCACCATGATCTCAAATCCTGTTCCAACTCCAAATTCAGACGAACCTCCAGCTCCAGTCTGAGAGCCACGCTGTGTCCGCCTGCTTCATCCAGCATGAACTCACAGTGACAGGATCATCAGTGGGTCTTTTAAAGCATTTTATTAAGCTTATGTCTGACTTTTCCTATACCATTGTGCCATTTTACCAGTTATCATGGAGGCATTTAAAGAACAAGCTATTGTTAAAGTAGCTTTGTGTTTGGCTTTTAGTAGGGGGCCTTTTTTTTTTATTTTTAACCTTATGTCCTTCAGACATGGTGGGTCTACAGCATGACACACACACACAATGATTTATGGATTTACTTAGTATTTTTCTGAACGAAATACAATGTTGTAAGGCTTAGTTTTCTGGGAACTTGTAATAAAACTGTTGTCATGCAAATCACACGTCACCTCATTGGCTGCAGGCTCACTAGATACGCAGTTGTTCAGCAAGTTGTTTCCAATCTCTCCCATGCAAGACACGAATATTGCTACGTGATTTATCACTGTGTTGTATCTCAAGAACCTCTTGGAGTGTTAGCACACAAAGCTAGATCCAGAGTTTATGATAGTTTCCACTATTACGGCAGAGACATCTGCCTACACACAGTGTCTGCTCTCAACACTCTAAAAGCATTCCTGGAGAGAGAAGAGCCTCCGTGTCTGTGCGTGTGTGTATGTGTGAATGTGCTCTTTACCCTGTCTTATAGTGATATGACTGCATTTATGCTGGGAGAATGGATTATGTCTAAGGTCAGTCTATTCTTAGCACTGTTTTAGACTGTTTGGGTTTAGCTTTTGCTTTCTAAATTCCATGATAATTGGGGATCTCTAGGGATGGAGCCTCACAACATTAGCTCCAGCTATAAATAACTATCTTACAAACACACGCACGCTTGTACACACACTGTACGCCCATACAAACACGCATACACAGTGGCACAATGGTGAAACTTGTTTTTGTAAAATAGCAGCGGTCAGTTGATTGCTTCGCTTTTCCAGCCAGTATCAAGCCTCTCCCAAACCAGTATCCCCTTCTCTCAGTCATAAAGCCTGTGCATTGAATAAAATCTTTTTTAAAAAACTTAATCTCATTAAAAAGAGGTGCTTTAGTTCTGCATATATTTAGAATATTTTTTCTCTCTTAAAGTTTTTTTTCCCAAGTTAAATATTGTCTCATTTAAATAAAGTGTTTCAAGCGTTTAGGCTGTACTCACCATTTAAGGTAGTGTACAAAGAGGAAAAGTGGAGCTTTGTCTGTGACCGCAGGGTTTGCACTACTCTACACAGCACGTGTAATTGTACACAATGGCACACACACAGTCGCACACTTCCACTCTGGCCCTTTGAAGCTTCTCTTCCCGGGTCCTGCTGACACACTGAGTGTTAGTGCAGTAAAAGGTGACACATGGTCACAGCTTAGGTTGTCACTGCTGAGGTGTGACATGGAGGTTGTTAATGGTGCTTGGTCTCCTTCAATAAATGGTATTACACACAGGGATTTCTTCTGCAGCCTGAGTGTATTGAATGAGATACTGTATGTTCAGTCAGACCTGATTCTGACCTGACAGTGTTGTTTTAGTTAATATTAACTAATGATGAAGTTACAGAAGTGAGTGAGAAGTACATTTCAGGAGTTTTCTGTATAACACGGTTTGTTGGTAGTCACTCTTCATGATGTTTTAGGCAGTTGCAGTGCATTAGGGCCGGTGTAATCGGCCTTGTTTGAGAATGTGAACCGGCGTTGTGCTTCACTGTCGGGGGAATACTCTGATCCCATCTAATGCAGGAACAGCTGTTAGGGATCACAGTCTTAACTGCTCGCCATATCTGTTCATGTATCAGAAAAAACAGAGCCTTGCTTACAGAGACATGCTCTGCCTTAGTGGCTTTAAAGGAGAAAGAGATTCTAAAAAAAGCACTTTGAGTTTCTGAGTCAGAACAGCGGACAGTGTAGAAGTTCATATTTATAATTTGAAGTGTAAATGCATCAAGAAAAAACAACTTTGTGTGATTTAAAGGAGCAGTGTGTAAGATTTAAGGTGATTTAGTGGCATCTAGGAGGGACAACTGTAGATTGCAACCAGCTGCAACTTCTCCTGGTTTGAATTCCCTCACTGTTTATTGTTCAGGCGTATCTGCAGAGGTCTCATCCTCTCTGAAACAAACGCACCAGGTGATTTAAATAGGTAAAAACACCAAATAAAGCAGTTTCATGTTACAAATAAGCGTTTCTCTGAATCTGTTCAGCTCCACTGAGACAGGCTGCTAGCTCAGCACCTGCAAATGTGTGCTCACTGTCTGTCTCTGATAACGTAAGATCCAGTCGTTCAAGAGGTTTTCACAGCGAGCCGAATCATACGCAGAGATCTCTTCCTCTCCACAACAAACTGACCCAGTGATTTAAACCAACACTTCTCCAACACTACTCATTGCGGACAAGCTGCTAACTACAGTGGCTGATGCAAAAATGCAAATGGCCCCATTTAGAGCCAGTGTTTGGTTTGTCTCTGGTTGTCTTTTGGTTTGTCACTCTGAGCCACTGTAGAAACATGCCGGTGCAACATAGCGGACTCTGTAGGCGAAGGCCTGCTCCATATATAGATATACAGTGGTGGAAAAAAGTTTTTGGACACCCTTAAAATTTTACACAATCTCAAATATTAGACAGACACAAACAAATACAAACAATATTTTTTTTGTTTATTGTTTACAAGAAAAACTAACAGAACTAAATGCTTGACAGTTTCAATATGTCAGTTCTCAACATTGTCATAATCAAAGTCAACAAATAACAGAGAATGTGTTCAAAACTGAACAAAAAATAAATAAACCATCACATCATCAAATTAATATTTAGTAGTCCTGCCATTAGCAGGCAGTAGAGCTCTAATCCTGGCTGGCATGTTCCCCACGAGCCTTTCAAACTGTTGAGGGGTAATCTTGTCCCATTCTTCTTGAATTACTGCTTTTAATTCTTCTAAATTCTTTGGTTTACGCTTTGAAACACTGGACACCAGTTTGGATTGACCACTGCTGCTGAAGCTCCTGTGATGTCATTCGGCGGTTTTCCCTGCACATGCGGATCAGGATGCGGTCATTTCTTCCTAGCTGTTGGTTCGTCTGTATTTCTGCAGAGTGTATCCAACTGCTGAAGGACTGCATCTGCACTTCCTGGCTATCTGGCGGCAGCTGTACCCTTCGTAGCTGAGAATCTGTATCTTCAGGCATGTTTCCTGCGTTAGGTTCTTTGTTTTAGCCATTTTTGTCTCTGAAGAACTTTCAAATGTGCTGGCTTTATATAGACACAAAGCACGGCAACAAAAATTGTGTCTTTTAATAAAAAGCACGACCTTCATTAGTGGATCACTGGTACCAAAACGACCCAATACTCAAAACTTTTTATGTATTTTTATGGAACCAATCAATTTTAAGTTTTTAATGGCTTTTTTAGGATTTGTTTAGTAATTTGGCTGTGACTGTACTAAAAGAAATTACACCTGAAGACCTAAGAGTGATTCCTAATGCAATATTTCACAGATGCATGAGGTGTCCGAAAACTTTTTTCCACCACTGTATATATATATACGACTCATTCTCAGGTAACGAAAACACAATTCTTTCAGTTGATTATACACTGAAGAAAACATATTGATTGTATTGTATTCCATTTCTGCCAATGCATCCCACACACTGGAACTTTAACTCATGAAGCACCATCAAGTCCAAATTTACTTCATCTAATACTTAAATACCTGTAAGACATTACCATCAGCATCAGCTGTACTCTGTTAAGTGCTAAATGTCAGTGTACTAAGACTCTAATTTAAAACATTATGCCTGCTAACAAAAGCATGTTAGAATTGGACTATTGAGTATGTTAGCATGCCGCTAACATGCTAAGAGCTTCTAAAATGGCTGTAGACTCTTCGTCGTCATCCAGATTTCACTTATGGGCTCAGTTATTGATACAACAGGGGGTACTTTTCAAAACGGGACTACAATGACGCAGAAGACAATGGTCAAATCTGTCAATACATATAATACATGTTACATATTGATGTAACTTTTCATGGCACTAGGAGCCCATGAAAGTTCTACATAGTACAAAACAGTGGGTGGTCAAAGCTTTTGTTGAAAGTTATTCTAAATCTCGTGTGTCATTTATTTATTTGGTGTTTTGGTGCCTTTTTCTCTGCTGAGCCAGTTCTTGGTAGATTCAGTCAGTGTGGTTTTATCCACATCAAGCACTACTCGGTTTTGGTTAACTTTCATGTCTTAATCTGAGTTCTGTAACAGTCATGGTACAATTGTCCCTGAGGTAAATTGTTTATTGGAAAACGTACCTACTGTGAAAACCCTGAAAATTTTTTAAATGCTAAATGGCAAAGTCTTCAAATTTAAGGATTTGGTTGAGGATTATGAACATGGAGGTCTTGTTGTCTTTCTCTTTCCCTGTCCCTCTTGTGTTTTATTGTTTTGTTTACTCTGTTGGTTTGGTCTCGTGCTTTTGACCCATTTTGTTGTCTTTTGTTATCAATATTTGCTTATGACTACGATTGAACTCAGAAACTCAGCATAGCTATATTATGTTTCTCTCCTTAGCCACCTAGGCAGTTACTCAGTTGCCTGTTCCTCTGACACTACTACATTTTGTTCACCAGTCAGATCCTTCATTAGAGTCTACATCTATCTGATATATCTTTTACCCAGGAAGTCAACTGGATGTTGAAAGTGGTTTGATTCTGTCAAAAGCAGCAGTTTCTGCTGTGCTGTTTTTAAACTTCTGCTGCACATGCAGGTTTAATATTTAATATTTTGAGTACATTTAGATCCAAATACCCGTAGTTTAAAAATACCATAAGTTTTGGGAACTACATTTTTGTGGATATGTCCACTGACTCCTGTTTTACTGATGAGCAGAAATGATCATTCACATGCATCAACAATGATCGAAGGCGGCTGCTGCTTCATACTGACTGTAGCATTTCAACTAGATACTTCTGATACTCTGCAAACTATCAGGTGTCAAAAAGTAGCTTATATACATTACAGACGTTTAAAGCTAGCTCTCAGTTGGCCTCATTTACAAACAATGCATATGCAAGAATTTCTGCTTACACCTTGCATACAAGCGTTTTATGCACAAATCTGGTATTCATCAATGTTTTCTTTTTCATTGTTCATACTCTGGCCGCAGACCATGATAAAGGCCCACCTATCTTAGAAAATGTAAACACACACCCTTTAATTAAATGTACAGCATACTCATTGACAAAGGTTTTAATAGACAATATTTAAAACCATTAAGTTACTAATGCATGCACATATTTGACACCTTTTATCCTCATCAGTAATTGTCGTAATTAAGATATTCAGCTATAGATATTGAGTGTCCCAGTCTTAGCTTTCAGTGGAGTATATGAGAATGTCCATATTGAAATATGGATGAATCTCCCTGTAGTGATTGGCTTCGCCCACCAATTTTTAGTGCCATAAAATTATTATTGCTAACAGGCATCTAGGATATATAAAAGATTATCATCTACCTCCAAGCAGGTGGTATGATGTCATATCTAACCTTGCTGGAAGATACTGCAGCCTGTGCCTTGAGGAGAGAGCACATCAGAAATCGATAAGAGTGATAAGAGTGGTTTATCAGCTGTTTCCGCTCACTGACGGCCCAATGCTGGTGTGTCAGGGCCTTAGAATGTGAGTCAAAACAACTTCACTGCTTTCCTCATGATAAACCTGTTTTCTTTAAGTAGAGAAATGGGGCTGTGGCAGTATGCTGATTGCAGATAACTGTCATGCGCCTATCAGTTTAGAATGATTCACATTCACTGACACATGCACAGTGGTATGAACAAAATTGGCCGGTGCCCACGTGACGTAACTCCCACGGTAATTTTGTGTGCACTTATTTTATGTGCAGAGTAAGAATAATTTACTCACATATTAGTGAAGAGGCACAATATATCTTCTATCTTTTATTTATAAATTCTGAGTTTTGTAGAAAAAAAATTATCACTTGATGTTAAGTTGAGTACAAGAATTGGACGATACACATAAATTGTGGTCATAATCACTCCCAGCAGCCATGTGTTCTCTAAAGAGAGCTTTATTTAAAGAATTATCTTAAATTAATACGTCAGATAACACTCTGTACTCTAGGAGATTGCTGTCACGACCGTTTTCAGAGCCACAGTTGCTTTCTTCTTTGACACAAAATACTTCCAGATGAGTGTGTCATTATTACTTCAAGTCTCTAAATTACTCCCTCTGTCCTGTTTTTCACTTCACCCTGTTTATCTGTCTCCGGGTTTCCGTAGCCGTACAGCTTGACTGCGGGTTGTTTTATGATAATAATGACATGATAAAACCCCGGCACAACATGCTTTTAAAAACAGACTAACAAATAGCGTGCTAATAAAATGCCATGGCTCATCTAGACGGACCACTTCACATTTTAGTCTTATCATAAAAAGTGTGCGTGTGTGACGGGAGGGGCTTTCACACAGCAGGATGGAGTAATAATAATGTGTGAGGAAGAAGTGTGTTAACTTCATAAAAAAAAAAAAAAAAAACACGTGTGGAGCTTCACCAAGCTAAATGGGGCACTTAATGAACTTGGCATGTATCTGGCTTCGGGTAAGGTGAAAAGGAAGGTTGGGTTAGATGATCTCCTCGTCTGTGCGTGTTTCAGTTTCTCATTGCAACTGCAGTTGGCGGTGATTTTTCTCCAAATATGGAAAGTTAGCCCCAGGAACATGCTTCATTTTTTCAGACAGTAGGATCAAAGAAAATCTGAATGAGAGACTGCATTGAATTACAGATTCTAGTGGAGAAGAGGCTATTGGGCTCTCTGTCATGAGTGGACTGAGTGTTTCTGTAGTTCCACAAACTCAACTGAGCGATAGGTTTTCTCCTCTTGTGGATTGTGTCACGTCAGTTTCATGAGATGGACCCTTCTAATGAAACTTTCATTTATATAATTTAAGATTAGAAAGTCAATACATTTAAACCAGGACCAGCAGTATTTGGATTAAGCAGCTAGTGAAAATGTTTGTCAGATTTAAAAGCCACAGCTGTAATTTTAATGTGTCTGACACATATTTAATCAACATTTAGCGTCGGATGTTACCCAGTATTGGCAGATACCTAATATTAAAAGACTCAGATAAGGGCTGGGGCCCAAAAAAATTTGATCGAGTCATCCTAAAAAGTTTCTGTTCACATTCAGTGTTTCTTACCCAAAGGCACTGTGTGCACCCTGGAAGTCTAACAAAGGTGTTAAATACATTTGCTTCTTCATAGAATATTTGCAATGCCTAGTATTAAAACCAGCTTCATTGGTCTAAGCTGCACATTGTCAGGCCAGCCATCAGCTTCAACTAAACTTTGTCAGCTTTAGCTTTAGCTTAATGCTAAATGCTACATACAAACTGTCTTCTCACTAGAATACAGATAAAGAATTTGACTCTAATGACAAGACACCTGTGACTGAGACCACACTGGCTGAGCTATGTTGACAGGAACTGCCTCCTCCAATGTTCTCATCTCTTTCATCACAGGAAAGAAATAATGCCGGGCATTAATTTAATTATGGAGCATATTGCAGGAGGCATGTTTTTCACGATCAGTCTTGGTGTGATTACTTCCCTCACACACTGTACCACGACCTCTGTGCCAGTTTTACTGAACAAATTGTTGTTTATAGCCAACTTCCAGAGTCTAGACCGTACACACAACATCACATCAGAGCTCACTGCTTCACAACTCTCACTTTTCAGTGTTGTGCATTATATGATCGGCACTGGTTTTAGAATCCAGAAATACAGTGTGTGCCCTGAGAGTAGATTCAATGAAACAAAAACCAAATTCTAAAAATAAACAAGGAAAGTGAATGCTCTGTGAATCACTTGTATGGAACACTTGAGTTGTAGTGTGGTTTGGAGTTGTTACAGGCATACTGACAGCAGGAGAGGCCGGCGAGGGAGACACCTCCAGTTGGTCAGACGGCACAGACACACACACTAATCAGCTGTCCTTCACTTTTGCATCTGCAATGGCAATTACTGAAAAATAATAAGCAGGCAAAAAGGACTCATGGTCGGAATTAATCTCCCTCAAGTGAAAGGCCAAATAAGATTCCTTCTGGGGCAGAGCTCCTTTTGGATCCATCCGAAGTCCTCCTTAATCTTCTCATAGCTACCGGCTTTAGTGGAGCCATAACCATAACACTGAGTCACTCAACTGTTCATTAGCTTCTGAGAGGAATGTCTGTGTCATGTGTTATGACAGGAGTTAACGAGTGCCAGTATTTTGTGTTTTATTTTCATAACCCTCATTACAAAAGGCTGACAAGTTCATGGACTCATGAGTGCACACACACACGTACGCGTACACAAAACTAGGAGTTTATATGCAAGGGTTTCTCAACACAGAGCAAAACAAATATCTTTAATCAAGTTTACATCTCTTGCTTTCAACACTGAACATAATCTGAGTGGTATTTACATGTTTATTTGCATCCACAAGTTAGTCATCAGTCATGTGTGTTTGTCTAAGCCGATCATCCATGCAGATGTCATGTGGAAGTGAATCTGTGTGTGTGTGTGTTTTTGTGTGTTCACTACTGAGGCTTCTCCGCGTCCATTTGATGTAGCCATGTGGTTTTATTTTCGACAAGTTAAGCATCGCCCTCTGTGGCTTTTAGATAACAGTGCCTCTCAATCTCTGTCGCGCCTTCCTCTCTGTCTCATTGTAAGGATGGATGTCTTTTTAATGGTGGAGGTGGGAGAAGTAGAGCAGAGCTGAGAACAGGAGCTGATGTTGGAGGGAGAACAGACGCATTAGCCCTGAGAATTCCTGATAGCAGCTAACTCGCCAGGAAGTTTCTCTGTCTGCCTCATGCAATTGGCCTTGAGCTTGCTAGGTGGTTTGGCAATGTTCTGTCTTGTGGCATCAGCACCGTTTTTCCATCATTTCTCTTGTCTATAATTCCACACACCTTTTTATCTCTTCACATTTATCTTGCGCTACTCAGCGTCACTGGCTGAGCATTACTCAAGGGAGGTCACAGGTCAGAGTTTCTTAGTGTTTCATAAAAGTCCTCTATCACCCGGGAAGCCAACACTTACCATAAAGGGAGGAGACTTTTGTAGCGAGACAGAGATGGATGATCGGGGGTTGTTCGTGTGGAGAGCAGGTGTTGTCTAGAGGAAAGAGCCTGCTGGGTGTTGTCTATGTGTATGTGTTTGGGTGTGTGTGTCCAACAGAGACCCATGTGAGGCAACATGCATGCAAGAGGCCAGGCCACAGGCCAGAGGAAATAACTTTTGAGATCAGTTATGTCCTGAACTGGCCTGGTTTATAACCAAAGGTGTGCTGCTGTCGTCCGCTTGAGCAAAACAAACTGCGAAACCTACATGTGTTTCTGTTTACCTGTGACATCTGTTGTAGGGAATTAGTCATAAAAGCACTTGAAACATTTACTTAACTGCCATTCTGCTTAGTAACAAAGCACGCATCGTGAAAACAGTTAACATTTTTAGTAAAATGTTAAAACAATTACTAAATTAGGCAGATGAACTTTGTGTTTTTATGTTTGTACTTAACTATTCATAGTTTTCAGATGATGGAAAATTAAAGAGTAAAAGGTGAGAAGTAATTTATTGCTTTTTGTTACTTAAATCTAAAATCTGTAACTTTCCACATGTTGCCTCTTTTTTAATCTATGAAGTGTAACTGTTATGACTTTTGAACAATACACTAAAGATGACTGAAGTGCTGTAGCAGGTTTTGTGGAAATCTGCTGTTTATTTGAGTCAGGCATTGCAAAAACCTAAAAAATATGTCAGGTATACATAGTGTGAAATGCATCGATTTCAGTATACTGGCTCTGTTTTTAACCATGCTTTATGGCACTGTCTACCAGCAAGTGCAACTTGACAAGCTGAACAATGTCTCCTTATAGCGAAGAGTTTAGCCAGTCAAAGGCCAGATGAATATAATGATACATCAATTTAAAAAATCTGTGACTCTAGCTCCATATTCAGTATCTGGTCCTTGTTGATTTATCGGGTCCATCCAATCCACATGCTGCTGTTTTATCAAAACAAAATGTGAAAGTTTTTCCTCTATTTTTTTGTCTTCTTGCTTCCACTCTTGCTGTGAACAGTACAGCAATTATGATGGTGGAAGGAAATATGGACTGTTTGTAGTGTTTTATTGTAGTCCAACTCTCCTCCATCAGTAGGCTTTTCACATGTTGGACCTTTGGCTATTTTTGTACTTTCCAATTTTGCATCGTATTTCTGTACATTTTGCAGAAAGATATCTCTATTAAAAAAATATGCGGATATCAATTTTGAATTTTATGACTTCTAATGCCAAATCAGGCTTAGTCACTCCTAATTTCCCCAAATTAAAATAGTGTGAACAGCAGTGGAAAAGGTAAGCCATCTGGTTAGTTAGCAAACACATCTGCCAGATGTGTAAACATAAACATTTTATTCAGGATGAGGGGCCCTAGTCAATGGCTTTTCTTCCAAGAGTGCAAGAGATGCAGTGACCCTATCTAGAGGTCAGAGGAAAGCCCTGACATTTTAATTACTAAATACTTGTTTTTCAAATTCATGAATTTACAATGAGAGAAGATTAGGGTTTATGTTAGCTGGCATATGTTGGCTTTAGTCGGTATCACGTGTAGTTGTCTGACAGTTTAAAATATCAGTGGTCAAAATGTCTGGTGTGAAATATGCCACATGAATAGATAAATTCATTAATAGCATAATTAATAGCCTAATATTGTGTGACCTATTAGACATGTTGTCAAGACAACTTAAATATAAACTGATATCATGCAGACCAGATTTTGGGATATTCATTACCAACAGATCTATTTATTCACTAAAGCTGTACAAAGTGCAACCCTGCCTCCGCAGCGGTCACGGTCTTCCTCTTGGCGTGCTTAGTGTAGTTAGGTGACAGCCTCACGGATCACGTTCTCCAGGAAGACCTTCAACACAATGCGGGTCTCCTAATAGAACAGACAGGAGATACACTTCACTCCCTCAAGGCTCAAGGTGAGCCAGACGGTGGATCATAAATCGATGATTTATGGTGACACTTGGTGCTGTAAGTCCTTTTCCTCCTTTGCCTCTGCCATTAAACTCTTGATTAGCCTCTTCGTTCTTCTTCATTAAACCTATTTAATTTTCAAGTTGTTTAATTTTAGGTGTTTTATTGCCTTTTAAATGTAGGCTATATGGCTGTTTAAAACATGTCCAGTAGTTGTTCTGGAATAGTGGCTCATGAAATTCTGGAAAATTAAAGGCCGTACTGGCCATCAAAAAAAAGTTTAGTGTAAACCCTAGATACTATCTCATCTCATGTAGCAATTAATAGAGGTTAATCCTGATTAGCCCTTTGCCTCAGTGATCAACCTTGCACCCCTAGTCTTTCTGCCATGCCTTTTCCATTAGCACAAGAGGACATTGTTCCTGTATTTGGGAAGATGACATGCTGAAAGGATGAAAACACTGAATAAACAGTCCTGGCCAAATAGAGGGATAGCATGAGTTTACAGATTAGTCCTTCCCACAGGGTGGAGGGGTCTGTTTCACAATGTGCTTTCACTCAGCCCATATCTTGAGTTGCGTGAGAGATTTCCATATCTCACACACTCTTGTAAATCACAATTGAACAGTAGTAACTCAAAGAATGAACTCCAAACACGTCTGCTTTCAATTTGGGCCCAGGGGTCCTGCCAAGGCTGGGGCAGACTCAGAGACCACCCCTCAGCGTAGATTTACTGGCCTCATCACCTCCTAGGACTGCAGGAACGCCTGCCCTGCTCCCGTCACAGACTGACACACACCTCACACCTATACAGCCGGGGGGTGGATGAGGTTTAGGAAGGTGTGTGTGGTAGGGGGAGTTGGGGGGGGCTTCACATGGTGGAATATTTAGACCCCACAAAAACACACATTGATGGCATGTGTGCAGAAAACTACACATAAAACACTCACACTAAATTGTTAATATTTTTCATAACACTTGTATATTTTTAGTCTAGAAGTTGTAAACATTTTATTTTCCACTGTATAATATGGATCATTCACTCTGCATGTTCCTAAATGCTGGCTATCGCTGATCTTTGAAATTACACAATTCATGTAATGGACAGAGTTATATTCTCTCTCCAGCTTTCTGCTGGCCTTACTCAGCAATTGGACACACTAGTTGACATTCTGGAGATTAAACACTCCCCAGTTTACCGGCTGTGTGATCCTGTAACATGGAATGCGTGCGTGAATCAGTTTCAGAGCTCTTAAATATAGTCTCTGCTGTGTGACTTCTCTGTGGTCACACCACTCACCTGTACCAAAGACAAAGGTCATAGCAGGGAAGATTACAGTGATGTTGCAAAAGCTGCAGAGGCTGAAGAAAGCTGCCTGTTGAATCCAGCTCACTGTGGTGCTTTGTGTGTTCTTGAGGGAGACAGTGTGGGTTGCTATATCCTGTGAGGGTGGCCTTGCAGTTGTGGTGAGTGCAAACAGTGGGCACAGTGCTGTGTTAGGGCCTCTTTAAAAGGGCTGGATGAAAGTTTGGGTGCAGAAGAATACGCAGATGATTGTGTCAGAAATGGCTATTTGATGTATATCAGCAGGATGTGTAAACTTCCTTTGAGGAGGACAACGAGGACACTGGCAATGTCATATTTATCATTGTTGGAGCTATCAGATGACTAGTTGAAGAACACGAGAACTTTTAATGAGACAGTGGCACTAATGTTCTCACCCGGCTCGTTTCAAGGGAAGAATTCAGTATGAAAACATTGAATCTTTAGCATCACATCCTCAAGCTGAATTGAGTGTACTGAATTACAAGTATCACTAACTGAATCAGTAGCTTTTAGCATTGCAGCGTCCCTTCCTGCTGATCAAGTGTCATTGTGAGCTCAGTTATCATGTACAGTTTATTATCCCTTATTGAAAGGCTGTGTCATCTACATAGATAATCGTGATGCAGGTTCACCCTGGTGGTCAAGGCACTGAAGTGCTGACCATGAACCCCAGTGTGCGTGGCTCACATCTGACTGGGGGCCTTTGTTGTGTGCTATTCCCCATAGTTCTCTTCCCTTATTTCCATTTCTGTCTCGACTATAAGCTACATTAAGAAAAACAGTCATGTTGCAGTAACTATTTTGCAGATAGGTGTTTGTTGAGCTGTTAACCTCAGAAACGGTGCTTAAATAGGCCTAGTTTTGTACTGAGCTGAGTAAAACAGTCTGACCCAACAGAAGACTGAGAGTACTAACAATTTAGCATTTCAAACCGTGATGCAAACGCTTACAGATGTGAAATTGCTGTGTACATATTGGAACAAGGATGTGATTGCTTAAAGAACAGAACAACTACATAGTCAGTAACTAAACATCTTTGAGCTAAGCTGAATGAAATAAAAGTGAACATGTTTTCCCTACTGTCATGCTGTAGGATTTTTTTTTGTTGTTGGTACGTTTTTTTTCCTGCTTTATTTTAGATGGACCCTGGTGGGGTCTTTAACAAGCCTGAGATCTCATGCTTCGACATCCACACTTTGACATGAATTCATAGAAAATAGCCCCATCTGTTCAATGATTGCATACTCATTAAGGACCTCACAGGGATAATGTGTCATTGATCTGATTTGCTCATTGGCTGTTTACATAGCAAATTCCAAAGCAGTGAAAGATATCACCAAGTCATTATAATATTTACCGTAAAGCTGGGGGAGGCAGTTTCATGTTGGCATCATCGGGCAAAAACCCCATAATAAACTTTGAGCATATTGAAATTCAAGTGGACCGAGAGAGAACTAGACTTCTGCGCCTCCTCTGTTTTCAGGCTTAAGAAAATGTAGCCAGTGACAGGAGACTTTGGCCAATCACGGGTCATTTAGGAGAGATGGCGTTCCTATCGGCTGTTGTAGGAACACAGATGCATGTGCACATCCCTTTGGTGAAAGCCTGACTCAATGGTGGAGAGTCCTGCAGAGAAGGTAGCTATTCCAGCATTGGCAACAACTGCACACACTGCAAAGCAACCCAAAAAAGAAGACGGGCTTAACAAAAAGAGACTATAAAAAAGAGACTGATAATAAATAAAGTAAAAGACGTGTCAGTACAGCAAAGTGTTTCAGAGATGGAGAGGAAAAAATGGTTTAGCCTTCTGCCAACCGGAGCCAAAGGTTCACGGCTGCAGTTGAAGTTCACATTTATGTATGTGTAACATTAGCTAAAGCTTCAAATCAAAGTGTGTCTTCAGCCTCACTCCCAGCTGCTAAAGACACCTTGCCAGGAGGAGAGCAGGCTGCAGCAGGCCCAGCTGCGGGAAACAGGGCGGCCCAGACTCAGCAAACTCAGTGCTGCTGCTGTTACACTGGTCAGACCCGACACTGCTACTGGCCACCAGCCACCATGACGCCCGACACTGGAGGATCTGGCCAAATTCAAGCCCGTCCAGCCACCGAGCAAGAGTCGCTCTGTATAGCTGCTGCTCGCTCTCGTCCCGGCAATGCAGTCCACAGCAGCAGGGAGCAAAACAGAGGCACCTTGGGGTGGCTAGCTAGCTAGTTCTTGTCTCATTTGTGGTCTGATAAACAGAGAGAGCAGGGCACGAGGACGCATATGCACTGTGGGTAACTCTACATTGAATAAGATTACATAAATCAATGCATAGGAAACACTGGTTAACTGTATGAAGCGCGTGCATTGTGGTTGCCTGGTGGGAGGGGCCCAGGACAGAGAGGGGAGAAGCTGCTGAATTCTGCCGTATTTTGTTTGTTTGTTCTGCCTACCCCAGCTTTATTTCACTTTTTCAGTTGTCCAGTAGTAATACAATGGTGGAATCCTGGCTCGCTACGCAACTCCAGGGCAGAAACCACAACAATTGTAAGACTAGAAAAAGAAGGCTGGTAGAGTAAACATATTTCTGTGGTTTGGAGGAACCAAACACCAAGGCCGTGTGGGATGTGAGGAGGGCTTGTTAAAGCATCCAGTATAATGCATGTGAGATTATGAACACCACTGTGTTTACTGATCCAGAGATACCCTATAATAGCGTCATCATCGCATGTAGAGGTTTCACAAGTATGTATGTTAACACATTTTTTGGAGCATTTCCCTCTCTTTAAAACTAATGACTGGTTCCTCCATAGTTGACTGTATTACATAAAGACAAGCGCTAATAAAACAAACTCACGCTCTGTCTGTGCCATTGAAGGATGGGAGTCTCACATGAAAAAGCATGACAGAATTTTCTAAGAACCTGAATAATCAGCTTACATTGGAGCTAAGTAGGAACAGAGGGTGGTGGACTCGTGTTTGCTTTCCATTTTCAGCTCTGGCACAGATTCAGGCCACCTTGAAGAATCTGAAAACCATTATCCAGGACTGTTGGTCAAAAGTGCAGACTGTATAGGATATCACAGCGCTGTGCCTCACAGAGAGACAGAGTGATGAGGATGAAGATGGAGGGGGAGAGAGAGGAGAATGGGGAAGGGAGGTATCATGGATGAGATATCGTGCGAGAGGGGGAGAAATTGAGACTAACAGAAGTTCAACACGCCTTCCTGCGTAGACATCTCAATTACAGCCATCTCGACATGTCATTCATGTGGATGTGTTTGGTTTCACAGAAACAAAGGCATCCTCACAAAGTGATGTAATTCAGAGCGGCCGTCTGTCCATCTGAAGTTACCTTCATGGTTGTCTGACACACTACCTTTTGCATGCAACAGCAGATTAGTCGACAGGCCTGCAGACAGGCTTTTCCCTCCTATTGTCTCTTCCACACGAACCCACTGAACAAGCATAAAGAGGGGTCACGCACACGAAGACAACATCAATCGCTCTCTCGTATGGCTCTGAGCGAGCTGCTGACGGATGCCTTTTAAAGGGAGCTGGTAATAAAGATAGGTGTGTGTAAATGTAGGTCTGTGAGTGTGACCTGATGTGTGTTTCTTTAATGTGCATTGTAGTTGGTTTGGCTTTAGAAATGTGTTTATCTACATGTGTCTGTGATTGTATCTGTGAAACCAGGTCAGATGTGTCATTGTGACCTTGTCAGTCAGCTGATCCCTTTGCTGTAGAGCTATTAACATTTTTATATATCAACCTGGAGTGATATTAGTGGTAATTAAGAATACGAGGGAGTAAAACTGACGGTCTACACTGCATTTACTGGGTTAAGATAATATTACAGCTCCACAAATGTTATGTGTGTTTGACAGCTTGTTTTTTTTTACTCAACCTGTTGCTTCAAGGCCCCAGCTGGAAAACTGAGGCATAACGGTGAGTAAAAAGAAAACAAATAGGCTGAGGTAATGATTCACATCAGAGTATATAAACTCAGGTTTCATTGTCTTTTTCTTCATTTGGATTCTGTCACAGTTGTAGTAAGGTTGAGCCAAATGCAACGCACTGACATCGATGTCGATGAAGGTTGTCAGGTTTATTGCAAGGTTTACTACTGATGGAGATGGGATGAGTGCTGTAGCTCAACAGGAGCAGGGGTTGGCCGGCCTGGCTGCCAACTGGGAACCTGGAGAAAGGTGTCAGGAGCTGTGTAGCTACGTCTCTGTGGTGCCCTGCCACGTCCTCTTATAAGGACTCCATGGCACCCCGTGAAAATCACAAGGGAGTTCCCTCAGCATGGCTCCTTAATTTGCCTAGGCAAAGCCCAGAGAGTTCAGGGAACAGGGAGTCAGGACAGGAAGGTGGCAGATTGGTTGCATCAGGACAATGGGGCGCAAAAACACAAGAAAGCAGCTGGGAATCATGACAGGAAGGCTGCAGACTCAGCATTGCAGGTTGGTTGCTAGCTGGCGGGAGGTTAGAAGATGTGGAAACAGGCTCAAAACTAGCGGGCTGAGATGAAGGCTGGAGGCTTGCGGACTGGAGCACATGTTGATTGCTCGCAGAACGGAGTACAAAGCTGCTGTCTAGCAGACTGGAAAGCAGGCTGGAGGTCAGAAGACAGGGGTATAGGCTGGTGGCTAAAAGGCTGGAAATCAGGCTGGAGGCTATCTGACTGAGGAGGCTGAGAAGGTGTGCTAGCATGCAAGTTCGACCTGTTAAATTCACAGTAAGGCTGACCCAAACACATGAAAGACCAACAGAAGTCCACTGTTAATCAATGATCTGGCACTGAGCGGGAGAGGAGCCGGGGCTGATCTGCTGGAGAGGCGATGAGTTGATTATAATCAGGTGTGTGGTGAACTGATGAGCTGATTGAAAGCAGTTGAGCTGGAGGACAGGGTATAGGTGAGCGGCAAGACAGTACCAAGACACAAACACACACACACACACCCACAGAGAGTCAACCCAGGGACATGGAAGACACAGCAGAAGTGGGGAACACAGGGAAACACTAAGGGAGAGACGGGGCACAGCCGTGACAGATCATCATTAGCTTCCACCAAGTGGTTGCTGGCGGTTTTGAGGCCCACACAGAAAAATGATAAAAATGTAAATAAACATCAATTCAAACAAATTGAAACAAGAAAAATAAACATAAGAAAATAAGCAGTTTGATGCAAATGAAAGACTAAACAATAAAACAACACATTAAAAGCAAAACATACTGTTGAAAACCTCAAATAATAACAAACAAAACTACATTGACATTAGATTATCTATTTTTGTTTCAGCGTCTAGGAAAAAATCGACTTTTGATCTGTCTAATGTTTGTGAGTCTTACAGAGTTTTGATCACATACTTGTTTGTGGAGATGATCTTTTCTCTCTTAGGCACATATATACAAAAATATGTGTACAAGACTTTTCACAACAGAAGAAAGGCTACATCAACCAGATACAATAACTGTAAAATAATGAATAATTCTTGGAGCACAGGTCTTTTCAGGTCACGTATTTGTCAGTCATTTTGTCTAAAATCAGCATAAAGTGATTTTGAAATGGAAGAAAATTCTATAAAAGTTTAAATATCTGAAATAATATACAGCCAAGGGCAGAGTAATTTGTACAAAAGTGGTGAATGCTTTACAGCATAGCAATGGTATGCTGTTCAAATAGTAAATCATACAGTTCAATACTGGTCAGTTTAGTCTTGTCTCTTTGTGTTAGCTTTAATAATGGATTATTTCTGAATGTTTCCAATTTCAATTGATTATATTCTCTGGAAATCCTCTGATATGCAAGGATATTGTCCAAGTATTCTCCAAGGAGGAGGAAAGGAGCCCAGGTTGATTTTAAGAGGCAAATTATCCCCCTTTAATGATAGGAGAGCGGGCCGATATCTTTTAAAATATTAGATCATTAAATGAGATCATCTTAAAGTAATCATCCCTTGACAGCAATCATGACAGATCCTCAGCAGTCTACCTCCGACTCTCACGCTAACACGCTGATGTCATTTAAAGCCTCCTCTTCTAAAAGGATTGTTGTTTGTGGACACTTTGACAATAATGGACTTTCATCACGTTATGCTGCATTAGAGAACAAACAGGTACTAAAATCAAAGGAAACAAGAAGATGATGTGACTTAATCAAGTGATTCGATGCCATAAATAAGAAACTTCATATTGCATTTGACAAGTGATGATCCCCTCCCTCCCGAAAAAAGCAAGTGCAAAGCTGCAATATGTTTTCATTCTTTTTTTTTTTCATAGTCTGACCACCTGCAACTTGCACATGTCATGCTAGTGCCAGTTAAGACATAAAGTAAATGAAATCCAGACCTGTGCTTTGGGGTCTAGTGAGTTGTAAGGGGGACGTGTAATGGGAAAGCAGCACACTCCCTCTGCACTGTACACAACAGTCATTAGGCAACCCATCTGCTCAATGCTTGCATGCTAAGCTGTAATTTTCAGGCTCTGGTGTGTGTGTCTGTGTTTCTGTGTGTGCGGGAGTGTGTGTGAGAGGCCAGCGGTGGCGGGCTCGGAGCAGAGGAGATGCTTGTGCATGTGTATCTATTGTGTGTGTGTGTGTGCCTGCTATTATCTGGATGTCATCATAACCACAGAAATCAGGGCCTGATAGTATCTTCCCCACCCCCCTCCTCCTATCCCCAGCCAGAGTCACGAGAGCCGAGGGTCTCCTTTGACCACACACACACACACGTACACACTGACACTAACACATAGACACTGCATCATGCTTCCACATTTTGTAGGTAAACATCTCCAGATTGGTGAAGCAGGATGGAATTCCCGCCTTTGTGGGAAATGTGCCCAGAACCATTTGTAAACCCTCTTCTCTGCCGCCTCTTAACTCCTTACAGATTGTAAAACTCTGGATTTCTATCATAGGTTACTGCGCTGAGGTTCTCGACCCTTCTCTCTGTGGGTCGAGAAAGACCCCCCAAAAAAATGCAGTCACGCAAAAAACTCAATATATATTTATCTTTCTCGGGCTGAAACCCCACAGGTTCGGTCGCATGTCATCATTTCCATGGTATTTTGAGAACATACGCACACTACGCTATAGCCTGTTGCTTCTGTGTAAATATGTGGTTAGCAGACTTCAACATAGCATAGACAGTTTACATGTAGACAACACTATGAATGATATAGATTTACTGTATTGTGTTGTGTGTTAGGCATTAAGCCCACGACTTTACTCCAGGGGGAAAGTGTTTGCCTGTTTCCCCTTTACAAGCTTAAGAGTCTACAATCACATGGAAGCATTGGCAGTCGGCCAGCCTTTACTGTGGACATGGCTAAACCTGAGCCATATGCCTCATCTCAGTCTGTAATACATTGTGTAATAACATTTGTTTTATTATACTTAGCACGAATCTTGTGCTCATAAATCTGAAATGTTGTGGCAGCCGAGTTGGGGTTCATAAAAACGGCTGCACGCAAAGTGTCATTCGATGCAGTGCTGGCCCCAATATCCTAAACACTAGCCCCAGCCTAAGCCTCACAACATACCTTGGTCGCGGCTTCAGCTCTGGTCTCACTCCAACGTGTGCTATGTACTTTTCTCTGGTTTTTAGGCCCAGACACACCAAAGTGAAATCAAAGAACTAGTGGCGACAAAGGCCGAATGATGCTTCACCTCATGTTGCCTGGGTCTCAGTCAAAAAGTTGGACATGAACATACTGTAAAGACCAACTGGCATGTATGCTCTGCACTAGCAAGAGAGGAGATAGCTCTATACCAGCAGACAGCAGTAATCTGTATTCATCATTAAGAAAAGGGAAACCAGAGATCGACAGGACAGATTCAAGATGCTAGTCAGCCAGTTAGCATGTTGATAACATAACCCAATGTTGAAAAAACAAAGGATACTTACTGTGTGCTAGGAAACAATAACACAGAAAATTACAAACCATTTCTGCTTGAGTGCTCAGTAGAGCGAAAAAATAATCTTACCTAATATAACATGTTTGTTTTGATCTCACGCCCTCTTGACATCAGTCGTTTGTTTGCTTTCCTCACCTGTTTCTCTTCTCACGCACTGAGCTGAACAACCAATCAGAGGGATTTCATTCACTGACGGGCTCCGACAGATCCAATGCCAATTCAACTTGCCGAATTGGCTAAAAAAAGGCAGATAATGGCCGACTAGTGCCAACAGTGCTGAACACACCACAAAACTGCTCACAGACAGCCAGACATTGACTGACTGCCGAACACTGGCTTGGAGTGTCAGGGCCCTAAGCCTTCAGAAGGACCTTACTAATATGAGACCACAGAAGAGAAAAGCCACGATTGCTGAACTGCTATTTGTCCTTCTCATTCCTCTCCTCATTGGATTGCCTAAATGTTGCAAATCTGGTTTTGATGTTGGTTTAATCATCTTGTTAAATGTCTCTGTTTACTGGGATCTGTGACGATTGGAGTTATTTATACGAGGTAATATTTGCCAGAGTGTTGACAGCTATGTGTGTCACCTCCACAGAATGTCCTTATCTTGTACGAGCAGCGATTTCATCAAGTGTGGGAAATGGAAGATCACAGTGGAGCATCCGTCTCTGGGGAGATTGTGCAACAGGGCCAGACACAACTTACATCAGAGCACTGATGCACCAGCTAACAGTCAGGAAGACACATGCATGCACACTTGTTGTCACAAATGTAAACAGAGATAGAGACAATGAATGTCCATCAATCCACACTACGATCAAGACATTTTCCTCCCACTTAAATGCCCTCTACTTTTCCTAGAACTGTAATTTGTTGACATTTAACATTGAGGGCACTCAGAGACAGATAAGGTACATCAAAGTAATCTCTCAGCAAGGACCCTGGTTCCATGCAATGGAAAGTTACTATTTGTGACTGACTGGAAAATCTCACATGCCGCCCTGGTAGTAGACCACCGGTCTCAGCTCACAATATGGGCGACCCACTCGCAGAGGAATAAACAAAGTAGATCCTAATGGATGAATGTGAGGGCTTTTATTTGATCCGGGGGATGCTCATAGACTTTAGTCTTAGACATAACAAGGTCAGACACGCACAGGGCTATAACAGCCTCCCTGTCATATATACAATGTATATTCAGTCACTGCAATGTCTGTGTTATTGCAAGTTAACTGCAGTTGTAAACTTTGGTTCTCATACTTGTCAACAACATTTTGGGTCTTTTTATTGCTTTGTCCTTTTAAGATCTTCCCTTCTCTTCTAGCTTAAGCTGGGCTCAGACTACAGGAATTTTAAAATCCTAACTGATTTTGAAATCTGGTGACATCATGCACATAAGGAAAAACTTCACAGATGTTTTCTCTCTAATTCCAAACATGCACACACTAAATAATGGCACATCACACACTACAGGATATTATTAATATTATCGTGCCGGAGGAAGCATGAATGCACCACATGATCTCATGGGAAAGCACATTTAAACAACATGGAGACTGACATGGTGTGACAACTTGCTGTAATGTTAACAATGCTTTTCAGCGAGAAAAACAAGAGCAAAGGGGTAAACAAGTCTGGATGACACAATGTTTGGGGAGATGCAGTCAATATGGGCTGTCTATTCTTCAGCAAGGACTGAATAAGGGCTTGAATGCTCCGTACTGATGTGATCATTACTGTAATCATCCAGATTTTAATCCTAAATATCAAACATGTTTGAAATTATTCGGAAGGCCCAGATGACTCTGTGAGCAATTTAGGAGGTTTAAGACTGGATCTGTAAGCCTCTCACATTACCAGATAATTTGGGCTGATCACTGGTACCAACTGAAGTCCCACACCAGATTTCTCCGCAGATTGTCGGTCGGGGTGAGTCATGGATATATCAGCCCAATACTCTGAGCCTGGCGTCAGAACGCCCAAGGAAAGTTTGCAAAATAAAGGTTTGTGTGCAATATTGTCATCTGTTGCAAAACTAATGCAAGTTGAATCCTGGATAAATTTTATTTTGGGGGATTTCTGCAATAGCAAATCTGTGTCTTACTGATATCGCTTGGTCACATAGAAGCCACGATGTATTGATACTCAGTAGCATACTGGGAGACAATGGTTATACTACTATTACAACTAGTATATGTGTTGTTGAGTTTCCAGCATTTAGCCCTCATGTAAAACAGTAAACTGAACTCATTGTGTATTACAGAGAGCCAAGCACCATCAGAAGTGCACTCAAATTGACAAAATAAAAACTGCCACTAACATTATGGAAATGTACAATAAATAGCCTGTGCTCCAGGGAAACCACACAGAAAGCATATAAGTTACAACAACATCATTTTCCTTCCAAATCTTTTTTGTGTCGGAAAAAATAGCTCCCAGAGCCTTTGTACCCACAGAACAGTGTAATATTACAGTAAAGTTTGTTAGATTGATATTATAGTTTTTCTACCACAAAGAACTCCATGCCTTGTTGCACCTACAGTATTTTTGGCATCTTTGTCATCTTCTTTTCCAGTGAAGGAGTCACAATCAGGGCAGAGGCAACAGAAAGTCAAACTACGAGGTGAAATTTGCATGAAGAGAAAGAGGCCTTCAAGAGGACAATAATACACTGACAGTAGGCATGCCGAGAGCTTCCGGAAATAGGTATGGTATTTGATCTATATTTACAGTGTGAGGAAGTTGTAGACACTTCAAGCCTTTCAACAGGAGCAGAGTGGTGCACAAACGGAGGTTTTATTACTCCACTTCTGACAAGCACTTTCACAGCTGTGGCTCTTCTGAGCGTGGCTGTCAGCTAAGGGCATAAATCACTCTGTTCAGTCTGACAGGTCAAAACAGTGACAACAGAAGGTAAGTTCATCTCTACGGTCTCACTCTGTATGAACCAGCACACTGTCTGCCGAGGGATTTGACGCTGTCTCATGTTAATGAAAGCATCTAAAGGGTCACGCATCTTCTGTCAGACTGGTACTCAATGTGGTCCTGTTGCTTTGCATAAACCTGAAGTTGGAAACCACCAATCCCATAGTTTCAACCTTGGCATTTGAAATATGCAAGGGTATCTAAATATACCCTGTCTACTGGTTTGATTCCCTAAACCAAACTCACAGGGATGAGCGCTCCAGGGGAGACAGAGAGGACACGGATCAACAGAGGAGGAGGAGAAAGGAGAGGGCAGGAGAGACAATGTCTATTTCACACAGTACCATCCTGCACTCTGCATCCTGGACCTGACCTTAAAGCTGGACTAGCTTTTGTGCTGCGCCACATCTGTTTTGATTTTTATCTGCAGAGGAGAATATTAAAAACAGGGCAGAGCTTAGAGCTGTTAGCCTGCCATCCCATTGTCCAGGGGGTGGGGGCTGATGGGACGTCACATCAGCAAGAGTGGGTGAGATATTCTGGAGCTCCTTGCTGGCTGGATTTCGTGACATGTTTGCAGTCATGAAAGAACAATAAACTTTTACCCACCTCCCTTCTACTCAAACAAGCAATATCCTTAACTCTATAATTGTGTAGGGAGAATTGCTCTGCAATTCAAGAAGTTTAAGCAACTTTAGTTGATAGAAACCACAGAAATGTCTGACTTCACAGTTTGTTACATTTCTTAATGACTGTTGAATGTGGAGTCATCCTCAAAGGAATAGTTTTACATAGTAAGAAGTACGCTTATTTTGCATGACTTCCTGGAGTCTTACTGGGCCAGGCTAAGAAATAGCCAGACACATATCCCATTGTGAAACTATGTGTTCTTTTTACACTTTAGTTTTTGCAAAAAATTAAGCAAACGTGTTTTAATATGTTAATGAGGGAGCTTTAGAGGAGCTGATAGAAGATTTTGATACCTTTTTGTTACCTTTAGACAGAGCCAGGCTAGCTGTTTCCCCCTGGTTCTAGTCTTAATGCTAAGCTACGCTAACTGGATGATGGCTGCAGCTTCATGTTGACTGCACAAATATAAAAAATAATGACAACCTTTACCTGTGTAGCACCTTTCAAAACATAGCTACAAATGGCTTTACAAAACCAAAGCAAAGACAAATCAAATATGACAAGATAAAAGCAATACAAATATGAAAAATATGGTATCAATCTTCTCATCTGACTCTTGGCAAGGAAGTGAATCCACATTTTTCTCAAAATGTTGAAATAATCCTTTAATTTGGGGCTTTTCTATCACAATGCATGTTGAGCTGAAGTCGACAGAATGAGTCCTTAACCCAAACCACAATGCAGTGGCCTCGATGAGCTCAGCCAGGCTTTGTTTTGTCTAAAATCGTGAAAGTGTTCACTGGGTAGTATTTTTCTAACCTCCATACATGTATAATATACACAAACTGTACCCCAACACCCTCAAACTCCAGCCCACATACCCCACTCAAAGCACATACCACACACATACCACAGCATGCTAGCGTGTGATGCAGAGTGGGGTGCGTGTGGACTTGGCTGCAGTGGCTGTTTCAGCTCTTGGAAGTTGGATTTCATCTGTAATAACAGCCTCACTTGATGGAAGTTGTTGCATAAAATTGAGACACGCTTCTACATACCTTGTAAAAATGAAAACAGCAACAACACAAAAAAAAAAAGGGAAAAACAAACAGGCTAGTCACGCATCTTGCACAAGTTGAGAAGTTAGAGCTGCTATGATGACCTAAGGGTAGGTTGTACAAGGTTGGCAACTGCAGATTCTCAGGACATTTAACAGCATGCGTGCAGAGGCACACATAATTAAGCAGGTGTGTATATTAGACCATATATGTATACACTATATGAATATCTACGTGTGTGACTGTGCGTGCATTCGTGTGCATGTATGAGTAATGATCTACATGGGAGTTGGCAGCGGTACAACGAGGGTAAGCACCCTTGTGTTAGCACTTTAGTGGTGAGAGCCATTTGTGTAGCGTATACAAGCAGGCAGCCTGCTGAGAGAGGTACACAGGCTTTTGCTGCCAGATGCCATACTGGAGATATATTAAAGACTCTAGTCTGATGTTTAAGGAACTGTCAGAAATTAGATTATATTAACTCTATTAAGGTTATTAGGTTCAGCATAAAACTGTTTTTGGCAACCAAAAATTAAACGGCTTATAAAACCAAGTGTATACATTGACGCCAAGGGAATAATATCAATGTACTAATTTTATCAAATGAATCATCAAAGATTATCTGAAAGGAGAAGGGCTGCTCAGAGGTGTTTATAAGTCTTAATACCACACTTGTGGATCTCTAAATAAGGTTAGTAGGTTTACATGGCAAGGTTAAACATGATGAACTTGTGTTTATCGCACCATCCCCCTGACTCAGTCGGATAAATATAAGTCCCTGGCTCTAAGTTGGTGCCTGAGATAGAATTGTGTCAAGCGTGGGCAGCAGTGGCGCCCCCAGAAATTTTTCAGAAGGGTGGCCAGGGGGGCTCTGAAACCAAAAGCCATAACTGAATTTCAGGAATTCACTTCTGCTATTGTAATATATAGGCTAGTTAAAAACTGTTAATGTGGAAAATGAAAAAAATCCATCTTCATCTGCTTATCCGGGGCAAGGTTGCGGGGGCAGCAGGCCAAGCAAAGCACCCCAGACGTCCCTCTCCCCAGCAAAGCTTTCCAGCTCCTCCTGGAGGATCCCGAGGCCTTCCCAGGCCAGATGGGATATGTAATCCCGCCAGTGTGTTCTGGGTCTGCCCCGGGGCCTCTTACCAGTGGGACGTGCCCAGAACACCTATAACGGGAGGTGCCCAGGAGGATCCTGATCAGATGCCCAAACCGCCACAACTGACCCCTTTCTACATGAAGGAGCAGCGGCTCTACTCCGAGCTCCCTCCGGATGTCAGAGCTTCTCACCCTATCTCTAAGGCTGAGCCCAGCCACCCAAAATTCAAATACTGATATACTGCGGTTTCTTATTTTTCACTTTTTATTACTAATTACATAGGCGGCATGGTTAGCATTGTCACTTTACAGCTAGCAGGTTTCCGGTTCAAAACCAGGGTGGGGGGTATATCTCTAAGGCTGAGCCCAGCCACCCAAAATTCAAATACTGATATACTGCGGTTTCTTATTTTTCACTTTTTATTACTAATTACATAGGCGGCATGGTTAGCATTGTCACTTTACAGCTAGCAGGTTTCCGGTTCAAAACCAGGGTGGGGGGTATGAATCCCAGGTAGGGGAGCCCCTCTGTGCGCTGTTTGCATGTTTGCCAGTGTCAGTGTGGGTTTTCTCCGGGTATTCCAGCTTCCTCCCACAGTCCAAAGACATGCAGGTTAACTGGTGACTCTAAATTGTCCGTAGGTGTGAATGTGAGTGTGAATGGTTGTCTGTCTCTATGTGTCAGCCCTGCGATGGTCTAGCAACCTGTCCAGGGTGAACTCCACCTCTCACCCAGTGTCAGCTGGAATAGGCTCCAGCCACCCCGTGACTCCTGACAGGATAAGCAGTTACAGAAAATGAATGAATGATATACTGATTATCTAATGTGCACAGACTAATAGTGGTACAGTTGACATTTTGAGTCCACAACTAATCTGTTTTTAATGTTTTATGAATCTATACATGCTAAGTTACTAAGAGGTCTTCAAATAGGCTTGCTGAGACTTGTGGGTACCCACAGAACCTGTTTACATTGAGATATCTTGAGGTGACCCCTTTGAAAATGGTCATGCCAACTGTTCCCTTGTGAAAAGTGTAGCCTAACTATGGAGCATTACTCAGCCCCTTTCCAGACAAGTTATGCTGACATGGTTGAGGGGGGAGCAGCAATTGCATCGGGGGGGCATGGCCCTCCCTTGCCCCTCTCGGGGGGCGCCACTGCTGGGTAGGGAAGGTCCTCCTTTGCCCTTCAAGTGCTGCAGTATCGTCCCACCACGGCTGAGGAATGCCTTCTTCTGTAGAGATTGTCAGTGTGTTGACAGATCAGTCAGTCTGTGGCAATAACGGTGTATTTCAGGTATGTGAAGAAGCCTGCTGCCATATAATTTGAAGAGGGTTGTGTGGGTGTTGTGATGACAAATCGGGGTGTATTAACACTCATGTGTCTTTTGTCTCAGAGCCACAGCTTTTCTGGCCTTGTTGATTCTAGCAGAGAAGCGCCACTCATTCGTTAAGTCTTTGTGTTGATGCAAACCCAGTGCAATTAATGAAATGCTGACAGACGCTACACACGCACCGCTGCTGTATCTCACGCATGCAACAAATGGGTGTGTACATAATGTATTATGTCACTACAGTGTGCATACAGACACACACACACACACATGCAGGTCACCATCCCAGTGCTGATGCAGAGCAATTAGAATATTTTGGTTTCTTTGTAAAAACCAGTAGACAGCCACAGTATGGCTTTAGGTAAGAGATGCAATAACTCTGTCAGAGCACACATGATAGATCACATGATTGAGGAAAGTATGCTGTCTATGACACATCTGTACACACACACTCCTACAAGTAATATTACTCTGAACATTGTTAACGCTTTTAAAGTTATTATAGCTTGGTCTGTGAATACATTCTCCCTCTAGTATTGGTGTTGGTGATTCATGTCTGGATATTATAAATATTATGGCCAAACTGACTGCGTAGGATGATGGACTTGAGTTTTTCACCCACACTCATCTTTTTTTTTTTTTTAAATAAACTTATGACACATAACTTGATGACACACAAGCTGATTGCGTAAATTTTCGGAACAGGAACGTAATAAAAAATCTTTCACAGGGTTCAGCGTGGAATGACTCCCCAAGTGAGGCAGAGAGGCAGGAGAGGGATGTGATGCTGCCAATGGTCTCTCTGTGTGGCAGCCAAGACTGTTGAGAGAACAGTCACGAAATCCTTTTGACATGAACCTGATTCATGGGGCTGACTGAAATCTGACACACACAACTGGAGTTCATGGGGTATTTGCAGCGGTGGAAATTACCAAAATGCATTTACTCAGTGGTGAAGGAAGTATTCAGAGCCATACTTGAGAAAAAGTACAAATACCTCACTGTGAAAATACTCTGTTATGCATTAAAAATGTTACTTGAGTAAAAGGATGTGTGTATAATCAGGGAAACGTTCCTGAAGTATTAAGGTAAACATACCCGACGCAGAGAAATCTCCTCTTTGATTATTATTACTCATGCATTTATTTACAAACAGGATTTCACTGCTGTAGTTGGATGGGGTGGAGTACATGTTGAACTTTTTGTTTTGAATTAATCTGCTCATTGTTCTCTCATTCATGTTTTCAATGCAAAAATCCTAATTTGTAAAGTAACCACTAACTAAAGCTGTCATAAATTCAGTGGAGTAAAACATATATCAAATTGTAGTAGAGTAAAAGTAGAAAGTGGCCTGAGACGATGAGACTTAAGTGAAGTACAGTGGCCTACAGTAAATAAACATATTTGCATTCTACCACTGCAGTCACCAAAGTACTGTATATAAGTGAAGTTTTGAAGAACTTGCCTTCACAGGTTTTGCAACTTGATACTCACTCTGCGTTTCACAAGGAGATACTCTACTTCTCTTTATTTATTTGACAAGTATATTTACTTTGCAGATAAAGAATCTTCATGCAAAACATATACTATATCTATAAAGTGTCCTTAGTGGTAGATTAACATGCTCAACAGTATACAAAGTCATTAAAATCATCTCTGACTCAGTCATCTGCAGCATGCTGCTTACAGTACATGTTACCGTATCAGAAATAATAAAACAATCATATTATCTCACTGGATATCTTGTGTATTTATGTGTACTCCACCTGGTGAGGAGAAAACCTTTTTTTGCTTCGGTCATGTAGCCTTGTCTGAAAACCTTTCACACCACCGATGGTTCAGATGAACCTGGTGCACTTGGATACATAACATGTGGTGGTGGTTGTGTGTGTTTGTGTTTGTGTGGTTACTTCAGCCTCGCCACTGCTTGTGATGTCCCCACAGTTTTTGTGGCTGAAGACACTGAAGTCAGTGATGGGTACGTCAAGTCACATATTTCATGTGTGCGTTTTTTACAGGTCTACATATGTATGTGCACATTATATAGCTATATGTGAAGGAGCTAATTAAATGTATGGTTCAACCCATCATACTACTTACACAAATAACTGCTCCTGTAGCAGAGCTGTCCTGTGAGTAGTGTTATGTATTGTATGCAAATTAAAATCCTAAGTAAAAGTAGCCACACCACAATGTAAAATACTCCTACAGTCAGTCGGTAAAAACACAATATATTATCTTGTTATGAAGCACAATGTCCCTTGTCAGTGTTATATCATTATCTATTAATGATTTTGGTTGCAGATGCATGTGCACAATGCAGGTTGATATGTAACAATGCATCACATTTTAAAAAACATGCTTTCAAATCACATGCTTGTGCACTCAGTGTAGGAATACCACTTATTTAAATATCGCAGCACACTGTTTTAAAATCCATCTGATACAGCCATGTCACGCTGCAACATCCAAAGATCTGCAGCTAGTGAAACATTCAGTATAACGCTATTCATGTATCTGCGGTGATCCAATAGCGCCATCTTTGGACGGAGCCCCGGCTGTTGCCTCCTGCCACCCTGACACACCACCTCCCCACCGCTGCAAAACACAGCACAGGCCGGGCTACTGACTGTCCCTGAATAAGAGCAAGGAAGACCCTCAAGATGTCTGACATGGAAGACGATTTCATGTGTGATGATGAAGAAGATTACGACCTGGTATTTGTTGCTGAAATTATTTACTTTGCGCTTCTATTTGAGCCGTTTGTCCGCAGAGCGCTGACAGTGAAGGGCCCACAGTACGGGCTAGCTAATGTTAGCTGTTTAGTTAGCTTGGTTGCTAACACTGACAGCGGTTGACTAACGTTAGCTTCCTAGCTGGCTAGCGATAGTTGGCTTTAGCTACCATGCAGTTTGCTTATATCAGTAAACATTAACCATGCTGAACAGCTAACTAAAGCTACATACGTTGCGCTGTCATTAGATTTACATTACAGGCATGAAACGCAAACCAACCGGCTAGTTAGCGAGCCATGGCGTTAGCTAACTGAACGTTAGCTCAATGCTCATACTTGCAGAATAATATTCAGGGGCAGCCTGCTACCCCTACCTTTGTGTTAGCCAGCCTAGGGTTTCTGATATGTTTTGTTAGCACACGTGTAACTTATATGTGTTGTTGTGTAAACTTTGATGTATGCTCAAACTTAGGAATACTCGGAGGACAGTAACTCAGAGCCAAATGTGGACCTGGAGAACCAGTACTACAACTCCAAAGCCTTGAAGGAGGATGATCCCAAAGCAGCGCTCAGCAGTTTCCAGAAGGTGGAGTGATACTCCATAAAAACAAACAGTCCTCTGCAGCTTTCTGCTTGTCTCAGCTATCTAGAAAACAATATTTACTGACATATTTTGGCTTTATGATGTCTTCAGGTGTTGGAACTTGAAGGAGAGAAAGGAGAATGGGGATTCAAAGCACTGAAACAGATGATCAAAATCAACTTCAAGCTGGTAGGCCCTGCATCATGTTACATCACTTGTTTACACCTATCCTGCCACACATGAATTGTAAATGTGTGGTTGCTTATGTGTCTAAACCCTACAGACCAACTTTCCAGAGATGATGAACAGGTACAAACAACTCCTTACATACATCAGAAGTGCTGTCACCAGGAACTACTCAGAGAAATCCATCAACTCAATTCTGGATTATATCTCTACCTCCAAACAGGTATAAATAATATCCAGCTGGTCGTTACATATATTGTGACCTTGGATCTTGCAGCACAATGTGTCTTACATCTGTCTGTTTGAAATGTGTTTCCTGTGTTACTAGATGGACTTGCTACAAGAGTTCTACGAAACTACGTTGGAGGCTTTGAAAGATGCAAAAAATGACAGACTGTGGTTTAAAACTAATACGAAGGTATACAGTTACTCTTCACTGATTCCACATAGTTTTTAATTTTCATTTCCTACTAAAACAAGTGCTCAAAACTGCTCTTTTTTGTCCCTTCCTGCAGTTGGGGAAGCTGTATTTAGAGAGAGAAGAGTATGGGAAACTGCAAAAGATCCTTAGGCAACTTCACCAGTCATGTCAGGTAACTAGATCTTTTTTTCTGTATATGTAATAATGTGTTTTTTCTGGCGTGATATAAAAACAGAGGTTTTATATTGCAGCTCTCATAAGATATACTGTGGCCACTCAACCTGCTAAATGTTTATGCTAAGGTGATCTTCAAAGAGTATCAGTATCTCAGTATATGAGACCAAATCATTCTAGTGTTGAAAAAGCTCGTTCTCAAACATGTAACCAATAATTTAAAAGTATGGTATGCAGAATTATTAGCTTCGTAAATGTGCTTGCTAGCGAAAGTGAAAGTATAAGCACCTTTTCGCTTCTTTTTTTATAAAGCCTGACCACAGTGCTGTGGTTGTAGACACCCATAAACATCCCAAATTCAGAAAATAAAAAGTAAACGCAGGCAGAGGACAGAATCTCTGCAGAAAGACACAGCACCACACACTTATAGTAGGTTGTAAGTGATCATTAGTGGGATTTCTTCTGTATTAGCCTAAACATTGTTTTGTAGGAAAATCCTGCTCAGTGTATCTGTAATGAAATAGAAATTGTGTGGGGTTTTTCTCAGGCATTTACATTACATATATAAATTAGTGGTTGCTCTGTTTTTTCTCAACTACAGACAGATGATGGAGAGGATGACTTGAAGAAAGGCACACAGCTGTTGGAGATCTATGCTCTTGAGATCCAGATGTACACAGCACAGAAAAACAACAAGAAACTGAAAGCCCTGTATGAGCAGTCACTACACATTAAATCTGCCATTCCTCACCCGCTCATAATGGGAGTTATCCGAGGTATGATGGTGTACATCTCTCCTTCATTCATAGATAACCCTTTTGATTAGTGTGACTGTCACTCTATGCACTGCTACAGCTGTTAACTTAATGACCTGTGCTTGCTTGCTCCTGGCCAGAGTGTGGCGGGAAGATGCATTTGAGAGAGGGTGAGTTTGAGAAAGCTCACACAGACTTCTTTGAGGCCTTTAAAAACTATGATGAGTCCGGAAGCCCAAGAAGGACGACATGCCTGAAGTACCTGGTCCTAGCCAACATGCTGATGAAGTCAGGAATAAACCCTTTTGACTCTCAAGAGGTATGAAAGTAATTGTTACCGTTTGAAATGTTTGCTTTTAATAACTTTGCATATACTGTATGCAAGAGTGTAAACCATGAGAGATGCAGACCATTGGTTGCCACATGATTTGTGCAGTTTGATTTTTGATAAAGCACAGCCAGAATGTCTCCAATCAGTTTTGTCCTTTATCAGTTGACATTTACTCAAGCTATAGTGTCTGACATAACGTTTTATGTTTTTCTCCAAAGGCCAAACCCTACAAAAACGACCCGGAGATCTTAGCAATGACAAACTTAGTAAGGTAAGCATACAGAAATGTCTTCTTGTGTTTTCTCATTGTTCTTTGTTTGTCACAAAAGTCTTCTTTTTATAGTTTTGGCTATTTTTTTCTACATTTTACTCACAAGTTTTAAACTTAGATCCCACTACATCACTTAAAACTTCAGTATGTCATTGTGAGGAGAGAACAACTTTTAAAAGAGAGGAATGGAGAGATGTAATTGGCTATGACTGTTACCAGTCACTAACACATCATCACCTGTTGTTTTATGTGCGATAATGAATTCTCCAGAATCCCACTTTTTATTTAAGTGCACCATGTAGGTGTGTGCTTGCCAGAGGCTGTGTTAGGTTCGTTGTCCATCACCTTGATTGACAGCATTGTAAAAATTCCATCATAATAATGCATATTTAATGGCATTTCATTTTTATTCTTTTGATATACAGAAGAAGCATTTCCAAGCAGGGGTGTAGTGCTATTTGTTAAAATACTGCAGTGCAACTGTGACGCGTGCATGAATGATGTGGCTTGTTTCGAAGGTTATGTAAACACTGTTGCTATGGCTGGAAGTTTGCATATATTAGTTGAATATAACTATGAAAGGAAATGATTTTTACTGCCTTCGTATTTACTAGTTAACAGTGAGCTATAGACTGAGAAAAAATAATTCAGTTCAGTTTGCCACTCAAAGACTGCCATCAGCTACCAGCAGCTTTTAGGGTGTAATGTTTTCTCGCATGTTAGTCAATGCATTGTAAATCAGTTAACTCACTTTAAATGTTAGTGTAACAACTTTGACCATCCCCCTTGTTTTATTGTCTCTCTTTCATGACATATGCTTTAGAAATCATTGGATCTTTAAGCCTTAAAAAAAAAAACTTTATGAATATCAACTGCATTATGCAAATTGCAAAAACTCTATTTCTTCACTTTTAGAAAAAAAAGTGGCAGTACATTGTTATCCAGTGTGCTCTGCAGCACTGCACCCGTTTATAAGGGCATGGAGAGAAAAGATAAGCAGAGACAATGACCGTGCAAAGAAACTTTGGACACTTAGCTACTGTGACATATTGCAATCATGATAAAGCTTACTAATAAGGATGGCTAAGGCCAGCGAGACCAAGAGGTCATGTAGGATCAAAGACAGAACTAGACGATAGCGAATTACTGGCACATGCCACCAGTTGGACAGGGGTTTGAATTACTTAAAGTAACAGTAGATCAACCTCAGTGATCTAATCTGTCAAAAGGACAAATAGCTTTCAGATTTTTCTGTCTTTGATTAAAAAATTCAGTCACTGCCTACATGCCCTCAGCATACTGTACATGGTGCACTTGACTGTGCTTTGCGCCTCTGCATCTTCGTATCACAACAAAAATTAGTGAGGCAATTGTTGGTGGCCAAAACTATAAAAATAGATGAGGAGTGCTGGAAAAGAATGTGTTGTTATCTCTTGCAACTAGATGCTTTTACTGTTTGGCCTTTGTCAGTATATCAGCTGTGGTTGTCATTGCATGTGTTCAGTTGCATATTTGTTCTAACAGTTTGGTGTTTATTAGTGTATTCACATTTTCAATGGATGCCTTGTATCATTTCCTCTGAGTACAAAATTATACATTAGCAACAATAAAGGTCTAAATATCATTTATACCAGTTGCCAAAACAGTGCCACGTCAACATTAGTGTACATTTCACAGTATTTGTGTATAGTATTGAACATGACCATTGTCTACCCCAAGCCTATGTTTGCTTCCTTGTTTGCTTTCTTTTGTCCTCAGTATTACATAAACAACTGGCACTGTCTCAGATTGCTCAGGAACCGTACATATATTTGACATTTTTATTACATAAACAAGAAACTAAGAATGCGCACCCAAAACTGTAATAAGAATAGTGTTTAGAGAAACTCTGATATTTTGAAATGTGTTTGACAGCTATCAGGATGAGAGTCTTCGTGCGGGTCACGTTGACACAATATATATATTATAACAACACTGACTGTTTTTCCTTCCAGCGCCTACCAGAACAATGACATCACTGAATTTGAGAAAATCTTGAAAACAAATCACAGTAACATAATGGACGACCCCTTCATTAGAGAGCACATAGAGGGTGAGTGGTGAACGTGACTTCAGTCCACATGTGTGGTTAATGTGTTGGAATAACATTTTGCTAAAGTGAAACTAATCGTTAATGTTGTGTTGCAGAGCTCCTGCGGAACATTAGAACTCAAGTACTTATCAAACTCATCAAACCGTACACGAGAATACACATCCCTTTCATTTCTAAGGTGAGTCCACGTGATCAAAACATGTCCCGCACAGTGGCTTTAGCTGTTATCTGTCCTCTCTGATCACATTCTGTCGGGAGATTATTTGACATTCATGTTGCGCTGATCGCCATGTTGCTTTGTGTGGATCTTTGTAAATAGACTATTCCTCTTTTCATGGCTCTGTATCAGTCATAGCAATGAAGAAAGAGATATAATTAGAAGAACGCACAAATATGATGTCACATTTTTAAGATACATGTGCCAAAAAAACTGATGATGAAAGATCTGGTCTCTTTGCAGCGTTAGCAGTTTGGTAGGAGAGGCAGAGCTTTATTGACATGCCTTAAAAGTTCTTTATGTGACATTCAGAGCATTAATACAGCAGCAAACCACTATTTGCTGTGTAAAGATATAGTGGAGTAAAGGCGTCCTTAGCAGAGAATGAAGTTACGCCACCTCACTTTGTATTGTAATCCAAGCTCCTCTGCAATTAGTTGTGGTGAGTTCGGCTACACCTGCACATTAGCACATGTGTATCCTATTGGCTAGCTCATTGTGGCGGCTCATAGGGCAGTTACTGCTGATACTGGGACCGCATCATTCGTCAGCACTGTTGCCATTGTTGAGCACTGTTTGGAGGTAGTATCATTAGCAGCTAGCTGCCAGCTCAGCAGCCTCTATGTTGATAACCGTGTCAGACAACTCATACTCTCTAAATTTCGCTTATCTTAAATTAGCATATAATACAAGAATTTAAAGTACAGTTTCACTACTAACATATATCACACATGATAATGACATCCACACACAAAAAGCTGCACAAAACCAAAAAAGTTTGCTGAGTTTTTTTCTTGTTAATTATTTCCTACAAAAGCTTTCTTCTAAATTATTGTTTCCCATGCTAATATTGTTTTTTTCTTTATTACTATAGTTTTCCAGCTTTGTAAATCACTTACAGGTTTACAAAGCAAAGTTGAGGGTGTATCTTGTAGATGACAATAACAAGAAGAGGAGCTTAAGTATTGACATTAGGAAGTAATAATGGTATTTCTTGGGTTCATCGCTCAATACACGTGAATGTCATCACTAATGCTTGTACATGGATGGTATCTGTTAACGCTTGTTCCAGCACATTCTCTGTATTTGTTCATGCATTTACTTATTAGTTTATGTACTTGCATTATAGACTCTCTACACAGGTGTTTCGCAACACATCAGACACAATATTTAGTCTGTGTGCAGTGTGTTCTGCGCTTCCTTGTTGACATAGTTCTTCACAGATAAGGCTGAATCTTGTCTGTTCTCCTTGTGTTTCAGGAGCTCAACATTGATGTGTGTGATGTGGAGAGTTTGCTGGTGCAGTGCATCTTGGATAAGTAAGTTTCTCCCTCACGTGCCTGCCAAGAAGTCAAAGAAAAAAGTAGCTCCCTTCCTGTAATCAGTTGTTGTTCCTCATAGTTTGCCTCCTTTGACGTCAAGAGAGTCAGATGGTATGAATCGACAGTTACAGTATCTTCTTGTGCTAAATTGATCTGCTGTTTACAGCTTCACATCCCAGCTGCTCTGGTTCTCTGATGTAAATGGCTTTCACTAGGAAGTGAAAACACCTAATAATCTCGTCTTCTCAAAGCTGTGTAGTAAAAATATTAAAAACTAATAGTGTTCATATTTTTTTTTCATGGTTGCCATTGTGCTCTGATATGTTGAAGACGTTTTTTTTTTAATTATTGCCAGTCATTTTGAAAGCATAAGCAATGAAAAAGACAGAAACATGTTTTTTATTGTGTACTCTTAGAGATTATTTGGGTGATTTTATAACCAGACATTCTCAATAATTTATGCCACATATTTCTTGTTGTCATTCATTGTCATAACTGCTTTACCCCACAGTTAACAGCCAGATCAAATATATTATTGTGTCTACAAGAAGATTGTGAACTGTTGAATTAGCATTTTGAAGCCCTGACTTTTAAAAACTACACAAATAATCTAGCCATTAAATACTATTTTCAGATTCCTAAGCAACAACTCCAATCCTACACTTACTGCTCTTCTTCCAAGTCACAACACAAGACAGCAACATGTCACTAGATCAGTTTCCTATGCACCTATTCCTGTACAGCCTTACAAAAGCAACTATGGTCAGAGATCATTTTGTCACACTTACGCTAAGATCTGAGACGTGATCACATACTACATTCGAGCAATAACCTCATTACACATTTCAAACATGCATATAAACACTGTGTGGTGGAAGGACAAACATGCAACCACTGACTTAAAACCCATATCCATTATACTCACTCCACTTCAGTCTGCTACTCTGCTGTCTATGTAGCTGCCTACGTTTTGGTGTTTTGCCTCTGTTGATTTTTAGTTTTTATTTTGTATTGTAATGTGTTTTTGTTGCATAACAGGAACCTGCTGAAAACCAGTTTTTAACTGAGTCAGGCCAGGTTTAACTGTAACACACAATGTTACTTTTAATCCCTTTCCTGTATAAATACATAAATGAAATGAAAAGCTTAATTGTAAGAGCCTTACTAATCTATAGCTATTTTGATAATGCAACATGTGTGACTTCTCTGCTTACTTTCTTTTCTTTTTCTTTCTCAGCACAATCCACGGCCGAATTGACCAAGTCAATCAGCTACTAGAACTGGACTACCAGAAGAGAGGAGGGGCTCGCTACACAGCTTTAGACAAATGGACAAATCAGCTGAACTCTCTCAACCAAGCCATTGTTAGCAAGCTCACATGATGGCATGTAAAATCAAGAGACAAGGAAAATGGCATGTTCGAATACATCCATAAAGTATGCTACTGTGCTTCTTCAAGTAAATCCTCTGAGACAAGATGCACAGCACAACTTTTGAGAATGCCACCATCAATTTCAAGAAGACTCCAGGAACCCCGAGAACGTGTTCAAAGTGTGTTGTTTTGTCGTGATGAGAGGAAATCACCGACACTTATTTTTGTTTTTCGTGCTCCTGATTGGCAGATCCTTCCATGTGCAACACACAAACGCTTCAGTTGTTTAAAAAAAAAGTCAAAATGTGTATGAAAACGTGTACACAGTATTTTAATGTATACTGTTGCCTGTTGGTAATAAACGGATTTCTCTCAGCACTAAAAGGATTCAGCTGCCTTTGACTAGCAACTGTTTTGACTCTGTGACTGACGAGTAGGAGTTGAATAAAATCTTTTAACTGTCATGAATAAGACACACAGAAATCTTTCTTTCACTCGATTTAAATCACACAGGATATTTATTTGCACTCGTCACACACTGCGTTTGCCAGCAACGAAAAGCCTTTTTGAGCCTCGACGGCTTCCGTTCCAGGTGACTCCCATTTCCACTCTGACAGCAGTTAGCTCACTCGCAGCGAGCCCAGGCTACAAGCTAGTGTGTGCAGAGCGCAGCCAGCTGACGCAGCAACAGTCGGCGGTGGGGTGCAGTTAGCGGTTCCTGGGAACTGGGTGTGAGTCTCTCCTAAGCCTTCGGTGATTATTACTATTCACAATGAAGAAATTAAAAAGGCCCACATCCTGACGTCCACATTTTGGTCAATGACTGCCTGTCGCGGTGTCGGTGACTGACATGGACGCTAGTGACAATAAGGTACAGTTCATTTTAAAATTATCTGTTTTTCGGTTGGGGTCTGGCTAAAAGATTTAGCCTGTGGACGAAGGGGCATAACGTTAGTTTATCCAACCGAGGCCCAACATCGCACTCTCGTTAATGTTATCCAAAACCTTTTATTCCGTTGTTATAATTACAAATAGCAGCGTTGGTTATCGGTGAGTTAAATTAGCCGTGTCAATGGCACGATAGGTTTTGGTGTTTTGTCCTGGGAAGCATCAATCAAACAGTTATCCCATTTGGCTAGTATGCTAACGTTAAAACGGCTAACGGTGACCGTTGCTCATTACAAAAGATAGCGGATAATGCATTTCTTGTCGTCTGTCACAGTTCATTTCTTTTCTTTCATTTCGTTAAACGACACAGGTTTATTTCCGTGACAGATTTTTTATTTGATAAGCCGTGAAAGACAGTCTGGTGTTAGGTGCTAGCTTGGTTAGCCAGTTAGCGTCAAAGCTAAACATCTCAGCTGTCATCTGACGGTGCTTGTCATTTTCAGCAGAGCGACAGTTACAGCTAGCAGTGTGATGGAAATCGTACTTTGTCACAGTCTGGAGAGGTTGACTTAACGACATGGTTTCAGTCCGGTAGGAATGTGTGCAGTAGAGCTTTGTTGTTGTCAAGGGAGGCGGAGATGTGTCGTGGGTCGTCAGTAGAAGAATATCTGGTTCCTCTGCATGCATGGCATTCTTCTGACGCTGTTTGCAATGCAGAAAGTTTAGTTAGATTGTGGCTGGTGTAGTGTCCTAGGGCGTATTGCCAATGCCTCATATTAACCTGTATCGAACATGGTGTTTTTTGGGGGCATGGGGTCTCCTCAGGTGAAACTCCCTGCGTCTGAAAATGTGTAATCCAGTGATATTGACAAGTTCTGTCTTCATTCAAGTGAAACTTTGTGAAAGCTGTAATGCATATGCTCTGCTTTCTACACAGCCCATCCGGCTTTCAGCACAGAAACAGATACTGTCTGTTAGTGTTTGAAAGCAACTGGTGTGAGAGTAAGTGCTTACACAAACAGAGGCTTGTGAGATCAGTAGCCCCCAGTCTAATCAGTCCGAGATCTGTCATCCACAACGAATGCACATCTGGCTCTGACCTCATTGGCTTTTCCACAATCACAGCCATTCTCACTCACCCTCTCACTAACACACAGATACTACAAAGACACACATGGCCGATTTAAGATACGGATCCTCTCACCGGCTCTGTTTTCCTTCCTTTACAGCTTTGTCTTTCTTTGTTTGATAGTAGCTCCACTGCTGCTCAGAATTCTAGATTCACCATAAGTGCACACGAGGCCTCCATGCTATGGCTTCATGTATAATTAGCTTATCCTGTAGTACTGTCCCTACTTTATCCTCTCAAACTTAAGCCTATAACAACACCCTATCAGCCATACTGTACCATCGTACAGATTCAGACTAATTACTGCAGCCCAAACCCTTGCAGCCATGTCAGTCTGGGCATGGAGAAGGGTTGCAACTGTATGAGATTATCATGATGCGACAACTGTCTCAGGAAATATCACGGTTTCATAGTATACAGTGTTACATAATTATAATTATTTTGACTAGTATCAATTACAACAACTCTTAAAGGAACATAAATATAATTATTTTGGTAGGGCTTTATTATAATTGCAATCTGAATCAGTTTTCATGTGTAACAAGTATGACATGCAGTCAAGGAGTAAAGGAGGTGCACATGTGCAGGTAAGATGACAAAGATTTGTAAAAATCTTTTCTTACTCTAGTTTGGTCTTTGCTGAACTGGTAGAGCAGGCTCCATTCACCGTGATTCTATTGAGATAGGATGGGATCTATAGATTATCTAAGAAAAAGTGAGAGAACCACCCACTGACAGCAGCAGTGGGAGACAATAGCTGTCTGTGTGTGACATCCACTGGCTGCACTGATACTCTATTCATGCATCCCGACCACTGTTTCAGGGAAGTGAGGGGGCGCCTTTGTACTCTGAACTCTGTCACCTCTCCTCATCCTTTGCAAAATAGCAGATTATTTTAATGGGACCTCTCGGACAGAGCTGCCACCTCGGGTTAGACCAGTGCCACCATGATGTCAAATGAGGAGCACTCAGAAGTGTGAAGGTGCATCCCAGACAGCACTGGAAGACGACAATGACAGAATAACATAACTGCCCTTCCTGTCCTGTTCTTCAATTAGGCAAAATATTTTGGGGTTTTGCTACAAATTGGTGATTTCAAATACTTAAAGTTTTATGGTATTATAGCCGTAATTCTTTGACATGTTCAGCAAAATCACTGTAAGATGAGAAAATGATAGTTTCGTCACAGTGTTTTGCTCATTTTCATGAGGATGTATTGATAGTTTTTTTTGTCTTGCAAGGAAATGAAAGAATTTATACATACATTGACAGACATGATATTATGATTCAAAGTTCTTTATTTGTTATAAAGAAAATCCTTCAACTAATAACATAAATTATAATCATGATTTACACATATTATGATTTAAAAACAAGGATTTTGACATGAATTGCTGTCTTGTTTTTTATGTGTAGTATACAGTAATAATGGCATGTTTTCCGGCTTGATTTTTTGTGATTTATTAAGGGGATATGTGGGCCTGCCTGTGACATGGTGTCATCACATGCCTTATCCATTTGAGGCTGTCTCTAGTTTTCTACAGTACAGTTGTCTGAAGTGGCCGATTGAGCTCAGAAGTACTGTAGTGTTTCAGTCCCAAGCCTGCCTTCAGACGCACCAGTCCTCTAATCTTTGGCCTTTCTGTGGCCTGCTGTACCATTTCCTACAGCACCACAGCCTGACTGTTGGCTGGGTGTCAGCGCCATAAATCTGGAGACCCATTAAAGCTGACTGACTTGAAGAAGACATCGACTTAGTGCACAGTGACTTGGAGAGGACATTATTGTGCCTTTGCCTGCCGTAAATGTGTCACAGTTTTTTAACCAAATTGATCTATTTAGCTTTTGATTGTATGTTTGTCTTGTGGTCAATTGTACACAGGAAATGACCTTTTGTTTGAGTGCACTGAAACTCTGTGTTGCCTGTGATGTAACGCAGAAGTGGTGCTTAAGGGTCATTTTTTTTCTGGCTACCTTTCATTCCTCTCAAGAAATGTTTTGCAGCAGTAAAGTCATTGCACTGGGAGTACGTCTTCACATGCACATTATGACACACAGTGTTTATATATGTGTGTGTTAGGGATAATAGTGAGACTTTATTTGGATAGTCCACTTACAGATACTTTGAAGATTATTATATTTCAACGGCAGATTAGTTGAGATTCAACAGTTCAGTTGTTTTGCTTTCAACCTGTGCTGCATAGTCTGAGTCAATTGTTGTCATACTCATACTCGTCAATAGTACTGATTCTCATCAATAGTCACACTTCCCGCTAGAGTTACCAGCACTGATTTGGCCATAATCCAGATGTTCATGTGAAGCAGTTTGACTCATGATGGCGATCTTCCATCTAAGTCCAGTTTCACTGCTGTTGTTCCTCTCTTTTTTGTGAGTTTAGACCTGTTTAGAATTAATAACTGTTTAGCAGCGTCCATAATTTAGTAAAATAATCTGCAGTTTGTGTCTCACAACAAGTCTCAGTCTGGTGTCTGTCCCTTGGTGCCACTATGTGTCAACAGCTTTAAGGGAATTGAACAACACAGCATTAAAGGCTTCAAACACTTGCTTTAAATGTACATCTGCTATTACTGTACATATCAATTTCGACTGTTTTTTAGCCATAGATAACAGCCATTATGAAATAAGATGTTTAGAAAAACAAACGATGAACTTGTTTTTGGCTTTGAGACTTACCTCACTGTTGACCACATTTACAAGAAACCGGTCATTGTTTATACTCTTCACCTCTGTTTATCTGGCTGCAGATGTCTCAGTCACATGAGAAATTGACTGTCAAAAATAGCTTGACGTGTTGTGTACTTTGCCTAGATCCTCTGGCAGTTGGGTGTGATGTCATCTTTGAACTCAAAGTTTTATTTGCTTGTGTTAAGGCCTGATACGTTTTTTATTGATGGTGGTTGACACTCAAGACTGTAAACTAACTGGAACAGTATGAAGAAATCAGTGCTCAGCTGTGATTACCACTAAACAAATGAGAGGTTGATCAGGAGACCATTCCCTTTCTCTCTCTGTCAGACATTCAGTACTTACAAATTTACAGATCTCATTAGGGATTGCTCCTAATGACTATTTTACCTGACATTTAATCAGAAGTGTAGATTTAGACTAGTTTACTCCTATAAAAGTAAAAAGACACGCAGAAAACAGTCAAAGTGGGGCACAATTTAATCCGCAAGATTAAACATTGTCCATTGGCCATTTTAAATCAGTATTTAAGTTTTTCAATAAATAAATTGTATTGTTAGCTGCTGAAATGTGTGACACTTTGCACAGGTGCCTTGTGGACATTGTGTCTTATCTTACAAAATGTGAAAACATATCACAAATCCTTATCTTTAACCTACAAAACATAGGAACAACTCACAAAATAAAACCTAACAAATTACATTTATTGAGAACAGTATTCTTTAGCTAAAATAAATCTTTAGGAAAAGTGCCTGATTATTACAACAGCATTTTCACTGGGTGAACGCAATTGCATAAAACACAACTTAAAATAAAATAAATCCTAATTATAATAAAGTTTAACCCACAAGTGTTTTTGGTGCCTACTAAGGAGGGTGGCAGCGTTAATTCAACAATTTAACTGCTGGGGCACATCCCTTCCTCTTATACAGTTGTAGTTCTTATAATGTATTGAGAGTCGATGTTGATGAGATGTGTCCGTAGACTTTTAAATTTTAAGCCCTAGAGATAAAGCTTATCGAATTACACAAACCTACTAGATCAATAAAGTCAATTTATGGAAGAAGGTAGGTGTGTTTTCATGACGTTTTCATGCTGATATGAATTGCTGCTTCCACCCTAGAACTATCCCATTTAATAGGTGTGGGATGGCAATAACAATAATGAGATGATATGATCCGCTGTACCGTGTAGCTACAGAGGAAACAGTTGGCTTGATACACTACAAGCAGAGAACATGGTGACTGACTTGAGCAACTTTATCTGAGCAATCTGAGAAATGGTTCTCTGCTCTAAGGCGTAGTCCTACTTCTCACTTAAATGAACCATGTAGTCATTAATAGGCTGCCGTTGCTCTCAGTGTGACAGTAATGGCTGCTCATTTTGTCTTTTCGTGCAGGATGTGAAGCTTTCAGCCGAAGTGGAACCGTTCATCCCACAGAAGAAAGGTCTCGAAGGATCCCTAGTCAGCATGAGTCTTTCTGGAGAGGCAGGCGGAGGAGGAGGAGGCGGAGGTATGGGGGGAGGCGGTGGAGGGGTGGAAACCACTCCCATACCAAGCTACCTCATCACCTGTTACCCTTTCGTCCAGGAGAACCAACCTAACAGGTACTGTCTCTCTGTCACAGCTGGGGAAGGGGGGTTAGAGGAGTGGGTGAGACTCTAAAGATAGCTGCAACAACCCCTTTTAATCTGAGCTAATGGCACCAGCGTTTCTGGTTCATGATAATTATGGATTTCGGCGATGCTGTCAACTTTGGCAGAAATAATGTAATTCCTTGTGGCATTGTGGGAAGTCTGGTGTCCCCATTTTGAACCGCCCAGGAACAATCTGCTCTCTTCTGGACTTCTCTATTTTCAGAATAACTCATTCAATGCTCTGTTTACTATAATAAGAAGAAAACAGCCTCCCTAATGTCGTGTTTCTCAAAAGAGATCACGATGAAATCCTTTAAATAGTGTGTTGAGTTAAAGCCATTAAAGACTGCTCAGTAGTTAAAGACTGTTTAATTATGAATGGAAACCTCCCCAGAGTTACAGAGTGTACATGGAACCACACTCTATGTTTCCAGTGGCTCTTTCTTTGTCCAGAGTGATCTGCTGTATCCTGCACACATCCGCTCTTCTGTTTCCTTCCCCCCTATTTGAATGCAAGGAAATGCCCGCTATAGTAGACTGGCTGTGAAAATGTCATCTGGATCCTTATCAACGTTTCTGCATACCATTTACACACCCCCTAACAAACCAGCCATCATGGACATCACTGCGACATCACAGATGTTAACCCATGGAACGTCAGCCCTCTCTTGAGCCGCTCTCCTGCAAAATGGGCTTTAATCTCATTTTGTGGAACACGTTGAATGAGTCTCCTCAGCACTGTTGCGTGTTTAGAAAAAACATACAATGAGAGGTGTTTCAAATAAGAAAAACAATGTCTAAAAAACTTAACACAATGCCCTGATTAATTCAGGACGTCGCAATCAAGTTTCTCTACACTAGAGTACGTGAGTTTTTTAATACTGAATATCTGCCAAGTGGCAACTCCCAGAGCTGAAAAGTAAAGCCAACGTGATACCAAGGGTAATATAAGGACTACATTACACCTTCCCCATTGGTATTTGCTTGTACAGTGCTGACATCAAGCAGCAACCTGCAGGGCTGACAAATGAAGCTAACGCGGTACTGCCAAAAACTGCAGTTCCTTGAGTGGCCACTAGAGGCTGGCTCCAGAAGTGAGTCAATCCCTAAAGGCCGACATACTAAAATGCTCAACTTTACAGCAGAAATAAACATGTTTACAGTCTGGTATAAAAACTGGTCTCGGCCTTTACAACTAAAACATTCGTGACAACTGTACAGGGGAGTGAATATTGATAAAACTCATCCGTTACATCTTAGTAAGGCTTAAAGTTAAGCAATTTCAAGGGCGGGCCGCTTTGAGTGACAAGCTGTCTGCAGATAGTGTCCTTGGGTTCTCAGTCAGATCCACCCCTTGCTCCTCCAAAACTCCACCCTCTTGTCCAAGTATGGTCACATCTGGCTCCAAAGATGGCGACGCCCAGAATGCCAAACTCGAGGCAGGGTGACGTACAGTCTGCCAATATAACAATACAACAACAGTATATCCTGCATCACAACCTTCCTTTTATGGTTTCATATGAAGCTTTATAGAGAGTCCGCTAGTATTTTGTATAATATAAATAGCGAGAGAAGCGCCATTTTGTTAATGTCGTGGCAGAAAATTTTGGATTGGATTTGGACAGACTCTCAATCCCTGCAGCCACTAATAGAAAAAATGCTGTCATCGACAAGTCAGCATCTGTAAAGCAACTTTCACATTAAAATTTCACTGAAATCGACAAAAATCACCAGAATCACTCAAAGCCCTGGCAGAGACTAATTATTTGATTTTAGTGGCTCTTCGTACTTGAAGAGCAGAATATCATGTACTTGAACATGTTACCTCTGTACTTCTTTACAGGCAACATCCTATGTATAATGGAGGGGAGCTGCGCTGGCAGCAGCCTAACCCCAGCCCTGGTGGTTCATACCTGGCCTACCCCATCTTGTCCTCACCCCAGCCCCCTGTCTCCAATGACTACACTTACTACCAGATCATGCCTGCTCCATGCCCACCTGTGATGGGCTTCTACCAGCCCTTCCCTGGCACCTATGCCAGTCCTGTGCAAGCTGGAGTGGTCAACCCTGTCTCAGCAGATGTCAGTGAAAGGCCACTGCCTCTGGGGCCAGCGTATGGAATGGCCAGTCAGAGGGGGAGAGGCATGATCCGACCTAATGTTCTCCCAAAGGTACAGAAGGTCAATGGCTTATTGTGATACTGTCACACTGACGTCATGTGTTATTTGTCTCACTGAAAAGTGTCCCTCCTCATCCTCAAGCTGTTTACTGAACATGCTCTGCCTCTTTTTCTTTCTTCTGCAGCAACAGCTGGGCATGTGCCAGCCTCCAAGGGGCCGCCGGCCTCCAACTAGGAGTGTAGCTGTGCAGAAGGAGGTGTGCACCTTGGGGCCTGATGGTAGAACCAAGACAGTCATGCTGGTGGATGCAGCACAACAGACCGGTAAGAATACAGTGACAATAAGATATGCCCTACAAGTTATACAATGCAGGCTCTAAGTTATTTAACAATAAAAAAAATCAAATGAAAACTCTACCTAGATGAGATGCCTGTTAGTTGTAGCAGTGGGGAAATTATGAACTTGATTTTCCAGCCGAGCACATGGCTGACGTCACTGATGTTCTTTAATACTGTAGTTAAAAGGAAACCGATGTTTAAAACATTCCAGACTTTGTTGAAGTTCTCCGCTTAGCCTGTGAACAAGAACCTTCCCTGTCAAAGAGGAAGCAGGTTACCATGCCAGTAAAAGCGGTGTCTTGTCGCACAGGTTGATGTTGATGATGCTTGTGCTGAACTTCTGAAAGGAGTGGAATGCAGAGTTTCCAGTTGGAGGGCTGAACATGTGTGCAGCTCATGATGTCACCAGAGATACCTCGGTTACTGAGAGCGCTAATGAGCATGTGTAAAAATAGTTTAGTTACTTAATTGTGGTTTTGTGTCACATCAGGCAGTTGACTCAAGGTAACCTTGGTCCAAGTTTTTATTTTTTTATTATCATGACAGCAGTTTTATTCTACTTTGTAACACTGTGTAATTAGTTCAGTTCAGGTCTGAGCTTCTCTTACTTTACCTTCAGATTTCCCAGGTGAGGTGTCAGGGCGTTGTGCTGGTGAGCGGGCCAGTCCCCTGCTGTGGAAGAACCGAACAAAGAGAAGACGGGCGTCCCATCCAGCTGAAAGCTACAATGAGCAGGGCGCCAGTGAGGCAGATATAGACAGCGACAGCGGCTACTGCAGCCCCAAACACAACCAAGCAGCAGGAGTAACACAACGAACAGCAGAGAACACAGCAGCACCCACGGTAAGTTGGCTACTTGGCATCAGCTTCAGATTTGTTTAAAGTCCCTTAAAAATGTCTGACCTTGACTACACGACATGTACCTGTGCAAAGTTTGTCGCTACACATTCCTCTACTAAAGGGAGCAATGTCTGTGCATTTCCCTAAAATCTGAGGTTCAAATGCACGCTGGGCAAGCTAGATTAGGTACATCACTAATACGAAAGCTAATCATTGTCATATATAGGGACACATGTGGATGGGGGAACGGACTTTGACACAACACCAGCAAAGAAACCTGAAACCTCCAGTGCAGAGTAAACTTGTTAGAACAGAGAGCATTAGCATTAGCTTTAGCATAGCGAAAGTTTTGACTGGATGTAAACCGGACCCTGAAGCTTCCCTCCACTATCTACCAAAACACCCATCATAGCAGATATTATTGTATGTTTTACAAGCACTAACACTGTGTCAGCCACAGCAACGGGTACGTTTTATAAAAAATTAAACCCCTGTACAGTTGTCATGAACGAGGAAATTATCTATAGAGACCAAAACTATTTTTTGTACCAGGCTATAATTTTGTTTACTTCTCTTGTTAAGCACTGTAAAGGGCATTTTAACTTGGGGGTCTGTGGGGATGGACTCTGTTTTGGAGCCAGCGTCAAGTGGCCATTTGAGGAATTGCAGTTTTTGGCACTTCCGCATTGGCGTCATTTTTCTGACCCGCATGTTCCTGCTTGGCATCATCACTGTACAGAACAAATATGAATGTGGGAGGTGTAATGTACTCCTTAAATTACACTTGCTCCTGACTCTCACAGTGTTATTAACATGTTCAGCAGACACTAGATATCTCAACTCGTCTTTTTTCTCTCCCCTCACCATATTTTCTGTCTTGTATAGGGAGTAGAGGCTGGTGTAATGACAGGTACGTTTGATGCAACATATTTTGAACATCTTTACACCATGCTTTCATGCCCATATTTCATATGCTTTTGTAGATATTAAAAATTAACCTGAGAATTACTATTAATTGTTTTTGTTCATTAGCAGGTACGTGGGTGAATGTGGCCTCTCAGGCTACCCCGAAATCCTGGGGGGACAGGAACGGCCAGTTTCACAGAGCAGACCAGAGGAAAAATCCTGAACAGAGAAACTTCTCACAGGTACAGTAGATCCCACTGGAGTAGACACTGAATAACAGGCAGCTGTTGGTCAGGAGAACAACTCTGGTATTAAGTAATGAGAATATGTAAAATGCATTTGGTTTTGCTGCAAGACTGCGTCCTTTTAGTCGTACTAAAGCTCACTGAGCAGCAGATGAGTAGGGATCAATGTACAGTAATTCTCTATTCAAACTGTCAGGAACAGAGCCCAGATGTGTTTACTGGTGTTGGAGGGAACAGCTGGTGTCTTATGCTGATTTTGGCTATATAAAAATAATGTGTGATATAAGCATCCTTAATTGGCTGAAACATGAATTCATGAAATGTACTACTATCTGATAACACCCGGACAGTTTTGAGAAAAACTTAAAATATATGTAGTACTACAATTACATGAATATATAGTAGCACTGTACTGAATGTCATTTTTTTCCACATTTAAAGCCTCTTTTGGGGTTTCTAAATGATGCTTCACGTGTCTGTTGTCATGTTTGATGACATGATCACCCTAAAAATAATATCATCCTCAACTTGAATAAAGTGATTACAAGTTAGTCTTTTTTATTAAATCAACATTCTTCAATAAATAATTGGAATTTATGGTGCTGTTAGATTGCTGCTAGACTGCCCCAGTAATACAGGTGTGGCAAGAGGAAGAAAAAATTGATTTTTGACCATAGGGAAAATGTTGTTTTTAAGAGGCGTAACGCCAACAAGTATGGACTTTTGGACTTTATAACGCTCTGGAGTTATTGGAAATCTGTGGATCTCACAAGCTAAAAACAGTCCTACACAGCCACCACTGAATTCTAATTCTACAAATAGTATAATACTGATAATATTAGCGTAGCCTAATCTTTATCTGCAACTGTGCAGAAATAAAGCGTTTAAACTGAATGCAAAGACATGCAAACTGTAGAGCCACTTGTGTTGTCTGTGTGAAGCCACCAAACTTAGCTATGTTTGCTCTCACCTCCTTTCCTGCCATGTTTCCCTTCATTCAACAGCATGTGCACAAACACACAGTTGTAATCAACATATCAAATACCAGTGATACCTGCCTGACCTCTGTGTTCTCCACCCATCTTTGCCTTACAGGATTTCCACAGTGGCTATCCAGGGCGTGTGCCACCCAACCAGTCAGAACAAAGGCTGCAGCCAGCAGTGGTCCCTAGCACTGAGCTCACCCCAGAACCCCTCTACTTTGAGGTGAGAAAAGGTTTTTTGTAATTGTATATTTTACTGTTCCCATCACTTGCATTATAGATTTATTTTAGTGTACGTTTATTTGTAGAGTTAAAATGTTTTCTACATGTTTGTCAGGATGAAGACGAGTTCCCAGATCTTGCTACTGGAGGGGCCGTCCAACGTGGCACCAAAGCAGAATCTACTGCAGCCCAGACACACAACGTAAACACAACCACGCAACCTAAACTGCCCAAAAACCTGGTAAGGGAAACACATCTGTCTTTGAAGGCTCTCTGTGTTCACCACCCCATACAAAAGTGATGCATATAAATTATTATTATTATTTTATTAAATAAGTTTGACTTATAATAATTCAAATGTAATTCTTTTTTATGTCAAATACTGAATTATAAAATTATGTCTAATGCTAAACTAAGAGAAGTAAACATGGGCACTGGATTTTGGCCAATCTCTGATGCTGTGTTCACACCACATGTGACAACGCAACAGCGTTACATTGTTGCCGAGTCGCAGTTGAAGTGTCGCTCAAGCAGTCGTTAACGTAGTTACAGCTTCAGGGGCTTATGTGTGTCTGCTGCTTGCCATAAAGCAACTCGACTGAATGCTAAGTTTGTATTTGGTCCAAAAAAAATATCTGTGCTTTTGATCTGCGTACACCACAGTGCACATAAAGCTAGCATAACGTTAGCTAACAAGGCTAAATAACACAGGGCCAAAGCTAGAAACAAACACGATTGTTCATCTCAGTTTTGTGCCATTACTCTGAATTTTGTATTTGTAATAATGTTGTAGGGGCAGCACCTGTAGCTTCAGTAACAGTTCTTCCTTCCCTACCGGGAGAGTCACTTGTGTTACTTGTCTTGTGTTAACTGATCGTCTTTGTGACTTCACTGTCAGTGAACTTGTTGCCTTCTTAAATTAGCAGCAAGGTGGGTGGTGCCCCATATTTAACAATACTGCTGCATGATTTGAAGACTGTAAATGCAATGTAAACATCAGGCAGCAGTATACACAGTGGTATTAACATCTCTGTCAGTGTGTTTATGTTGTGAGCGTTTGAAGTAGTGCGTGATAAGAAATTTCACAAGCCAGTGGGAGAGGCACACACACACGTGGGCACATACTAATACACACACTCACACACACACAGGCTTGAAAAAGTTCAGGAATACAGAGAGAGCACTTTGGAAAGAACATTGATTTTTGTACAGAATTTGGGTCAGATCTGTGGTTGTCGATTTATGCAGACAATTATCTGACTCTAGTGTTAGTTAATATTTACAACCCTACTAAATAATTATTTGCGTCTCTACTTGCATTACAGCTGGACAACCTGCCAGAAAACTCCCCTATCAACATTGTGCAGACCCCAATCCCCATTACCACCTCTGTTCCCAAGAGGGCCAAGAGCCAGAGGAAGAAGGCTCTGGCTGCTGCGTTGGCCACTGCACAGGAGTATTCAGAGATCAGCATGGAACAGAAGAAACTACAGGTATAAACTTGCACTGTCAGCTGGTCCTTACCACTGCCTGGCATATGATAACCATTCTGATCTTCAGTTGTATTTGACTGGTTCATTGGTGCGACCTTGTTCTGCCTTTTCTTTCCTTACCTGGCAGGAGGCCTTCACCAAAGCAGCAGGGAAGAAGAGTAAAACCTCTGTGGAGCTGGACCTGGGAGACATGCTGGCAGCTTTGGAGAAACACCAGCAGGCTATGAAGGCCAGACAACTGACCAACACCAAGCCACTGTCTTTTACAGGTATTCATAAACTCAGACACCAACAAGCTGCATCTGGGTGTTAGCGGTATAAAAAAATAAACAAACCACCTACAGAAAACAGGAATGGTCAAGGGAAGCTAACAGTTGAATTATAAAGAAAGTCTGAACAAAATATTGTGAATTTCAGTGGAAGATTTCAAACTTAACTTGATGGAGAGCGTTTGGACGGAAGAGCTTTTGTAGATATTTTATTACACCTGCTCAGACGTCTCACCCCTCAGGTTATTCAGCTGCTGGAGGAAGTTTGGCTCCCAGGAAGCTAACCGCTATCAGTAGTTTTGGGCCTGTTCACAAGTAATCGCTTTTTGGCTTAAGATTTATACAGTTAGTGACTATATTTGAGACACAACTTACATTTAAGTGGGGGAAACTCCTTTTTGAATTCATACTTTCAACATCAAACATTAGAGCAAAATACTGATTTGGAGTACTGAGTGAAGCTGCTGGAACATCAGTTCCAAAGAAATGAATGAATTCAGTCATCCAGGCTACATAGAACTGGTGTGATGTCATTTATGAAATGTTTGTAATGAAAAGAATTATTACTTCAATGTACACATATCTTGCCTGTACACTGACTTTGTTATCCTCTCCAGTTGGAACGACTACTCCATTCCACGGTTCAGGCTCGACCGGCGTGCCGTCCATGTTGAAGGGTCATCAGCAGCCGTACTCAGCTCCACACAACTCCCTGGACTCCACCGCACCCCGAATCAAGAGAGGGAAGGAGAGGGAAATTCCCAAAGTAAAACGGCCAACAGCCCTCAAGAAGGTTAATGATTTAAGTTATCGCTTTGGAGAGGAAGATTATTTTAGTCTACATAAAAACTGAAACAAGGAATGGAGATCTTCAGACCTATAAATCTATTCAAGTGTGCTTGCTTTGACATTTTTGTTCTGTGTTCTGATAGATTATCTTGAAGGAACGTGAAGGGAAGAAAGGGAAGACGAGTGTAGAGCAAGAGTCTTCAGGCCAGGAGGAGCACGGAGATGAGTGTTTACATTTCACTGATGATCTTGCACGAGAGCCTGCCTCCCAAGAGGGTGAGGATAATCTATTATCGAGAAATGAAAACAACTCAGTTGTTTACGCATGTGTTTTCATTCATGATACATTTTGTAATTGTTATTTCTGGTCTGCTGTTCGTACCACAGACAATGGTCTCAGTGTGCCCAGTGATGCATCCCTTTCCCCGGCCAGTCAGAACTCTCCATATAGCATCACCCCCGTGTCCCAGGGTTCTCCTGCCAGCTCTGGCATCGGGAGTCCCATGGCCTCAAACGCCATCACCAAGATCCACAGCCGACGTTTCAGAGAGTGAGTACACACTCTCACCCAACACAGAGTGAGAAACAGAATATTGATTGGGGAAGACCTTTTGTAGGAATCCTTGGCATGGAAATGTCCCAAAAAATGCACCATGTGGTAACAAAAATATTTAGCAAAGCAGATACTTGTCCCACTCAAAAACCAGAGCTTTGGCTGTGAGAAGCGCACTCTGAAAGTTAACGGGTGTTTTTAAGGGCGGGACTGTACAATAAAGAATTGTAGAGTATGGCACAGATGCCAAGCACATTGTCTCTTCACAGCAAAAATGTATGCCAGCGGTCACAAGCACAGCTTTGTCCCTCTGTGTCCTCTGCTGTAGGCCTATTGTCCCAGCCCACCCTTCTCTAACAGATTTTGCATTTAAAGCCTCCAAAAGGCCTCTGTAGCCAAGCTCCTCCTCTCAGCCCCGACCCGCAGGACCCTTGTTCCTCAGGCCACACTACGTAGGTCTTCCGATAGATACAGAGTTCATACGAGGTCCTTGAAATGCTTGAATTTAAATCAAGTATTGCACTACCTTGAAAAAAGCCCTTTCTCAAACAAAGTGCTCAAAATGGCCTTGAAATTATAATGATCAACATATATATTTTGAAGTCTGTTTTTTAAGTAATAATAATTAAATTGCGCAGAATCAGAAATCGCTCAGCTTTTTAAATTGTTTTAGAAATTCTGACGTGTCACTTACCACAGCGTGCACTGCCTCTCCTTTCTTCCTTGAATTTCTGATGTTCTGCCTGACATCATAGTTTATTTTTACCTCATTCCACTCTTGACACCTTAGCAAAATCAGTAGGCCTAAACATAACATGACTCAATCCTTTAAAACCTGAGAAAATTCACATGGTTTCTTTTAGAAATGTGGGAGAAGGCAATGAGCACGAAAGAAGAAATTATACAAAACATTTACAAAAAATAAGTAAAAAGAGAAAATTAGACAAGAATTTTCAAAAAAAAAAGAAGAAAGAGAAATATATAGTAATGATAATTATAAATATAGTTAGTTTTAGTTTTTTTTTCTTTTTTCCTTAGCTTTTTTTAAAATAACTTTTTAAATTTTCTATTTTTTGTGCAATTTGTGAAACATTTCTTACCAAGTTTCTCAACACCTTTTTTCCCCATGTTTTTGAAAAAGAATTGCACAAATTTGCTCAGGGTTCAAAGGTTTAAATACTTGCGAAAAGCATCCGAAAGCAGTACAAGAAAAGTGATGTTGCTCCAGGTTTCAGAGGGTTACCTTAATGAGCTAGTTTTTCATCATGATTTGTTGTCCTCTCTCTTCAGCGGTGTGTTGATGTAATAGCTGCACTGAAATCGAAAATTAAGTTCCAGCTGACAACATTTCCGTGTGCTACTTATTGATAGCTCTATTTTAAATATATTTTTTGTTTCCTTATAAGGTGTACCCCTTTTTTTATTGATCACAACATTGTTAGCTTGATAGCCAACCAAAAGATGAAAACATTGTTTTGAACATCTGTAACCTCCATTATTTTTTTCTTCCTGCAGGTACTGTAATCAAGTGCTGAGTAAGGAGATCGACGAGAGCGTCACTATGCTGCTACAGGAACTGGTTCGCTTCCAGGAGAGGGTCTACCAGAAGGACCCCACCAAGGCCAAATCCAAACGCCGCCTGGTCATGGGTCTCAGAGAAGTGACCAAGCACATGAAGCTGCATAAGATTAAGTGTGTCATCATTTCTCCCAACTGTGAGAAGATCCAGGCCAAAGGTAAAGAATGTTGTCAGACTGTCCTGCATCAGATATTTTATCAAATCAACCCAGGTCTGACCATCTGAGCTGTAAACATGTTTATATCGGCTAAAATAGGTATTTTTTAAGATGTATCAAATGATAATGTGAAAGGGGTCACCCTGGAGTTATGAACCTATGAAAATGATCACCTGAATCTTCAGCTTTACTGCGCTTTATAGCAAGTTTCAGCTCATAGTTTAACTGTCCATCCCTCAATTTTGCAGTGTTCGTTCACTCGCTGCTCTCACAGTGTCAGCACCAAAAGACAGACTAATTGATGGACATAGTGATACTTCCTTAGAGAGTTGTGAACAGCAAGCTATTTAGCTCCCAGGCCCAACTTTGATATTCCCAAAACAGCAGGTTTTTGGACTTTTTGTTCCAGTCAGTAGCTGGTGTTTCTGTTGTTTTTGTTAATTTACTTTCTCAAGTTTCATACATTTGAGTCATTAATTGTTTTCTGTGTTGCAGGTGGTTTGGATGAAGCTCTATACAATGTAATTGCCATGGCAAGGGAGCAGGAGATCCCGTTTGTATTTGCCTTGGGCAGAAAAGCTCTTGGACGTTGCGTCAATAAACTAGTGCCTGTTAGCGTAGTTGGCATATTCAACTACTCTGGAGCTGAGGTAAGTTGCTACCATCCACTAAACCCTTTGACTCTTAGTACTTTATGATCTATCCACCCATTCAAAACTATATACAGTGATCAGCAGTTATCAACAGAGAGACACCTTGTATCATCTATAAGCACCTCATGGATTTGTTTTTTGTGTGTGTGTTTTACTAATGTGGTTAAATCCCTCTACCTCCGTCAGGGTCTCTTCAACCGTTTGGTGTCTCTGACAGAAGAAGCTAGGAAGGCCTATAAGGACATGGTGTCAGCTCTGGAGCAGGAGCAGGCGGAGGAGGCTCTGAAAAATGACAAGAAAGTCCCACACCACATGGGGCACTCCCGCAACCACTCTGCTGCTTCAGCTATCTCCTTCTGCTCCATCTTCTCTGAGCCTATCTCAGAGGTCAATGAGAAGGAGTACGGTAAGCTGATTTTCTGTCGTAGCTTTTTAGGGTTATCTGTCATCAGTGGTGGAGGATGTTTTTAGTTTCTTTACTTAAAGCTACAGTTGGCAACCTTTATTAAAATAATGTTTTGTTATATTTGCTGAAACTGTCACTACATGCTGACAGAAGTACATGACGCAGATAGTCTGTAGATAAAAATAATGTATTTGCAAGAATCCTCCACATGCGAATGAAAAAAGAAGACAATCAGAGCTGAGGAGTCTCTTATGGTGTGTACACACTGTACATGAAGTGAGCATTTCACACAGCGATATAACACAGTCAATACAAAGATGCAAGTAGATGTGAATTCACGCCAGGCAACGGGAGAGACGTGACTGATGCAACCTTACAAATTCGCATGACACTGTGTCAGGGGTCTGTCAGCATTGAGATCAAATTGAGACTCTTCTGACGTTACCGATATTCAGAATGCAAGGACAAACTTATTGTTGCTGTCTGTGGGCGTGACTTTTGTAAGCTTTTTTTGTTGCTTTGATTTAGGCTGTGGAAATTAAACAGCGGAGGGAGTGATGTGGTAATGCGCTGCCGTGACAGTAATAAACAGTGTTGCTGTCTTGGTTCACACTAGTTCAGAGCACGGAGCTTCTGTGTTTACTGTGTTCACATCACTTGATTACCACTGTCCGTTGTTCTTTACTGAAAACCAGTTAGCTCTTAGCTGTCTTCCCCAGTTTGTTAAAACAGCCATTAGCACAGCTGTTGAGAGCGAATATTCGCCAGTTTCTAAACACTCCATAAAATACTCCAGCAGCAGTATTTGTGCGTGAAAACTTGTCAAACTGCCAAACTAGGCAGCGTTGATCAAATATAATTCAAGATTCTGTTACTGCATTGCCTATTTTTCACCTCAGATGTTTTCAGAAACATTTTATAGTGTACTGTTAGCTGTAAGATGAGCAAGGTGGTCCGGCTGGTGGGCGGTGCTTCGTTTTGGCTCATCAGTTTTCAACATAGTGGCTCGGTCAAGTTACCAACTCCAGCTTTTAGTTAATGTGCTAGTTATGGTGTATAACAAATCCATTCATTCCCTCAGAGACCAACTGGAGGAGTATGGTGGAGACTTCAGATGCCCTGGAGCCTGTAGAAGCTGAGCCGAGTCGCCCTGCACCTTCCACAGCCACCCAGAAAGACAGTGACACCCTTGCAGCCACCACCAACGCCACCACGCCTGGCTCTGCTGCTCCCCAGCCCAGGGCGGCACCTCCGACACTGACACAAGGCAGCAGCGAGAGAGACGAGGTGCGGGTCGATGACCGGCTGGAGCTGGCCTCTCAGCAGAGCACAGAGACGGGCTCATTGGACGGGAGCTGCAGGGGCCCGCTGAACTCCTCCATCACCTCCACCACTTCCACCCTGGTGCCTGGGATGTTGGAAGAGGCAGAGGAGGAGGAAGAGGAGGAGGAGGACTACACTCCAGAACCAATCTCTGTGGAGGTACCCACCCTCAGCAGCCGCATTGAATCCTGGGTGTCAAAGACCTTGGAAAACCTGCAGCTGGGAAAGAGCCAAGAAAGTACAGAAGAGGAGGAGGAAGAGGAGGAGGATGAAGAGGAGAGAGGGCAGAGTGAAGAGGAGGAGGACCTCGATTCAGCGGACATCACAGAGACGAGGACGGAGGGCAAAGAGCAAGTGGAGGCAAAGAAGGTCACCGGTTGATGTCACCTCTCCTCCTCCTCCTCCTCCTCCTCCATCTGCTCTCACATACACTCATCCCCTCTGTCCTCTGTTGCTCTCTCACATCTGTCGTCACAGCAACCAGCAGCTTTCCTCCTTTGTCTCTAACCCCTGACACCAGACATAATCTCAGGTATCCAACCAACTGACCAACACTCACACACATTACAGACAAACTGACCAACTCACACAGCGTCGCAGACCAAACAACAACCAGTCTGAGGGACACTTCCTGACGTCAACACTAGTCTTGTAATTTAAAAGGACGCCCTCACTTCTTCGGCCCATAACCTGCTACACTTGAATCCAGAGGGAAGTTTGTGACTTTCCTCCTCCGAAGCTGAACTCTTTTTAGAGTCAGGGACGTTTCTGGGAGCAAGTGATGAGCGCTAAAAAGAAAAAAAAAGATGAACTGCTGTCTCAAGCTCACAGAGGAGGAAGGTTGGAACCTTTCAGCTCCCATCTTACTTTATACAGAGCTCACGAGGTTTACAGCTCTGCAAGTGTTTGTGTGCTTGTGCGTGTGTGTGTGTGTGTGTGTGTTTACAGGCACATAGTTTGCATTTATTTTTGCTGTGTTCTTTCGCTTTATCTTTGTAAATAATGTGTGTTTTTCACCCGCTCCACGAGGGAAGGAGAGACATGCATTTCTAAATTACTTCTTGGTTGGTATTTAGCTTTCATCGCAGAATATTACAGTGTCAGGGGTTCTGTCTTTCTACCAAAACCACTCCCGTCATGTCGGTCTTTAGAGAGTGTTTTTTTTTTTTTTTTAATGTTCAAATAATAAGTGTCCCATTCTGTATTCAGATGATTCAATGACTTTAACTTCTAAGAAGCAAAACAAGCTTTGTGTATATAACCTTGTCTATGTGGTTCTACTACAGTATATAATGGTTTGTCATATTGATCTTGCCTAGTGTGAAACTATTCTGGTTGTTTTCCTCTGACTGGAATTGTCTTGAGTTCCCTGATGCTGTCTGTGCTTCATAAAAAAAAGTGCTCCTGTTTTGTTCTCGCTGGTGGTGTTTGTTATCTGATGGGGGGGCACTCTCAAGATGTCTCTAACCATCTTTAGAAGCCCAAACATTAAGATCTGTTTAATTCTTTCCATCCACAAGGCGTTTTGCAAGTGTTTTGGTAAATAAGCAGTTAGACAGAGAACTTAGTTTTACTGCCTTAGATCTGTGGTTAGTTTACGACATGAAAGAATCACGGGTGTTGGAAAGATGCTCCCAGTCATTGTTTTCACCAGTGTTCACTCTCTTACCTTCAAAAATTCCTCTTAAATTAAATTAACCAATATGACAAGCAGGTGTTTGCTGGTATTCATGACATTCAACAAAATTCAAGTTTACAAAAAAAAAGATCTGGTTGCTTACAAATGAATTCTTGTAGAGCTCTTGTAGATTTTATAGACAGGTTTTGTGGGCACCCAGCTGCGACCCCCAGCCTCAAGTCGGTTCACCATAGCTGTAACGCTCCCTCATCAGGGTGGAGTCACCACCGGAGGGCAGACAAGTCGTCACAGTCATGCACATACTAATGATAAACCCTTGTAAATACAAGTGTACAAAAGAGATTTTGATTTTGCATTGTATTGAAAAAAATACAATCATCATGTTCTTAAAGCCATTTGATAGTTTTAACATGTTAACAGTTGGAATCCAATTTGATGATGGTATTTGATAGTGAATCACAGTGAGATTTCAGCCAGTCGATGATGTTGCGGTGTGTGTAAATGCAGTATGTCGGGCTGTATGCAATGTGAAGCCCTGAGATGGGAGATGACAGTGTACTGAATATCATACTTGGGATAATGAGAGTATTTCTAGTTTGATTAAAGGTATGCTGTGCGCAGGCTTTTTGTTGCTATGACTTCCATCAAAGTGTTTGAAGTATGTTAATTGACAGCAAGTGTGTTTTTTGCACTATGTAAATACAGTACTGGTAAAGGTCTTGTAACTAATGTGAACAAAAAAAAAGAAAAAAGAAAAAACGGTTCAATGAAGTACTTTTTTCAGTGTGTTCCTCGTCTTTATATGGATATTTAAGACCGTCTCCTTCAGACTGTACATCACTAGCAACATTGTTATAGGCTGTTTCTCATAATCCTGTTATCGCTCTTAACCTATATGGACTGATGATTAACATCATTAAAATGTTGTTTAAGTAAATCCTTTGACTCGTGCCTTGTCTTCTATCCACGTGTCCTTTATTGTCAGATCAACAGAAATGAACCTGCAACTAGTTTGATTATCAGTTTATCATTTCAGTCACTTTTCAAGCAAAAAATGCCAACTATTCTCTTTTTCAGGTCCTGAATTTCAAGATATTCCTTTGTTTGTATACAGGGCTGCAATCAGCAGTGTAGCAGTAGATGATGAGATAGGTGTAATATTAGGTAGATGTGTAGGAGGCAGTGGGTATATTGTCCCGTGTACTCCAATGGCTTTTTGGCTAATAGGTAGACTGTGTAGACTGGTTGCAATGGTATGAGATTTTAACACTATGATGACCTTCTCTGAAAATATTGAGGTAAAATTTTTATTTTTATCTGTTTCTATGGCCCTGAAATGAGCAGTGTGTAACATTTAGTGGCATCTAGCGGTGAGGATTGCACATCGCAACCAAATGCTAAGTGTGAACTCCCATGTTGGATTCCTTTAGTGTTTATTGTTCAGGAGGCTTTTACTGAAAACCGAATTATCCGAAGAGGACTCTACCTCCTTCAAACTAAACGGAGCAGGTGATTGAAACCGGTAAAAACGCTGAATACATTAGTTTGGAGTTACATAACAGGTTTTCCTACACTGTTTGGCTAGTCGCTAGCCTAGCACCAGCTAATGTATTCTTGTCTTTTCTCTGAAAACTTATGATCCAGACGTTCAGGGTTTGATTTTTCCAGTAGCCGAATAATTGCAGAGGTCTTATCCTCTCCAAAACAAATGGATAAGGTGATTAGAACACTGAGTAAAGCAGTTTCGCGTTACAAATCAGTGTTTCTCCGATGCGGTTTGGCTCGCAGTAAAGGGGCCTCTAACTACGGTGGCCGACGCGAAAACGAAGACGGCCCGGTTTGTCCATTCTGAGCTACCGTGGAAACAACATGGCGGAGCAATATGGTGGACTGCCGCTACTGACATCAACGGCTCATTGTAAGGTAACGAAATTAAGACGATTCTCATTTTCGGGTGCTTATACAGTAAAGAAAACATACTTATTTTATATGAGATCACATTTCTTTTGGCATATATACACCCCTAAATCCTGCATGATGAAAATAATGAAAACAAGGATTTGTTTTCGTCAGATCAGACGCTTTTAATTTCAGAAAATACTGTGTCCACACAGACACGAAGCTGGATATAATCTCGAAATGTTTTTTAATTACAGTAACGTTAATATGGTAGAACTGAATACCACAGTTAAGCAAATATACATGGTATGATAACCATACGTTTTTATATCATGTTAGCTTGTGAAACTGCTACACAGCTGCAACTGTGCTTGTATTTGATAGTCAATTTAATGTCTTGGGCTTTGGACTGTTGGTTGGTTGAAACAATATTGAACTGTGAGAACATGAATCATTTTTACTATTATGCAACAAAGCAATGCATGTGTTAATTGAGAAAAATAGCCATCAGATAATTGCTAATTAAAGTAATTATTACTGTAGGCCTAGATTGCAGTTTTGCCAAACGTCCACTGGGAAGAGACAAATCCCTGCTGGACACTATTAATGCACTCAGAAATGAAGACTTGCCCAGTGTGCAGTTGTCAAGTTATCTGTTGTTACAGTTGTTTTCTGAATGCTTACACACCACCAGCCACACTGGAAGCACTGTTTCTGAAACCAGTAACATTGGTAGCTGCCATATTTACCAAGTGTGCCAAACTGAATGCACGTTCCCTGCTTTACACTCAGTTTGTGGTTTTATAACACAGCTTTTGCAGAACTGTAAATAAAACTCACTGTGTTACACTTGAATGAAGGAATGAATGAATGAACTTTATTTAAATAGCACCTTTCATGGACAGAATGCATGAAAGTGCAGAAAGTGCTTTACAATTCAGCAGTAGAGACAAACAGCAAAGACATAAAACCATACAATTATACAGCATTCATCCAAGGAGAAATGAGATTCATTCATTTCCGTAACTGCTTATTGCTGTAGCGGGGGGGCTGGAGCCTATCCCAGCTGACATTGGGTGAGAGGCAGGGTTCACCCTGGACAGGTCACCAGACTATCACAGGGCTGACACATAGAGACAGACAACCATTCACACTCACATTCACACCTACGGACAATTTAGAGTCACCAATTAACCTGCATGTCTTTGGACTGTGGGAGGAAGCTGGAGTACCAGAGAAACCCCACACTGACACAGGGAGAACATGCAAACTCCACAGCAGAAGGGATCAAACCAGGAACCGTCTTGCTGTGAGGCGACGGTGCTAACCACTACACCACCTGTGCCGCCAGAGAAATTAGATGAATGAATTAAGCAATCAATCAAAATCAAAAATATAAAAACAGATATCTGCTGGTTTTAGGCTATATTAAAAACATATGTTGTGAGTCATTGTTTAAAACTGTCCACTGAGCCAGCAAGTCTAATATTTTAAGGCAGTGTGTTCCATATTTTTGGAGCTTAGTGACATTAGGAACAGTTAAAAGTGCAGCTGTGGAGGATCTCAGTGTTTGTGGAGGGACATAAGATAATAGGGAGTCTATGATATAGAAGGAGGTGATGCCATTAAGAGCCATAAAAAGCAATAGAAGGATTTTATAATCAGTTTTAAAAGATACAAGATGCTTTGCAATATAATTAACATCTAGCAAAACTGTGAACATTGGTCTCTACATTGCTACACTATTTTACCAATTGCCTGTCCACACTGACACATGTGAAAACACTTTAAGATAATAAGTTAACTTGCAAATCAGAGCTTGAGCACTATAAATAGACCGCAGGTAAACAGTTGGTCAGAAATGGAGGTCAGTATTGGACAGAGAGATGTGGGTGAAGTCTTATACCCTCATTTTTCTTTTCTTGTTCTGACAGAAATGTTAGATATTTTTCATTCATATCGCCACCATGTAGTTTCCACGCTGTATTGAAGCAAAAACACGAGTTTTGCAAGAATTGTTTGCTCTTGCAACTTTGCTGGTCTGGTGTAAGGTTTTGTAGTTATTGTGAGGAGTTTTGCAAAATTAACCTGTAGTTTCAAACATATTGCGAAAGCAATCAGAAAAAAAAACTGTTTTGGAGGAAAATCCTGAAGTAAGAAGTCATTCTTCACTCTCATATTTCTTAAATGTAACCTGTATTTCCAGGCCTACTGTATGTATGGAAGTCCCTCTATGCTCTGCCTGCCTTTTCTGTGGTTAGATAATAATCTTTAAATCAGGAATGAGTACAGTATGTAAAACACTCTTTGGTCAGGCGCCTGGCATTATGCTCTGATTGGAATCAAACGGAAATGCAAATGTTTCAGTTAAATCCTCTTCCTCCTGTGTGTTAATGCAGGTAATTTCAATATTGCATGCATTCTGTACACTGTGTAATTGTGTAAATCAAAAGATGTCAAATCCTCATTTTTTTAGGAGGAAAGCCAGTGTATGATATTCTTGAACAGCATCTCTGAGGTGGAACTGATGTTAGAATAAAGGAATAGAGCACTCATGTACTGTATTGGCTCTGCCTCAGTGTATAGTGTGAGTGTGTGTGTGTGTGTACAGCATGAGTCACCCTACCCGCCTGTGATTGGATGGTAGTTTATGGGTGAGGGAGGGGGAGAGAGCCTTAGGGGCCGTCTGTCAATCTTTCCTCCGCTCCATTCACACATTCATCTGCATGCACCGTCATAGGGGAGACAGAGGAAGTGAGCGAGAGCCTCTCATTCATAAAAAAAAGAGAAAAGTTCATTCATAAAAGCTGCTGTGCCTCAGTAAGAAAAAGACAGAGGGGAGGAAAGTTGATGTGGAGGTGAAGCAGAGCTGGAAGCCTGGCTACTGACTGAGAAAGTGTATGGGTCATTATGATGGGACTGTGCTTAGCGTGACTGGAGCGGAGCAGACCGGACTTTAGACTACACAGGACATCCCCAGTCCCACACTGGTGAGTTGAATCTACTGTAACGTACAGTAATAATCTGAAGACACAGTATGCCACATGCTAAGATCATTTCCCAGATATCAGCTGGTCAACTTAATGCGTTTCATGCCTCTCCTGTTTTCTGCCGTCTGTAGCCACATCTACATTACGATGTGTAATAACTGTGATTGTTGGTCTAATTCCTGGCAGGGTTTCCTTTTCTCTTTTCTACTTTGCCCCAGTGCAGTCCTTTGTCCAGTTCCCTGATTATGAGAGAGCAAAGCTTACCCAGCTTTAAATCACAGAAAGGACTCTTACCAGGTAGCTCATCACTTTACAGACCTAACCAGTACAATGGACTCACTGTGCTGCACATCTGATTGTCACACTTTCTGTTTTGTCTTCTCCAGGCATGCTGAAGCGCACCAAATACAGCCGTCTGCGCAACGATTCGCTGACGTCTCTGGAGGACCAGCCCCAAAGAATGCTGCCCCTGAAGAGCGACCTTTGCTTAGACTCAGATTTTGCCCAGCTGGATCCTGGGACGCCTTCACACCACGGGCCGTCCACCCTGAGGGACTTCATCCCCCGTGTGGCCAACATCCGATTGCAAAGTCCTATTTCCCTGCGGGGCCTGAGGGGACAGACAGCCCAGGACAGAACCACTGACACTGACAGACCCTTGTCCAGAGCAGAGTGGGGCTCAGGGCCTAACCAGAGATTTTGTAGCCAACCCTCCCTCAGTGTGCCCCCATCCACCAGCCAAAACCCAACGCACTTGGCTCTGCGCTGCACAAAGAGACCCATCACCTTGCATCGGATGGCGAGCCTCCCCTGGACCCCCGGCTGTGCTCCCTGCTCACAAGACAGACACAGTCTGTGCTGTTTGAAGCCTTCCTCTGGAGCAGATGATTGTACGGCAAACAGAGCGGTTCACCATCACATCAAGGTACCTATCACATGTTAACTAATGTTAGTGCATTAATACACTCTGCTGTGCACAAACAGAAACCTGGTTATATAGCAGGCTGCGTTTAAGAGTGCGTGGGACGTTCCTTGCCCGACTGATCTTTGTTTTTTTACTTTGACAGTTTGATGAAAATTGTTCTTATTTTGTAACTAAAATAATAATTGCATGTCAGTAAAGCTTCTTTACTTTACACTTTGCAAAAAAGTGCAGCTAACCTCACACCTAGGATCCCATCCAAGAGTTGAGGTACGCAGTTTAATTACCAGTGCCAACACTTACACATACATGTGATCACGCACACACACACACACACACACACACACACACACACACACACACACACACACACACACACACACTTTGTCTCCCTGTGCTCTATCCACACCATCACACTCACTTTCGTACATTCATCCCCTCCCTCTCAGATAGAGCTCTCTGTGTAGGCAGTAGTGACTCATCCTGGCTCTCTGCTCCTCTCTAGATCTGCTCTGCTTCTGTGTGTGTGTGTGTGTGTGTGTGCGTGTGCGTGTGTTTGAATGTATCCGGTATCAGCAGAGCCCATGCTGTCCTAGAACCGGAGGTGTGTCCGCATGGGTGATTAGGAGCAGGGCCTGTGAGCTGGACACTGATGGAAATGAGAACGGACTGTTTGATTGTCCTCTACAAACAAGTACACACATACATTACACACTCTCGCCCACTCACCACACCCACACATACAGTATACACACACACACCTATTGATTTAAGTCTGGTCTTCATCAGTGGACTTACTCATCCTGCCTCCAGCCTATAGGGTCCGCTCTGCTGAAGCTCACGGCCAATAGATGTGGGACTGGCCAAAGCATATCTGAGCACGTGGCCTGAGTGTTGTCTGGGTGCATTAAATATGTGTCAAAATGTTCGAAGCGATTTTTTAAGTGCTGAAGTTGCATGTTGGGAAACTGTGGATGGGCCGTTCCACCGTTTTGGTCCACAGGCACAGCTACATGTACATTAGCACTCCAGCACCCTGTGACCTGTGACAGCAGTTATGAGTGGAAAGGTAGACACAGTCACATACAGTATGCCTGGATGTGCTAAAACTATTTTGTCCCTGACACACTATGCCAAAGGTCAGCCATGTGTCAGTGTTGGACACCAGTCAGCCCTTGTCAGCTCTTGTCGGCCCTTGTCGTCTTTGGTCTCGATGTTGGAGCCTGGCACTTTATCTCAGTGCATCAAAGAGAAACAGAAGTGAAAAAAGCAAACACATGACTACAGTCAAGAGAGTGTGTGAATGAAAGAAACTTGTTATATTAGTAAGACTTTGTTTTCAGCCAATGAGCTCTTCAGCATTAATGGTTCATAATTGAGTGTGTTACTGTTCACTAGCATGTGGTAAATGCCCTTTCTTCTTTTGACGTCATGTTCTGTTGTCATTTTGCTAACTGGCTAACTAGCACTTCCTGTTGGTCTTTGAATTCCCCCTTTTTAATGACAAATACAGATTACAGTCACTTACTGGTATGGAGAGTTCTTTCCTCTCATGCAGGCACGGTGTACGCCCTAGTTGGCTGTCGGCTGTCTTTGTGGTGTGTTCAAGTGCAAGTTTTTGGCAGCAGGTGACATGAGGCAACACAACAGTCTGTCTTTGTTGCCACCAGTTCTCCTGTGTCAGTTTAGTGTGTCTGGGCCTTAAAAGTCACAGGGAGAAAATATAGTTGTGGTGCGTTATTTTATAGCCATGCTAGCAACTTCACAGGATGGTAACGTTGTAAATATCTCAACTACTACAGGATGGATTGGCTTGTAAATTACGCACAGACTGTCATGGTCTCCAGAGGATGATACCTATGGATGTCCTGATTGTTTCTTTAGTGCCACCTTGAGGTTGACGTTTTTGTTTTTTGTTACGGCTTGACAACTCTTAGATTATTTTGGTACTGATAATCATTCTGCCCAAAGAATAGAGTCTAATGACTTTGATCATTTCTCCTCTAGAGCCACCAACAGGCCAACATTTTCTTATACTGTAAAATATTTGTACATCTATTGGATGGGCTGGCACAACTTTTCCCAGATAATAATTTTCACCGCACGCATTAACTTTTTTTCAGCCTACACTGCTAAATGAAGCTACATGCTAACGTCAGGAAAACATATAATCTTGATTGCCTGTGTTGGTAATTTCTCCCAAATATCATATTTTATTCCTGCTGCAACATGTTTGGTTGTAAAGATTTTGGTTTAGAAGCTTTTATTGCTGATTATTAATGATAGAAAGTGCTGCTGAGCTGCAATGATGGTGCAGAGTTGCCGAGAGTACAGATGCGAAAGACCCGAAAATACTGCCCAGTCTGAGCAGACTGGGCTTTTTTGGTGGGGCAGCTTAAGGAGACAGGCCCAGAAATGGAGCATCTCAGACAGCAGGTGAATACAGTTGTCCCAGCTCAGACAGTATGAGGAAAATAAAGTATTTCAGTCAGGATCACTTTCGCCAAAGAAAACTTTATTTCCATTTGCAGTGTTATATTTGGCAGTGTGGCTCTGTTCTGGGGCCTCTCTGCCTTTCCTTGGGCCTTCACAGAAAGCCTAAGGCAGGAAGAGCAGCAGCAAAGACCCTCCAGGAACAAAACAGAGCAGCATCAATGACGGACAGAAATGACACTGATAAGTCAGATAACATGAAAAGGAGCGGCTGGGGTGGAGGAGGGTTGCAAAGCGGCTTGCAGAGGAGGCAGCAACAGTAGGCAGGCCAGAGCAGTTTAAACAGGGCGCCCTGAATGAGATTTACCAATTGGTTGCATAGAAGGGAATCATGTGATCTATCAGCTGACTCCCTCCATCAATCAGCTGATCCATCAGTTGATTGCACTGTAAGCTGAGCTTGACATCGTGTCCTGCCTGAACTAACACTATGCTCAGTTTTATGGAACATTAAAGCATGTAAAAATGTTCAAGTAGAAACCCAAAGTACGAACCTGATGATGAGCATAAAATATCCTCATTGAAACTTTTATTATGACTGTTTGCAGATGTATTATGTTACATTGGAATCAGTGAGTGACTGGTGTTGTGTTGTTTTCTCCAGTACATGGGCAGCGTGGAGGTGACCCAGTCCATGAGAACCCTCGACTTTGATATGAGAATGAAAGTCACACGGTAGGAGGTCCTCCCACTGCACACACAAACACACACACACACAGTAAAATAAGACACATAAGAATGAATATCTAACTGCTGACATGGTCTTAGAATAAAAGAGCTGATATTTTGCGTGTGTATGGAAGAGGGAAGAGAAAAGAGAAAAGAGGAAGTTTCTTTACAACATATTCACCGAGCAATACATATGAGGTTTATTAAAAATGTTTCAAAGAGGGAAATCAAATTAAATGTATAATGTTTCATAAAGCGGGGCTTTCTCCTCATCATTTGATATTGACATCCTTGTGCAGGATGCCAAAACGCCGAAGGACACAGCTACTTCTGTTCACAACAACACTGCTGAATGATGGGGCAGAAAATCCAATTAGATGAATTTCCTCCTAATGATCTCTCATAGTCTTATTAAGAGAGAGAGAGGGAGAGGGACCTCAATCCATTACATACAATTTGTTTTCAAGGAGAAGAAAAGCACTTCCTGGAAAAAAGTCCTGCTTCCTCGATAATGGGATGTTACTTTTGTGTGTGTGTGGCTGTTTGTATAGTTTGGCCTCTCTGACCCGAGCGTCAGCTCTTGGAAAACAAGCAACGGCAAAGCTCTGAAGAATTACAGTCTTTATATGGGTGCACATTCCAGGAGTATATTTGTGGTCAATGATAGATCAGTCAGATTTTTTTTTAGACTTAAGATGTTTTATTTTGATTTTTTTTGTGTGTTTCTGAGGTCGAATTTATCTCCATAAACACCGATCAGCCACAAGTGAATAACTTTGATTATTTTGTTCCAGTGCATTGTTCTGCTGGGAAATCTTTAGTTCTGGCATTCACGTGGATACTATCTGACATGTTACACTCACTCAAACACCGTTGCAGACCAAGTACCCCACTTCATGGCAGCAGTACTCCCCAGTGGCAGTGCCCCCCCAGCAGAAAAAAGCAGCATGCCACACTTAAAAAACTGCTCAGAAATGGTCTGTGGAGTGTGACAAAAAGCTCAAGGTGTCAACCTGGCTTCTAAATTTCCCAGATCCCAATCTGCTCAAGGATCCTTGTGATGCGCCCCGATGTACCCCTAATCCAAGGTGGGGCCTCCTTGCATCGGACTTGTCTCTGACCTGTCAAGACATGGACACAGGATCTCTGGGAGTGTCCTGCGGTGTCTGGCACCAGTGCGTTGGCGGCAGATCCAATTAGTCCAGTGGGTTGTGAGGTGGGTTAACGGCACGTGCCACAGATGCTCATTCAGATTGGGATCTGGGGAATTTGGAGGCCAGGTTGACACTTTGAGGTCTTTGTCAAATTCCTTGAGCCATTCCTGAGCGATGTTTGCAGTGTGGCATGGTGCATTATCCTGCTGGGGGGCCACTGCCATTAGGGAGTACTGGGAGGATTTGAGGGGGGGTACTTGGTCTGCAACGGTGTTTGAGTGGGTGTAACATGTCAGGTGGTATCCACATGAATGCCAGAACCAAAGGTTTGCCAGCAAAACAATGCATTGGAACAAAATAATCAAAGTTATTCACTTCACCTGTCAGTGGTTTGAATGTTTTGGCCGATCAGTGTATATATATATATATATATATATATGGCTTTTGGCATCAGTTGTCTGATCAATTTTAGATGCTTGGATAGTCCAGTAACATGGTTATGCAATATATCATACAAGCATAGTACAGTAAAATGCAATATTTCTCTCTATGAACAAGAAATAAAGTAGCATAAAATGGAAGTACTCAAGTAAGGCGCAAATGCCTCAAAATTGTACTCAAGTACTGCACTAGAGTGTATGTATTTAGTTACACTTCACCACTGCATGTACTACTACCTTTTAAAGTAATTTTACAGTGTATTTTATTTCACTTATATACCGCAGATGAGCTTCTTGTGATGTAGTTTCCCCCTTCATGTTCTCACATGCAAGTCACATGTTAGCAGGATGCACTGGATCAGATATTTACAAAGGTATCTCTGTGTTTGGTGTGTGTATGTGTACATGTTTATAATATGTGTGTGTGTTTGTGTGTGTAGGGAGGCAATCAGCAGACTGTGTGAGAGGACTTCAGCCAAGACAGCAGTGAAAACTAAAAGGGTACACGCACGCACGCACACACACACACACACACACACACACACACACACACACACACCAGTGCAATCAACATGACATAACTAGAGTAACTGTGATTTTGTCGTCATCAGCCTGTATGCAAGGGACTGTCTGCTGTTCTGGGTCAAATCAACCTCCAGTTTTCTGGGAGCAGGATCATCCTCACTGTCTCCACAGACAGTGTGACTCTGATCGCTGCCTCCTCCTTACAGGTGACAGCTTCAACGTGCTTAACTAAATTATAGCTGTCACAGATCTGAATTTTTGAAGTATTAAAAAACTGTGCTTGTGTTTTTCTCCCCTCTTCTCCTCCTCAGAAGATTGCACACCACCCCATGCAGGCCATTTCATTTGCCTCAGGAGGAGACCCAGTATGTTCATACTCTCAAATGTTTCACATGTACAAACATGGGCAGATAGGGACACACACACACACACACACACACACACACACACACACACACACACACACATACACAGTCAGTAATTTGATTTAGTTTGATTACTGCTTGATTATTTGGTTTGCTGACATTCGTGGAGGACTGAATTATTTCCTCTTGGTCTTTCTATACTTTTACTTGGTGCAAGGTCAGGACGGGTGTTCATCAAGCTTCTGAGTAAAATTTTGGATGCAAAGTTAGGAATAAAAGTATTTCTCAGACTTCCTTGTGACTTAAAAATCTTTTTAAGTTTAGAGTCTCAAAGATGCCTAAAGAGTAAATTGCAGTACAAAAACAGAAGTGAGCACACACCCTCTCGGTGTGTACTGAAATGATTACACCAAAATACATATATTTCCTCTTACCTGTAGTGCTGGTTATCAGGCTAGATTTTTTTGGTGTGAGCTGCCGAGTGTTGGAGATATCGACTGTAGAGATGTCTGCCTTCTCTAAAATATAACGGAACTAGATGGCACTCGGCCTGTGGTGCTCAAAGCGCCAAAAAATACATTTGAAAAACTCCCTTTTAATGAAGCTTTATATTGGCTACTGCACACCATTTTCAGTGTTTGGAAACAGAGCTAAAAGACATCCTTCAAGGAAAAGATAGTTTCAAAGCAGAGCAAGGTGTTCAGCGCAAGATGCAAACATTAATGGCGTCCTCCTTGGCTGAACTGAAATGTTAGCTAGCTTAGTGGTACTAGGTCAGCTAGCAGTTGATGTCGGTGATGTCGTTGGCAGGTGTCATTTAGGTAGTTCATACATGAAACTGCTCACAACAACAGGTCATGATATCTGGAAAGAGACATTGCTGTTGAGTTTTTCAAGTGTATTTATTTGGCACTTTGAGCACCACAAGCTGAGTGCCATCTAGTTTTATTATATTTGAGAGAAGGCAGACATCTCTAAGGCCGATATCTCCAACATTCAGCAACTCACAAAATCAATCTAGACTGATAAACATCTCTACAGGTAAGAGTGAAAATATGTACTTTTGATTTTGGGGTGAACTGTCCCTTTAAGCCACAAACATTTGATTTGATGTTTTTCCTTTATCACAGACATTTTCCCATTTTTGTATATTATAATTAGGTTGCATAAAATTGATAGAATTAAACTAGGTAAATTTCTGGATTTCTATTAAAGAAGGGCGAATGTCGAGTGAATTCTCATCTCTGATTGGCTCAGTCTTAAGTCATGAGCCATCAAAGCCGGGATGTTCTTTCATCAACTTTACACCTCGCCAGCTCCCTTTCAAACTAATTACTCTTATCTATTTTCTTTCCCTTTCCCTCCATGCCCACATTATTTCCATATGACAGAATTTGGGTTATGCATCCTAAGTGAGAAAAAAAATCAATGCTGCTCCATTAATGTCCAAACAGCCAGCGGGACATGTCAGTTATTAGCTGCTGACTAGGTCAAATCCGGTTTAATAAACTGAGTAACCAAAAAACTGTTTTTTATGATTTGGTTTGCCATTTTGATTCTGCAGCGTCGCACTGGCCAAAGATTAGAGAGAACAGGAAGGCAGCTTCTCTCTGGGAAACACAACACCGGCGCAGCTATGGATGGGATTATAGCTGGCTGTTTAATTAATTAGCTAAAATAATCTTGTAGTGTGCTCTAAGCCTCGGCTCAGTTGGCTTGGACACATAGAAGATAGCGGGGGGAATTAAAATCAATCTGCCACAGAGGCTTTATGCTGAAACATATTCAGCTGACTCTGCTCTTGTATAAGTATCAGAAAAACCACTGATAGAGAGTGAATTAATTAAACAGAGAACACACATGGATGGCCAATAACTGAAAATGTCTGCTGTGGTTTTAATGATTAAATGTGCCGCCACCACAAAAGAATTATGAATCAAAGCGCTGACTACAGATCCTGAACCCACCAGATGTTGTACAGGTTATAACTGAACAACACTGTCAGAAGGTTTATTATTAACCTTGTGCACATACACAGAAGAACAGAGAAAACCTCTTGAGAGAGATTATGTAACTTTTGGAAGAAGAAATAACACATTCTTTGTTTTACAAATGAAAGGTTGAAATCATGGGCAATAAAATGCAGCGCTGCTCACTTCATTACTCTCAGGTGTTCTGTTGCTACAGCCTTACTTGGTCTGGTATAACCAGCAGTTAATGGTAGCTAATGTTAGCTAACCTTAGACAGATACTGCTGTGTACATTACTGAGTAGATATGCTGCCTTTTTTATTTTATCTACTTGTGCTACTGTTATGCTTGATGCATCTGCAAGGGTTTCAAGTGTCTGCACGGCCACAGTGACGTTGCACCATCAGACACAGCCCTTCGCAGGGGGCCTGTGCAGCGGGGTTTTGCCTGTCTGTGCACATCCAATATTTTTTAAACATGCAAGTGCTGATGGATGCTGTAAATGTGAGTTTAGGATACACTTACACAAACTACAGTTTGGGAGAATATCAGTTTCCTGTCAAGAGAAACCCATGGATGTATAAAAAGAGTTGGATACAGTGTTGGAGGCGGGGCCGCGGTCATTCCTAAGAAAGTTGCTCAGTGGCGCATGAACTCAGAAAAGTTAGATTTTTCGGGGTTTAAAAATATCCAGATCTTCAGGATCATTAGAGCAAATGCACAAATGCACCTAAGACTTCTCTTCTCTAACTTGAATGGGGATGAAATGATTGATTCTTGTGGCTCCTCTAGACTTCTGAAATGTTATCAGACCAAATGGATCAAATCCAGATAAAGAAACAAGACTTTTTTTGTGATGCTCAAAAAAATCATAAGCGCTATATTGTAAGTAACTAGACTTGCTTGCGTTTTTTTTAAGACATTTTGCCTCTCATCCAAGAGGCTTCCTCAGTTCTGAACTGAAGTTCTTGCCTACGATATAGCACTTATGATTACCATGACCTGGATGACTGAGAGTCCTCACCGACATGCTCAAAAAGATGTAATCACTATTTGCAGAAGTCTCTTTCCCAATGGAAGTCTAAGGGAAAAAGACTTTATGGGCCCAGTGGCATCACATGAACACACAACTTGTAGATAAACAATTTGGCCACTATGTCAGATTAGCTTTTTGGTAGCCTGAAGAGCCCACATGGAGTATAAATAATCCAAACGTTTCCTCCTCACAATCCTGCATCAGCTTATCTCTGTGTGACCCTCCATGTGTACAGCATAACTTCAGCTTTAAACTACATATGTTATGTTTATATTAGCATTTACCATCTTGCCATTTGGGGCCACAGTGGCCACTGATCAGCGGCCGTTACATTTAAGTCACACTTGTTGTTTTTTTCTCTCACTTTGTTCACAGGAAATGGCAGATTACATCGCCTATGTTGCCAAGGACCTCAGCAATCAAAGAGGTAACGGACAGTTTAATTGATCATTTAATGAGATGGATTTTCTGGCTTCATTGTGTAAACACACATTTAGGGGAAAAAAAAAAAAACATGTCTCTTCCTCTCTTCATGTCAGCATGTCACATCCTGGAGTGTCCCCGGGGTCGGGCCTGTGAGGTGATCAACAGCATCGGTCAGGCATTTGAGACTCGTTTCCGCCAGCTTCTCAGCCACACGCCATCGCTCCTCTCCACCACTCCCACTCCCAGGTTGTCCTTCTTGGTACTGTAGCTGTAGTTTTGGTATGTTTAATGTACTGTATGTTTTAATTATCTGGTCAGGAGTGCAGTTTAACAACTCTACACCGGCCAAAAACTCCTTTTGCCGACTTTTTTTTAATGTTATTGTTCCTTTAGCGTATGATCCATTGGGGGTTATTCTTAGTTTAGCCTGCTTAGTTTTTGTGTTTGTGTATTTGTGCGGAGCTGAAAGATTAGTTGATTAAGTGATTAGTTGATCAACAAAAAATTATACTACAACTAATCTAATCTAGAAATTGTTTTTGAGTAAAAGATATGTTTGCTTTTTATTGTCTTATTGACAGATAATCTAGTTTATAAGTCTATAGTAGACACTAGTAGAATAGCTTTGGGTTTTGATCTTACAAGCAATTTATAAATGTCACTTAGGGCTGTTATCAAGGGAATTATTGGCAGATTAATCAATAATGAAAATCATTATTTGCAGCCATATATTTGTGTAGCACTATGTTTTTTTGTGTTTAAATTTGATATCCATATGACACACACAGCAGGACTCAGTGTTATTCATCAAACTCAAAGGAATCTGTTCTTTTGATGTGAGCATGTATCTCTCTCTTTGTGTATTTTTGTAAGTGTGTGTATGTGCATGTTCTCGACTGCATATACGCGTGTGCATTATGGTAACACAAGTCTCCAGTGTTGTGAGGTGAACATCATGTGACTTTCCGTGTGCAGGTCAGCAGTGAGAATCTGTCACAAATGGAGCCCAGAGGAGACGATAACAAACCAAAAGGCCAAACAGGAAGTTGAAGTCAGCCAGCACCGTGACTACTACAATGTGATCCCAGGAAAGACGCCACCCGCTGGTGGAATAGAGGACCTGCGGCTCACAAGGGAGGAGAGCAAACAGGATGCAGCCACACAGGGGGTAAGAGTTCATTTTAACACCTGAACACAAACAATATTTAGTCAGCAGCAGTTTGACTAGAAGAAACCTCTCAACACAAACACATCCCATGGCCTTCCTCAGCAGATTAAGATGTTGTCATGGAGACGGGTTAGCTGTTCTCACATGATTGAATAATATATCATTATAGTGTATATTATATTGTCAAGATTCAATGACAGCAACTGAGCAGGAAGGCCATGTTTATTTGACAATATTAGCTGCTGGTTACTTTACAGATTTAGATTATTAATACAAAACATTGATCAACTATAAAATGATTCTATATTATTATGGATTAAGCTACACATAAGGGCAGTTCTACATAATGAGTACTTTTATGTTTGGTGCTAACACTTGTGGACTTTTACACAGGTAAGATTTTGAATGCGTGGCTGTTACATGGAACAGAGTATTTCTACACTGCACTGTTGCTACTTTTACTCAAGTTAAAAGTCAAAATACTTCTTCTCACACACGCATACACACAGAGATCTCTGTCTTGTGTGTGTGACTCATCTCGTGCTGTTGCAGGTTTGTTCGCCTCAGCCTGTTTCCCTGTATGAGAACTGCTCCGTCACAGAAGAAACTCCAGCTCCACCTGCAGGTAAAACTCATCCACACTGCCAGCCCAACTAATAATGTGTCTACGCACTGTGTGTTTGCTTGTTTGCTAACTACATGCTTATAGGTAACTGTAACTATATGGCTATGTGCATGATAAAGCGTAGTTTAAACTGAGGTTTGGAGTAATTATAGCGCAGGTAAAGTTTGTTTGAAATGATTAAATCAGATTTAAATTGAATCCCGTCTGTGTTGAATAATTTCAGTTAAAACATTGTTTAGTAAAACTCAGTTAAATGGTTTAAACCAACTTGAAATATTAGTTCAAACCACACTTGAACACATCATAAGCCAGAATAAAGATAGAGATTATAACAATCATGGATAGAAGCCCATAATAAAGTCATCACTTAAATTACAGGTTACATTTGAATGAAAAAAGTACTTTACTCAGTTAGAGCTGTAGAAGAAGAAAGGGGGGATGCCAGCAATCTTTTTGCTCACTCCAGTGATTGATAGCAGCTCCAGGATTTCTGCTGAGTCTCTTAGATTCTTTGCTGAAGCTGCAGTAAACATCTCGGGTTATTATGAAACACAACTGGGTCAACGCAGCCATTTTTCTCTTAAAATTTCTCTTTTAAATCGCTGCAGCCATTAAAACACCTCAACTGTCTGTTTGAAGTAAAAGTAGTTTAAGAGTAAGATTAGATAAGGTCTAGAATTCAGCCTTTTTATTTATTGTTTAAAGACTTGATGCAACAGAATAGTAAAATAAACCATGATATGTTTATTCGTCCACCATTACATCTCTATCAGACTCAGTGGTATCTGAGGTCGTTGCTGAACAGAGCACTCCGCTCTCTGAGACACTGATCCGGGAGGAAGGCTGGTTTCACGGCAGGTAGATAATCAGCATCCCTGTACTTTAACTACTACTGAATCACCACGTCTGTCTGCTAATGTAGTACATCTCACTTTTCCTTTCTCAGTAACTTTGTGTCCTCCATCCTAGGTTAGGAAGAGAGCAGGCGGAGTCACTTCTCACCTGCAGTGGGGATTTCCTGGTCAGAGAGAGCAGCTCTGCCTCTGGTCAGTACGTTCTCAGCGGGATGGAGGGAGCCACTGTGCGGCATCTACTGCTGGTGGATCCACATGGACAGGTAAGGTTGTGGTGTTGGGTTTTAAGTACACAAAGCATGAGGAGAACTGCAGCTGGCATAAAGGGATATCTTAGATTTTTTGAAGCAGGGTTGCATAAGATACTTATCTGTAATCAGTGTATTACCTACAGTAGATGTCAGTCGGCAGGCTCCTAGTATTGAGAAGCAAACAGGAGACAGGAGTACCAACACGTAACCTAAGCCATCCGTTTTCGTAACCGCTGATCCTCTTGGGGGTCACAGGGGGGCTGGAGCCTGTCCCAGCTGACATTGGGTGAGAGGCAGTGTTCACCCTGGACAGGTCACCAGACTATCACAGAGCTGACACATAGAGACAGACAACCATTCACACTCACATTCACACCTACGGACAACTACAACTACAACATTACAACAGTACAGCATTCAGTTTCTGTGATGGTATTACTGCCTGCCTTTGCAAACTGGGGGCTTGCTGACTGACAGCGACTGTAGGTAATAAACTATCTGTGGATAAACACCTCATACAACTCCACTTACAAAAAGACTGACTTTATGTCTAACCCTGTTATCTGTGTTTTGGTGTGGCCAGGTGCGGACCCGTGATCAGGTGTTTCTGAGCGTTGGTCACCTGGTGCGTTTCCACATGGAGAACCAGATGCCCATCATTTCTGGAAGCAGTGAACTGTGTCTGAAAGAGCCAATCCTACAGAGACACTAACACACACGCTCATAGACTGTCACATGCATACAGTAGACTTCAGCAGCGGTTCTCAGCAGTTTTGGAGCTGAGGGGCGATGTGCCCACGCAAAACATGTTTAAACCTTAAAGCACTTTTAGCTACTTTAAATTTGTAAATCAACCTATCAATGTGTGAGACTTCACTTCCCAGAATACTTTATTATTTCGTCCTTAAAGTACGTGTATTTCATATGTGCAATGAATTGTTTGACTCTCTTAACATCGTGCCTCGCCCAGTGCCAAGAACAGACCTGCAGAACATCCTGTCTCTTTCTCCAGGGATGAATTTGCTGGTGTTTACTCAAAGTCCAAGCACAATCAGTGGTGTTGTGAGGAAAATACAGGAATGTTGGCAGACTTTCCGAATATTTTTGACATGCTTAATTTGTCTTGTGTTCATTAGTTTTGATCTGTTATTGCTTTGTGTTCCTATTTCCTATGCTTGACTTTTGAAAATAACTTTTCATCCCACTTGTTTGTTACACTCTAAATAAAGAAGTCGAATGCTCTTTGTAAGCAGAACCTGCAGAAACACATTTGCAGTTTAGTCACAGATAAGCCAGCAAATATGCAAATAGTAATATTTTGTTCCCCATAAAGTGTTAATAAATACAACCTCATTTCTTTTACAGAAGGAATTACTGGACTTTGTAATTTATTTTTTGTTAATCCTCCAACCACAAAAACACAACTGTCTTCTGACACCTTTGGACTTTGGAATCATTAGAGTGCCATTAAAAAGAATGAACTGATTTTTTTAAAAAAAGGAAAAAAAGAACACAAATGTGGAAATATAAAGAGGAATAAATGAAAGAATAAATAAGTAAATAAATGTGGAAATATAAAGGGAAGTTAAATAATTAATAAGTAAAACAATGGGTAAATATTAAATATAAATGAACAAGTAAATGAATGTGTAAATATAAAAAAATAAAAGAATAATGTAGAAATATAATGAAAGAAGTAAATAAAAAATGTGATAGACAACAACAGAAACAACAGAAATAAAAGAATACATTTGTAAATAATATGGAAATATAAATAAAAATAAATAAGTATATAAAAAGTATGGAAATACATAAAAAAAATAATAAATGTAGAAATATAAAGAAAAATAAACAAAAAATTGGAAATATGGAAATATCAAGAGAAATAAAAAGAAGTAAAAGTAAAAATATAAAGAGACAAAAGAATAAATAAATAAATGTGGAAATATAAGGAGAAATAAATAAGTAAATAAAAAATGTAGAAATACAGAAAAAAAATGTTTGAAAGAAAAGTGGAAATATTAAGACAACTATATATAAAAGAGTAATTACAAGCAAAGAGGAATGAATAAAAAAAATACCTAAATAAACGTGGAAATACAAAGAAAAATAAAAGAATAACTAAGTAAGTAAACAAATGTGGAAATAAAAATAAATTAAGTAAATAAAAAATGTGGAAATGCATAATAAATAAATGTGGAAAAATAACTAAATGTAAAAGAATAATTACAAGCATATTCATATATGTTTTTTACACTTGAAAGAGAAGATTTAAGCTTTTCTTTCTAATGATGCCAGTTTTATTTTGCTGTTATTATAGTGACCTCAGAGACACCTGATTGAGCCCAGTGGGCTCATAAACTGGGAGCGCATGCTGTATTCACGGGGCTGTCCCGGAGTAACAAATAAACAGAAAAGCAGAGGGACACTTTTGTTTTGTATCCAACAAGGCAATAAAACAAACGTACCCAATATGTCGGCGTTAGCATACACAGTTAGCAATGACCTTTACACTACAATGTTTACACATACGCAGTTAGCAATGGCCTTTACACTACAATGTTCACAACTTGGATTACTTTGGTATGGATATTTTTGATTTATTTGATCGGTGGAGACCTAAGGACCTAAATGAATATAAATAATCCAGGAATGGACCAATATTCGGACTTTAGGATCGCTTCAAAGGTAAAGTTAGCATTAGCCCTTTTTATCTCTAGTTTACCATGCCAGTAAATCTGGATGAATCGTACACTGTGCTCATGTTTTTTGTCATTAAACTTGGACGATTTAATCTAACCCAAGAATGTGTATCATGTCCATATAGACATATTAACATTTACATCAGTTATATATCTGGTGTACGGTGTTAAACTGTAGAGCTAACGTTAGCTTAGGCGGGTTGCCAGTTGCGCTGAGGTTGTTAAATGAAACGAGACTTCCGTTTCAATGATGAAAATTAAGAAATGGCTTATAGGGAATATATATAAATATAATTTTGCTGTGAAATACAGTGTTTCCCTAAAAATGTGGCGGAGTAAAATAAGTACGTAGCCTAGCATAAAATGGAAACAGTGGACAGTACAACTTTCCACCACTGACTGTCAGTTCAGAACTGTCTGAAGGGATGTTATAAATAACTTAAATACTGTCATTAACAACGTAATATCAAAAATACGACGTCATAATGTCGTGTCATAATGCCTGCATTTAAATTAATGTTTGGCCCGACAGCTTACATTTCTAAATTAACCTTGAACCTTGAATAACGCCACATATCGCGATAGCAACGTGATCTTGCTCCGGCGACTACAACATACACGGTTGCTACGGCAACCTGGGGGGTTCATTTCAAAATGTAAAAATAATAAACCTTTTCATTTCCAAGCATTTGTCACTTTCGTGGTGGAGCTGCAGCAATTGTTGAAAAAAGACACAGAAAAGCCAGAAGGAAAGCTACTGAGAGACACAGACATGATTCAGGTGGAGGACATTTTAGTGTCCCTAAGGTGAGTATATTTAATTTGATTTTTAATTTAATCATTCATGTATTTATAAGAGTACGGTCAGTTGTTTTGGTCTGTTAGAAGTTTTTCAAGTGTTTGAACAACTTATATTTATTTGGATTAAATAATGTATGAGACAATATAGTCTTGGTGATGTTGGATGATGATATTGAGCTACAACATGAAAGGCAGGGGAAGTAATGAAAATAATATAACATAGCGCATTTAGTTTGTATGTTGCTGTTTGCTCATGACAGCATTTACAGAAATATGGCAATATATGACACATATGACATTTATCTGTATTTGTGCAAGCAGTAAAATAAGAGTCTGTTGACATTTGCTTTGGTGGCATTTGTGATTTTAATGTTTGATACAGCCCCATGTCCACCAAAGTGCTTTTTACCAGCTGAAAACGCCAGGCACTCCTCAGAAAGCAGCATGCAAAACATTACAAAAATACACTGGCCTCCAAAAAAGGCTTTGGTGGACATGGCCACTAACATAAGCTGAGCACACCTAGAGGTTTGCAGTAAAGTATCCAGGCTTCTTTCCTCCTCTTCTATCTCGTTTGACAACCATTCATAATTTAACTCAGATGATTTGTTATAACGAACATTAATGACTGTGTATTTAAGTCTGACCCGTTTTGAAGGTGAGGAATAGTGTCACAGGTGACATGCGCCATGGCTTCAGCAGACTAGCAGCTTATAACAACCAGAAAAAAATCATTAAGACTGATCTGTAATTGAAATGTCCCATTTACCTGACTGTGGATTCAAACCCTCTTGTTTATAGTAATAACTCACGATCCCTTTTCTTTTTTTGCTCTTAGTTCTGCAGATGAAATATCTGGCGAGGAACCAGCCAAAGTTACCACAGAATTTGGAGATGAAACATGCAGAAGAGAGACACAAAACAACTTTGTGAAGAGACTGCGCTCCACGTGGCAAGTTGTTGTGAGTGGGATTCTGATAGCACTCTTCTGTGGTAGTCTTGCCAGCGTCCTCATTGCAAAGTTAACCCAAGAGCAAAGTCTGAGAACGGAGAAACAGCACATGGCAAATGACATCGAGCAGCTGCAAATGAAAATCACTCAGCTCGAGCAACTTCTGAACTCCACTCGTCAAAACTTCACCCTTCTGGCGAGTGAGAATGGCCAACTGAAGCTGCTGGTAAACGCCACACAGCACAACCTCACCTTGCCGTCTGCAGAAAACGCACAGCTGAAGCTGCTCTCGCAAGAAAACATCCTGTTGCAAGTGGAGAACGCAGAGCTGAACGTGATTCTGAATTCAACCCTGGAAAACTGTGAGCTTCTGGAGAAGGAGAACAGACAACTGAACCTGCTGTTCTACAACGAACAACAAACCTCCATTCAGCTGGAAGCCAAGAATCAACTACAGCGTTCAATCCTGTTCTCCAACAGACTGTCCTTCCTCTGGAGCCTCTGCGACAATGACACGCTGCAGTGTTCCCGCTGCCTGCCTGGCTGGGTCGAGCACGCTTCTCGTTGCTTCTTCTTGTCCCAGAAAGCAGAGAAATGGCAAACAGCTCGCAGGATATGTATGGACAGGGGAGGTGACCTGGCTGTTGTGTTAAACGCAGAAGACCAGGAATTCTTAACCAACATGACCTTGGAGTTTGCACAGCAGCACCCAGAGACAGTCTTCCATTCAGCGTGGATTGGGATGGAGGACATGGTGGAGGAGGGCGCCTTTATCTGGGTCAATGGCGAGACAGTCGATAAAAATGTCACGTACTGGCGGCCCCTGGAGCCGAACAACTCCAAGCCTGACTGGGATAAAGAAGGGGCAGGGCAGGACTGTGTTGCCATTGTCCCACCATCACATGTCGGACAGAAGGAGTGGCTGAAATCCTGGGATGACATTGTTTGTGTTGGCAAGCGGCACTACCTGTGTGAGAGCCCAGCTCTCAGTTTGTCAGGACTAACGTAGCTGCATGTTTTTGGTTAAGATGTGGAATAGTAACGTCTCAGTGTTGCAAAATCCAGAATAATATTTTGCATGCTAAATTTCTCTCATGTTAATTAGCTTTGATCTTTTATCTTTTACCTAAACTCGACTTTTAAAGAATAACTTTTAATCCCACGTATGTGTTACATGAATAATTAATTCAAATGTTCTTTGTTACCAGATTCTATAGAAACAGATGAGCAGTTAAGTTTCAGATAAACTGAAAAACATGTAAATAGTAATGTTTTTGTTGAGTGAAGTGAAATCAGTATATATTCAACTCTTTCACAAAATGGATCACTGGACTTTGCGTGGTTTTCTTATTTGGGCAGAGTCCAGGGCGGCCCTGCTGTTTCCTGTGCAGTTCAACAGAGGAAGATTTGATTGATTTAATAGACTAAATAAACTGTTTATTTACATATTATTGGTTTTCTCTTTGTCTTGGTCTTATACTTTAGGAATCCCTAGACAGTTGCCATAAAGACCACAGCAACTAAAGCTAGGGAAAAAAAAAACGTAAGGTACCTCTGACTCTATCTTAACTGCAACATGACTGAGTTTATGGTGTTGAATAAAAAAATAACACAACCTGTGAGGCATGTTCTGCGACCAGGAGAACCTGATGGATATGATTTTGATTTTACACTGTAGATTTGACTGAATTAATTTTCACTGCAATTTCTTCCTACAGTCGTTTTCTTTTTTCTGGTATTTGGGGATCAAATTTACTTTGTAGTTTGTGCTTTTTGTGATTGCATTCCTCCAGAAGTATAATCTTTTCCTCCTCCGATCAATATGGTTTTCTTGTCTGCTTTTTCTCTGCCATTTTTTGACTATCTAAGTATAAGCTAACTTTGTGAGATAAAAACAGGCAGGTGAGTCCAAGCAAACAATCTCCATGAAAACTTTTACCACTGTAAAATCATTTTTCCTTAACTAAGGAAACCTTTAAGGGATTATGTGCAGCTGTTTAAGACCATCAGTTAAGGAGAAATTAAAAAATAAAAATAAAAAATCCCTGATTGGATAATAACTTCTATTTCACATGGTCATCATTCATAAAACAAATATGTTTTGAAATGTTCTTTTAAAAAAGATACTCTGATTTTTTTTATACTTGAGTCCACACCTGTAAAATAATGACTATGGAAATCAAACTTTAACTGCCTGGATTCTTGAAGCCACAAGATGGCGCCATCAGTCTTTACAAGAGTTGATTCCCCTTCAGCATATCCCAAAATGTTTTCTTGATTGATGAAACACTGGCTAGGTTTCTTTCTTCAAAATGTGTTTATGTGACTGTTGCATTACTCCATGATGTTGTATAAACCATGTTCAAGATGAGCCGTGACAAATACATACATGCTCAGACAACTGATCTTAAACTACACTGACATCTTGCATTTTGTTAGGTATTCCAGTGTTCTTGAAACAGATGTGTGCCTGAATGCGCAGTGAAAATGACTGGCAGTAAACAGCCTATAATAATTGCTGCAACACCTCTCCCCTCAGTTTTCAGCAGCCTGTCACTTGCAGATTTTGGTGAAGTGAAAGATGACTGTGTGCTGAAAGTATGCAGCTGACTGTTTTCGGGCTGTGGCCCTCGTCGTCCTCTGAGAGGCTTAGAGGGTCTCGCCCACATTAATCACCCTCAGCACAGCTTGTTAGGCTGAGATTTGGGGAACCACTGGCAGCTGATGGGGAGAGAAGCAGCTCTGCTGAGGACCGATACAAACACTGATAGGCTATCTGCAGAAAAACAACACTTAAAGCCTCTCTGTTCAGATAATCCTGTCAAATGTAATCACAGATCTCACATGCATTTTAACTTCCCACAATCTAGTGTCAAAAAGAGAGCTTATCTGGTTTGTTACAAGGAGCAGGAAATGAACATGCTCGAAATGCTATCTCTGCTCTTTCCTACAGACTTTGTGCACAAGTTAAATATGATAATGACATCTGTGTCTTATCTGATACAGTCAGTAAACAAACAGAAACCGAAAGTGTCTCTTGCCAAAAACAGATCATCTCTTAACACGAAAGCCATCATAAGTGTGAAATTAAGTGATTTTTCAACCCAGCGAAGTGATTTTCCTGCTTCTATTACGTCTCTCGGGATTTTCTCTGAGTCACACGGACCTCGCCCAAAACAACTCACCAAGAACAGCAATGACCTAGTGTGTGATGCCATTCGTTCAGACTTGTGTGGCCTGCTGTTGGTCACATATTGTCAAACCTGTGAGGTCACTGTTTGACCTCTGACCCCCCCATTCATGTCAAAGCAGCAGCTGGCAACCTGTGTGGTGTCACAGCGATTTGCCTTATGAAATATACTGAAAACCAATACTGACTATTTGTATTAGGGTTATTAACCTGATGCTAATGTTTCTCTGTATTCTTCAGATTCTTCTGGTTCTGGCACCTTTGTGAGGTGCAGTAAATTCAGATCAGCACAAGGGATCACTGTCAATATTCCACCTAGTGTTCAGTGCCAAAGCGTCTTAACTGCTGGCATTAAGCAAGTGTTTTTTAAAACCAGACTGATTTAAACTTCAATAATAAAAGGGTAATAATCTGATGGGATTTGCTGTACTTTGGGTAATTATGTGAGCAAAGTACCTGCACTATGTGTCTATAGAAATGAAACAGATAAAAAAATACATTTTTATTAACAGTTAATGGACTAATAGCTATTTAATGTCTTTAAAGGAGCAGTGTGTAGGATTTAGTGGCATCTAATAGTGAGGACTGCAGATTGCAACCAGCTGAAACTTCCCCCATGCACCAAGCATTAACACATCCTTAGGATTCCTTCAGTGTTCAGGATCTTTTTATCGAGAGTCAACTTATTAGCAGAGATCTCTTCCTCTCCAAAACAAATGGACAAGTGATTAAAACCAGTAAAAACACTGAATAAAGCAGTTTTACATAAAAAGTGTGTGTCTTTCAGATGCTGCTCTTCGCGGAGAAGCTGTTAACTAAGGTGGCTGACACGAGGAAAACGTGGAAACACGAATGGTCCCATCTAGCGCCAGTGTTCGGTTTGTCTTTCCTGGGCCTCTGCAGAAACGTGGGGGACTCTGTGGAAAAGGAGCTGCTTCTTCTGTAGACATAAACAGCTCATAATAAGGTAAAGAAAACAGAACAATTCTTTTTTTTCAGGTGGTTATTCACCAAAGAAAACATATCATATTATATTTCTGCCAATATATCTTCCTGAATCCTACACACTGGACCTGTAATTTAGTGTTTTTGCAACCAGAAAAAAATCATTGCTCAGATTACAAAGCTCTGACAATTCAATATAGACAGAAAAAAGTTAAAACAAAAGTCATTTTTAAGAAAATCTGTCATGAAAATCTGAATGAATTATACTTTGTTCCTTGTAGTTTTCTATCTAAATAATTTCTATGATGATAAACTGCTTCGCACCAGAAAATTAAGACATACTTTTTTATCTACACTCGGCGAGCAACAGGGATTTCCCTGCAATTATATTTGAGACTAGACATGTACAAACACACAAACATATGGGTTAGTTGACAAGAAATGTTTTTCTTTATTGTGTGTGCTTTGAAGATCGTTTACCTGTTATCTACAAGTACATGATAAATGTGAAACTAGCTGATATGTTAGCTAGCATATAGCATACCTTCATAATCAAAAAAGAATTGCTCAAAGAAGACTTATATCCCTTGTCCAATTTTGACCTTTTCACGTCTCCCTGAAAATTTTCAACAAGACGAACATCTGCAATTGTAAATTTGGGCAAATATATAGTCTGCTTTCCAGGCTCCATAGTAGCATTTCAAACAGCAAGAGATTGTTGCGGCGCATTCGAAAGTAGTGACCGGAACTGGGGATTCCCTAATTCAGGTCATGGTTGCCATTTTGTGAAATAGGCCTATTGTTTGATTTGTCTGTTCTGGGCTGTAGAACAATGCAGCTGACTCCGTCGGAGAGGACCATGGATGTGTAAAGAGAAGTGGATACAACATTGGAGGTGTGGCCCTGTTCATTCCTGTGAAAGTTGCTCAGTGGCGCATGGGGCCAAATAAGCTCAATTCCTGCGCTGTGAAATAACCGGGATCTTCCACACGGCGGGGCCAAGAGAGCCCCACGCACTAGAGACTTATGGCAGGCCAAGAGGCTAACTTCCAGTTTAGCCCTCCGTTAGCTTGAATGGGGATAAAATGATTTAGTCATGCAGCTCTTTTAGATTTTAGAAATATTATCGGAACGAACAGATCAAGTCCCGATAGTGAAATGAGTCATTTCCCGGGGGTTGTCACGCTCAGATGTTTTTTTTCCACTGATTTACAGACATCTCTGTCACAACTTCGGTCACTCTGGGCCCAGTTTGGGTCATTCAGATGTAAACAGCTCACTCTAAGGTAACGAAAACTAAACAGTTCTTATGTTCAGGTGATTATAAACTAATGAAAACACTGTTATAAATATTATACACAATGTCTGCCAATAGATGTCCCTAAATCCTACACCTTAGACCTTTAATTGAGAAGATAATCTGATGATTAATCGGAAATGAAAACAGTCGGCCATACTTACAGTATCAGTCACCACTCTGTAACATTTGTAGTCATGTAAACCAAAGATTATGCTCACTGACTAATGTCCAGTAGCTTTCACTAACTGGCCACTGTGTCCAGCTGTGACTCATTTTATGATAGTAGTAAAAAACATCACTGATAAGGTCGTCAGCACCATTAATAAATGCAGACATTATTACACACGAGTTCCCACTTTCACCTTCCAGATAAGACACTGAGAGGTTTCAGGCTTTGAGGACAAACGTCATTTGGCGAGGAGGGTGATCATTAGAGGCTCTGAGAAATTAAAAGCCTGCAGCCGAAACTACTGTAGACACATTATCCTAATCTGTGCAACCACATGTTGTGTGTGCATTTGTTAGTACATGCGTGTGCATTCCTTGAACCCAGCCAGTGACATGACATGACTCTGAAACAGGAAATGATAAACATTCAGCATAATCTTCAGGTTCTGTGGCTTTGGTTCAGATCCAGAGCATTAAAAAGCCTGAACTCTTTGAATTCCTTTATAGAATAAACTTGAGTGCTGATGAGCCTGAGGGCATTAACTTTACACACACACACAGACACACACACTGTGCATATGACAAAGCATTCCCAGACCCTGAAGCGCCTTAATGGAACAATTAAAGTCATAAAAAGCGCCCAGAGTACGAGAGCATGAAATTGTTCCTCGTTTCAATGTTATCAGAGTCACACAGAGTTCAAATCTGGGAGGAAACAAAACAAGACTTGGCCACTGACTGGGCCGTGTTGCAGCAGTCACTGACACGCCAAAATCTACACGTATGTTCCTCTGGAGACGGTGCAGAGGAGGAGACATGTGAATCATGTGAGGTTCGCAAACAAATGCACACAAACAAAGAGACGGGCTAGTTTTTGTGCCTGGTTCTGTTTCCTGTTTCCACAAGTCAAGAACCAGTGAGGGCATGCCGTGGAGAGGAGCGGGCCAGAAGTCTCTGTTAAATGAGTATACAGTAAGTTGCTGTTGGCCAGAGTCAGTGCAGAATAGATGAGTGTGTGTGTAACCCCCACAGTGATCGCCTCACTCCTCAGCAGTGCTCTACTTGAGCTTTTACCTCCCTGTCCTCTCAGGCCTCAGCCCTCTACCCCGGCTTAGCATGACGGCTTGTCTCTGAAGCTCTGATGGGTGTGTGGACTGTTGGCTGTTGGCAGGCCTCTCGGAGCGGAAACACACACACGTACGCGCACTCACATGCACAACACACTGTGTCCTCAAGCACAACATGCCCTGGAGTTTCTTTACCTCTTCCAAATCTTCATCTTTCCACTCTCTCTTTATCATTGCCCCTTTGGAAACTAGGTCAGTGTCAGTTCATGCTATTAGCTTCTGCTCCAAGTTTATGACTTTGTGTTTGTGTGCGTGTGTGTGCATGTGTGTGTGTGTGAGTGTGTGTTTGCATGTTCATGTTCAGTTAGCAGCAATGCTTATCTGCCACTTGGCTAAAGAACTTCCTTGAAAATGTTTGTTTTCATGCTCTGTGCCGGTGGATTGGAATCGAGTCTGTGTGTGTGTGTGTGTGTGTGTGTGTGTGTGTGTGTGTGTGTGTGTGTGTGTGTGTGTGTGTGTGTGTGTGTGTGTGAGAGACACGGTGATGATGAGGGGGTGGGGGATTCCAGGATTCTTGCACGAGGCAGCAGGCAGATGTGGGAGACTTGAATCAAAACTTTTCTGTTGGCCAACTTCAAAAGGCAACTTTTCCTCCAGTGTTGGTCTCTTTTTCGCTCTCTCTCCATTCCTCTGCTGTTTCCTCATGCTTTGGCCAGCAGCGCACACTTCTCCCTTGGATTTCGAGCAGAGGCTGAGATCAAAACTTGGATTCTAGCAAACACCAGGAGGGATGATTCAGTGAATCTTTGTCATGCTGAGACTTTGTGTTTGTGGTCCTGGAGAACCTGGGGCGTCTTTAGCAGCTCAGAAAACATACTTATTATTGTTTTACGACCCTGATACTTCATGACTTCTCCTAATTTTATGAGAATATGCTCATAAATTTGATTTTGATCTGGCAATGTGTTTCATAAGTCTGCCCCTGAAAATGACACATTACTTCTGTTTGGGGTCTCAGACCCTAACTGTAAAATGTGCTAACATACAATGACTTTTATATGCTCTATATTGTTGTTAGCAGTACTTTTTATACAAAACTTCTCCTCCCAAGTCATACATAAATGTGTTTCAATTTCTGTTACAGGAGTTTTACTGTTCTTAAGAGGGAGTTTGATCCTCTAAGGTCTAATTCAGAGGCAGATAACATACTGTACATTTCTTTTACTGTACGTGAGTTTTTGGCAGACAAATATATATTTATTCACACACATCCTCTAAACTGCGACATATAAAACTAGAACATGTTTCCTTATTTGCTCTTATAACTATGATTTATGGGCATTTCAGTATTTTTTCACCTTCAAGGAATGTGCAAGCTCAGAGGAAAGGAAGACTCGCCAATTCAGTGCATACTGGACCTTAATAAGGTCAGAAAAGTATTTGAAGGGGAAATTGTTTGATTTTAAAATTATTATCATTATTAGTAGCCAGACAGCTCTATGGCAACGTAGGTCAGTCGGTCCACCACTTTGGTCCAGACCTAAAAAAGTATTTTCTTAAAACTGGACTACCAGTGCAGTAGGAAGAGGCAAATGTGTTTGAACTGGTGCTGCATGACCACAGAAAACAGTGGAAGAGGACTGTGACAGTTGTTTTTGCTCAAGTGGTAGAAAACCTACAACTACCAGAATGCACTGTGCCACACCAGACCAATAAACGACCCCGCTGGAGGGGTGACATAATGCAATCTTGATCATTTCCACGGAAAACAATATGGTGGTAGATGGCAACAAGCAATCTCTAAACAGTAAGCTAAAATATGTTTCTGAAACATTTTACAGAGAAACAGTACACACTGTCACAGAATCTTGTTTCATGTTTGTTTAGCACTGTTTAGTTTTACTGTTTTATCTTAGCTGTTTAAGCCTTCATGTTTGCAATACAGGAAACAGTTTGGCGCCCACTTCCTCTTTGCAAATATTTCAATTCGGAATTTGCCTCGAATAAAATGACACTTTTACAGTAGATTTCAGAGACCGTATGACAGTGTGCTAGCTTAGCTAACAGGCTGCTAACAAGCTGACAGGCTTCAATTCAGTTGCCAGTGTTGCTTGTCAGATGAGTTTGTATGATTAAAAAGAACTTGTTCATCTAGTTTCAACACATTGTGAATCTGAGTAATGTTATTCTGCTAAAATATGGTTATACGTTAAATACAGTCAAGTTGTCATGATCAGTTTTTATGAAATACAGTCAGATTTATCATTCTAATATGAAATAGCCCAACTTTACAGTCAGATTTATCAGAAATAAAGTCATCATCTTTATCCATATGATATGAAAGAACAGGCATATGACTCGTTCAGTCGTTCATACGTCTTTTTAATGAAATATTTCACAAAACATGTCACATACCTGGCAGGCCAATATCCACATGTATTTGTTGCCATGCAATAACGGCCATGTTTTTGTCCTGGTAATGTTCCAAGCGTATATTTCAAACTACCGGGTGGCAAAAAACAGGACAAAATTAGCCTCTCCCCCATGGCTGCAGGTAGTTTTTATCAGGTCTCTATCTATCTGTAAAGAAATGCAATTTTTTCCACATGAAATATTTCATCATCTTTTAGTTTGGCACCAAATATATGTGTTCCCTTCAGGATGAATTGTAATAACTGTGGTGACCCTGTGACTTGACATCTTACGCCATCATTGGGCCAAAATTTCAGTTTGAACGAACACCTGCAAAATTAACAACATTACAGTGATGGTGAACATGTTAAACATAACCTGCTAAACATTAGCATGTTAGCACTGTCATTGTAACTTAATTTAATATGCTGATGTCAGCATTTAGCTTAAAGTACCTCACAGCCTCACAGGGCTGCAAACATTGCTGTAAGGTCTTAGTCTTGTTTTTATGCATACAGTACTGTTGTCTGTAGGATCCTGAACAACAAGGAAGCAAAGTCAATGTTGACAAAACTCAAAGTTAAGTTCTCTTTTCTGTCACCTCCATCTTTTCATCTATTGTATCTCTGTCAAAAACCCACTCCTCAGTCATCCTTCTCACCTCCTCCTCTGTTCTCCCTCTTGTAAAAGTGTTTATTTGTATCTGAATGGATGCCTTTGCATAAAGGAATCACATGAATACTTAAGTAGTGTGTATAGTAGTATATTCTCTATGTGTCTATTTGCATGGAGTGTGTTTATGGGTCTCTACATCTGCGCTGAGTGTCTCTTACAGATGGTGGCGGCGAACCCCTGGCGGGAAAACTCAACAGGGAATGTTTTCCATCCCTAAGATGGTCAGATTTGTGTGGGGGGACACTGACTCTGCGTAAATCACATGTGGAGGGGAGATAAGTGGGCGGCTAGACCAGCCTGGATGGATGGCTCAAGCCAAAAATACTATCCACTGTGCCCCACAGGGGACAGACCTTGAATAAATCTGTGTGTGTTCAAACACAGTGTGTGGACAAAATAGCACCACCACCTTATAATATATCACAATTCAATATCACTAAATACAGCCCTGAGAATTACCATTAGGTTGAATCAACACCAGTGTGTATGAACATATATTATTGACTGCAGGGCACGAGCCTTTTACCAAGGCATTACATCATGAGAGGCTTTATTAAAGCAACTTAACATTTGGGGGAAAATGCTAATGTTTTCTTTCTTGCAAAACATTTGAAGAAAATATTAAGATAAGGGGTGCAAATCACAAGTTTCATCACCACACAATATACTGATTATTTTGACAATATGATATTATCTGATAGATGTGAAAAAATCAGCCTGCCAGCACCTCTGTTTGAAGGGGTTATAGAGTAGTGACGGTGGCTACATGCATAGGCTCCGAAGCATTGTTGTATCTGATGTGGCCCTCCTCAAAAAAAGAAGAACATTTATGCTACAGCGACCATGGAGATACCACATGGAGATTGCAAGAACTGTGGTCAGTTAGGGGTACTTGTATTTTGTCCTTGTATTTTTTGGGGGTCATTTCACCTTTAGTGCATAGAAGACAGTGTCAAGCCAAGTCAGTTTTTATTTATATAGTGCCAAATCATACAAGTTATCTAGGAAACGTTTCATATACAGCAGTTTTTAGACCATACTCTTTTAATTTACGTACACCCAACAATTCAAATGAATTGCCACCAAGAGCATTTTTTTTTCTGTATAATCTGGTTTATAGAGGTATCATCTTGTCTCTGCAGTGAATGGTATTTCGTCATTGCAGTCATAATCACTCTTTTTTTTTTTTCTTGTATTTGTTGTTTCCTCCATAAACTGCTGAAGGTCCTGACCTGAACAGCTTACCTGCAACATAATATGGTCCACTGCACAGTTGTGCATATGCACAGGAACATGGGAAGTTCTGTGGGGCAACATGTAGTGCAAAAGGAGAGGGCTGTCTGATGGCAAGGTGAAGCAGTGAAAATATTCTAAATATATTTATTAATTTTCCATAACTGCTTATCCTGTTTGGGGTCGTGGGGGGGCTGCAGCCTACCCCAGCTGACACTGAGCGAGAGGCGGGGTACACCCTTGACAGGTCGCTGACACATAGAGACAGACAACCACAGTATACAAGTATATCTTTATTGATTAATCCACAGTCTTGTCATCACTGTGATGTTGACTCTAGGAAGTCACTACCTCTGGTCAAGAAAAAGGAAAAGTCAAGCACATAATCCCAGTTAAACGGCAATTTGCAATAGTTATGCCCAGCTCGTTGGAGAGCACAACAAAGAGGGGAGGTCGACACGGGAACAGCTTTTAAATGAACAAATAATTTATTGAAAATACTCAACAAAGGAAAAGTAATGGTTAAGTCAGCAATCAGTAGTGTGGTGAGGGTGTTGGGTGCTAACACAAGCTATGTGTAAAGGAAACCAAGGCTAAACTCAACATAATCAACCCAAACCAAACAAAACAAGGTGGGTGCCTGAAAGGCACCAGCCTTCCATGAGGGAGAGAGAGAGAGAGAGCCACCTTGGATTCACCAAGCTTTTAAAGGCCCTAAGCAGGTGAAGCCAATCCCTAAACGAGGTGGGAGGGGCAGGCAATCAAGGAGGCTCTGGAAGAGGAAAGCAGAGGCAGGAATGCAGGAAAACACACTGACCCCCAGGCCTGTGGCTGTCACATAATTTTTACACCTCAGTGTAAGTATCGTAACTTACTAGTCACAGTTCTCGCATTTTCCGTGTAGTATCTCCATAGTTGCTGAAGTAAAAACGTCCTGTTATTTCTGAGGAGGCCCAAGTCAGATACAACATTGCTTTGGAGACTATGCTGTCGTTACACTATAACCCCTTGAACACAGAGGTGCTAACAGGCTGATTTTTCTAAACCTTGCCAGGCTAGCTGTTTCCTCATGTTCCCAGTCGTAATGCTATGTTAAGCTAACCATCTCATGGCTGTAGCTTTATATTTAATGGACAAATCTGAGCGTGGCATCAGTTAGAGGTGTAACGATACTTCGATCTGGATCGATTTATCTGTTTAGTGATCAACAACAGACAGACTGACAGACTCTATGACTTCAGAACTCTGGGTTTTAGTCCACACTCCAATGAAAGCACTGTGGTGAAGCTTAGGGAAAGATTGTTATTTTGGTTAAATGTTTACAAAAAGCTAATTAGAAAAACAATGCTGTAGTCACCACAACTGCATACTGAACTGCAAACTTGCCTATTTTGTTGGAAAACAGTTGAAATACAGCGAGGTTGCTAGGTAAGTTAATTAGTAACATTTCCTCATTATGTTAATAGAAAACATATTTTGCCTGTCATTATGTTTCCTTCAAAACATATTTGCTGTTTCATATTAGTTGTATAAATAAACATCATTTCTATGAGACAGGACTCTCATTAAAGTCATGTCTATTTGTACGTAAGGTGCTCATCTGTATGAAGCTCCCTATACACCAAAACTTCATGTGCACACGCTCCTGGGTGTTTATACCAACAGATTCAAGAGTGTTTATTGCTGACATCGAGGATCTGGGATGCAAGGGGCTTTCTAACTACTTTTCTCCATCCATGGGGGGCTTTCTAATGCAACGTCCTGTTTTCTCAATCAGAATTGACGCCAGAGGCAGAGCACGGCCGAAAAACATCCAGGGTGAGTACACCAGCTATTAAACTATGCTCCCAGGACACTCCGAGATGACTCATACTGTCAACCTCTGCGTTCCTCCTCTCCCTCTTCTTCTCCTCCTCCTTCTCCTCCTCCTCATAGTTGTTTAAAAGAGGCATCCTTACCATGAAAGGGACCAATTACAACTTTTTATGACCCGAAAAATTGTACTCTGTTCTTCTGGGGAAACAATTTTTAAGGGAAATGAGTTCATGCAGCGCCTAGGTACACTCAAGGAAAATTACCCATTTGGAGGCGAAAAGGGATTCCTCCGAGTTATTTTGTGGTTATGTTTGATTTTGTGCTGCAGCGCAGTGCTGTATATGTGTAGTTTGTGTGTTAGTGAAGGATGCCATATGTGATAACAGACAGCCAAGCCCAGACAGTTGATAGAAGTCTTTCATTACATTATCCTCATGACAAAAAAGCAACGGAGGCCAAACTCCAGAATCACAACTCCATTACACATATGCATACACATAGAGGGCGTGTGTGTGTGTGTGTGTGTGAGAGAGAGAAAAAGAGTGAGGGAGAGGAGGGGGTGAGACGGGGAGACTCATTTCTGCTGCAGCTCATTTTCTTGAAATATTTCACATGAATATTGGCAGCAGTTGTGCTGCAGAAGACAAAAGGAAATGAACCGTGGCTGCTGGAGCCAAAGACAACACACAGTGTGAGAAAGTCTCGCTACAGTTACCGCTCGCAGCACAGTGAGAGACAATCGCAATCTAAGCTATTAAAAAACTGCCTTGGGATATATGAAACACATAAACACAGAAAATGAGTTGGTGAGAGAATATCTGTGACGTAGCCACAGAAAAATGAGCTTCTGTCGTGGTGAATGTTAAAGACAGAAACAAGTAAATTATAGAACATGTTATTATTAGACAGTAATAACTCGGTTGCCTGGTGTTTGGTGTTGAAATACTCCACAGAAACAATCAGACTACACTCTAAAAAATGTTTATCCAACCTCTGTTTCAGTCTCGCTATTTCAGGCTTTTTAGTTCAGCCATTTCAGGCCAGAGGAGTAAACATTCCCCAAAATGAAACCCACACTCAGTTAGTAACAGTGAGGGGATTAACTGAGAAAAGGATGGGGTGAGACACAGAGGTGGGTGGGGGGAAGAAGAAGGGTGGGGTGGGGGTTGGGGTGGGGGTGGGGGAAGTGTTACTGTAAATGACACGTCCTCTGTGTTGAGGAAGAGCAGAGGGCGACCCTGCTCTGCCGGGCATCAGTTTTCTCCCACACTACGTCTTGTTGATGAGAACCATGATGACTTAAAGCTTCACGAGAAACAGTCCTGCAGTATACTCAGCTCTGATGTCACTCTGACTATGTGGTGTGTGTGTGTGTGTTTAGGTGTTGTGTTTGAGTATTTGTATGCTTGTCTTTAACCCTAGTGTCTCTGCATTATTATCCAAAATACCCACTGTATGTCAAAGTGTTGTGCCTCATATTATTTTCTTATTATTACTGATGCATTAAAGGGCATATTCTACTACTCCATTTTACACATGCTAGACATGAGAGTATTGAGGTTGCTACGATATACCGATTTCAAGTTATACCATGATATATATGTTGAGTTATCATACCATGTACATTCGCTTATCTACGATATTTTAAAAAAAAAACAGCTGGATGTTGAATCTCCCCTTTATTTTGGTTATGTTCTAAGGGGAGACTTTTACACATACTTCCATTCACAAAATAGTTTCAAGTTTTAGTTAGAGCAATAAAACTTTTGCTCAACCTTTTCATTTCTTTAAGGGTCATTCTGACTGATAACAAGATAAATTCTTTAATACCATGACACCATGAAACAGCGGTATTTTCTGAGACGGTTATCGTACCGTGAAAATCTCGTACTGTTGCAACCCCAGAGAGTATCAGTCCTCTCATCTAAAGGTTGGTCTATAGTTGTGTGTAGGCCCTACACAAGCGGCCTACGCTGCTGTGAGCATTTATACTTGTATGGTGGTCTGGTCTGTGTCGCTCTGCAATTGCACTTCTAAAACACTGGTTGATGGTGGGGTTTCTATGTCGCTTTTTCGAGTTTCTGTGAAATGCTGCACATAAAACATGGCAATATCAAACAAAAGTATAAAATTAGGCACGGTTATACTTACAAGGGTCACAGATAAAACAACTGTTTTTTGCTAGACATGTTTTCCGCACAAATACTGCATGCTAACCTTATAAGCTTAGGCCTAAAACATTTTACATCGCATGAATTAACCAAGTAGCTAGAGGATCTTTTTCTACATATGAAGCCAGGAACAACAGCAACATTTAACAAAGGTAAAGCTACAAATTTTGCTCCATCATAAGTTGCAAGGTTTACAGACAAACAAATGTCTCATACTGGACAGGTTTTCCCCACAAATACAGCATGCTAACATTATTAGCATATGCCCGCAACATTTAATGTTGCTTGTATTAGCTTAGCAGCTGCTGGACTTTCCTCTACTTATATAAGGCCAAGATAAATTATAGACATAAGACTTAAAATGCTGTTTTTGGGGGGGCTTTATTGTCTTACAATTCATTGTTGCTTATGTGTGAAATAGAAGTAAATAAAAGCTTCATTTCCTCTGAGGAAAATGGTTTTCAGTTTATCAAAAAAAAGGAGGTCTGCGTCATCGCTATGTATAGTTACATTTCTGTGGAAGTGCACGCCAGGTGTAGGTGTAGGTGTGGGCGTAGGGTACGCATCTACACAGAGCCTGCACTGTAGGTATGGCATTGGTTCAATGCAGAATGAAGACGTATATTATTATATTTATCTCACAGTAATTAGTATCTAGTTCCTAAAATGCTCAACCAGGCTGTCAGCAAATAGTTTGTTGGGCACAGGGAAACAGAGATTTGTGTGGGTACATGAGACCCTAAAAAACGGGTGGATCACGGGGAGTACCACCAGTTGGTCCAGGAGCTTTGCCTCCATGATGGCCATTTCAAGTACTGTGGTTTGCAAAGTTGTATAGCTCTGGGTATCCAGCAGCAGCTACCACCAGTTCTCCTCCATCATTTACCAACTGTAAACTTGTTGTAGTGACCATCACAGAGGGCCCGCCTGCCAAATCGTGTAATTGGACAATGGGAAAAAGGCAAAGATGTCATTGGGTGATCTTCCAGTTGTTGAAGTTTTTTAAACTCAAGGAGTTCAGAGTGCTCCTGCAAAAACTGCAGGTGCCTCAAGTGCAGAAACGTGAGCAACAGAAAGCAAAAAGCTTAATTCTTATTAAAAACAATTTAAAAAAGCCACCTCCAGCTGCTAAAATGCTTTCTGTGTGCAACAGAAGCCTGTTAATGCCCAGTGTGAAGAGTGTTAAAGCCAATGAGATGTCTCTGACTCCCACCAACACACTCCTTACCACTTTGCACTCTAACACTCAGGTAGTTACTCTCATCCCAGCTCCTCACACCCAGGTCACGCTTATGTTTCAGAGGTTGATCTCAGCTACGCTCAGAGTGAAAGTCGAGGCTTCATGATGACCAGGGAGAGGCTGTCTTACTGTCAAAATAATCCAATCAACAGTGGCCACTTCTGCCCTCTGCCTCTCCCCCAGACTTTCTCATTCCTCGACTCGAGACCTTTGTCTCTCCTGCCAACATCCCTCGCTACTCATACATACCAGTTACAGTAATTGATGTTCTTATCTCAAGGTTCTGTTCTCATTTCCATTCGTACATCACACAAATTACTTACCAGTTCTTCCATTATTATATTACTTCCATTATTATTGAGCTCAGCGATGTGGGTCCAAGAGTCCCAAATAATATTTCAGTGACAAGATAATGATAATGTAAGAGAGCAAAGCGAGGGAATACGATTTTTTTTCAGGGAAGTCTCAGTCAGTGAACTGTGACTGAATAGCACAGAGGAGAGGTATTAAGCAAATGAGCAAACGTGATCTGACCGCAACTGTGATTATTAATTACTCCAAACTATTGAAAGATGCTTGTCCAATGACTTTAATGAATTTCTTTCTTGCTATGGTAATAGGTCACAAAGTACATGATGGAAGAGACTGTTCTTGATGGCCAGCTGCTGCTGTATAATGATGGAAGGTAAAGGCAACTGCCTGTGACAGAATGGTGTCTGCTGGAAAGGCCCTATCTAGAGCCACTGTTTGGTTTGTCTTTTCTGGGCTGCTGTAAAAACAACATGGTGGACTCTGTCAAAGAGGAACTGCTTCATAGATAGATATACGTCTCATTCTAAGGTAAAGAAAACACAGTGATTCTTGGTGTCAAGTGAGTATAAACTTACGAAAACATAGTTCTGAATATTATATTCTATTTCTGCCAATATAACCCCCTGAATCCTACACACTGGACCTTTAAGTGTATTTTCATGCTAATACATTTGTACTGTTTTCTAAGTAAGTATTTGAGTGCATGCCTTTTCCTTGTAACAGAATATTTCTTAATGTATCCTCATACAAGGGTTTGTACGATATCTAACGAATTATTGGTGTTAACATTTGGTGTCATCTAGTTACGTAATTAACACAAAACTATGTACTCACATAAAGATATGTGGGTTCGGTTTGGGAAAAGAAACATGGTGATGATGTACGTTAAAAGTAATACAAAGTTGACTTAGTTTCACACAGGACACGAACACTGGTCTTCTGGGAAAAAGTCCTGTGTTTGTTTAACCAACCTGCTGCCTTACATGGACTTTCACTCTTCATATGACTTCCTGTATTACTCCTGTCAGCGCATTGGTCCTGCAATCACAGCCTTAAAGATGAAGGGGGTTTGCTACGAGTTACTGGCTCATGATAATGTGGGTTATATATGAATTCTGGTGCATTACATTTCGTTGGTATTAGGGCTGCAACTAACGATTATTTTCATTGTCTACTAATCTGTCGATTATTTCTTCGATTAGTCGACCAGTCATTTTATCAAAAAATGTGTTAAAATGTTGAAAAATGTTGGTCTGTCTCTACCAAACCCCAAAATTATGTCATCTAATGTCTTGTTTCGTACTCACGCCAAAGGGTTTTAGTTCATCGTCATGGGAGAGTGTGTAAAGCTGCCAGTATTTGAACGTAAGAAGCTGCAACAAGAGTAATTTGGGGTACTTTTATAGTACTTTTCTATGAAAAATGACTCAAACTGATTAGGCGACTACTAAAATAGTCACCGATTATTTTAATAGTCGATTAGTCATCGATTAATCGACTAATCGTTGCAGCCCTAGTTGGTATACATGCGAATATAGCATGGGAACAGCCTGGCATTTCAACACCACGGTATTGCTAGTTTTACTTTAGTAAAAGATGTGAGTACTTCTTCCACCACTAGTTAAGATATTTATAATTTTCTATGCGAGCAGGAAATGAGGCATGATATAATCAATTAAAATAAGTTGGAATACATTCATTCACATTCTTTACACTTATAATAAAGTAAAGCAACTCATGGCAAAAGTCATGAGAAGGTTCCTGTTAAAAGTACTAAAATAAGTATTGCATCATCAGCATATAAAAAACTGGAATGTTTATATTCATTAACATTGATATGCAAAAAAGAAAGTGATGCATGTTTCAGATATAAATGCACAGTGTTTTGTTTCCTTTATTATGGAGCTAGCAGAAAGATGAGTTGAGGCTTGGTGAAGCGATGCCCAGGAGAAAAAAAAATGTCTGGACTATGACGTGGAGGCATGGAAGCAGAATGCATCAGCATTTCAAATGAAATACAAAAGGTCATGGGCAGGAAGGAATGGGAGTTTATGAAGGGAGAAAATTGAGAAACTTGTGAAAGTGAAGATGGGGTGGCCCCTGATATTTTGGCAGAGTGGTTGGGGGTTTACAGGATGTGTTTTGGAAGGCTGGCTGAGAGAGAGCTGTAGTAGCCCAAACAGGACATAAGGACACTGATTAGAAAGTGTGTATAAAGAGAAAACCTGCAGGACTGCACCGTGGTTGCTCTCTGGTGCTGCCTGACAGTTGGTTGTCTTGAGGCAGACAAAGACTCTTGGCAGTGGGCTCAGGAGTAAACGTGGTCTTGTCAGCAGTGATGGAGAGGCCTTGCAGAGGGCAGGACTTTCCAGGGGAAAAAAAACCAGCGCAGTATTGTTGAGACTAAGTTTGAGGTGGTGGGCAGACATCCAACTGGAGATGTCAGCGAGGCTCGTGGAGATGCGTGCCTCAACCTGAGTGTCAGAGGATGGAAAAGAAAAGTTGTGGAAGTTAATGATATATATACTATCCTGTGCAGCAGATGAAATACTACATAAGGCAAAGACGTCTGTTGGAGCAGTTTAGGCAGGTCACCTCCATTTGCTTTACAGAAGAAGTGGAGAAATGGGCTGATGGTTGTGGCTCCGAGGCACAGTGATGTCGGTCAACAAAAACAGAAAAATGAATGTTTTGTCTCGGCCTTGCAAATTTCTGCAGTGATCATATTTCATGTAACTATTGTCTTGATCAAAATCTAATGTGCAAAATCAACATATAATCTATGACTGAGTGCAGGTTGAGGCTGTGTTTGGACATGTGTGAGAGGAGAATGTGGATAATAATGAGGAGAAGAAAGAAGGAAATAAGCTGATAGTGGAAACTAATGTAGTGGAATATACAGTGTCAAGAGGTTTTAGAGTGATAGCATACTTGAGAGAGGAGCCAGGCTGACTCTATATTTGCTGGGTGTGGCTGCAGACATGAATCAGTGTGTGTGAAAACTATCACTGCACTGGACAAAATTCCTCAAAACATACAGTATGCACAGTGCAAATATGTATGGGACATAATTCAATGCTAAATGAAGAGAAATTAAGTATTTTATTTACGCCAAGAAAATTTAGATTTTGTGAAATGACGTGTGTCTTTTTAAAGGAGCTATCATCACTCTCGCTACATTTTGGCAGTGATTTTTCATAAGGGTGGCCAGATGGGTCCACTGAAAATCTTGGAGTGGCACATCAAAAACCAAAAGCCATGACTCAATTTCAGAATTCAATTATGCTGTTAAGGCTAGCTGAAAACGATGACAGTATGAAGAGACAAGGAATAACACACTGATATACTTTGATTTCTTAGTTTACAATTAATATTGTTATTAGGCGTGGTTAGCTTTGTCGCATCACAGCAAGAGGGTTCCTGGTTCAAACCCGGGGTGGGGGAGCTCTTCTGTGTGGAGTGTTCTCCCCAGGGTAATTGGTGACTCTAAATTAGCCGTAGCTGTGAATGTTAGCATAAATGGTTGTCTGTCTCTATGTGTCAGCCCTGTGATAGTCTGGTGACCTGTCCAGCTTTAATTTGAAGGAGAACATTGATTATAAGGAACAAAACATTTACTGGAGGAAAGCTCTCTAAAGTTTACAGAAGAGTCGTGGGTACCTATTGAACCCATTTTCACTCAGACACCCTGAATTGAGAGTTTGAGGGACCCCCTTGGGAAATGGCCATGCCGGTTGTTCACTCACTATAAATTAGTCTCACTTTGGAGCATTATTTAGCCCAGTGGTTCCCAACTGGTCCAACCAGGGGGTCCAGATTTCTCCTGAGTCATTAGTTTGAGGCCCCAGAGGTTTAATGCATTTAGCAGCATACTTGTCTTTGGCCATGAAGTTGAGCTAGTAGCTGTCCACTATAGCTGTCCAATGGTCACTTCTCAGTCTACAGCAGAAAACAGCACTTCAAAATAAAAGCTCTGTGCTGGAAATTTACTGTACATGAAAATAAAGTGTTTTCTCAAACATTACATGATTGCAAGTCTTTTCAGGATGGGCCCGCGACCCACTTTTGCACCGCAAACCACCAATGGGGAACCACTGATTTAGCCATTTTCAGTAAACAATGGTGACATGGTTGATACCAATGGATACCTTAGATTGTCTATTTTCACAAGATAGCACCACCTAGCTTTAAAAATGAGTCACAGCCTCTTAAAGACAGTATTATTGGCCTCCAATTAGTGTTGCAAGGCCCCACCAAATGCCACTGCATTTTGGTACCTCTTCCTACAGTAAACAACCATTTAAAAATGTTTTATAAGCTGTAATAATAATGGCTCATGGATTAGCAACCCTTTTATTCTCAGATAATGAAGACTTCCATTTGCAGTCATTTGTTCTCCTCCAGCAAGATGCAAGAATCTGCCTCTTACTTCATTCACAACATCAATGGGTTTTGAAACAGCAACAACAAACAAACAGCATTTCATTATCATTCCATCATCATTACCATTATCATTTCTATCTGCAGACTTAATGGGTTATTAAAAAGTGAGAAACCCATGAGCATTTGTTATTGGGCTACCAACATTTACAAGTTATTATTACCAAATACAAAGAATAAAATTAGCCAAAAGAATTTTTTTAAACTTGGAAAGCAGTCAGTTTTTCTTATTAAAGCTCAAGTGTATGTCGGTGACTAAGTGGCACTTAACAGTGAGCAGTTGCAGAAATGAAACTTCTCCTGTGTGCCAAGTGTGGAGGAGAACTACGATGGACAATGCAAAAATGTGAATGGGCCCATCTTGAGCCAATGTTTGTGTTGCCTGTTCTGGTCTACTGTGATACAACATGGTGGATTCCATGGGAAAGGACCAGCATAGATATAAATGGCTCATTATAAGGTAATGAAAACAAAATGATTCTTATTTTCAGGTGATTAAACACATAAAACATCTCTGACAAATGATGCCCTTAAAACCTCCACACTGGACCTTTAATGGATCGTAAGTAATCTATAAAGAATTTGTAAATTATCTATTAAAATTAGTAAAGCCGTTAGTTTCAACATATTAAGCCTTTACATGTTAGGATGTGCATGCCAGATTTTACAGTGAAGAGTGAGCAGGTGCATTGTTTTTAAAAATGTAAATAAAGATCTCAGTAGATTACTTATGATCAAACTTTGACACAGATTTAGGAGTGTATACACTTTGTCTTCTTCTTCCAAACTCCTCTGGATTGACTATAGTGTTGTTGTGGGTTAACAGTTAAAAGTCCAAACCAAAGGTCCAGAGCTTAACTTATGCATTTTTGCACTCAAGCCTTTGTATCGCGAGAGCAGGGGGAGAAAAGAAAAAAAAAGTTTTGGGGAAAGTTGAGCAGAGCAGGGATGAGGAAAGAGCTGTGCTGTGAGGGAGAGACAGAGTGAGTTTTACCATTCTCATCCTCTGGAATGCATCAGCTCCTCTAACTTATCTGTGCAAAGTCAACACGCAACTGGATGCGCACGAGCAGACTGCAGAAGTTACGATGCGCATCTATTTATAGCAGCTCAACGAAACGTTTGAGTGACTTTTCTTCTTCTTCTTCTTCTGCGCAGTTTTTCTTCTAAACGTTTATTCAGCAATACCTGCAAGTGAGAGTAAAGAAGTCCTCTGTCGGGTCTGAGGCGAATCTCCTGTTCGGGAGACAAGGTAAAGTAACGTCTCACTCGTGCGCAACTTTGCACATTATCAATTTTCACACTGCATGCTTTTGCGACTCTGAGCAGAATGACTTTGTAACTTAATAACACAAGAAGTCATATCACACCAGCCACTTCTCTGAGTGCTGCAGAGTTGTTTTTCTTTTGTGCGCAGCATCTCCTCCACTCTCCTCTGCGTCTTTTCCAAACTTTTTTTTCCTTTATTATTATTGTTTTGCAGCTTTGACTCCAGACTGCAGAGGTCGACGGAGCTGGGGAACTAGTACAGGAGACTTTTACTCTTCCGAGCACTGGAGTTGTATACACTTGAGAGTGGATATGCCGGACAGTAAGTGTAGAGGACGGCTGCTGCAGTTGGCCGTGGCTCTGGTGGCCTTGCTGTCGCTCTGCGCCGAGCTTGGAGACGCTGCAGAGGTGGTGGAGACCGGAGACAGCGAGCTGATGACCAAGCAGACCGACTCCAGAGCCAGCAGGGCCAAGAGGAGGGGAGGGTCGGACGTCCTCAGAGGGTAATGTGACTATAATATCCCTATTAGTCCAATTTGGGAACAATCTTTTCTTCCACTGTGTGCCAGTTTCCCCCCAGCTTTTAATTTAAATGAGCATCTTTCTGTGTGTGTTGGAGCAGGTGTCTGTTCTTCTCACGTTTGCTGCTCTTTCTGGTTTTTCTTGATCATTGAAGATCAGAATACACTTTTATTTATCAAGCAGGCTGAGACCCATGAGTGACATTGTCTGTGATGGGAAGTTTGGAGCAAAGTTTAGTAATTAAATACTGGCAGGAATATCACATTCCTGCTGACTGCAATAATAAATTACATCCAAACAAAGGAGGCCATTGGTCGTGTGTGGCTGTGGCAGAGAGAGAGAGGGAGAGAGACTAACAGCTTAATCCTCTTGCTGGCCAAAAACACCACACCCCAGTTGTGGATAAATCACATCTGCAGCTGTACACAGTGGGTCACTGCTGGAGAGGTTGTGTGTATGTGTATGTGTATGTATGTGTGCATGTGAAGAGAAAGAGGGAGAAAAAGAAAGACAGACAGAAAGAAAGCAAGAAAGAAAATAAAGAAGGTCTGTGTCCAGTGATGACAGCAAACAGCTGATGAAGGTCACACAGTAGACAGCTCAATGAGCGTTCTCCACAGGCATTTTTATTTGACATGCTTTAAGTTAATTTATCAGAACATCTGGGTTCAGAGGCAGGAAGTGCGTACAGGCTGCGTACTGTGTCATGCTGACTTACAAGTATAAGAATGTTTCTGAGATCCAACGGGCTTCATTACTCACCTTGTAGATCTGTTTGGAGTTACACTGTGTAGAATATGCACTGACCCCTGGGGTCAATACATGCCAAGTGGGTGGTTACTAATCTACATATGTAGGCCTGTGACAGACCTGTAGGTGGCAGGATGGCCCAGGTGTTCACTGAAATGTTTTTTACAGGTGCATCAAGTTTCTAAAAACAGCTTGTGCAGCATAATATTTTCCTCAGCAGAAATATTGTGCCAAATGCTGCATGCCAGGCCGCGCCCGACAGTGGCAAGATCACTGCAAGTAGTCAACACCATAGCAAAGTCCAGTGGTTTCCATCCTAAGGGTTGAGACCCTCGCAGTGGGTCACAAGATGAAGGGTCCCTAGAAAATTGCAGCCATAAATAATACCCCATATTTGTCTTTAAATGTTTTTCTTGTGAAGTATTTTATAGTTTAACCAAGCAAAAGTCATTCTGATTGAGCTGCTGACCACTCATGACACCCAGGATGAGAGGTCGTAAGTAGGTTTTGCTACCTGGTGCGGGACAGAGTTGGAAATAAGCACCAGCCACCAGCCAAACGGTGGTGAAATATGCAAGAGGCTGCTACATTTGCTTCATTTACCAGACAAAAAAAACAATAGTAATAGTAGTAGTATTGAGTGGCTGGTAGATTTTTGAATCCACCAGCCATGGTGGCAGGTGGACAAAAAAGTTAATTACCAGCCCTGGTATAGGGGCCACAATAGAGCTATGATCGACTCCAAAAATCTGATCTGATGCTGCATGAACCTGTGTAGTTTCTGTCCAAGCCTTAAACATGGCGGCAGTTTTGGGCCCACACCCAAATTAAAAGCCCTTATATCCATAGTACTTTTTATTAGTTTTTAACATTAAAACATTCATTACAAGCTAAAGTCAAGCTAAGTCTTTTAGTGGGGTCACAGACCTTTGTGACATGATCACCAACACATGCCTTCTCCCTCGCAATGTCCAGAACAGCCCAAAAACTGTCATATGCCATACATACGAAATAGAAGTTGTTTAAAATTTCTTCTCATTAACAAGAGCCGAGAGACAACACAGCCCCTGCAATATTCATGACATCACACAGATCAAAATGTCTACATTTAAAAAATAAAAACAATGAAAATTGGAGTGACCCCCACTCGTTTCAAGCCCAGGTGACTTTTGAGAAATTACAGCCCAGTTAGGCCCCAAACACGGCAGGCTGGGGCTGAGAGTCAGTGTTCTAAGTCACATGCAAAAACATGTACTGCAGTGTTGTTGCTCAAAATGTTTTTAGAAAAGTCTGGACCTTTGGTGTTTTTTGGGGGGGGGCTATGAAAGTATGATTTCAGTATTTTGTGGAGAGGCTAATCCGGACTTTTTAGTGACATGGAGGTGAGAAAGTGATGACTGAATTTTTGTCCTGCTGTTATTGAGCAATGTGCCAGTACCACTGCTGTGTCTGATGAAGTGTTATGCAGTAATGTGGGTTAAGAAACAGTAGATTTGTTCTTACAGTGTGCTAGTCAGTATTCACTGAGCTTCCATCATGCAGTAGGAGATATCGAGGGTCTAAGGACAGAGGGCGTTGCATGTTGTTCAGATTGTTAAGCTATCAAAGACAAATCTGTGCTCATGGTCTATAAGAATGAAACGGATTTGACTTAAGAGTGATCTGAACTGTGTAACATCAGGGCTGAGTGATATGGAAAAAATCAAATATCCCGATATTGCAGCAATATTGTAGGGTTGACTATGGGTGCTTTCACAAAAATTTTTACACAATGAGATTTTTGATAAGTAATCATCAGTTATTTAAATTGTCATATAATGACTAAGTAGAAAAAGACTAGAAAAGTCTGGAAAGTTAAAAAATTACATCACTTTACTGTAATGCAGCCTTTAAAACCAGGAAAAGGAAACACTTACTTTACCCAAAATCAAGATGATATCTAGTTTCATATAATGATATCAATATAATATCAATATATTGCCCAGCCCTGTGTGACATCGATATTGACCCTCTGATGCTGCGTCTTCCACAGACCAAATGTGTGTGGCTCAAGGAACAACGCCTACTGCTGCCCAGGCTGGAAGACCTTGACTGGAGGAAACCAGTGCATTGTTCGTGAGTATCACCTCCATTATTCATCTACTGATATAAAATTGAGGTCAGACATAACTTTTCATCATCATCATTGGTTGTTTTCAGAGTCAAGCACCCTGTTGTTTTATCCGAGTCATGCAGTCACAGAGTACCACACCTGAGATACAAACTTGTTGTTAGAGCTGTTAGTGTTAAAGGGTATCTTCTGTATTTTTCAACCTGGATCCAATTTGCTCATGTTTTTGTGTTCAAGTGACTCATGGCAGTAGCTCTCTTTGAAAATGGTTGAGTATTGAGTGAGACTGCTGCAGCTGGCATCAGCGAAACAGGCTGCAGTGTTATCACTTGGGGCAATTGTGCATTGGCAATTTACGTCTACTCCTAGTGTTTGTTTTTGCCTTTTTGTTAAAGAATAAGATCCTTTTTGTTTAACCAGAGACAGCCCCAAAACCACCATCACCAAACCCACCAGACAGAAAGATAAACAGTAGTTAAATCATTGTTAAACACACTTCATTAGAAGTCTATAAAAACAAAATAAAACTCACAAAAGCTGTCTTTGTTCTTCTTTCCACTGTACCAACAATCACCAACTTTTAAATCACCTTGTCAGATGTGAAAATATGCTGGCTCGTTTCACACTAAAATTACCATTTGTTTAAATGGAGTTTGGTGGGTTTGGTGATGGCGATTTCTGGGCTGTTTCTGGTTTAACAAAAAGGATCTTACTCTTAAAAAATGTTTATCTCTGTAGGGATCCTTTCCATAATGTTTCAGACACTTAGAATAATAATCGAAACACTTTATTTGGACTTACATTAAGGGTGCACAAATGCCCCAAGTGATTACACTACAGCCTGTAGTGCCCGAACCCTCTCGCTCAACACTGGACCAGATTCAAAAATTATTGTTCCCATTAGTCTGTCAGACACGAACATGTGGGAAAACATTGTTCAGATTGAAAAATACCAAAGTTACCCTTTAAATTACCTGAAAATTTCTATCTTGTTGGAAGAAATCCAGCAGGAATGTGTCCTGCAGACCAGGCTCGAATATTCAGTGATTTGCAGCACATAAAAAATTAATTCATCCTCATTCTTGAACAGTATCTAATCAATAAAACAGGAATACAATGCATTGTTATTGGGATTATATAATTTTATTTATTGTTCAGTGAGTCATAAAAACTGTAGTTTTCATATAATGAACAAATATTAATGTTACTGGCAGCCAACAGTTTTAGAAGTTTTGTTGTTATTAAATGGTTCAAAGAAAGAAGAGTAACTGTAAAGAGTAACAGTTATGGTCCATGTATATGCCAATAAACAACAACCAAAAAACAATGCAAACATTATTTTATGCAAAATATTAAAAACTAGAAGATGCTCTCTAGATCAGTGGTTCCCAATTGGTCCAACCACAGAGTCAGGATTTCTTCTCAGGCAGTAGTTCGAGGTCCACACAGTTTAATATATTCAGCATCATACCTGGGTTTGGTCATGTTGTTGAGCTATTTTGCTGTCTCTGTCCAGTATCTGTTAGCTAGTCACTCAAACTACAACAAGAAATGGCACTTCAAAATGAAAGCTCTGTGCCAGAATTTAACTGTACTTCAAAATAAAGTGTGTTCTGTACAAAGCTGTCAAGTTTGCAAGTCACTCCATTCAGAATGGAGCCACGACCCACTTTTGGACTGCGACCCACCAGTTGGTAACCACTGCTCTCGATGGTGGAATTATCTCGATTTATCTTATGTCCTCTGATGCACCTGTCTGACAGGTGACACCATACAGGTGTGCAAAACTTTTTTTTTAAATGCCTAATTAATGGGACTCATCTACGAGAATTTTGATCGCCCAATAATTTTACATTAGCGGTGGGTTATTGTGGGTAACGATGGCGATAAGCCGATAACATGACATAAAACAAGGGCAAATTACTAATTCATTCTGGTCCATTTCCTCTGGTATTTTGGCAGCGGTTGCTTTTTTGGTTTCTTTTTTCTTTCAGTTGATTTCCTCCCCCCTCTCTCTCTCTCTCCCTCTCTCCCTCTTTCTCTACCTCTTGCTCCCCCTCAGTAGACAGGAAGGTCTGAGAGGCTGTAGAGTTGTGTGATTGCAGTCTGGCTGGTCGGCTGGCCGGATGCCTGTCGCGGCTCTAATGACATTGTTTAGCAGTGGGGTTCAGGGAGTAGGGGTCAGTGGCTGGACTCTACCTGATGGGAGCTGGGGGCAGGGGACCATGCCAGTAACAGTCTGTGGGAAAGAGAACAACTGAGAGAAAAACAGCCAGTGCCAACTGAAAACACACACTGGTACACATTTATGGCAACAGAACTCAAAGAAGAAAATAGCTCGATGTCGTTGCCAATTGGGCTTCTATAACTTGATGTTAAAAGGAAGGTTTGGCCATATTTGGACTGTGGTCTGTTTGAGTTCTGAAATATTATAGATGAGAGTTCAGTGTGGGGTTTAGATCATGGCCTGAGTTGCAACAAATGAAATACAAACCTGATATTCCAAACCCGCTGCAGACAGGCTGACAAGCAACAGATACATAACAGGAATTTTCTCTCACGCACGATAAAGACAAATCCTGGCATGATAAAGTGAGCACTGTTATTTTATCTTGCACCTGACAGAGGATGTTTTCATGTTGTTTGACCCTGTGTCATGTTCCCCTTTGCAGCGATCTGCCGGAGTTCATGTGGAGATGGTTTCTGCTCCCGACCCAACATGTGCACCTGCCCCAACGGCCAGATCGCCCCATCCTGTGGATCCAAGTCAGGTCATTAAACAGCACCTCCCCTTTCCCAAGGAGTGAACTCAGCTTGATGGGTTCTCATATATAGTGTGCATACACGGGGGCTGTAACTGGTATTTGGTCTATAGATAAACACAGTAAAGGAATGATTTATGTAAATAGGAGTGTATGTCAAATCTAAGTGTGTTTTGGAAAGCACCGTGTAGACCACACCCCTGTCTTTGCATATTTTTTAATAAAGGAGCTGTAATCTGAAGAAAAACATTTCACCATGCAGTAACAATAATGACAAGTGACAGATGATATATGACAGAAAACATGCACTCTTGTCATGTCTTTTCCTCTGTAGGATAAAAATTAGATTGTAATTGGCGCAGATTTTTAATGTTCAGACCACACTGCACCATTTGCATCTTTTTTTCTAAAGTTTTCCTCCCCTCATCAGGAGTAATGAGCACCAGCTAACATGGTTACAAAAAATATGACACGCTAAGCCAGAAAAAAACCCTGAAAACATCCCTTGAAACTACGTCAAGCAATTGATATATGTTGCAATCACGTTCGTGCAAATGGTGGTCAATCACATGGGTTGTTGTGTGTGTGTGAGTGGTTTAGGGTGTGTGTGTGCCTTGGAAGACATCCACAGTCAACATCTCCTCCATGTTGCTCTCTTGCAGCTCACAGCGCTTCAACCCGATGTGCTCATCTGTTTGCACACCATAAATTTCTAGGAAATTATAACCAAGCATGACTTTCAAAAAACATGGTTTAGAGAGCATTTTGTTTATGTTGTAAATCTAATCTGGAGCATATGTTTGTGTACTCTGAATTTAACTCCCAACATGGCTCTGTGTGTATGTCTGTGTGTGTGTGCATTTGTGTTGTTGTGCCCACAGTCCAGCACTGCAATATTCGGTGTATGAACGGGGGAACATGTTCTGAGGACAACTGCCAGTGTCAAAAAGGCTACGTGGGAAACCACTGTGGGCAACGTAAGGATCGTCCTGAAAATACCACTGTGGCATTCTTTAACACTCTCAGCATGTTTTAACATCAATTTAGATTTATTTAAGAAGGAACTACGCTGTATAACCTCCAATTCTGAAGTCCCTCTCCAGACACGTTTTAAAGTAAAAATACTTCTACCAATGCTAATATTTTGTTTAATATGGTTTCCCCTCATAGTAGTTTAAAAATCTCTGAAAAGGGGCTGAAAGCAGATCCACTGTTTCTCCCTCATTGCGAACTCTCTGCTGCGTTCCATTTACCTCAGCAGTCAGAGGTTGGAGCTGGGAATGACATCACACCAGAGCCGACCATGTTCCAGACCAAATTAGAAAACCAGGAAGTTGTTAGCAATACTAGTTCAAGCCAGGTCAGCCACTGTTATCAACACCATTTGACAGGAATGTATTACACTGTATTTTGCTCATACAAACACCGTAGCAACGTATTCACAGATAGAAGTTGGAAAAGACTGTGTGTTCGACTGTTTTTATGAGACACAAATAAGACAGAAGCACTACTAATTTCTGTTGATGCAGGGAGCAGCCATCTTGAATTTTAGGGCAGGGTTAAGGAGGTCCCTCCAACTTTGCGAGTTGGAAGTCAAACTTAAGTTGTAATTTCTGACTGGGAACCTGAAAAGTCTGATTTCCCAGTGCAGATGGAACGCAGCGAGTTTTGCTTCCACTGTCCACTCTCTCCAGCACTGCTTGCACTAGGCAACCTGTGGCTCCAGGGCCACATGCGGCTCTTTAAACCCACTCCAGTGGCTCTCTGAGGCTTTGACATAAAATTATCTGGAAGTGTATACTGGTTATTTTTTAAATTTCAGATTTTCATTTGTCATTGTTGTAGCCCTAAAGTAATTATTGCATTCTACAACTGTAAAAATGTGCAGACTATACATCGAATTAAAATGTTTTAAGGTTTTATTTAACTAAAATGTGCATCGTACATCTATGACTTGATGCCTTTTCCTCTAAATTTTGCTGAACTTCTAAAGTACGAAATAATTATAAATACCCAACCACAGAGTAGCGACCTTGTAATAAATCATATTAATGAATGCTCATTTAGACCTAGTCCTAATGTTGATGGGCTAATTTAGATGCAATAGGCTGTTACCTGTATTCAAAATGTTTTACAGCTCAAGACAAGATTTTTTTTTTTTTTTTTTTTTTTGGCCAATAATGGCTCTTTTTATAGCAAAGGTTGCCGACTTCACCGCACCTCTCTAGTGACAAACTTTGCACAGATACAAGTCAGTATAGTCAAGACATTTTGGGGGACATAAACATAAGAAAAACACATTTTTGTGTAGAATGGGACTTCAGCATTTTTCCCTCTAAGCTTGTGTTTAGTGCTAATTAGCAAATGTTAGCATAATATCACGCTAAGCTAAGAAGTAAGCACGATAATCACAAGACATGCTGAACAATATCATCATTTTAACATTGTCTTTGTTAGCATGTTGCCATGTTAGCGTTAGCATTCATCTTAGAGGTGCTGTGCCCAAGCTCATCCCAAGCCCCCAGGAACAGCTACGGGCTTTGAAGCCAATTTTACATAGTGGCCAAATGTGGAATTATAACTTCCAGGTCTGTCACGTGATGCCATTGGGCCCAAGAAGACTTTTTCCCATGCACTTACATTGTGAAAGAGACGTGGAATTATTTTTGGTCACAAGCCACATACAGAATTACTTGTTTTACTATCAGAATTTGATACATTTGGTTTGAAAACATTTAAAAAGTCTAGAAGAGCCACACTATAAAAACATGTGTATTCCCATTCAAGTTAGCGTAGTGCTAAACCAGAAAATATAACACTCATACGGCAGAAGTTAGCCATAAGTGTCTAGTGTGCTTGCTCTCAGGACCCCGCAATGCGAAAGATCCAAGTAATTTCATGCCTCGGAAGTTGAGCTTTTTTGGCCTCATGTGCCACTGAGCAACTTTCCAAGGAATGAAAAGGGGGGCTGCCTCCAACATTGTATCCAGTTCTCTTTATACATCCATTGTACAGCCTCAAAGAGCTGCTAGCTTGTTGTAGGTTCGGCCATCCTTCCTATTAGTAATAACGACCCTATACTTACCAGGTTTCTCGCTGAGACATGATGATGGCAACATTTTTAAAAAGTAGTGCAATGAGGCAAGAAGCAAGAGCAGTCAGATGAGACGTTGAACTTATTTGGAAGGGAAAACAAAGGCAAGCTGGAAAATGATTCATCAAACACTTGAACATCTACTTTAGTGCACAGATCAACTTCAAACTTACAAAAGTTGTGTGTGCACTGGTTTTCTGTGTAATGCATTGCCACCAGCATTTTGGATTTTACCTCCAAATAAAGTGGTTTAGATAATGTGCCTTAGTTTGTCTGTGGCTGGTTCGATCAATGGCTGCTCTGTTTGTTTCCCCATCTGACTCCTTTTTAGCGATGTCATCATGTTCCCACATCTCTGTAATTAATTTAGTGACTGCAATGTTACCGTAACCAAAAGAAATGACAGACATAACTACAAACATGAGACCCAAATGGTATAAACCAGAAATAACCTTTGGTTTCCTTGTAGCTCAAAAGGGTGTCCTCATGTCGGTGTTGTGTCATTGTTTGTTTTTCTCTCCTTTCTTCTCCAGCGGTTTGTGAAAATGGCTGTCTTAATGGAGGAAGGTGTGTGGCTCCCAACAGATGTGTGTGCACCTACGGCTTCACCGGGGCTCAGTGTGAGAGAGGTAATGAGTGCCACACTTGCAGTACGCAGCATTTCTCCTACTCATCTGACATCACACTGTCCCTGTGCTCTACAGTCACTGCTCACTACTGCTGAAGTGTATTTCCAAAGCCACATGTGCTGCTTTTGTGAAAACGTGACTCGGTGCTGAATGGCGGTTGTTTTTTGTGACTGAAGACAATTCCTGCTTCGTCATGCCACCGGCTCCAGGAATGCGGTTTGTTGTGGAACATTTGCATGTCAAGCTTGAGCTCAGAAGTGACCATTATTTTCCACATCTGCTCTCAAACGACGCTCTGGGGAATGTTATGTCTTTCTAAATGTGCGGTGTTTGTTAACTGAAGACCTCCCAACCTCCTGTGGTTGCTCTCTGGCACATGTGAGCTGAGGCTCCAAAGTATACAAGCACACGCAAACACAGAGTGGCCTGCGCTGTGTTTGGTGCGTGTGTGTGTGTTTTGTGTATGTGCTGGGGGTCTGTGAAGGTGATGACCTGTAGAGGTCAAAGTGGTGACCTTTTAAAGCTAATATTTGGATTGGCAGCAGAGCTCCTAATTAGTAACGTCCCTTTTAACAAGGCCATGCTTCAGAGGCCTGTCAGTCGCGTCTGGATGAGGATTGCTCCTTTAGTTTACTTCAGTGTTTTCTTCAACCCTGCAACTAATAAGACACTATCTGGATGCCTGGTGGGGTAGCGCCAGGCCTTATCTGCTGAAGCACACTTCTGCATGTTGTGACTTTAGTTTCCTTTTTTTCCTGTCTAAGCTTGGCCAAAGGGTTTGTGGGACTGTTTAGGAATTCACATCAGTGCGCAGTAACTTCTAGATGTTCATACTTTTCAGGGAACACAAGGAATCTCAAAAACGCTCTGCTATTGTGTTTCCTGATGAAGAAATGATATATGGGCAAAGAATTCAACCACATCTGGTTTTAAAACTTTGATTCGCCATGTAAGGAGTCATACATGCATGCGAACTCGGCTGCTCTATGAATGGGCTTTTTTTTGTCTGCTACAGTGATAGTGTCCCTCTGTTAGTAAAACAGGCAGACTTTTTGTTGTTTGTGTGTGTGTTTGTGTGTGTCTGGGAACAGCTGCTTGGAGACCAACTTCCATCTTCCGTCATTCATGTTGACACAGTTCACTGCGCTGAACTGAGGTGTGTCACTGTGTCATTGTGTGTTCCTGTTTCCATGGAGTCCAACATTTAGATATGCTTCAACTGGTCAGTGCAGGGTGTTATTATAATGTTACAGTGCTGAATAGTGAATATACAGTATATGTAATATAGATGTAGACATACATAGATATTAGGGATGCATGGTATTGGATTTTTTACTTTTATGTGACATGCTGACATGTAACAACTCATTTGACCTACAACTGATACCGATATCAATATATCCACTTTTTTCCCCACCTAATTTTAGTGATAATCAAGTCTCTTCTGTAGTGGAATTAACATCCTATTATGCATACATACTCTTATCATGACAGCCCACCAGCAGATAGAGACATGAAATACAATACTTTTCAATGTATGTAATATTCATTCATTGTGCAAAATAAGAAAAAACATGTCGGACGATTCTGATAGTTCATTTTAAAGCTGATATCGGCCAATACCAATGACGATATAATCGTGCTTCCTAAAATATATATTTATTTATGGTGCCTAGATTATCAACAGATATATAGCCACAGATAGTTGGTAACTGACTAGTTGTTTAGGTAATTTATCTAGCAAAAATGTTGAATATTCTCTGGTTCCAGCTTCTCAAAAGTGACGATGTGCTGCTTTTTCTGTGTTGAATATCCTTTGGACTGTTAGTTAGAGCTGCAACAATTAATCAGTCAATTGTTAAGCTGTCAATAAGACTGCAACTACCAATTATTTTCAGTATCGATTAATCTGCCCATTACTTTCTCGATAAATTGTTTTGTTATTAAAATACCAGAAAATAACAAAACCTGACCTGTGTAACTTCCCAGAGCCCAAAGTGATGTCTTAAAATGGTTTGTGTTATCTAACTGACAGTCTAAAAATCCAAAGGTAATCAGTTTATTATTATGTCTGACAAAAAAAAAAACATTAAATGCCCACAAGAACCATGAAACCAGCAAATGTTTGGCTTCTTTTTTTTTTTTTTTAATTACTAAAACAATTACTCGATTATCAAAATAGTTGCCAATTAATTTATGTTGATCAACTAATCGATTATTGACTCATGGCTGTAGCTCTAGTTGTCAACTATAAACTGAATTGACGACTAATAATGATAATCGATCAATTAATTGATTAATTTGAGAAATTTTTTAAAGAATTTCTCAGATGTGAATATTTTCTGGTTTATTTACTCTGAGTAAATAAGTACAGTAAGCAGAATATCTTTGGTTTGTGGACAGTACATGACATTTGAAGACGTCATCTTGGGCTTGTGGAAACACTGATTAAACACTGATTTTTTTTTTTTCCATTTTCTGACATTTTACAGACCAAGCAACTAATCAATTAATCAAGAAAATAATCCAAAAATTACTCAGCAATAAAAATAGTTGTGAGTTACAGCCCTACTATTAGTTGGACAAAACAAGTTACTGTGATGACAATAGTCAGTATTTGCAGTCCTCTCAGTGTGTCAGTTATTTGTCCTTCATCCTGCATACAGAGGTAGAGAAAGTAGGCCAACGGATACAGTGGCGTTTTGGGTTAAGTTACTTTCACTGGAATTTCCTTGGCTAGTATCCATCACCTCCCAAGGGACAGGCATTGTGCTCTCACACAACACAAGCACATGCATGAAGTACATGTGTACACACATCCCTGAGCACATGCACAACCCCACACTGTTAATGCAATTCACAGAACCGTGCCCAATAATGGATTGATCTTATCACATTAGCAAGAACACGAGGTTTTCCACAACATGTGATGTGGCCAGAGGAGAAGTAACTGCAGCCAGGACTCAGAGGTTTTCTTGGATGTGGAAAGACTGGTGCAATCAAGGCTCTACATGAGCACATCACTGCTGCAGAACTGTGTTACTTTGAGCTGTGTGCTGCCAAAGTGACTGGTGATCTGCTGACCAGTGGTCCCACCGCCAGGCACAGCTGACTGCAGTGAAAATGCAGCCTGGTACATCAACGCGTCCTTTGTTGGTTACAAATGTGATTTAAGTCGGAATGTGGCATTGGTGAGATCCAGCCACGCTGCTGCTGATTGCTCTTCGCTCCTGCTGCAGAGTCGTTTAGCTACGGTGCAATAAAGTCCAGCTTTCGATGTGACGCCATTGAGTTCACTTGGGATGGTGATGAAAGACGTGGCAACACGTGAGTTACACAGTCAATAAGTCAGCAGCACAATAGGGAAGTCGGTCAGTCAGCTGAGGGGCTCTCTTGTCTCTTAATGCCTGGCTGACTTTCCCCTATCTGGCTCTGTTCTGGCCCAGTGCAAACCCCAGTAGATAGATAACCAAGTGTGTGTCTGTGTGTGTGTTTGAGTGTGTAATCAACTTGTTAGTCCTGGGAGGATGGAGAAATCTGCTGACGGGCCAATAGGGAAGGCCCCACCCAGATATAAGGCCCCATAACACATGCACAGAAACACACACAAACATATGCACACAAAGCATGCGCACAAATTACGCCTATGTTAAGGCATGTAAGGATTCTGTGAGCCCCATCTGCAAGGAGGTAGATTGGGAAAGGGTGGATTTGGAAAAGGTGGACAGATTTTTGTGTGTGCACAAACATTTTGGAGTTAATCCAGGAAACTCTTTTGACCCACTTCCCGGTGGGCTTCCCTCCTGTTCACACCAAGGCTGTTGTTGTGTATAAACTCACCGGTCATTGAGGAAGCCAACATTTCAATTGTGTTCCCAAAGTAACTGGACCCCTGCACAAACAAAATGGCCTGCTAATAAGAGTCAAAACAAACCATCAACTCCCATATTAAGATGCGTGTTTACTGACGATGATACGCAAACGTGTTTCCAAAAGTAGAGCAGCAAAGCAAAAACAAGAGCAGCATTTTTTTAAAGTTTTGGTCTGTTTTGAGATCATCTCTGGCTAGACTGCGGATGAGGGGCTGGGACCTTGGCTGAGGTTCTGTGTGTGTGTATGTGAGCGCGTTTGTGTGTTAACACGTGCGATTGTTCCCAGATGTACAGGACATGGGTGGATCCCCCAGCTGTATGCAGTTCACAGAGAGACAGTAAGATGACAGATGAAATGACACCACTTTCACCCTACAGCTGTCCGCCTCTCCCTGTTTACCTCAGCTGACTGTTTAAGTGCTGCGCTTGTATTTGCTTCACTTCATGCTCAGATCTTTGTGTTTTCAGTGTTTGCTCTTCTCCGCTAACAGCTGTAATGAGCAGGTATTATGTCAGATGGATTATGTGTGGCAGCCCGACAGTAATAACACATAAACCTTAATCTGATGAAAAGAGAAACCTGAGTTCTTTACACAGTCTGCTGTACCTCTGCTTATATGGGCGCCGTGTAAAAACTTTCCATAGCTCCTGTAATTGCTTTTCCTATATACGGTATATTCCTTTGTTGTTGTAGGTAAGGCAGATAATGTAGGCTTTAAGTAGATACAGAAGATACCTGGCAACTGGTTGGGTTGTTGTTTCAAAACTGACCTTTGTCGAAAGAAGTGGTGGAAGAAGTATTATAATCTCTTACTAAAAGCTACAGTTTATAGCTTTTATGAAAATAACTTAACGTGTCATACTTTATTTACTGAAACTGTCACCATATTCTGAAAGGTGTCCGTGAGACAGATGAAAATAATCAAGTCCCTTCTCCTCTTCCTAGTGCTTTTAATGGCATTTGCTAGAATCTACTGTGGTGCACCAAAAACAACCAATTAGAGCCGAAGAGTCTCAAAGGAAGCTGTCAGTCATGTCAATCACTGCTCATTAACTGTGATCAAATTGTAAAACCAGGCTGCTCTGATCAAATGTTAATCAAGATTCTGTTACTGCATAGCCTAAATCTCACCTTAGATGTTTCAGAAACATATGTTAATGTACTGTTTAGCTTCAAAATAAGTGACCTGGCTGCCATGTTGGACAGGAACAGCTAAACAGTACCCTAAAATGTTCTGAAAACATTTGAGGTGAGAAATAGGCAGTGCAGCAACAGCATCTTTATTCTTAAATGATCAGTGCTGCCTAGTTTGACAGTTAGACCACAGTTCACAAGCAGTGATGACATGATTGACAGCTGCTTAGAAGACTCCTCGGCTCTGACTGTCTTTGTTCACATGCAGTAAGGCCATTAGAAGCACTATGACACAGTAAAGTAGGCAGAGGAGTATGAATTTTTTTCACTGGTTATCTGACTCTTAGTGCTGTGTGAATGCAGTGAGAATTTCAGCAAACATAACAAAAGTTTGTTTTTAAAAAAGCTGCCAGCCATAGCTTAAAGTAAAAGTAGAAATACAACACTGGTAAAAGTTCTTCATTCAAAAAACATTCGTAGAGGTCCAGAAGACTTAGAAAGAAAATTTTCAATGGCCCTTTTGAGAGTGTTACACATTTCTGATGGATTGACTTTTAAAGGAATAGTTTGACATTGACAAGATAATGACAAAAAAACGATACCACTCTAATACCGTCTGTTTAATATGAGGCAGAGCCAGAAGACGTGTCACTACCTGATCCGCACCAGTAACCTGTTTTGGTCAGGTCCTATCCCCTGACCAGTGGGCTGTCCTGACCCTAACCATTCGAAGTAAATATCGAACCCCCAACCACTGTTGCACTTAGAAAGAACAAATCGGGTTTCAAGCATGGATCAGGCAGCAACATGGGAATTAGCTTAGTTTAGTGTATAGACTGGAAACAGGTGGCAACAGTTAGCCTTGCACTGTGTGAATATAACAAAATCTGCCTACCTGCACCACCAAATTTGATGAATTTATTAGCACATCATATCTTGATTGTTTAATCAGCATATTTGTAACAGTTTGAAGTTTTACAGGGGGTCATGTGCAGGGCTATATAGGATAGACTGACCTTAAAACAGAGCCAGGCTAGGTGTTTCCAGTCTTGATGCCACTGTATACTAACATAACCCGATGCTAGCTTCATTTACAATACAGACATAAGAGTGTACCAGTCTTCTCATCTAATGTTTGATAAGGAGACAAAAAAGTGCTTCCCAAAATGTTGAACCATTCCTTAGATGTTGGAGCTGGTAGGCTGTCGCAGGTGATCTGTCAAACTTGTTGCACTTCTTTATGTTTTAGATAGCCTAGTTATAATACATCATATAAGCTGTATGTAGTTTGTGTTTGCATGTAAATTAATCTTCAAAGTAGCGAGTAACTTTCTGGTAGCTCCTCATAAAAACTTGGTATTTCACTCAGATGGGTGTGTTTTTGCAGGATGTAGCAGTGCACACTTCAGCAATCTCCTTGATAGTCTCAGTAGTAAGGTAAAAGCTGTTTGAAAATCTGCAGGGATGTCTAACGTTAGTCACGGTTCCAGCCGTGCCAGCAGTACATGGAGCAAAAATCGAAGTATCTTTGTAACTTGGTAAACACAAAAACATTAAAAAAAAAAAAACGTCTTTGTTTGAAGTCAGAGGTCTCCTGTGGGTTTAATTTTGGGGTTAAGGCAAAGATTAAGGTAATAAACATCTTTGTAGGTTATGGTTTTGCTAGCTTCTTCGAAAACTGACGAGGTGACCCAATTCGAGCCGAGGAGAACGTGCATCAGGCACAAAACACTCTGTGTGACGCAGGATGTAAGACACTGCCCCTGGCAGTTTTTAGGGAGTCCCCTCTCAAAGTATTGTAGATTAAGAAGTCCAATATTTCCCTCAAATGTCATGGTGTAGAGGTTGCCCAAAATGGAAATACTCATGAAAAGTCGAAGTACCTCAAAACTGTACTTAGTTACTCTCCACCTCTGGGTGTATGGAGAAGGAGACTAAAAATCAAAAGCATTTGGTCTCCAGTAGAGCCTGAGCAGGAGGGAGTGAGAAAGTCGAAGGAGAGATGACCCAGTTCTGTTTCACACAGCGCTGGTGCCAGAGGCAGAGAGACCGTGGAGGCTGTGGTGCACGTGACGGGGTCTGGGCTGGGCCCCGGTCCACACGGGAAACGCACAATGTCTCGTTTGTTTTAAACGACTGCGCTGTTGGAACTGGTCTCCCTCTTTCCTCTCGCTGTCTGTTGTCTGCCGTGAAATGTGGAAATGATTTTTGCTTTTGGATCTCGGCCAGATTCTTTTGGGAGGGATGAGCCTTTCCCTCTCTCTTTCTCTCTGTCCCTATCTCTGTTTTGCCATCTTCCAATCCTTCACCTGATAAGATTCGGCGATTTTGTTAAATCCGTGGGGAGTTTATAAGGAGTGGTGTTTGGAGGGAGGATGAAGCGAGGGGATACATGCATGCAAGCAGTGGGATCAAGGGAATGAGGATTAAACCAGTTTGAAGGGGAGGAGAGGTGAAGAATCTCCACAGAGGGACTTTCTTCACACTCTTGAGCTCATATTTATTATAAGCTATTTAGTTTTAATTCTAGGTTGCTAGAGCTAGTGTGGAAATCACCTTCTGTGTTCCATAGACACGCCCTGTCAGTTAGCCTCTGCCGGCCTTGGGGATGATGACCTATCCCCCAGATTGTGTATTACTAGACAGTGATAAAAAGCAGCACACTACATGGTTAATGTGTCATAATGCCTTAAAAACACAATACAGGTATTTAAAGGAGTGATGATCATATAACACCAGACTGATTTTTCATTGTCTGTGTGTCTTAGCTTATTCTAGCTTGTGTCTGTTACTCTCCACAGCCGCCCACACAACTTTAAAAGGTTTTCCAGACCCTTTCCCTATCTCTGCTTTTCTCTCCACACACACACACACACACACACACACACACACACACACACACACACACACGCACGTACAATGCACCTGAGAGCCAGACCGATTAAAATGCCAAGAACAGACAATGCATTCTTTATGGAGTGTGTTGCTGTCCGCTCCGCAGCACTTTCATCACATATAATGTAAGTGAGTTGTAGATGTCATGCAAAATTGCATTCAGTTTGAGCGTTTCTGTTTGCCAGACAGTTGTTCGCTCACAGAATCAAGTTCAGGCTTTAGTGTTTTTTCAACATTGGCTTCAGCTCTCTGTATCACAGTTTTGGTTGAAATGTTTCACAAATGAAGTGTTACATTTCTAAAATCTACCAGACTTCAACCAGTGGAAGTGTTTTTCAGATTTCTCTCTCTTTTAATGTGTTCAACTGGCTACCAGACTTTGCTGTTTTGCACTGTTTTGTGCTTGAAATAAAGAGCCAAACTTAAGTTTCCTCAATAACTAACTCCTGCTCTGTCTCTGCAGATTACCGCACTGGGCCGTGCTTTGCCTCGGTGCATAACCAGATGTGTCAAGGCCAGCTCACAGGCATTGTGTGCACAAAGACTTTGTGCTGCGCCACAGTGGGACGGGCGTGGGGTCACCCCTGTGAGATGTGCCCAGCCCAGCCTCACCCCTGCCGAAGAGGGTTCATACCAAACCACCGCACCGGGGCGTGCCAAGGTAAAGTCTGTTCCTCAGCGTCTCTGTCTCCTTTCCTTTTTTTTTTTTTCTGTTTTTGTCTGTTTTTTTTCTCTCTGTCACTCTCCCTCCTCTCTCCTTCTACGAGTAAAGTGCAGCTTCTATTCTCTCTGCCCATTTTTCTTTCAAAATATCTGATTTATTTTCATAATTTTAAACACCAAAAACAACATAAACAATACAACGAGATATATATAACAGGGCTCGGCTAGGAGGGGCAGGATGTCGGTGCAGTACAGGGATCGCTTAGTCAATACGGACAGCAGTCAGCTGGAGGGACCAGACATGTTCAAAGAAGGGAAACCAAATTTTAAAATATTTTAGAGTGCTGCAGGGAGTGTATAATGGGCACAAATAGATGACATGTAAACACATTTCAAATCTTACCACAGTCTGTATCCCTATATTGCGATCCTTCGACCAAGCAGTGCGTAGATTATCAGGGGCCGGGGGCTGGTATGTGAGGAGAGTGTTACACAGCTTTGAATTGGCACCCTTAATTTTAAAGATGGTGTCAACCCAGGTAAAAGGAGGAATAACAGGGAAACCAGGGAAGTGATTAAGATTACAGTCTCGGATTTGTAAGTACCTGAAGAAGTGGGTCCTTGGTAAATTCTCTCTGCCCATTTTTAACTCCTTCTCCCTCCTCGTCTGCCTTCACCCCTCTGTCGTCCCCTCATCTCTACCCATCATCCCCTCTCCAGAGGATTAGTTCTAATTGGGTTAAATTGGGGTGCCTGGCAGTGCCTCCCACATGTGTATGGAATGCCCGCAGACACACGCTGTGGCGGGACTGTCAGAGTCAGTAACACGGGTCAGTGACGGTGCCACGTGGGAGAGCTCATTTCTGGTAAGACGGCCCTCTGCCTGTCTGCTCCAGACCCAACAACATCAGAACCTCTGCAGGGGAGGCGGACCTGAGCCAGGACCCAGAGGAACACGGAGTGCTCCGAGACTACATCAGGTCACAGCCTCCTGGAGGTTTTCAGCCCGAGACCTACATTTTAATCTGTCAAATTCATTAAATGAATTTAGTTTGATTGGCAATGTTAACTCACAAAGTCACAGAAGTTTTTTTTCCCCAAAAGTTGTTGGATAGATAGATTGATGGAAAAACCTTGTCCCCAGATCAACTCTCGAATGACGGCCTGGTGTTCCTCCTTTTGTGAACAGATCTCCTATACATTTGTCATCATGATCACAAATATAATCTTCTGTTTAACTGTATCCTGTCCTTTCTGTATTTCTATCTCTTCCTTGGTTGACTTGGCTTCAATTTCTGTTCCTCCAGCAGGAGACATTCCTCTCCTCTTTCTCTTTTCCCTTGTCACTCTGTTGATCGCAGGAAAGTCAGAGCCAGACTGTTAAAACAGACCCACTTTCAATCCGTGCACATCCAGGCGTGTGCAGATTTCGGTGTTAGTCTGTGTGTGTGTGTGTGTGTGTGTGTGTGTAACCGTCTTGCCCTTGAGTTTATTCTGCCATCTCCGTGTCATTTTTCCTGTTATGTACATTAAAGGAATCTGTCTGTCCTTGTGCGTGTGTTCATGTGTGTGTGTTTGGGTGTGTATTAATTGTATGCTTTGTATGTACAGATGTGGATGAGTGCCAGGCCATCCCTGGCATCTGCCAAGGAGGAAACTGTATCAACACCTGTGGGATCCTTTGAATGTAAATGCCCCGCTGGGCACAAGTTCAACGAGGTCTCACAGAAATGTGAAGGTAAGAATCAAGCTAGCACATTAAAACTGTGAAATGTCTGGCTTTCAGTGTTAGCTTGAATGACAGAGTAGGTTAAAAGAAATTATTTTAAAAGTGCCTAATTATCAATGTGAAAGTAGAGTTAAAAGCCACATCCGTCTAGTTGTGGTTAACTTCACCTCAGTCGTGGTATTCTGATTATTACTTTGTGGGGAAAGACCACACATAAGCCACTTTGCCCTTCCCTTGAAATTCATTTAATTAAACCAAAGCAGCACTCAGCTTCTCTGAGTGATCCTTTATAACGCTTAATTTTGAGGCTTGAAAGAGGCTTTTCCCCCCTTTACATGTGTTAAAGAGACTGTAACTTTTGAAAGAAGAAATGACACTTTTTTCCTATTACAAATGAAAAGTTGAATTCATGAGCAGTATGGCACACCATTGCTTTGCTGCTATGACCTCGCTTGGTCTGGTATGACCTGTAGACTGGCTTATAGTGGCTAATGTCAGCAAATGTCGATCTATCCGATTATCTGGGGCCGGGTCATGGGGGCAGCAGGCCAAGCATGGTATTCTTGAAGTCCATTTCACCAGCAACGTTTCTCAGCTCCTCCTGGGAGCCATGAGGCGTTCCCAAGCCAGATGAGATATAATCCCTCCAGCGTGTTCTGGGTCTAACCTGGGGCCTCCTACCAGTTAGATGAAAACCTCTAACGGGAGGTGCCCAGGAGCCATCCTGATCAGATGCCCAAACCACCTCAACTTGCCACTTTTTACCATGAAGGAGCAGCAGCTCTACTCCGAGCTCCCTCTGGTTGTCTTAGTTCCTCACCTTATCTCCAAGGTTGTGCCCAGCCACCCCACGGAGAAAGCTCATTTTAACCGCTTGTATCTGCGATCTCGTTCTTTTGGTCACCACCCAGTGCTCATGACCATAGGTGAGGGGCAGGACATAGAAGGACTGGTTAACAGAAAGCTTTGCTTTCCCGCTCAGCACCACAACAGTCTGGCACAGCACGCTCATCACTGCTGATGCCGCACCAAACTGCCTGTCCATCTCATGCTCCACTTTACCCGCACTTGTGAAGAAGACCTCAATATACTTGAACTCCTTCACTTTGGGCAGTTACCCATTTCCAACCCAGCTTTTTTCTGGCAAAGAGCCATGGCCTTAGACTAGGATGTACTGGCTCTCATCTCGACCACTTCACACTCAGCTGCAAACCGCCCCAGTGCATGCTGGAGGTCACGGTCTGACAAAGCTATCAGATTCATATAATCTGCAAAGAGCAGAGATGCAATTCTGAGATCCCCTAATGTTAGTAAAAACAGTAAATAAAGTTGCTGCACAATGCCCCTGCTGACCTATGACCTCTCCACTTGTGCTGCTGTTGCAGTAGGTTAGCATTTTAGCTAAATGCTCAGTGGTAGTCACAGCTGCTGCTGTTCAGCAATAGTTAAAGGACTGTTGTTTAAGATTAAGTGGCACGTAGCAGTGAGGTTGCAGATTGCAACCAGCGAAATACCCCTTTCTTAACCTGCATGCTCTGTGGAATAGGATCAGCTCCCTTTATGGATGTAAACAGCTCATTCCAAGCTCATGAAAACACAACAATGCTTTTTTTCCGGTGATTATACAATAATGAAAACATAATTATGAATATTATATTCCATTTATGCCATCAGATCCAACTGAATCCTACACACTGCTCCTTTAAATAGTCTTTCAAACAGCTCCTCAGCCAAGTCTGTCGATGCAAAACACGAATCAAGAGACCGTCAGTAAAGATTGTGTCCATGTGCTGTTTTGGAAAGGACATTTTTCTCTCAGCTGTGGATCCTAATTATGAATTTTTGACTGGCTTACACGATTGTGAGATCACAGACTTTTCGTACTTTATAATTGTGGCCACTGAGAGACTCACAATATAGTTTAATGTTTCTGGCTTTAAAAAATCTTAAATAAAATCCTTCGCTCTGCATCAGTTCTGTTCTTCCACATATAAAGACCCACAGTCAGCCTGTGAAAAATATTGGCTCATTAAGACATGAATATGACAATTTCCAGACCAAGCTTAACTCCAGTGAAACAGACTGAGCAGGCTTTTGCGGCACTCATTTGCAGAGTAAAATATGTGCTATTTTATGCCCAGAAATAATTGCCGGAAAACTTCTGGACTGTGTAACAGACATTTCAAACGGGTATAAGTTACAGTGCATTTCTCAACATACTTTGTGCAATGGTGCTAACAGAAGAGCGGCTACAGAGGGCCCTGGATTTAATATCCTGTGACAATGCTTTATTTCCATTATCATTGCCAACATGTGCTTTAGGCAATCGTGAAGACATTCACGTTTCAAGTTGGTTGCCAGTTTAAATGCCTTCATCAACAGTCATGATTACTGTGCAGTTTTTAGCAAACAGGAAGCAATCTAAAATGTTTTGAGACATACTTGATAGTTTTTTTTCTCCTCTCCTCTCCTCTCCTCTCCTCTCCTCTCCTCTCCTCTCCATAGATCTGGATGAGTGTGCAAACATTCCAGGTCTCTGTGGTGTAGGTGAATGCTCTAATACTGCTGGCAGCTACATCTGCAAGTGTCCCCAGGGATTTTACACATCTTTGGATGGATCCAGGTGTATCGGTGAGCCCTCTGTCACACAAGTTGTCACACCTCTTTAAAGCATATTCGACTGCATTGTTTTTGCTTTAGTTCATTGTTATTGGGAAAGATGAAATATGAGACAAAGCAGTCGAGCAAAAAAAAAAAAAAAAAAAAAGGTTCCGCCTCTCTTTTTCCTTTTTCCACCCGATTTTGGTTCTCCCTTTATGCCTGGCACTGAGCGCAGAAAGAACTGAAATCTGTCCAACCTTCCAGCTGGTAGAATTTAGGTCAGTAGTCACTTGCTTGTTTCTAGTTCCACAACAATGAGCTATATTCTCTTTAAACTGAGGAGCGAACGCGATGAGAGAAGTAAAGTGAACCCCTGTCGTACTCAGGTGACTTTGTTTTTTCACATCACAGTTGGAAGAAGTGTTTGTGCGTCAGTCTATGTGAACAGTGAAGTGTGTGCTCGCTGGGAGGTTGATAACAGTCACAGACACACATACACAGTCACCAGAAAAGCCTGTAAAGCTCGCAAGTTCAGCTCAGTTTGACCCAAAACAGACCAGGGAGGAATTTGGGTCAGAACAGTCCATTAGATGTACACGCACATAGTCCGTCGTGCATGTATACACACATGCATTCACACACACACAAACATATGCAAACACACGCTCACATTACCCCCCTCAGGAGAGGATGTTTGTGAGGAAGGAATGTCTGAGTCTTTTGCTCCAGAAAACTGTTGCGCCAAACATTTTAGTCTGTTTCCCATGCAGCAACTCTACAGCATTAACATCTATTCCGACCCCTGGAGGGCCCAAATGTTTTTCCTTCGACCAACTCTACACTTCCCTGACATCTTGTCGAACTTAACCAAGCAATCATTACTAAAGCCTGTCAGTTTCTCCATGTGAATGTGCTGGATGGGGTGGGTGTGAAACAAGACATGATATATTTATGTAAATGGGGAACCTGAGTGTTAGTCATGCTGGTGCACAGTGCCAAAAACCGCAGGATGCAGGAAAGGTTCTCATAAATAGGAAGTGATGACTATTGGAAGTGGCTCCCATCGTCCAAATGATGGAAAATCTGAAGCAGCGACGACTTCGCTTTGATTGTTCTCTTGCCAATTTGCTCAACATGCAGACAACACATGCCATATTCCATACAACACGGCTAGTTTAACTTCATGCTATGTTGTTTCCCACAGATGCTCGCAGTGGGTACTGCTACGCTAGCCTGCTCAACGGGCGCTGCGCCAACCAAAACTCGCAGCTGTTGACCAAAATGCAGTGCTGCTGTGATAGCGGACGCTGCTGGTCTGATGGATCCACCCCTGAAATGTGCCCCATTCGTGGAACAGGTGGGGTCACTCACCTTGCATGGTTTTAAATTTCGTGTTCTCATCTCTGTGTCTCTGTGTCTTATTACAGACCTAACCTCCTGTTGTTTTCTTACATGTGCTCATTTTAGAAGAGTACCAGAGACTGTGCATCCAGATACCTGATGGGAATGGTGGCGTGCTGGTACCTGGTCGTGTCCCAGGGGGTCCTGATTTACCCGGTATCTATCCACTTCCATTTCCCGGTCAAACTCCTGGGCAAGTTCCTGGTCAAATTCCCATCCAGGTTCCTGGCCAAGTACCAGGTCAGATTCCGGGACAGATTCCTGGCCAGATCCCAGGGCAAATTCCAGGGCAAATCCCAGGACAATTTCCATTTCCAGGACAACTACCTATACAGCCTCCTCCACCAGGTATGCTCTTCCTTTCTGCTCGTGTTTGGTTCACGTTTATGGCATGTCTTCAAGGTGGACGTGTGCCATAATGATTTATAACTCATACTTTCTGGTCTGACTCAGTGGATGTGCAATGCTCAACCTCCCACTAGTCTTGTGTTGCCATATTCAAAATCCCAGTTTTGAGCAATCACAACCCACACACTCTAACTGCATGTTAATAATGGAAAACTTTGACTAAGACTCTAATTGCTCACTGACGTAAGGGCTCCTTGTGTCATCTGAGTATTGCTGTGACGATATCCAAAGTATATGTGCAGAAAATGTCCTATCTGAAAGAAAACATTCTTGCATGTTTGCAGACCAGGCCATGTCAAGAGTTTAATTAGGCAAACTCTTCCACAGTAACATTTCCTGCGGAACTATTTTGCAAGGGGGCTTGGCAGACTTAAGGCTTCTGTTAAGAAACTTAAACAACTCAGAGCATTTTTGCCTTAATGAGAATGATAGTGGGTCCAGCCAGACCTTAGTACAGTGAAAATGTAGCGTGCAGATCGGTCTGGCAATGTAAGACTACATGCTTATGAAATGTCATTTTACTTTTACAGGCAGATATCATACAGTATGCACATTTTCTGTTGAGAAATATATCAAATTAAGATGTCGAAATTTCCATTATAGCATTTTATGATCCATAGATAATATGTTTATGTGAATTTTTCCGTCAGGTCCCCCTATTATCCAAACCCAGAACATCACCAACATGTGTCAGGCCTACCGCAACCTCTGCCTGAATGGCAGATGTATCCCTATGCCTGGCATTGGATATCGCTGTGAGTGTAACATGGGCTTCAAGCTGGATGCACGAGGAGAGTGCATTGGTAAGTTTCTCGAGCATTAACCTGGATGTACATGAAGGTGAAATAGGTTTATCACATTTATTTTTGTTCTCCAGATGATGATGAATGTGAGAGAAACCCATGTGCACACGGAGAATGTGTGAACACCCCTGGGTCTTACATCTGCCAGTGTCCTCCTGGATTTCAGACGACTGCAACCAGGACGGAGTGCCGAGGTTACACACACACACACACACATACACACATGTGCACAAACATTTTAAGAGGCTGTATGTGTTTACCGTGGTATCTGTTTCTTTCTGCCAGATCTGGATGAGTGCGTGGCCAACGGTCGTATCTGTAACAATGGCCGCTGTGTGAATACCGAGGGCAGCTTCCACTGTGTCTGCAATGCTGGATTTGAGATTACAGCAGATGGCAAAAACTGTCAAGGTCCGTCAAGTTCTGACATCTACATTTATGGAGTAGAGACATTTTTAAAGGGTAGTTTTCTGTAATAGCCACAGTATGTGTAATGTTTATGCTTAATGGACCGTGGATCTGTTGGAGGTGGTGATTTAGTACCAATGCCTATTGGAGGCATGTGACTTCATAGATGGGGTTTTAAATGATCGTGCTCGTGGTTTTTTAGTGTGTTTCAGCCCATTAACTACAAAATATGTACACTTAATATTACTACCAACCTTTTTCCAAAGGACTCCCTATTATTAATATTTACTTCTTACCTTGCAGGCATCCATTTGTTTCCCTTCGTTTTAGTTCGCTATTAAGTCTCGCAAACTTGCTTTAGATAGGTAGTCCATCACAGGAAACCTTTTGTTGCCATTAAGGGGCCAGTATACTCCATCAGAACTGCTGTGGATGGTCAACCCCCCTTTAAATATCCTCTAGGACAGACTGTCTAAAAATGCACACCGTTATCCCCATTTTTAAAGGATATCACGTCTCCCACGTTTCTGTGATGACCGGCTTTTCACCCGCTTTCCAGTGTAGCTGTTTGGAACAACTACAAACACTAGTCAAATTATATTATTGACACATGAGAATTTTTAGGCATGGACTGTATTGAAAATTCTGCCTGTTCTGTTTAAGAATGCTCCAAAATCCAAAATCAAGAAGTTGGCTGCTCAGAACCAACATTTTTTTGTCCAAAATTTCCTATGTTTGCTTAGTGTTTGTCCTCTGAACTTGACTGTCTGACAGCGTACATATCTCGCCAGTATAATGGTTTGGCAGTGAACTAGCAATTCTCCAATGTCTCAGCGTCCTTGAAGGTACCAAGGAGGGTTGTCAGTACAGTCTCTGATGGCCCCTGCATTGTTCAACAGCAGTAATATAGCTTAGATTTGATTAAATAAACAAGCTCTGTGACAATCTGATTGTCAAGACAGAATGAAGTAAACTAAAATGTTGTTTTTCTCTGGTCAGTGATAATGTAAAATGTATGAAATTTATTGGACTAAACCATGTTTGAGCCTTTAAGCACTGTACCTTTCCTACATGCCCATTTGTTTCTGTTGACCCACAGACCAGGACGAGTGTCTGATCAGGAACATGTGCCTCAATGGGCTGTGTATTAATGAAGATGGCAGCTTCAAATGCATCTGTAAACCTGGATTCCTGCTTGACACCAGTGGACGCATGTGTGTAGGTATGTTTGTCAGAAAGCCCACAGATCATCACAGTCACTTCTCTACATTTTAATATAACTGGCTTCATCACCTGAAGACACTTTGAGTCAATTGTTCTTTTGATCTGCATCTTCAGCCAGCTTGGAAGGTGGCTACCTCTCTGGCATGTTAGTGGTTCTATTATGTGTGTCTAAGCAAACAAGCCAAAAATCCCCATAAAAGCCTTGGAAAAATCCCTAAGCGCCCTGGCAGGCCAGCTGGACATGAGAATAGTTGGGACCCGCCTGTTTTGAGATTCTTGCAAACAGCCCTCCCGAAACCTGTTCAATGCAAAGAGAAAAGAAATTAGGCTTGATCCATAAATCGACAAAACACGCCACAGTGATCACTGGTTTCATAAGGACAGTGGTTCCCAACCTTTTATGTGTCAAGGACCCCTTAATCATTACACATGAGGTGCTGGTCTCCATTAAATAAGATTTCCCTTCAGGAACCTCCATCTGAAAACATTTTGGTTGTTAGAAATGAAAAAGACATGAACTCTGTAGTTGAAGAGACAACTGTTGAGGTGAACCCTATGATCAGAATAGTTACTCTTATGACTCTTAATCATATTGGGCTCACTTCTATAGTGAATTAACAGTGAAAATAAAGAGTTCCCCATTTTTGGGAACCCCTTGGAACTCCCTTAAAGACCTCTGGTTGAGAACCGCTAGATTAGGAGACACAAAGTTGAGAGTCACATAGCAATTGAGAGACCTATATGGCACTATAAGGTGCTGTGTGGATTCTTAGATGCAACACCAGAGTTTTAAGGAGCTGTATGCAACGTACCCGCATACAATGGTTCATATGATACCCAAGGAAAATGCACATGCAATAGTTTGTGTGATATCTAAGGAATGATCGCCTGACTAATGACATTACGTGTAACATTATGGCCCATTCACCACCCCAACATGCCTTGTTATGCAGACTGCTTCCTTCTTCATTCCCGACAGTACACTGGTCACGTGGTCGCAACCATCTCGATTATATGGCTTTTACACAATTTACCCGCTCATGATTACGTCGGAAATATACAAATTGTGTTTTATTACATTTCATGGGTGTAAGTACAAACAGTACGTGAGAACAGGCTGCTGTATGTGACATTCGTAACATTAGTACAACACCAAACAACTATGTCCTACGAAAAAAATATAGCGGAGTAATGGCATCCTGAACAGATAATAAAATCCCCCTCCGTCTGTGTACGTTGTAATCTGAGCTTTTCTGTTCTTTGTCGTGAGTCCCTGTGTGTGTCCCACTGGCTAGCTAATCACCGCAGCTTAGAGCTCTGATCAGGACCAAAAAATCAAGCCAACCCTACATGAACCCACACTGTTTATGGCTAAGCCTGAACCACAGCCCGAGCCTGATTAAAAACCTGAATTGGTGCAGTGAAAAATGTATTATTTTTTAATTGTTATAATATATCTAATTTTAAATAATAAAACATATTACAAGCTGAAGGCTGGTCTTGTTGTCTAATGCAGGACTGGTTTGGCAGAGTGGGTTGCGCCCAGTGGGTTGTGGGGCATAGATGACGACCACCACTCTTCACCGCGTGATACGCATATCTCTCCCACTGTCTCTCCACCATATTGTTCTGTTGTTCCATCACACTCCCTTTCTTAGTCGCAGTCCCCCCTCTCTTTGATTCCATCCCAAAAACAACCCCGGCAAGAGCCCAATCGACTTCAAGCCTGAGGATATAATGACAAATTACAGTTGAACCTGAACGCAGTGGGTCAGATCGGGCCTTATCGGGCTCTACTGCAGCTCTGCACTGCACTCATAAAGCAGGTTACTGCTGATAACGCTGTCCAGACACATGGTGGCGGAATGGCAGAGGTGAAACACACTCCCCTAAGTTCCCCTCCCACGTTAAAGCTGTTAGTTCTGTGAGAACTTTTGCTGTTGTTAGCACTGTTTGTGCTGTTAGCACCATTAGCTGCTAGCCGCCTCAGTCTCTTCCATGTTGAGAACCATGTCCCTTCTCAGACTCTGAATCATAGATGTGTTCTGAATGCTGCCTACAGCTCCTTTAAATAAATGTTATGTTTGAAATAGCTACCATAAATCTCCAACTAGCCAACAAAGTCCCGTGAAGAAGAGACTTTTGCAGCCATTGTGCTCCATATGGTTTCAGATACAGACGTTTGAGCTCAGAGACTCTGACCTGGTTAAGTCACAGCAGAATAAATAAATAGGAGCGCAGGGTGTGGGTGAAGTGTCCTGATGTATGCAGTCATTAATGAAATGTGTAGTCTAAAGGGGCCCTGGGGCCTCATCATTTCTATCTTCAGTCTGTCTGTCCACCAACACACCCAGACAGAACACACACACACACATAAACACACACTTAATGCGTGCATGCCATATCATTGTTTACGCTCATTATGATAATTATTGTAATACGCTGATGGGATCAAGGGAGAAGAAAAGAATGTTCTCTCAGTTGAGGTCATAAAACTGAAACTGTGCAGCAGTTTTGGCCGCATGTTTTAATGAATCATGCACCTGAGGACTTTAATAACTACTGCTTAAGCAGGAAATTGGTTTATTTCCTGCTGAAGGCTCTTAACGTTAATTTTATAAAGAGAAGCGTATGGAGAAATGACTTTGCTCTATCTGTTTCCAGACATTGATGAGTGTGAGACTCCAGGCATGTGTATGAACGGCCACTGCATCAACACAGAGGGATCCTTCCGCTGTGAGTGTATGGCTGGGATGGCAGTGGGCCTGGATGGACGGGTCTGTGTTGGTGAGTAAATGTTTTGTTCCCAGGAATGGTTCATGTGTTCATTTTGGATACAAACTCAAACCGTAATCTCAAAGGCAAAACAAACTCCCTCTCTTTGTATCCGGCGTGTGTCCGTCTTGTTTTAGTCTGGCCGAAGTTCTCTGTCGCTGCATGGAGAAGATGAAAATCAACATTGTCAGTTTTATTTTTCACAATGTGTTTGTTTCAGAAGCTACATTGGTAAATAATTGGTACTTCCAGTTGTTTCCTAACACTTTGGAGAGGATTCTCACGCCGGTGATTGGACAAAGCTTTTGTCAAAATGTTGTTCCCACTTCTCTAAGCAACTAATAGCTCGGAGCGAACATGTTTTCAATCTCACAACTGTCTGTGCATTTTAACCAGCATAACCACAACACAAATGTTTTCCAGTCAAGAGATAAAATAAACAAAACGGAATGTGACAAAGCGGAGGATAATCACATCGTAATAAACTTTACCAACAGCTCATCCTGTTAACCTGTTGCAACACATGCTCACTATCATCAATGATGCATGTGTTGATAATGTTTTCCTGCCTCGTTGTCCTATCCCCTGGACTGGCACTCAGAGACCAGATCTGTTTATCCTTTATTTTCAACATTCCTATAGTCCCCCAAATGACATTTCTTTGTGTATTGTGTGGGAAGTGTTGAAATGCTGTTGTTGGGTCTGGGTGAGTTTTTCGTCAGGATGATATCAGCGCAGGAGAATGCCTCAAATCCCTGGATATTATGGAGAGAGAACAACCGTTTGTTTTGCCAGTGTTGTTGTTTATTGGAGCTGCGGACTCTTGCCTGCCTCTCTCTCCCTGTCTCTCAAGCCTCTTTCCAGATCTCTTGCCTCATCTCCGTTTCTCACACACTCTTGTCCTGTTTTGTCCGAAACAGATACACATATGCGCAGTTCGTGTTATGGAGGCTACAAGCGAGGGCAGTGTGTTAGGCCTTTATTTGGAGCTGTGACCAAGTCGGAGTGCTGCTGTGCCAGCACAGAGTACGCCTACGGAGAGCCCTGCCAACCCTGCCCGCCACAAACCTCTGGTACGGACATTCAAATCACTCCACCCTTTACACATATGGAGCCACCTCCTGCCGTCTTACACACACACACACAGACACACACAGAAACTCTCAGCTTGGGTTTAATTCAAAACACACCTGTCAAAGTCAGGATGACCAGATGAAATGCTTCGTCTTCTCTGACATAACCGCCTGGATTTCATAAATGACAGAATAGTCACGGCTAAGTTGTTTGACAGAGACGCCCACAATTAGGAGGAGACATTGACAGCCTCCTCACACGCACAAACACACACACACATCATCCAGTCACTTCTCATTAGTCCTGCCAATTAAAGTTTCTATATCAAAAGACGCCAGAGCTGCACCACATTAAGGAGACTCTTTTATATACATCTTGGCTAAATGAGAAAGCATGGAAATGGATAATGACATGGTATTAAATGTTCTGCTTTGAGATTTCTTGGATTTTGGCAAATGTGATACTTTCTCAAACACTGTTATTTCTTCTTTTTGTCAACCAAACTGTGCTGTTTGTGTGTTTTGTCACAGCTGAGTTCCTGGCGCTGTGCCCCAATGGCATTGGCCTAAGCGGTGATGCCAGAGGTAACAAACACAAGCTTAGAAACCAACCAAACAGAGCCATATAAATTATATGTGGTTATTACTTTTTTCCTACTGTGACATTCAACAGATTCCTCTTTGCCTTCTCAGATATTAACGAGTGTGCCCTCGACCCTGATATCTGCCAGAATGGAGTGTGTGAGAACATGCTCAGGACATACAAATGCACCTGCAACGCAGGCTTTGAGGTAGACCTGTCGGGCAAAAACTGTGTCGGTAGGTGAACGGCTCTATAATTTCCTAGTTCTTCTTGAAAATTACAGTACACAGCCCTCATATAAAAAGCCAGTGTGAGTAAAGTCTTGATGTCTCTCTTTGTATGTGTTTTTCCTCAGATGTTGATGAGTGTCTGATGAACCGGCAGCTGTGTGAAAACGGTCTGTGCAGGAACACACCAGGCAGTTTCACCTGCCAGTGTCCCAAAGGATACCTCTTTAATCCTGACACAGATGTCTGCGAAGGTCAGAGACTCATTCATGCTATTGTGCAATACAGTGTCACCTAACCACTGCATGTATGATGTCTGCTATATGAGATTGACAAGAGTTTGCTAATGTGAGAAAAAAAACACCTGGTGTTTGTTATTGTCTCCCTCAGATGTGAATGAGTGTCTGTCCAACCCCTGCGTTAATGGAGAATGTAGAGACAGCCCAGGGTCCTTTGTGTGTTTGTGTTCAACCGGCAGTTCGCTTGACAGCACTGGGTTGGAGTGTATAGGTAAGTGAGCATCCTGTTTAAATTTGATATCATTACTGTCTGAAATACTACTTTAATTGGCAAAATCTTTTTTTTAGTCAACATAAAAATAATAAAAAAAAAAAATAAAATAAGGTCACACTATGATTTATTCAAACTTATTCCGTATTTAATTGCATCAGTTAGTAAAAAATAGTTGAATATGGTTAAAAAACAGTAGCATTTTTCCACTTTTTATTACAACAAGTTTAACATTGCAGCGGCTCAGTCATTAACGACATTAAACAATGTGACAAAAATTGGTCAAATGCCCAGTACCGGCACTGCACCCATTACCATTTGGCAAAATATAACCAATACTTGGAACATGTGTAGGAAATGAGCACCTAGTGAAACCTCGAAAAAAACAGTTGTCCTGTCTTGGGCACGTAAGCCAATCAGCACTCTCTTTTATTTTAGACAAGCTGTGGAGATTAAGTAAAAATATGATTTACCAAAGAGCCACAACGATTAGTGCAGCAACAGAAAATTAATTGGCAACTGTTTTTATAATAGAATAATTGTTTTAGTAATTTTATAAGCGAAAGATCCAAGCATCACTTAAATGCATGTACATGTATTTGATGCTTTTTATTGTCATATGTGATAACAAACTGAATATCTTTGGATTTTTGGAGTGCTGGTCAGCAAAAACAAACCATTTGAAGACATCATCCTGGGCTGTAGGAAAGTACACAGGGTATATGTCATTATATTCTGGTATTTCATTGACAGAACGTTTATCGATTATTCAAGAAAATAGTGGACGTTAATTAATCGATTAATCGATAATGAAAATAATCGTTAGACACAGCTCTGTTTAACTAATTAAATACAGACTTTTGGCATCAAACAACATGAACTGACACACAGTAAGTACCAAACCAGCCTGTGTTGACCCACATGTTATTTCATTCCATTGAACTGAATGTGTAGTAACTATAGGGTTTGTTTCATTAAAACAGAGACTACTAAGAGCACCTGCTGGCTGAAGATGATTAACAATCGCTGTGAGGTCAACATTAACGGAGCTACACTGAAGTCCCACTGCTGCGCCACACTGGGAGAAGCCTGGAACAGTCCCTGTGCAAAATGTGAAAAAGGTGAGACGATCAGTATGCACCATTGTGCACATTTTAGTAAACCATTTAACTACACTGACTGACTTGGTGTCATGTGCTTCCTTTTCAGATCCAATCTGTGGTAGAGGCTTTGCTAGAGTCAAAGGAAATGTCTGTGAAGGTAAGGTGTGCTTCAATGCCGTATAAGCCCATGTTTCATTTGTGACACTGTGAAACACTGGACCTGTTGTTAATGTTCTTTCCTCTGCTGACTGTCAGATGTGGATGAATGTCAAGTGTTTCCCGAAGTGTGCATCAACGGCAAATGCGTCAACACACCAGGCTCCTTTTTCTGCCAGTGTCCTCCAGGAATGACAGTTGATGTCAGCGGCAGAACGTGCATTGGTGGGTACTCTCTATGTGTTTTCCGCATGATGTCATCGCACCGTCTGAAAGCCCTGCCTTAAATGTATATTTGGCACTTCTTTGTATTCTTAAATCAAATATATGTGTGATCTCCAGACCTGCGTATGGAGCACTGTTACCTCACCCATGATGATGAGCGCTGTGGGGCTGCAATCCCAGGGAAGCAGCGTGTGGACGCCTGCTGTTGCTCAGTGGGCGCAGCCTGGGGCCCTGAATGTGACGAATGTCCAGAGAAGGGCACTCCAGAATATGCCCAGCTCTGTCCTCGTGGCCAAGGCTTCTCGCATAGAGGCGACTTCATCAACGGCAGACCCTTCCTCAAAGGTACTGTGCCCTCCACAGACTGCATAGACCTGCATGAGTTGCTTCATTAATGGTCTCTTACCTCCTTTATCCCTCTGCTTTACACTTTAGATATAAATGAATGCAGGATGATCAACACCCTGTGTACAAATGGAAGGTGTAGAAACACCATCGGCAGCTTCCGTTGTCGCTGTGATAACGGCTATGCTCTGGACTCTGATGAGAGGAACTGCACTGGTGAGTAATAATATAGCAGCTAGCCGATTAATTAGAGTCATTTAGTTGCATCTTTTTGGTAATTTATCGAGCAAAAATATCAAATATCTGCTGGTTCCAGTTTCTTAAATGTGAGGATTTACTTATTTTTTCTTTCCTGATATCAGACAGAAGTGTCAACTTGTTACACTCTGTTTCCATCTTCAGTCTGACATTGCATCCACTGTAACCGAGGTGGAGGGGGATTTGATTTTCCCTAATCAATCACTAGAGACTCACATATCCGCCTGAATCTGACGTCACTTTAAGTCCACACTGATGCGAAGCCATGACAACATACTGGTTTTGCCAGGTTTTTAAGACTGGAACAGAGCAAAGTTAAAACAACGACTGTGTCAGGAAATATTGCCTATTTTGCCTATAGCGCTCGCCATTGTTGTTATTACTCTCCATTTGTTCCTGGGGCACTGCTTGACAACAGTGTAACAGGTGTAAGTCCTGCCTGTGCTGCTGATTGGCTAGTTGAGTCTCCCCATTGATCATATTTTATATTAACGAAGAAAACCCTCATTCACATCACAATGCCAGAGGAATCAGTCAACTCAAACTTGATGGAGTGGTCAGATTCAAGGGTCTGGACCTGAGATTTTTTTCTGTTCGATATATAATTTAATATCTTTTGGGGCGATTTGAAGATGATACCTATGACTGGAAAACTGTGATGAGCTTACTGCACTATTTTTTGACATTTGATAGACTTAACAACAAACTAATGAATTGAAAAATACTTGACAGCCGGACAGATGATTAGTTGCAGTCTTATTTGGGAGGATGACACACAAGAGTTCATTAACTGTATAGTGTTTACTCAAATAACTACAGAGACTGATTTTGAATTTGAAGCTCTTCAGTAGAGTTATTTCGGGACCAATACCGGTAGAGATGCCTTCAATACTGCCTCAAATAACAGATTGGGTATCGGCAAGTTTCCAAGTCTGTGCGCCAATCCGATACCACATAATGCACTGATAAACTTTAAAGTAGTTTCACACCCGGATAAAACTGTAGCCTAAACAGCAAGTTGCGCTGTGCAGCCACTGGCAGCTACAGTTTTAGAGTGGGTGAGAGTTATTGATTTCCAGTTAACAGTGTACGTTAGCAGTCAACAAAATGTCAAATTAAATAATTAAAGAAAGTTTTAAGGCAACGATAGCAATCATTTCATGTCCACGCAGAGTTAGTAGTATAGCTTTCATTTATTTTTCTAACAACGTGGTATCAAATCGATGCTCAGTATCGGCCAATATACGTGTTGGATATCGGAATCAGTACTGGGAGGGAAATAAATAGTATTGGAACATGTCTACTTCAAGTAATCGGCTGGTTACATACAGCCAATAATGTAAGAGCTGAAATGCATGTGGTTGCTATTTTTGGCTGAAATGTTTGCTTAATATCTCAGCTCCATTGTATCTTTACAAGTCTAGCCATTCTTCATCAGTCCCCCTCTCTGAATCCCTCTGCCAACACTAATCACAGTAAAGTGGTGTAAAGCCGTTGCCTACATTCAGCTCATTCAGTCTAATGGGAGTCTGGCTGCTCTGGACTTGTTGGAGCCGGTCCCTGTAGTCTGGTTAGCTACATTACTGCACTGTTGAAATGTGCACACATCATTTTAAGTTTGAATTCCTTGTGCCGTGGCTTTATTGTGAAATAATTTATAGGCTCTTAGTCAGTAAATGATATCTGGGACCTTTTAACCCCATATGAGTGAGATCCTAGCCCAAAGTCTCTGTTTTAAGTGTTTCAAAATGTGGATTAAACTCAAAAGGAATCAGGCCTTGAGCTTCAGACTTTGTGAGAATCTGATTGAAGAGCTAAGGCTGCCAAAATCATCCTTAAAGTCACTGCTTAATCTCATGTTATAGTCTTTCTTTCATGTAGTAATCATCTGTGAAATATTTTTGATATAATGCTTTGTTTGCCTTATATTTATTTCATTCCTTAGCTTCATCGCTTTTTGCTTCTGATCTTATCAGTTCCTCACTCCTGTGTTAAATCACTTTTTTCATGAGTAGAAAATGTACAAAAACAAAGGTTTTTATCATGTTTTTTATATCTCTTGATATTTATAATAAATACAGGGAGCTGCCAAAAAGATTTTCTCTGCAGGCGTTAGTGCTGTTGTAAAGGGAAGTTCAACCTTGCTGAGTTTTGTTGCTTTCCTGTCCTGTAGACATCGACGAATGCCGCATCTCTCCGGACCTGTGCGGACAGGGCAGGTGTGTCAACACGCCAGGAGATTTTGAATGCGAGTGCTTCGAAGGTTACGAGAGTGGCTTCATGATGATGAAAAACTGCATGGGTGAGTAACGAATCCTCACACATCAACAACACGAGATGATTTGGGACAGTTACATGCAGACAGCACTCTTTCACATGAAATCATTTAGTCTGTGAGGACGTAAATAAGAAACTTGATCTCCGTAACTACAGCTCTCACAGACCCTGTTAAAGTGGTCGTAAAAGTCTCCAAGTACAGGGAAGACAGGCCACACGACCCCAGTCCTAATCACAACCCAGCCGTCTCCTCCGTGCTCCCTCTCGGGCCATAAGCTCTGGATGAGGTGCTTAGGCTAACATGCCAGACCTGGACCTCACTGTTTAGACGGCTGATGTAATCTGAAATTTGCAAGCTGTGTGCATTTGTATATACACGTGTGTGTGTGTGTGTGTGTGTGTGAGAGAGGAGAATTAAACAGATTTTATTTAAGCCCCTGTGGGGTGTTGAAAGGGGTCTAGTCCGTGCAGCCCAAGTGTCGTCATGATCGCTTCACAAAACTGCTCCGTAAAGTCTTAAAAGATAATTGTTCTTTATTACATGCTTGACCTGCATGTGAGGGACACACAATCAGCTGCCCAGCAAAATGATTTTTATGTGCTGTCCTAATGTTCTGCCGTCTGTAAAAATACTTATTGCTCTATTTCTGTTCTGGTCTGCCTTTGACGCCGTTTGATTAAATTCTTGGGAGAAATTGTACACACAAAATGGAGAGTTGCAATACTTATTTTTGGTCTAAAGCTGCCATTACGCCAAAATTAGCGGGACAAAATTTACTTGCAGGCAGTGGCAAAACAAAAGGGCAGCTGGGACTGGAGATAATGTGGGCAGTGGTTATAGTCCTAAGCTGTTGGTAGTGACTGGGCTAGCTGGCTAACAAAAATAACCAACAAATAAACGCTTTATTTTTTTTGTTCCTGGTTCTCATCATCACTACCAGCCACAAAGCTGCTGCGTGTGTTCTTTCACCGTGCAGTTTTATAAACAAGGACATAAACAATAAGAATTTCCTGAATGTCCCACGATCTTTCTAAACTTGGAGTCTCACTATTTTTCCGATCAAAGTTTAACAGAAGTGTGTTTACCAGTCTGGAAACTTATAACAGAGACTGAACTCTAACACTTAATATCTCTACTTGTCTTCATGTGTGTGTTCCTCCACAGACATCGATGAGTGCGAGAGGAACCCTCTGCTGTGCCGTGGAGGTGAATGTGTAAACACGGAGGGCAGCTTCCAGTGTGTGTGCCCCGAGGGACACGAGATCGCACCCGATGGCTCGGCCTGTCTAGGTGAGTGATGAGGTCATCAGAGAGGAGAGTCGGGCAAACTCAGCTTCTCCAAACTTTTTTCTTCTTCTTGCCTTTCTCCTTTTTCTTCTCCTCTGTGGTACAGTGTAGTTTCTTCTTTATTTTCCTAAGAGATGAAAGACAGAAAAAGGGTGGAAGGGTGGTCAGTAAGATGAGATGCGTCACAGAGCAGACAGTTCGAATGACAAGTGAGCTTTGGATTGTCCCACTCCGTCTGCCTCTGTTTCTGGCTCTGTGTGTGGGCTCACTGGAGCTCTGTGTGAGCTGGGAGAGTGTCAGGTCTGTGTATATGTGGGATATATTTTCTTTGATAGATGGGCCGATTGAACTCTAAACCAGTGTGCCTGCATGTATCTTGACGCATGCTCTGAGAAAGGTCCACTTGGATCTCAACACGGTGTAGACAAGAGAAAATCCTAAAGAAATGAGAGGTGATTTTATTATCAAAGAGTTTTTATAGTTATCTACCAAAACAGAGCTTTCGTGTTTTTTGTTGTACTGTAAAATATTTATTTAGGTCTTAAATTCGATCTTTTTTTTTTAACATATTTTTGTAGCTTTTACTTGCATAAATAACATTTTTTGTGTACTTTTATTCTGAAATTTCTGGTTTTGGGATGCAGCATCCTTAGAGGCTGGGCTTTTTTGTGTCTAGTCCTCATTAGATAATTGGCAGAGATTCAGCCATCTTGTTGTGTATATATGTACTCAGATTTTTACCCATTATGTAAAATACCCAAATGAAGATGATGCTGAGACTTGTTGGCTGATTAACAAGCAGAATCTTCCAGTAAGTCAGTTTGTGTTCATTTTGACTGGAGAAGTAACAGCAGCACACTCCTCTACAAGAACAAGATTCAGCGATTCCTATAGTTTCAACTCGCACGTTTAGTTTATAGAGTTAAGCTGATCGTGCATTATTCACTGGGTGTCATTCTCATGACCTAATGCTGTGTGTGAAGGTTTCAGCGCATGACCTAATGCTCAACCACTGCCCCTCATGCTCATTTATTTTCTTTATTGCCACCCAAAGTAATAAAAACAATGAAAGCATTACAGAAAACTGCCCACTTCATCCATCCTCATACAATGGTCTTCATTATCTCTGGTGAAGTAACAAGCTGAGATGCTAAAATAATTATAATGACACTAAACTTCATAGAAAATTTCATACAGATGGGTGTGATATAGTGTGATTAATGATGTCAGATTCCTTGTTGAATATGACCTATTTATCACCATTAAGTCCTGAATCCTTCATGAAACATCTGTCACAGTTTTTACTTGAACACTGATTAATAGTGCAATTTAGTGTGCGTGTAGAGCTGAAGCCATTATCAATTAGTCAATAAACAGAAAATTAACAGTCAGCTATTCTGATAATAAATTCCTTGTTTGTTGATTTTAACCAAAAATGCCAAAAATGTCTGGTTCCAATGTCTCATATGTTAACAGTTGTCGTTTTTTTCTAGTCTTCTGTCCTATTAAATTGAATATTGTTGGGTTTTTTTGGACTGTTGGTTGGACAAAACAAGGAATTTGAACATCTCACTTTGGGTTTTCTAAAAAATGTGATGAGCTTATTTTTATGGACCAAATGATTTGTCTGTGAATTGAGAAAGTAGTCAACAGATTAATCAAGGCGTCAGCCTTAGCTTGGGGCCTTGCTTGATGGCACTTTGAAGAAAAAGTGATCGATGTTTAGGAGCATGTGATTTACTCCATGTGCTCCATCCTGACTTGCATTTTATATCCAAGGATTTAAAACATCATGCAAACATGCTGCAGGTACCTTCACTAAGGATGGGAATTGATAAGATTTTATTGATACCAGTGCCATTATTCGGTCCAATTCTTTATCATTCCATTAATTCGTGATCAATTTTCTGTGTGGAAAAAAGCAGGCTTACACAGTTTAGGTATCAATGCAACAGCTTTATTATCTCCTAGTTTGAACACAGTGTAGATGAAATGAGAGAATATTTGTACAGCATTCGTTTTCATTCAGGTTTTCTTTTTTAAAAACCAAAACATCTGTTAAGCCTACCTGTGAGTTGCTAATGTTATTATAAGAGGACATTTACCCTCAGTAACTGATGTGCTGCCCGGTTAGGAAGCAGTGGTACTCATGTGTAGAGTGCCCAATACAGTACATGGCATTCCTGGAGTTTAAGCCCATGTTGCGTAGAAAGATTCTTTAGCATATTGCTAGTGTTTCCACCCTTACTTGAAATGCTCATTTTACAGTTATTACAGCAGCACTGTTGTCATCTTTGTTCATGAAATGAAGCCAAGCTTAGGACCATTTCTTTGTCTCTGCCATGACTTCTTATTACAAGTTTCCAGCAGCGTAGGTGCATTTGTTTCGTATCGATGAAAGGAGCTGATATATAATCGAATACTAAATACGATTCCATTGGAATGGAGAATTGGAAATTGGTTTTCAACTTTTCAGTTTGCATCCCTAACCTTCAGCTTTAAACATGTTGGTTATCTTTACTGATTTTTATTTGCAAACTGTGTGTAAGAATTTGCTTTGTTCTTCCACAGACATCAATGAATGTGAACTGAGTGACAGACTGTGCAAGAACGGCCAGTGTGTCAATATGATCGGCCGCTACCAGTGTACCTGCGACACGGGATACAAATCTACAGAGAACAGACTGGAGTGTGTTGGTGCGTATTGAACATAACACTGGCTGTTTCCTATCAAAGATATTCCTTTTGTTTTCATTTAGGCCATCTGAAGGTCAGCAGTATGTGACAGTGTGTTTTTCTGCCTCTCAGACATCGACGAATGTACCATTGAGAATGGCGGCTGTGAGACTTTCTGCACAAACTCAGAGGGAAGCTACGAGTGCAGCTGCCACAGTGGATACGCCCTGATGCCTGATCTGAGAAGCTGTACTGGTAAGTAGCTCTGTATGCTGTTTCTCTGTCTCAAATTCTGTTATAATTTATCTCTTACACTGTGTCTATTAATCTCTGTTACACAGTTGGCAATTGTAACATTTTAAAAGGGACTTTTTCCTTATTTTCCGTCATATATCAAATGTTAAACGTTGCCAAAGTTTAGAATAATGAGGGAAACGTATGTAAAAGTAATCCCTGTGAGCTCCACTCCACCTTAATGCTTGGTTTCCAAAATTTTTTTCTAGCAAGCTGACATCAGCTTGTGATGGATTTCAGTATATGGTCATCAGATCGGCATGCTACTGCTCGTGTTAACATTATGTAGCCCACACTGCTACATGTAGCAACATGCTAGCGTCAGGGAAACATGTAGGGGAGGGCAACATTTTTATAAGTAGAAAGTGCTGCTATATCCTGTAACAGTTGTTCCCTGGCTACAGTGATGGTGCAGAGACACCGAGAACACAGATGTGGAGCTAGAAACACTAACTAATTAGAGCAGACTGGGCTTTTTAGGGAGGAGGGTGCTAAAGCTGAGTTTTTCCAGACAGAGGGTGTATACAGGTGTTCCTTTACAGACAGCATGAGGAAAATAAAGTGTTTTTTGAACATTAAAGCATGTACACATGCTCTAGGAGAAACTTTAAATACAAGTATGATCCTGAGAATGAGCATAATAGATCCCCTTTAAGAACTTTGCCGCATTTGTCAAGATGTGGTTACTAAACAAAACTGTCTTTCAATGATAGGTTTTACTTGTCAGAACATCCTCTAAAGATTGCAGACACGGTAGTGCCGTGATTCAAAGGTTGTGTTTAGAGAAACAGGATTTAAGAGCAGGAGCAAAGCAGAAAGTCAGAAAACCTGGTCACTGCTGTGAGTTGACTGGCACATGTTCAAATAAAGTGTACGTTGGTTCAGCAGAGAAAACAGTGAAGGCCAAATGTGGAGACTCATAATTCGTTAGATCCAAAGTGTTACCAAATAATGATAGATGGTGCTTATTAAGGGGCATTTTATGCTTATTGGGTATTTGTATTTGACCATGATTGTAGGCTTAATGTGTTGTTATTTGTATTCCTTTAATTACTAGAGACAGATTTACAGACAGAGATCAAGGCGCTGTAAGGCTAATGTCAGTGTAGTTTGTGCAAAAGAAAGGCTGACAATTACTTTACGCTCACTTTGTTGTACAAGCTGTGTCCTGAATTGACCTTGCTGATTTATGAGTGTAAATGTAAATGTACTTGTAACGTCCTGTATTCTGCCCTGTATAGGAATGACAAACACGCTCTTGAAGTAGCACTGATTTATGAGGCAATCTTGATGTGTTCTTTTAAAAACTGTTTAGTAAATAATACCTGAACATATAAGCTCGTACTTCTAGGTCAAGACAGTTTTTTCTTATCTTCTACACTTTGCCTGCTCCCATTTCATTTCTGATCTGTCTCTGTCTTCAATCTTCAGATATTGATGAGTGCGAGGAGAGCCCAGACATCTGTGATGGAGGCCAGTGCACCAACACCCCCGGGACTTACCAGTGTCTGTGCTTTGACGGTTTCATGTCATCTGAGGATATGAAGACCTGCCTGGGTAATGGATGCCCATTTTATGCCTGAAATAAAAACACCGCAGCAGCAGCTACACCCTCCGCGGCTCTGCGCTTATTAGATCCAGGGGTTTCTCAGAGATTTACTGAAACAACATAATGATCATCTTAAAAGTTATCCAAGATATGAGTCACGAGAATAAGACGTAATGACTCAGATCTGTGAGTCTGTGTGTGTGTGAGAACAGAGTGTAATGTTGTTGTTGTTGATTTACAAGACAGTGAACATTGTCTTAGTTGGTTAGAGTGGGGAGGAATGAATGCGTGACATTTAGACGTCTGGTTCTACTGAGTGAGAAAACAAAAACCTGCCATCAATGATGTCAGGACTTCTAAATGGGTCTGAAAACACATACTCTCTTATTGCTGTATTTTATAAAGGTAAACACATTTTAAAACCTTAACATAGCTTGTGATGTAATTCCTCTCTGACTCAGGTACATAAATCACAGCTTATCAAAACCTGCGTGGCAGGTCGAATCAACAAAAGCTAATTCGGTTTTATTCATTGTCCTGAACTTTTCCTTTATTGTAGCTGTGTTTAGCAAATTAACATTCTTGCCCTTTCTTTGTTCCACTCGTCTTTTGCCTCCCTTTCTAGACGTGGATGAGTGTGATCTGAATCCAAACATCTGTCTGAGTGGAAACTGTGAGAACACGAAGGGATCCTTCATCTGTCACTGTGAACTGGGATACTCTGTCCGCAAGGGAACCACAGGCTGCACAGGTGAACGAAATAAACACACACACACACACACACACTAACACATTAAGCATTCCTACCCACAACAAAACATCCTGTCAGTGGAAGAACGTGGATGGGAGTGAAAGGATGGTGAGTCAGTAGAGGGCTGCTGCTGATTAAGTGGTGGACGAGAGGTGTGTGTGGACGAGTGTGTGAGTGTGTATGTGTGTGTGGTTTTGTTGAATTACAGGAGTGAAAGCAAGAGAGGTGAGAAATGAGAGGATGCAAGGAGAATGTCTGGCTAACCAGAAGCAGCTCTAACATTACTCACCCTTATTCAAGAGCTCCTGTCTGACTTGACGAGAAACACGCTCGCAAACACAAATACGTTAACTCACACTCGCTCACATGCGCGAGCAGCAACAGCAGCAGTGAGATCACTATCTCCTGTCAGATGCATGCATCACATTGCACCTTTGTTTATTCCTTTGTTGCTCTTTCATTAAGGCCCGTTAAACATTACGTGATGGTTGGAAGAGTTTTGCACCACGTAATCACCTGAAAAGGCTCCAGAACACATAAATACAAAGTCCATCCGGCCGGTTGAGTCCGTTCACTCTTTTGGACTCACTTCTTGTCTAGCCAGAGTTAAGACAAGTTTATATGGCCACTTAAAAGTTTGGAATTGAAAGCTAGTTTGGTCAATGATCGTAATCTGGCCTCTTCTCGGTGATCGAAATGAGTCAGACACACAGTCAGCAGCAACACGTCTTCCTTCAGACGCAAATAAACAGCTCTGTCTGAAGTATGATTCAAACTCACTCACACTCTTGCTCATTCTAATCCCATTAAAATGTCCATACAGTATTTTCCTTGTTTTGAGAAAGCTGGGGTTGCAGTAAAGCAGCCAGTTCTGATTCACAGGTTTGGAATTTCGGCCCCAGAATACCAGAGAACCAAAACACTAATTCCTCTCAGGCAGGCAGGATGTCTTGTTATAGACATGTGAACAAAACCTGCTACTCTTTTTGGATCGGATCCCTTTTCAATATAGACAAAAAATGCATAATAAATTGGTTGTCATTGTCCAAAATCCTTATGTGACCACGTTGGTATGCGTGGACTAAATCCTCTTGCGTGTGTGTGAGTGTTAATGAGTAAGTGGTGCTCTCAAACCCAGATCTGATCCAGCTGTTGATGAAGCTCCCACAAGAATTATTTCTCGTTTTATTCCACAACACTGAGACCTCAGTGGGCAGGGTGTGAGGATTTGTATTGTATGTGCTCCTAAACACTTTTGTGTCTTTGCGTGTGTATTGGAAAGTTAGGACTGGGTGGAGATGCACTGGGGGAGTTTACAAGGCTGGGAGTGTCTTAGCTTTAAAGAGAGGATAAGGGTAAATGAAGGCTTATAAGTATGTTGACTTTATCATTTTTCAGCTAAATGACAATACTGTCAAACAATTTGAGCAATTACAGCGAGACTGTATCACTTTAAAAACAAGAAGTAACACAATCTTCCTCTTCAGAATGAAAAGTTAAATTCAAGAGCAACTAAACTGTTGATCAATTCAGTACAGTTAGCGGTTATGCTTTTACAGTCTTAATTTTTATGGTGTGACCACTAGCTGATATTGGCTAGTGTTAGCAAACTTTAAATATATATTGTTGTGTAACTGACATTCCTGGGTCAGCTTGTTAACTTAATGACTCTTCTGTAATTGTGCTACTGTCACACTACTTTTTAATATTTAGCATTATCCTGTTATTGACACTTAGTCCCCCTTTACACCTTGCAAAAAGCTTCTCATATCCAGATTGTATCTAGATGCAATGTAACCTGATGCATTTACACCTGGTAGATTATAAGTATGAGATTGAGATCCGCTCAATATGTCCAGCTCAAACAACCAAACGTCTGTCGTTGTTCTCCACCATTTTTTTTAATTTTTTTTTTTTAACTTGACCAGTCAGATAAGTAAGAAATCTACTTTCCTGAAGTTAATTTTTCCTTGCCTTTATACAAATTGTTTTATTTACCAACAGTTATCAGATAACAAAGACTAATCGGTAAACTGTCCTGTGCATGTGCAACTTTCAAAAGAGAATAGAGGGAAGTGTGATGGCTCACAAAGCAGCTACTTCTATCATCAGCTCCAGAAAAAAACAATGTGTTTTAATTAATTTTTCCATTTACTACCTGAAGTGGCAATTTTACTTGCCCCGGGCAATCAGGCAATCAGGCAGTCCTTGTTGTTGAGCCCTAAAATTGCTCGGTTGTGATATGAATTGCCAGGTTTCGCTGGTATACTTAAGTCGGATCATATTCAACGCAAACACTTAGTCTCGTCTTGACTCCCTTTCTGGGCGTCTTGAATATCCATAAGCTTTCTTGTTGTTTTCTCATTTATAGCTAATCTTGCTAACTGGCTAACGTCCGCTACCTCGCTGGTTTGGAACAGTCGTGCGCTATTACATAATCGTGTAGCTGTTTACAAACAGTACAAACATACTTCAATCCAATCCAATCCACTTTATTTATATAGCACATTTTACAAATTACAGGGATCACCAAAGTGCTGTACAGAACAAAATAAGTGCACAAAAATAGCTAAATACATAAACACAGAAACAAAGAAACACAATCGTTTAGTCAACAGCCAGAAAATACTGGGCAGAAGACCACAGAACTCTCAGTTTGAATTAAAAACCAATGTGTAAAGGTGGGCTTTTAGACGAGATTTCAAAGATTCAAGGGTGGGGGCCAATCTGACGTGGAATGGAAGTGCATTCCATAATTTCGGTGCTGCAAATAAAAAAGCACGATCACTTCTGGTTACTTGGGTTCAGTTTGGTCACAATGCATTCCTGATGCAAATTTTGGGACGTGCCCTACTCTGCCTTATTCTGCCTCTGATTGGCTTACCCTGACATTCATACCTTAACCCCAGCCAATCTCACTCCTCATGTCTAAACCTAACCAACGAAGGCAAAAAGTACTAGCCAGTCAGAGGGAGAGTTGGGCGTGTCATGCCTTTGCCATCCTAGAAAAAAAAATTGCACTCATTCAGTGGCTGGTCAGATCAAAATCCGTCCTCAGTGCTGTTTGGGTGCATTTACACCTGTACTTGTGATCAAGCTCTAACAGATTGCAATCCGATCACTCAAAACACAGGTCAATATCAGGTGTAAAGGGGGCACTTCGTCTGACTCTCTCTCTGTAGTCTGAGCAGTTGCTTATGTTGGCAACTGTTAGCAAACTTTAGAAAGAAATTTGTAAAATTTCTGAGTCAGCTTGCTTAACTTAGTGATCCTTCTACTTGTGCCATTGCTACACTACATTTTAATATCTACCATTATCTCTTTATTTTCTTGTTGCCAAGATGTTGTCAAAAGATATATAGCCTCAGGATTCTGCTTGTGTCAGAAGAGACACAGGGAAGATTACTGCTTGTAGCTATTCACAAGTACAGTGGAAAATGGCTTGTCAGCTATAAAACTTAGAAATAAGGAGAGGAGCCTTCAAATCCAGAGAAACAAGAATATTTAATATGCTTAATGTTTTCTCACTTTTTTGCCTTGGATGGCTCCCCTCCTTTTTTTTCTTTGGTAGCATAATAGCTGTTACTGCAGGGCCAGGTTGTCAGGAAGGCAACCACACTAGCAGGCGTTTAGACATCTAGTGAGACGGGCAGGCAGACAGATTTACAGACAGGCAATCAGGCAGGCGCACAAACCAGGAGACAGCTACACAGCCAGGTAGGCAGATGTGTAATTCTCCGCTATCCCTTTTTATCCTTTTTTTGCCCTTCGTCTGTCAAACATTAGCCTTAGTTAAATCAAGCCTCTTCTTTGACACCAGCTGTGACCGCTGACACGTTTCTCGCATGCAACAAACCCCCTGTTTGCATTTTACATTTCCACATGAGAACGTGTGTGTTTGTTGTGCTCTCCCTGTCATCAAAGGCTCTGGGGAAATGATCTTTAATTCCGTCTGTAATCCAGGGAGATTCGTTTGCTCCCAGCCCTCATATTAACCCCGTCATCAAATGTAGTGTAAATATAACGTACCCTCTCCTCAGGAAGGACTGTAAACCAGCAGCGCTAATCTCTAATTGACAGTGTTTTGAATTACTACCCTCACAAAGACACACACACACAGAGGAGTGTGTCTCATTGGCTGATAAGTCCTAACATCTTGATCGAGTTCACAGCATGGCTTCCCTTGATGTACAGGGACACACACGCATGCACAATTCTTCCATCAAAGCTGTAACACTCAGTCCTCAGGCCCAGGGCCAGGTATTGTGTTGGTCAGTGTTTCACAGGGTTGTTTTGGCTCATATTAGCAGTAGTCATTGTTTCAGCATCATACAGGCTTTTTCCATTGTGCCATGTAGTCGATCATGTCAAAACTACCCAAGGAACAAGAGAGTCAGAGCCGCATTCACAGGATCTTATCGCCGGCAGCTGCTTCACGGGGTCCTTATTGGTTACACCCTACAGGATGTGAACAGCTTTATGGGTAGGGCAGATTTTAATAGTAGCCAGTTTAATTGTTCCCATTAATTGTTGTTGCTCATTTATTAGAATCCAGGGACGCATACAATAGGTTAGCACATATAGAGAGGTATTTTTATAACCACATTATCTACTAAGTACCTCAATATTTCATCCATTGGCAGAGCTCAGATATAATTATAATGGTTTTGCCGTGAAGGAATGTTTATTTGTAGAGCTGGCACATTACCACGTTGCATTTTTATAGAAATTATATTTGGGAAAGATTAAATTTCCAAACTTGACATCTGGGGTGGTGAGAAAACCGAACATGAGCATTTAAAGAGGGCTGTTACAAAAGCCTCATAAGAGTGGTGCAGTGTCTGTGGGTCTGCGGGTGAGGAGGGAAATCGTTGCCTAGAATAACCTCAGAAATACTAGTTCAGACAGAGCAGACAGAACAAGGCCTGAGCATTAGGATATCGTTCTCCCGCTTCGTCTTTTTTATAGCTCTCTGGACGCACTTGCACAATGAAAATCCAGAGACTGGGTCTGCTCATTAAACCTCTGCAGGAAGGCTATTAGTATCAGAGATCATGAGAATGTCTCAGTGCCTTCTGCTCTGAAATCCATGAGTGAAGACAGTGACCCAGAAAGACTTAGTCCTGTCGTCTCCTGCTGCTGTCTTTATGCAGTTCAAACCAAGCATCAACTCACTCCACAATGCCAAGAACCCCACTGGAAAGAGAATGCAGACTCAAATCATCAGACCATCAGAGTCATGTCTGTTTTTCTTTACATGGTTTCTTGTTTGCTTCCTTTTTAACAGATGTCAATGAGTGTGAGATCGGAGCCCATAACTGCGACAGACACGCCACCTGCACCAACACAGCTGGCGGGTTCAAATGCAACTGTGCTCCAGGATGGATTGGCAATGGCCTCAAATGCACAGGTAAATGCTGCAACTCAGTGGGTCTATTGAAATAATATATGCATTTCTTTAACACTATGTTAATATCCAAGAATGATGAGGTGAAAAGATCTTGTAAGTAAAAAAAAAAAGTCTGATTCAACAACCAAACAAAAGGTTAAAAATGTTTTTTCATTTTCTTCTCAGGCATAACAGAAAGCTAAGTTTGCTTAAAGTTGATCTGAAACAACCAAAACCAAAAATTAGGTGATCATATGAACAAGAAGTGCTCGTGTAGTTGATATACAGTAGCTTACAGTATTCCTTTGTTCCTTTGTGCTACATTACAATGCACAGCACTACATACAGTGTCAGTGTTTCACCTGTAATTGTACAGACCTGGCGGGCTGCCTGACCAACATGAACCCCCACCAGGCCAAAAAAACTTTCTTTGTAATGCAGTGTTTCCCCAATATTCGTAGCAGTGCACCGCATGCTGTTAACCACAGTGGCGCACCGCTGTGACTCCATGAATGAGGCAAGTGTATGTGGTTAGTTCAAATGTCTATAATAACAGCAGGACAAGTGAGAGTCCATTATCTAAATTGCTAAAGTCAGCTGAACAGGTGAAGTGAGGACAACATCGTCTCTAGGCTACTGGATAGAAAACAGGCTCGGTAGGGAACGGCACGCTATAGTGCTGATGGATTTGATGTTTCTGATTTTTAGCTGAGCTAGAGTCTGGAATATTCTTTTTAAAAGAGATCAGTGATGTTGTTTTTGCCCTCATTGTTTTCTGTGAAGTTTGTCTGTTGTTCTCACCACTGTTTTGGACGAAGGAAAAAATAAGTGAAGCAACAAGCAAACCAGCTTGACCATAGGTGGATTACTAGACAAGACTACCAGGCACAGGGGGCCCAAGTGTCAGTAGGCCCCCTGGCCGTCATTTGCAAAGATGTCAAATGTCAAATTAACACATACCGACCAGTAAGAGACTCAAAGTGACCACAAGAAGACGCAAAATGATGAAACGAGACACAAGATATTCTCAAAGATACACAAAGTAACCACAGGGAGACACAAAATGACCATAAAGGGACCCAAAACCACAAAAAGATGGGAAACCACCACAAAGTCCTGCTCCTATGTAGGAGAGGTGGTGCAGCCCTTTACACATCTATGCCCAGTGGTCCAATGTCTCAAAATCCGCCCATGAGCTTGACATGTTGTGATTTTTTTTTTTTTAAATACATGCTGTGCGGTGGATCTAATTTAGTTTAGAGATAGTTTGTCGTGTTTCCTTGTGTTAGCACCCCCAACATTGGTCCATCTGCTGGGCCAAGGCAGTCAACCGAAGGGAAACACTGAGTGTCTTGGTGCTGTTAATACTTGTGTATAAATCCACAACTGAAAACAGCCCCCTACAAAAGCACTATTTACCCCTCTTTGTAAACTTTGTTAAAAACTACAGTGCGCAGCTGTTTTTAGGAAAGTAGTTAGCCTTTTATGAAAATGAAACAATATATTTCTAGGCTGTGTTTTAAGATTTATGTCTTCATTTGGACTGAATGAGCTTGTGGTCACAGACATGTTAGAGAGGTCATAAAGTTTTGAGAGATGGTCTAATGGTTGGTTTTGGTATTTTTATGGGTTTTGTTAACAATCAGAAAAATATGGAATATCACAAGCCGTATCCTTTTCCCAACATTTGGATGAAGTAGAACCACCTGCATACATGTAATTGCTTTTGGACTTTGTTGTGTTTCAGACCTGGATGAGTGCTCCAATGGGACGCACATGTGCAGCAACAATGCTGACTGCATCAACACCATGGGCTCGTATCGCTGTGCGTGCAAGGAAGGATTCTCTGGAGATGGATTCTACTGCTCAGGTCACACATACAAAACCACATTTTTTTTTTTGCTTTTTAAAAGATGAACGGATGCATTGTGTGTTTACGGACTGCGTGTGTTTGATCACCACCACAGACAGCGATGAGTGTGCAGAAAACGGCAACCTGTGTGAGAATGGCCACTGTCTGAACCTGCCAGGAGGCTTCCGCTGTGAATGTGACATGGGCTTCATCCCCACTCCTGATGGCAAGGCCTGCGAGGGTAAGACAATACAACACTGCTATTCCTGACTATCTTGGTTCCAGACTTCTGAATTGGTGCCCGCATCCTGCATTATGTTGAGTGATTCAAAAAGGTCTGGTGTTACTCTGGTGAATGGTTGTTTGTTTTCCTGTTTGGAGAAACAACCGATCCAAACAGATGCTGCCTTCAAATGGAACTCATGAGATAGTATTTTGGACATGGAAAACACACAATATGCTCAGAGTCTAAGTGGTTTTAGTTGTGAGAACATTTCTAAGAAATAGACAACAACAATGACTCTTGGCTTGTTCCCTTTTTAAATTTGGTTGTTGATTTGGTATTGATGTTTGGTGGTTTTCTGTTTGTTTTTTGTTTTCGTGAGAGGGTTAAATTAACAGACAAAGGCTGATGAAAACCTTGCCATCCTAACATTTGCTAGCTTGCTAACGTTATGCTAGTTAATATGTTCACTGCCAATCCAGTTGTGCCTTTGTCCCAACCATGGTCTGCTTGTAAAGACCTTTATCAAGCTTTTTTTATGCAGTCTACTTTTCCTGTTTTTCCATCTGGTTTCACTCACATTATCCCCATGTGTGTGAACAAGTTAATGTTAGCCTGCAATAATCAGCTGGCTAACTGTCTCGTTAACCCTCTCACCTCTTTTTCACCAACATGGAACGGATTTAGTTCCAGTTTGGGCACCTAATTTTGAAGTGTTCAGAGCATTTAGACCAAAATAAATGGGTTAAGAACCCAAAAAGTTGGTATCCAGCTGGAACCAAAAAATAGCAGGTCTTCCTTGACCTGAAGTGTGGACCGTGACAACATCTGTGTGTGTGTGTGTGTGTGTGTGTGTGTGTGTGTGTGTGTGTGTGTGTGTGTGTGTGTGTGTGTGTGTGTCATATTCTGCAGCTTGGAAAGAGAGGGTGGAGTCCAATCTCTATAATCAGACTTTGCATCTGTAGAAAATGAGACAAGATTTTGATATCGCAAGTAGTCTGAGGAGTATACAATCCTTGTACCCCTTGTCTATCGTAGCTTTTTTTTTGTACTTTATCTGCATTCTATGCTGATATTTATTCATAGAGATCAGCCAAAATGCCCGAGGCTCAGAAAAGGAAGTCTTGGCTCAGATATCTGCTGGCTACACTGGATCAGCCTGAAGTATTGACCGTTATTGTCGTAATACAGATAGCTGATGGGTTCTGAAATTTAATGTTTTGCACGTAAAAGTCCTCTACATCCTCTTATTATAATAGTTGGTCAATGCTTGTTTTTTGGATAAAAACAAATAGAACAAAAGCTCACAGGTAATAAAAGTGATCCACCATCTTGCTACTACTGTTTACTTTCATCGCGCCTTGTGCAACGCCCTTCATAGATGACACATCCTCCATTACAATGGTTCCTCTCAAAACTGGTTAGAACGAAACAGAACCAGTTCAAGAACCAGGGCTAATTTAGTCAAGAAGGGGTATCAGACACAAGGCTGAGTGAGCACAGACTTTAATGTTGTCTAGAGGTAATTAAACATATCCTGCCTAAAAAGTGATGAAAGTCTTCCTGAGTTTTCCTGATGCAGAAAAACAAGAAACTCTTATTTTTAATCATAGAAATCCACATCCAAACATTGATTGCTTAAAGTGCTTATTATCATTGCATAAACATTTATTGTCAAGAAAGTCTGTTTGGATTCTGTACAGACTTACAGATGCTACATATTAGAGTGGTAACAGACATACAGTCTGAATGTTAATCTGATGTTACATATCCTACTGGCTGCATGCACCTTTCAGATGTAGCCCTGGATTCATAACCTTAATGATATACCTCCATGCTCTCCAGGTTTGCCTTGTCTAGGTCTCCAAAAGACAGTAGACCTTTTAAGGATATCATTTACTGAATTAAAATAAAAGATTAAGATGATGTAAGATTGCATGTAGACTTAAATAACGAAGGAGGAGTCCTGTGTGAATCCCAAGCTGAGTAACTGCAAAGTCGACATATGAGCACATTTACGACCGGTAGCAGAAGAGTGTGATTCATGCTTCCAGTGATAAGACATCGCTGGATTCAATTGAATGAACAGACTGACCTCGTTGTGCTGATGTGTCAAACATCCTGAAATAACCTGTCCAGTCCTCCCTGCCTCAACTCAGGCAGGCCTGGACAGTAATGACTTGTGCAGAGTCTAATGATGTGGAAGAGCACAATTTCATAACCTTGGCTGCTGCTCTGATAGTGTATGTGTGCGTCTGTCTGGATATGTCTGGGCATTTTTTGCCCCAGAACTGTCATTCTTTAGCAGAGGTGAGCGGCCTTCACTTCCTATTGCTGGCTGCCAATTTTCCACCATGATCCCATGATCCACTAATCCCTCACAGCTGGGCTTCTCTCTCTTTCCCTCTTTATCATTCTCTCTCTCTCCCTCTGTCTCTTTTACAGACATAGACGAATGTACCTTTGCTGACATCTGTGTCAATGGACGCTGCCAGAATATCCCAGGACTTTTTAGATGCGAATGTAACATTGGTTATGAACTGGACAGGAGTGGAGGCAACTGCACAGGTAAGACAAGTCAAAACACCAGTCCAGCTGTTTTTGTTCATGCTCAACTGAGCTGAGGAAATTTAAAGGTGTGTAAAAGAAATGGAGCAACAGCAGTAAAGAGATAAATAACTCTCATGCTCCCTGAAATATTCTCCTTGTTGTTGTGGCAAATTCAAGTTGTTGATAAAAAATGAAAAATCCACTGCAATAAATAATAAACTATTATTTTGTCTGTCTTTCTTAGATATCAATGAATGTGCAGACCCAACCATCTGTATCAATGGCATGTGTGTCAACATCCCTGGAAGCTACCACTGTAACTGCCCTGCAGACTTTGAGCTCAACCCCACCCGGGTGGGCTGTGTAGGTGAGACTCAACAAGTCGTCACTATACATTGTTGTTGTTTGATTTTGTCTTTATTGTAGAGCTAATTTTAAAGCAAAGGCAAGACACAGCTGTGTACCTGAGCAACTGTTTGTGCTTGTATACAGACACTCGTTCTGGAAGTTGCTTCCTGGATGTCCGTTCCCGAGGAGATGCATCAGAGAGCTTGGACTGTTCCAATGAGATTGGAGTTGGTGTCTCCAAGGCGTCCTGCTGCTGCTCCCTGGGCCAGGGCTGGGGAAATCCATGCGAACCATGCCCCTTTGTCAACTCAAGTGAGTCAACCCTTCGTTTAGACTTTGCATCTATTTATGCATGTTTATGTTTCAGCTCTATATAAAGATTTATGATCTCTATTAAGAGGTACACAGAGGTGACACATCACTCCTCCTGGCAGCCGTAGTGAGGCTCTGTACCTAACGGATATTCCAGATTAGAGGTGTCTAACATACGGCCTGCAAAAAGGTCCAATCTGCCCCACTGGATGACTTTGCACACCTTATATCGATGCACTTGTGAAGGCTAAGAGGTGCCACGTTCCTGGAGCAATTTAAACAATGAATAACCTTCATGTAAAATGTTACTTCAAAGGCTTTTCCACCCCGACCAGAATACAGTGCTCTGAAAAAATGACAGTGAGTAGTAGGCTGACTGTAGGCGGACATATTGTTAAAATTGCACTTATTTTTCTAAAAACACCTCAGACTGTTCCTCATCTGGTTGTAAATGGATATTTTCAGAATGCTGTTGTACTTCTTCACAACAAAACAAAAGGAAAAACTTGTAGGTGGTGACATTTACAAGTTATTACAGTGGTGTTTTACTGGTCTGACCCACTCGAGATAAAATTGGGCTTTATGTGGCACATGAACTAAAATGAGCTTCACACCCCTGTTAACACACATAGTAAAGTTAGTGTGATGTTTACTGGGTATTGATATTTTTTAATCATTACACTGAAGGTGTTAATGCGTATAGTTAGCTCACCATAGTATCTGGTCCACTAACTTTTTGCAGCTGTGCATCTGATTTGCTCAGCGTTAAGCGATAAGACATGAAAAGTTAGAAGTGGAGAGAAGTTGCATTTTAAAGATCATTACGTACTTTGATTAGAGCCTCCTCAAGTTAGATACATGAGCTGTCACAAATGAACCTTCTCGAACCTTTCACTCTCCAGTTAGAGAGCTTCACAAGTCCAAAATGATGGGCCCAAACCCTATTTGACCCGGGAAATTTGTTCTGAGAACCAAGCGGGCCTGATAATACTTAAAATATATTTGCTGCTACTTTGTCGTGGTTTATTCTTGACTGGAGGCCAAACTTTTTATGCCTCCACACTGGGGACAGCCCTTGCCGGAGGCATAATGTTTTTTGGATGTCCCTCTGACCATCCCATTCTCGTGATCTGGCACAAAGTCCACAGGGATAAACTGATGAGAGTTTGATAGTCAAAGGTCACTGTGTCCCCACACACACGTTTTTGGCCATAACTCAAGAATTCATACGCTAAATATGATAAAATTTCACACAAACATCTAAAAGGATAAAATGGTGATGTGGTGACATTTTATACACAAAAGATAGGATATCAACTTCACTGTGACATCATATGGTTCTGCCAAAACACTTTGCTGGCCATAACGCCATAACTCAGAGCAGAAGGGGAGACATTTGGTTGGATACAGAATTTGGGACACGAATTTTGGGTGCCCACTTTGAAAATGTGTTCATTGTATGGATCTCCTGTGCTGCTGGACTGAAGAGTGTGTGAAGTATCAGCATTTCAGCATTCATATTTGAAGCATCGTCTGCTGTCATAGCTACATGCTAATAGCTAATATAGTCATAACTTCCATTTCACCAAAAAAAAAAAAAAATACACTTAATACATTTTACGACTACAACTTGAATGGCATACACCAGCGAGTTTCTAATTCTAGATCCGTTTATGTAGCATTAAACTTTAGTCTCTCACTCACACTTTCCTCCTTTACCTAATAGATGTGAGTAGACTTTGGACTACTGAGAAAGTGTCCGGGAAGTGGCTGAAAAATTGCTTTTTTTAATTTCATTTTCTGGCAAAGTAATTGTAGGGTTACTGGTTTCGATCAACAACCCTGTCAAATCCTCCCATTAGTTCTCTAGTTACCACTGTGTGAGTTAGTTGCTCTGCCAACATGCAGGCTTCAAGCTGCCTGCTCTTATCATGCGATGAGTGTGTTTTCTGTAATTGTTGTTGCTGGTAAAGATGAGACCGCTTTGTGCAACTTACTTGAAATTACCACCAGATGGTCCAAAACATTACAGGGAATGACTCATCCTTTTCAGCTCGAGGAAATGCTTGCTTCTATGACAAGAACAAAAACTTTTTCTTTTCACTCTGTAATTCTGAGCCGCTGCAGTCATGTCTGGTCCACTGGGCTCTGTGGATAACTCTGAGAGCTGAGATGGCTCATCAGAAAAAGCAGAGTGACAGGAAACGTCTCTTTCAGGCACCTGGCCATTTGGATATGTGACTTAACTTGACCTCTCACTGTCAGCCGACCGTTACTGTCAAATCCTGCAATAAAACAACCTTGCTTGTGGTTTGTGTGGTGTGTCATTGTTGCTTGTTAATGTGATTTGGTGCTGTGTTACAGCTGAGTACAAGACGCTGTGTCCTGGAGGAGAAGGCTTTAGACCAAACCCCATCACTGTCATCTTGGAAGGTCAGACAGCAACACGATATCATGTGCTTGTGTCAAGTTGCTCCTGTGCACTCTTAGACACTCACACAGATAACACACACACATGCACACACGCACAACGCCGCTGAGTGTTTCCTTCCTCTCTCTGGCAGACATCAACGAGTGCCAGGAGCTGCCAGGCTTGTGCCAGGGAGGACAGTGCATCAACACCTTTGGCAGCTTCCAGTGTGAATGTCCGAGAGGCTACGCCCTCAACACAGAGACCAGAGTCTGCGAGGGTATGAGACACACAAATGCACTTCTCTTCACATGAACACACAGGTGACCTCTTCCTCTCTAGCTCTTGCCCTGGGATGTTTCAGTGGGAAGGAAATTGAGTCCAGCCGTCGAGGCCTTCGTTCAGCGAGGGCACATGGAGAGAGAGAGGGAAAAAGCTCTGAGAGCGAAAACACAAAGAAATATTGGACTCGTTTGTCCCGTAGACAACACTGTGGCTCATTCTAGCTCAATATGTCTCTGCTCTAGTTCCCCGTCTGTTGCTAACCCGGCAAAGCTCAGTCAGGATGATGAGACAGCTGAGCGCCTAACTGTGTCCAGAGGAGCGAGGCTCTGATGTGGTCAGCCCTCTCCTCAGGGAAGTACACTGAGTCCCCTGTAGACAGGCCAGAGATGACGGAGGGAGGGAGAGACAGAGGAATGAAAGATTGGGGGGAAAAAAGAGATAAATGAGAAGGGTGTTTAGAAAAGAGAAACAGGAACAAAGAGAGGAGAAGAGGGGGCTGAGGGTTAGACAATGACATGTGGCTGGCGGCATTTTAATTAGCGTGTGTTTGTTGGCCACAAGAACAAAGCGGGTGTTTGCTCTATAAAGTCCAGGACTGCACATCCACTATGTCTCTAGTCAATCAACAATTCAGCTGTTAGCTGGGCCGGAAAGAACGAGCACTGTGTTTGCCATTTGGCAGTGATGTTGGTAGAGAACAATTTTAGTACAGAGTATAGAAATAAGGAAAGCTATTAATTGATATAAATGGAAGATATTAAAGGGCAGGGTTATTGTTCTATCAGTCAATCACAATTTGAATGGAAATGGAGGTGAAAAAAGAAAACAAACGACTAGTTATATTTTAGGCATGGAGCTTTTCAGCAGAAACAGTTTGTTTGCTAGTGCACAGCAAATATCCTTTGTTCTTTCAACATCGGGTTGTGTTGTTAATGTGCTAACTGAATAATTAGTGTCTTCAGTCCTTCCTGTTGGTCCTCTGGTTTCACTTTTTAAATGACAAATACAGACTACCACCGCCTGCTTGTATGGAGAGCCGTTTCCTCCCATGCAGGTGCAGAACGTATGTGCTAGTTGGCTGCAGTCATTGCTTTGTTAAAGTGCAACTTTTTGGCTAAGATACACGCGGCATGAGGCAACACAACAGTTGGTCTTCATCACCACATGTTCTTTGATGTTGATTTGTTGTGTCTGGGCCTTGATATCACAGATAGTTTTAGAAGACATAAAAAGATTTTTGTTTTGAATGAGTAAAATAAATTTTATGGCACCTCAACTAAAGGAATGTAAGGACGCCATATTCATCAAAAGATGGACCTCTTTCTATCTGTCCTTCTCTCTGTGTGCAGATATCGATGAGTGTGATCGCCCAGGCATCTGCGGCCCAGGCCAGTGCTACAACACCATTGGAAACTACACCTGTATCTGCCCTGTGGACTACATGCAGGTCAATGGAGGGAACAACTGCATGGGTAGGTCTACCTGCTGCACCCTCATGACTGTATCGCTCAGCCAAACATGCAGTGACATTTTAACTTTTTTTATAAACACACACAGACATGAGGAAGAGCTACTGCTACAGGAATTTTTACTCTGACAACGGCACGTGTGACGGAGAGATGACCTTCAACATGACCAAAAAGATGTGCTGCTGCTCCTACAACATTGGCCGTGCGTGGAATAAACCCTGTGAACAGTGTCCTGTGCCCAGCACTGGTGAGGTCTCGCACACATATGCTTGCACACATGTGGAAAGTTTGAGGAACTAAAAGTGAGCTTTTATAAACTCATGTCTTATATTCTCTCAGATGAGTTTGCGGTCTTGTGCGGCAGTGAGAGGCCAGGATATTACATTGACATCACCACTGGACGGGTCATTGGTAAGACTTCCCCATTCAGAGGTTTATGTCATGAAAAGGAAAGTTTGTTTTGTTCTTATCTTGTCTTGTCCTCATGTGCTAGATATCGATGAGTGCAGGGAAATCCCAGGAGTGTGTGAGAATGGAGTGTGCATCAACATGATTGGCAGCTTCAGGTGTGAGTGCCCCATCGGCTTCATCTACAATGACAAGCTGCTGATTTGCGAAGGTAAGGCCTGCATTACACTGACTTTTCACCAAATGTAAAATGCTGTGAATTCTTTCCAGGTTTTTAAACTTAAATCAGTCTTTTAATATTTAATCCCTCTATGTAAAAGCGTTTGAACACCTCTGTCCCTGTTGTTATTAGATATTGATGAGTGTCAGAATGGACCAGTGTGCCAGCAGAATGCAGCCTGTCTGAACATGCCAGGAAGCTACCGCTGCGAGTGTAAACCTGGATATCGCTTCAGTCCCACTGGACAATGTCTAGGTAAGGCTGTGGTGGTTATTAGCTATGGCCTTTAACCAGAGCGTCTGCAGGTCTTTAAATAAGTCTTAAATTGTAAATATTATGCCTTAAAAGTAATTAATATTCTTAAATTTGTGAGATTTTAAATATGTTATCTAATTTAATTTATTCATCTTTTAATTTATTTTTGTCAAAAAGAATCACACTCTTCTGTGTGGATGTCTTTAAACCTACCACTGAACCTAAAATTGTTTTTTTTACTCTACACTTTCACTTACGTGTTGGCTAATGTAGGTTAACGTAACTCACTCTAATAATCATATTCCTACCTAAAACCTACTTCTGCACCTCTGGAACTACATATATACTACTTACCTTCATACTTACCTGCAATGCTTTAGTAAATAAAAAAGATGATTTGTCCAAAAATGATCTTGAAATAAATTCAAAAAGCATTACATTTAGGTGTTTGATACCTGTAGGCACAATTGTAAAGATGTAAAAGTTGTCAGCAGCGCTCAGATTATGGAGGACACAACTGGTTCACTCACCTCACAGCGGTTTAGTAAGTTTCCAATGACTTTAGTGAAGATTATACAGAACTGGTGGAGCAAGATTAAACAACAAATTAGAGGAAGAAACCAAAACACTGCTGTCTTCCATGAGAATAATGCCGACTTCTCCGGGTCTTCCTGTGGCCCGATGCTGTCGTGCCTGACCAAACTATTGTATCAAACTCAGTCATATGAAACTCTTTGAACTGCGCTTTCTTGCCATTTGTATGCCAAAGATAAAGCACCGCAGGCAGCGCAATGACAGTCGGGCTGAGGAGGAATTCTTCATGGTGGGCTTGTTATTAAGGAAGAGAGAATGTGAAGCATGTGTTGAGCTGTTGAACATGTGCTGCTGTATATCTGAAACACGTCGCTGTCAGACTGGAGAGTCCTCACCGATAAGCAAATGTTAAATCAACATCCTGTTTTGCTTCCTGCTTTTCATGCGAGTCCTAGCAACAAAACACGGTCAGTCTCCAGAGAGAGGAAACTGAAGCTGTAGCTGCAGACAAAGATGGCTGTGTGTATGAATTAAATACAGCGACTAATAATACAGTGATTTTTAGGAATTAAAAAAAAAAACACAGAGTTAAAGGTCAGTTTTGAGTCCAATAAAAGAATAATTAGATGCCAATATTAGCGATTGTTTGTGGCTGGCAACAAATATATAAATAGTCTATATTAAACTCGATAAAATTTTAATTATGTCGGTGATTTATTATGTGTAGTACCAACAGTTATCAGTAAAGGGCAAAAAATACTTTCAGATTTTATACAGTGTGATGTGAGAGGTTGTTTGGATCTCCACAAATTTCCTTACAGCACCCGTTTCTCTAATTAATAAATGTGAAGAAACATATTTGGACGTTTACTGTATATCACTGGAGATTTCAGGATAACTTTTACAGTGTTTCCAGTCAGTTTAAAATTATTACAAAGACTAATGACGTGGATTGGGTATTCCTCCAGTCAGGAGTAGTTCCAGTAGGTCTCACATTGATGAGTAAAGGAGAAATCTGGCAATCATCTATTATTCAGCTTGCTTGAAATTACATGTTTCAAGCAAGAGCCTTGCCAGAAAACAGTGGAAGAAGCAAAAATGATGAGCTAGCAATAAAGAGGCTGTCAGAATGTACGCTCACATGTAAAGGACATTTTTTTCTATACTGAACTGGAGAGAACAAGTTATGATTTTGATATGGACATTTTTGAGGTATTGGACAGAAGAACAGTACACTGTGGTACACAAGGTAACAATACAGAAAGGAGATCGTGATTTAAAGGGTATTAAATATTACTTTGTAATATACCAGTGGAAGAAAAATAAATGTAGGAAATTAAGCCATCACAGATTTTTAAACACTTCAGTCACTTACTTATCTGACTGCTATTATAACTGTTGCTGTTTCAGTGGGACTGTATATTTCACTGCTGTGTGGTGATAGTTTCACACAGTGTAACGATTGTTTTTCGTCTTTTTCAGACCGTAATGAATGCTTTGAGAATCCTGGTATATGCAATCCTGGTCAGTGCATCGACACACTGGGGAGCTACCGCTGCCTCTGCCCCAACGGCTTCAAAACAACACGGGACCAGTCAATGTGTGTCGGTAAGCTGTGCTTGTGTCAATCAGTTCTCACTTGTGTTTGACATCTCAAAAGGGTTATGGCTGGTGCAACACAACATTTCCACTATATAATGATCCATTAAACTAGCTACACCAGGCTTGTGAACAGCATGTAAGTGGTGCATATGTGAAAATAGGCTAGTCTTATATTTCTATATTTTATTACACAGCCCCTTTACACAGAATTGGGTCAGAAGTGTCTGCATTTGTTTTTTGTTTAACTATTGATTTATAGGAAATGACTTATAAAGACCGACAACAAGACTCTTATTTTAAATCAGTATTTCCCATTATCTTTGTTAAGTAAATTAGCAGTGCTGTATGTCAGCTATTTTCTGTCAAGCAGGGCTTTCACTTTTGGGTCTTGATCACCCTGTCGGCATTTCTCTTGGCAGCACTAGTCAGCGGTTGCTTAGTACCTTTATCCCTTACATAGCGTATTGTAGTCTGTAGCTGAAGTTTCACAGAGCTTTACTTGTCCAAAAGTAGAAGAAACATTCCCAAAACTAAAGCTCCCTGTCTTGTTTTAACCTGTGACTCACACAGCCCCACGCTGAATGTGCACTGCAGGTGTAGCCAGTAAAAAGATATATTCTGCAGCTCATCCGCTTCGCAAATGATCCACATCTGTCACATCTTTAATGTAGCCAAAGCATAGACCATAAAGTGAGTAACGTAAGTGCCGTCTGAGGTGAAACTCTGGCAATGCCCTCTGGTTTTAGACGTGGACGAGTGTGAGAGACAACCCTGTGGCAACGGGACCTGTAAGAACACAGTGGGCTCCTACAACTGCCTCTGCTACCCGGGCTTTCAGAACTCACACAATGGTGACTGCATAGGTGAGTGCATCTGTGGATGAGAGTTAGTAAAAGAGAAAAATCAAGAGAGTTATAGTTTTTATGTGATATATTGTTTTGTTGGTGCGTTGATCAGATGTCGATGAGTGTTCAACACAGAGAGGCTTGTGTCGAAATGGGCAGTGTGTGAACACCGTGGGCACGTTCCTCTGCGTGTGCCACGATGGCTATGAGCTCACTTTGGACGGCAGACTGTGTGCAGGTAAGGAAGCGCTGTTTTTCTTTTTTTTCGTGATCAACTGAATGTACGTTTTACAGTGTATCTCCTGTGTTTTCTCAGATATTAATGAGTGTGCAGTGAATCCGGGCACATGTGGTGCAGGAACTTGTCTGAATCTGGATGGCTCTTACAGGTGTATCTGCCCACCTGGCTACTACGTCCATGAGGAAACCTGTGAAGGTACGGCAGCATGCATCATGGTCAATACATATGAGCCAAAACATGAAAAATAAATACAGGATTTTCTGAGGTAATGAAATACCCACACACAGGCGGTGAATCTCACCTCAGGCAATGCAGAGGAGACCTGCTTACATGCAACATGCTCACACACAGAGACATATACGAACCCACACATCACAGCTCTGCTGAGGTATACGAGAAGAGAATAAACCACTTCTTTGCCCCCTCCTTCTTTACAATTGCCTTGCTGCTACATAACACCCCTCTTCTCCCTTTCACACGTGGGAGTGGGCCCAAGCCAGAACACTTTGGGTTGTTTATACAGTGGGGCTGATGAAGAGATATTCGGCAGACTTCAACACATTCCTGCTTTGTGCTCTGTTCCTGGAAGTAGGGAGGAACAGCAATGAATTCTCAGCATCAGTAACAGCAGCAGCTGCGCACTGAGATGAACGAACACGTGACATTAAGGCAATAATACGCCTTTATTCAGCTATCCATAAGTGAGATTACAGTCTGTTTTATCACATGTGGATAGACCGTGACGCACTGGAATGACTTCATCCTTGCAGCTATGACAGTAGTTTGAACAATTAGATCTTAGTGAAGAACTGCAGGGTGAAATTCAGATGTTGCAAATTAGGATTTGATGGATTTGATTTGTAATGTTGATGAGTAGTTTAATGCTGTTCCTCTTTGTGCGTCAGATATTGATGAGTGCTCCCAGTTGCCGGAGATCTGTGCACTTGGAACCTGCTCCAACACAGAAGGAAGCTTCACCTGCTTGTGTCCCGAAGGCTTCCAGATCTCTGCCTCCGGACGCAGATGTTTAGGTAATTGTGAGAGTGTGTGTGGGCGTGTGAAAGAGGGGGAAAGAGGCAATGAAACTATCCTATGCATCAAGTTTAAAGTGCAAAGTGTAAATACAAGTGTGTCTGTATAGTCTGACTCTGAGTGCTAGTGGAGACAAAGCAGCAGTCAGTGGTGTTAGACTTTTCCTGCTCTTTCATGATAGCACACTGTGTTCCAGCTGGTTCTGCTGCTGCTGCCTCAACAAGGCCAAGGGTGGCTCTGAACAGATCACTTTTCCATTTCCTCACTTGTGTGTGTGTGTGTGTCTGTGTGTGTGTGTGTTTATGTACATATGTGTGTTTTTGGGTTGGGTGGGGGCGCGCTGAGTCCTCTGTTAGGGAGTTCCCCCTCCAAACACTGAAGTGATGACATCATCAGTTCAGCGAGGCAGTTTACAGTTTGCATTTCACTTTTTCTCTCCAGTGTCAGAAGTGCTCGGCTGAGGGTTGTGGGGATAAACAGGAGGAGCTGGGTGGAGAGTGAGCAACTTGGGCAGTAAAAGAGATCAAGGTTTCTTAAGTAGGACAAACCCTGTCCCAATGAGAAAACCCTTGTTTTTATTAAAAATGATGATGGACATGAAGACAATGGAGAAAATAACAACAGTAATGAAAATCATTTGTGGGTCTTTATGTGCACTCGTTAATGTTTTATATTAAAGCCATAGATGGGAGACAGTTACACACTTGTGATTCACTGGTGAAATTAAATTCATTGCCAATTATTGCATTGGATGATTAAGTTATAATGAGGGGTGAGAACGTCTGGGTAAAAACCCCCTGCGTCACACACATAAAATAGAACAGAGCTTTGCAAACACTGCCTCAGTTAGATTTAGCAACCTTAAAAAAGAGGAAAACAAAAACAATCTAGATCAGTTCAAATGTATGCAGTACTTAGAATATTACTAGAACCTCAAAGCCATCAGACTCTATTGACAAAAACAGTCATTATAGAAAAGGTGAGTTGCTGGTCAACTGCTGCCGCCATCAGTTAGTGTGTGAGGTAAAGCGGAGAAAATATTCCAAGTATTTTGCTAATCAAAGACGCTAGCAAAGCAGCACAGCAGAAACGTCACATTGGTTGGACCACTGCGTTTAATAACGTATCTTTAAACAAAACAGTTACAGCTGAAAATGACAGCAGAAGTAAGTAAGTTCACATATCTTAGAAATTCAGAACAATTGCCAGTTGTTTCCCGAAGTGATTATTGTTGTTAGCGTGATGTCATGGTGATTTGGTCTGAATAGGAGGAGCTTGACAATGCAGAGTGCTTGTATGCTGTCTGTGTTGTTGAACACTATGGCAACAGTAACAATGGCAGCAGCTGTATACCTTTTCGATATTTCTTTTGCCTTTGTTCCAAGGTTGGAAATGAGCAAATGAAACTCAGCCCAAATTAGTTTTTGTATAAATTCGGCAGTGCATTTCTTCACAGAAAGGGGCCATAAAGATTAAACATGCAACCTACTAGATTGGCAACTTGCTCAACACCAACCTAGATACAAAAAATGAATGTCCAAAAGGTATACGGACAGCAACAACAACAACATGACACATATAGCCATGGCCCAGTCTACGCAGACAAATGCATTTTGCGCAAAAAATAGAACATTTACTTCCCGGCTGCATCACAGAAATCCAAATGTGGGCTTTAAATTAAGTTTTGGGTGCTTCAGCACCGCTAGCACCCCTACTTCCTGCCTGTGAAATTTTTAAAATTGTATTTATTTAACCCATATTTAACCAGGTAAGTCCCGTTGAGATCAATGATCTGTTTTACAAGGGTGACCTGGCAAAGACAGCAGCATACAAAAAGTCACAGCCAAACAACCACACAATAAAAAACATAGAAGATACACAGTAACATGTAAAGATTAGAACACTTATTAGACCCAACCGACTCATTCATCCTTGCATTTATCAGAGCCTTAAAGTCAGGTAAAGAGAACAATTCATGTAGTTTCAAATGTTTTTGAAGGTTATGTCAAGTGAGAGGAGCAGAGCACATAAAAGCTTCTTCCCAGCTCAGTCCGTGCACTGGGAACAGACAGCAAAACTAAATCTTGAGATCTCAGACTGTAGCTATAGTCAGATCTGATCAATCAAAGTACAAATGTACGAAGAGAGTTTACCTAGTATGGCTGTATAAATGAACAAATACCAGTGACTGAGCCTACAAAAGGTCAAAGACAGCCAGCCAGCCCTGGAATAAAGCGTACAGTGATGAGTGAGGGCTTTACAATTTGTAACAAATCTCAGTGCACTTTGATATGTGGTATTTAACATGTGCAAACAATGTGCAGATTAATTCATGTACAACAGATATAACACACCATAAAAACGTAGCAGCAATCATTTGCGTTTCCTAGGACAGTGATGCGTGACCTGCTCTACTCTGTCTCACTCTGCTTACCCTGACATTGGCGTACCCTAACCCTAAACAGTTCAACTCCTCTTGCCCAAACCTAACCAACCCTACCAACGAAGGCTATGAGTACTAGCCAATCAGAGAAAGAGAAGGGCAGGTGATGCCTTCGCTGTCTCAGGAAATGAAAATTCAGGTTTAGCTGGACCGGTTCTGAATCTCAGCTCAGCTCATCAGATGCTAAGTGACAAAGCAACAGCCTCAGACAATCCAATCAGTTAGATATGTTTACTTAGCAGTGACTGATAGTAGAGAAACATGAGGAGAGATACAGGCGGGTGACTTGTAACATCAGTCTCTGGCTGGAATCCTACATGGGATATTGCAATAACAGAATGTGGTATGTGTCTTAACCACTAGGCCACCAGTCCCCAATTAATAATATGTTTTTAATTATAATGCTGTAGTGGTGTAGCAAATTTCCATCATCATGACCATTAAATATCCGTCACCACCACCCTCACCACCAGCAGATTTGTGTCACCACTGTCAGACCATTTGTTGGCCAAGTTTTTAATTATTTCATAGTTTTGTTTTGTTTTTGTTTTTTTGTATTTTTCTGTCAGTATTAAATTTTATCTCTGGTTAAAAAAAAAAGAAGACATTTGTGCAGACATTTTAAGGGTCCATATCAAGAAAGCAGTTTCTAACATTTGTATCATATGTCAGTGTACAAACTACAAAATAAGAGTGACATATGCACGTGCCGATGCACATATGCATGCGCTCTCACACACTTGCACAACAGCTGCGCACAGAGCGCCGTAAATCTCTTTTGCGGAAAGGCTGACAAATCAGTTTCATGGAGGAAAGTAACATGACGCTCTTTGACATTCTCCTCACAGCGCCAGGTGTTCATGTATGTGATCCTTGCCTCTGAGCCAGGTGTGTGTGTGTGTGTGTGTGTGATCTATGGTGGTCAGAAAGCTTATTTGTGTTGAGTTCAGTGAAGGCCAGTGCTAGCAGGAGAGCGCAGCCATATGCTTCTCATTACAAGTAAGTGCCTGCCTAGTCCAGGAGGAACAAGAGCCCTCAGAAGCAGGAAGAGAGAGAGAGAGAGACTGGCAAGCACAGATCATTCTGGATAATTAGCCAGCCTCTGTCCTCACTACACATTGCTCGCCAAAAAATTTGAAAATTTGGTTTAAAAGAAAAATGCTTGAACAGTTTTAGTCTTGGTCAATTTACAGCACCTATAGGTGAACATAGCCCTGAACTCAGTGCTGTCATTAAATGTTGTGGGCATGAGTGCTACGTAGGACACAGCTTCCTATTTGGCCACAGAAACATGACACAAAGTGTTCATCATTTAGTCCTCTTAAACAGTTGCTCTTTGTCAGAGCGGACCCAGATGCAGAATCACAGGGCAGAGGCAGGCGTAAGACAAAAACTGAGGCGTTACTGAAGTTTTCAGGCAGGGCAAAGCACAGACCGTTCCAGGAGTCAAAACCAAAAATCAAGATTATCAGGCAGAGGTTCAGAGGGATCGCACAAAGGTTCAAACCAGGTAAGCAGGCATGGGTCAAAATCTAAAAAGGTAATACAAACAACAGGCAGGATACAAAGTAGGCATAAGCACGTACTACACCCTGGCAACAACAAAGGCAACCTGACTGATGCATGTACTGAAAGGTAAACAAGCAGACGGGCAACAGGTGTGTGGCAGACTGGGCAGGCAGGCAGGTCACTGGTAGGCTGACAGTCAATACAGGGGGAGTGCCAATGGGTGTGGACAGTGTGCGGGCGGGAAAAGCTGGCAGGTGCTGACTGGAGAATGAGCAGAGGGGTGTGTGCAGGAGGAGCAGCAGGAGGGTGGGGTTAAGAGGAGCAGGAGGCTAAAGCAGAGTCCATGAGCTTTTGGTTTTTGGGTTAAGATTGGGCTTCTTTGAAAACTGTCTAAGTCACAATGATGACGGTTATTAATATCACATTGATCTACTGTATGATAAATATCAGAATGGATTTCAAACCCTGTAATCTGCTCAGAGAAGAAATTTGTTTTTGCTTTACCTCATAGAGAACTGAAGTGGTAATATTTTAATATAAAGATAAATATATGTATTATTTAATGTCAGTGTAACAGTAAAAAATCTTCCTTAAAAACTTTTAAAACTAATCGTCATATGCTCACAAGGCCCTGTCTACATGTACACTGATATTTTTGAAAACCTTTGTTTTAAAAAATATGTCTGTCCACATGACCTTCGTTTTACAAAATGTCTTTGTTCACATTAGAGTGCAAAAAAAAACTCCAAATGCTCCCTGGCATTAGCTGTCCTTAGCAGACTAATTAACAAATACATATTACACCTATGTCCTCATACATCACTCTACAGGGTCATATAATCACAGAGGAAGTTCAGAGTTATGTAGGCTTATTTTCCATTTTGATATGAGTCCATAATCGGGCCCAAGGAGATACTCCTGTCTCCTGATTGCCATTTATTCTACTGAGCATACATTCATAAGATGCTATTTCCACCATTGCATTAACCATTTCTTTCAATTCTGGGGTCTTTGTTCACATCTGGTGTCTTAGAATAACTTGACAGACAGTTTTAAGACTCACAATAATAACAGAAAATGCACACTTGGATCTGTTTGGTATTTGTGAAGTGTACTATGTTTAAGTGTCAGTGCCAACAAAATGTTAGTCCACCATTGTTGTTGTTTCAAGCTTATGCTCATTACACAAAGTAACAACAAGCATGCGCGTATTGAGGAGATTGCAGCATCGTTTCTAAAATGCTGTGTGACATGTCCACATGAAAAATCTGCACCTTAGAGGGCGTTTTACAAAACCTCCATTTTATTGACCTAAAACTCCAATATCAGTTTTTAAAAAATATCTGTAAACATGTAGACAGAGTTAAGTCTGACTTTAATGTTAAGTTGTTTTTTTTAACTATGCCTAACTTAAGAAATATCTGATTTAATAAGGTTCCTAAAGACACTTGACCTGAAAAATAACCTGTGTTGCAGACAGTTAGTAAAATACTTTGACACACTGTGGTTTTATGTGAGGATATGTGCTGATGAAATGTAAAAACTTGTTGTTTTGAGCTTTAGAGTTGCTGGTAAGCTGATTTTATTCGGCCATTGGACAGAGCCAGGCTAACTTATCTTCCCCTGTTTCCAGCCTTTAAGCCAAGCTAAACTAACTGGCTGTTAGTTGTAGCTTCACATTTAATGGGCAGACATGAGAGTGGTATCAATTTTCTCATATAACTTTATACAAGAAAAGAAAGAGGCGAATTTCCCAAAATATCCTAATCCTTCAAGACAAAGTAAAAGTGGTGGAATAAACAACAAAGAGCTGGCGTAGTTGTGCCTCCATTTCTCACTCTGTCTGATTCCTCCTCATTGTTTCCTTCAGTTTCTAATTTTTCTCTACTTTTGTCCCCTGTGTGTGTGTCTGTGTGTGTCTGTGTGTGTGTGTGTCTGTGTGTGTCTGTGTGTGTGTGTGTGTTTACCCTTAGATGTGCGTGTGAACTACTGCTATACCAGGTTTGAGAATGGGCGCTGCCTGGCTCCAAAGCCTCAGAACACTTCCAAAGCAGAGTGCTGCTGTACTGTGATGCCTGGTCAAGGCTGGGGAGACCCCTGTGAAATCTGCCCCACCGAGAAGGAAGGTGCGGACACTTCTACACACATATGCAGAGTATCACAATCTGTTGCACAAAATCATGTGTTATTTAATGGTATTCATGACTTTTCACATCTTGTGTTTCCAGAGGCTTATCCTCTTCTCTGTCCTACCATTGGATATACAATAGGGCATGATGACGGCCCGAAAGGTATGTGTGTTATTAACGCTGATTCCTCGCTGTGCTGTGTTTGTATTACAGTTGTCAAATGTAATTTTAATTTTAATTTTTAAGGTTTTTTAATTGTAGATATTGATGAATGTCTCAATGACCCTTGCATCAATGGCCAGTGCATCAACATAGACGGCTCTTTCCGCTGTGAATGTCCCATGGGATATCGTCTGGATGTTAGCGGAGTCAAGTGTGAAGGCCAGTTTACTTCTTACTCTTCCCTTTCTCTCTCTGTCATACTCTCACTGACTACATTTCAATTCACAAAATATTCAGTTTATTGCCCTTATTCTGAAAATGAACAATATTCCTACTAAGCTGTGGACACGACTAATGAAAATGAGTATTCCACTAATATTTCGGTTCACATGCAGCCATGCATACACCAATTAACGTGCCCTAACATGTCGTTTATGACATCAAAATATGGAAAAGTGGAACGGCTATTGTTGGTGCCACTTTGGTTCTTTGCATCAACATGGGATTTTTCAAAGTTTTCCTCCATCATTCCCTCAACCAGCTTCTTGAAAAGGTTGGTGTTACGATATTTGGACATATCCAAGCTGATATCCAAGTCTCTCTTAATGTTTAAAAGTAAGTGTGTTTTTCCTTCCAACCGTAAATGTGGGGTTTTTTTGGCTTGCGTCTCTACTCCAGCCTGGCAAGTCGGATTGTGTACAACATATCCATGACAACCATAAACAGGCAAAAGATGTTGTGTCACAAAGTGCGATAAGAGCCCCATTTGAAAAGCATACTACAAATGTGCTGAATACATTTTCAAAGAATGCTCCTAAAACCCAAATAATATCGGCATATCCCTCATGTTTTTATTGGTAAATGCTACATTTGGAATAAGGGCCAATGTATAGTTTCCATGTCTGCATGTCCGTGAGGGTCCGCTTTGCTCCGTGTGACGTACATGTCCCCATCCACCCATGTCCACAAGGGTCTGCACCTACCCCTATGCTGACGTCCTGACTGACTGCACGTGCTCCAGTCTCTTGTTTTAAACTCCAGGCCAGTCCAAAACACTACGGTCAAGCCTGCCACCTCGCCATGCTGAAGTTAGTTTTAAGTTGGATTTTCGACAGACATTCATCACAAACCCAGCTGCGTCTTCTCAGTTTCACTTTCGCCCAGTGTCGACAGTAGGAGGACGGTGAGCTCACCTCCCGGCCCTCCTGTTTCCTGCTGGGGGCTGATACGTACCCTCAGTTATACTATGAATAGAACAACGTGCGCATCAGCGCGACCACAGCTGTCCTCAGAGGTTGAATGTGAAAAGTCTGTCTTAGCCTTAGGACTTAATTCAGAATATCCAAACTGAATATGCTGTTTTCAAGACCCATATCAAATTCAGGATATTGTCATATTCGTAATAATAGTGGAATGCTGATTTGTTATAATGAATGATCCAATGCTAACATGCTTAATGGGGTTTTATTTTCAATACAGACACTAATGAGTGTGAAATTGGCAATCCCTGCGGCAACGGCACATGTACTAATGTCATCGGTGGCTTTGAGTGTGTGTGTGATGACGGCTTTGAGCCTGGGCCAATGATGACCTGTGAAGGTATGTGACATTATGTCTGCACTCGCACTTCCATAACGCAGTCTTTATAGTCCTGCACTACAACAACTGTAACTTGTTGCTTTCTGTTCCTTGTCCAGACATCAACGAGTGCTCCCAGAATCCTCTACTATGTGCCTTCCGCTGTGTTAACGTAGTGGGCTCGTATGAGTGTAAATGTCCCACAGGCTACGTGCTGCGAGAGGACAGGAGGATGTGTAAAGGTACTACAGTTAAACGACTCGCTCGTAACACTCCACTTTCTCAGTCATGGTCCATTTACTGGAAGTGTTGGTAGAAAATAAACTGAGTACCTCACAGAGACATGCTGGCCCCATCTATAAAGTTACATAACACACTATCTCAGTGAGATCCTCAAGAGTTCTCTGTCTCGGACGAACTTAAAACACTCTCTGGAAACTGTAGTCGGACGAGTCACTGTTTACACCTCCGCTTTCTCAGATAGCATGGGCACCATGGCAACAGTTGTATTTGGAGGGAAGCGCTGAGACAGGAGGAACTTGTCAGTGTCTATAGCGTCACTGTTTACATTAGAGCTCCAAACAGACCACCAAGCCTCCCACCACACGCCTGTTAGCACTACAGAGCTCAGTGTTGGATTAGGCGGTTACATTAAACTCTGGAGTGCTGCAGTGTGTCTGTGTTACATCACCGGTGTCACTGCCGCACATGCATGCATTCAGATATATTTCCTCTTACTCGTGCATCCTCTCACTCTTAACATACTGTTTGCTTTCCAGATCAGAATGAGTGTGAAGACGGTGTTGATGACTGTGCCAGCAGAGGCATGACCTGCAAGAACCTGATTGGTACATACATGTGCATCTGTTCCCCTGGATACACACGGCAGCCCGGCGGAGACAGTTGCATGGGTGAGATTATCATAGTGTCCTACTGCACTGAATAATGAGCCATCATTCTTGTTTATGGCCTCAAATCTTGGCCTCACTTTGCATGAAATAGATCTGTTTTTATACTCAGTCACTGTTGTGTAACAGCGTACAAAGCTAGTTGTTTATTCTGGATTTAATTCTACTTTAGGAGTCGTTAAACCCCCCCATATCCTCTCCTGATGTCCTGATAATTAGTGGACTTGTTACTGTCATACAGTGGACTTGAGCCATCAGAGACAAATCAAATTCTGGGGGACACACGTAATTCTTTCCATTTTTGCCATAGAAATCAAATGTTAAGCTCTGAGTATTTGTACAAAATGCCAGCAATCAGCAGCTTCAGACCAACACGATTAAAAGGATTCATTACCCTGCCATGGGTTCAAAGATTGTACAAAAATTTAAAGGTATACTATGCAGGATTTTCCTCTCATACCCTCTCATTCATCACTTATTACCCACTAGTGTGTCGCGATGTATTTTTCGCTGTGTTCGGGACATTTATTGGCCCTCACGGCGCTCAGGTGAGGTCATGGCTGTATAAAAAGGTGGTGACCAGGTGCCAGAGCCTCCAAGAGACAGTGCCGAAACACCAAACAGGAGTGAATCTGGGGTTTGCTTTTACTTTGACTGTCACTGGCAGTGACAGACAATCCTGCATTGTACACCTTTAAGATATATGCTTGTGTTTGTAGGTGAGATGAAGGCCTTTATTATTATAGGCTGTGTCACTGATGCTGAGTCGTACCAAGTCATAGAGGTTGGCGGTGGTGTAGAGGAAGAGGAGGAGGAGCATTGGGTTGAAATGAAAGACGATATCATGATGAACTAATGGGGAAATTTAAATATGTTTATACTTAACAGCAGGCATGACTGATTTGGATTTTGGCCCTGGGAAAAGTGGCAGATTTTTTTTAAGTGTAGCTATAAAAATCAGAGGAAGGTGTGTCGACATGTTTGCAAACACATGCTACAACGAGATTTGATAATGAAATATTGCATGTTTTTGATGTGTTGACTTCCTGATTGAACTTCCACTGTAGCGTCATTCAACAGAAAGTGCTATGCAACAGATACCTCCATTTTATCTTTACACTGTCCGTGTGTGTGTGTCTCTGTGTTAGATCTGAATGAGTGTACAGCCAAGCCAGGTATCTGTAAGAATGGCCGCTGTGAGAACACAGTTGGAAGCTACCGCTGCAGATGTGACCAAGGATTCGTTGCTAACCCGACGCAGACTGAATGTATCGGTATGTACATTGTCAGCAATTTATACAGGTCGCTCTTACTGTATGTTTGTTTTCACTGTGACACTCTAACACTTATTTATCAGGATCTATTGTGTCCTCACTGCTTCTTCAGTTTGTTCAGAGGGGGCTCCTTGCATAAAGTCAGCTTGTAGGAAATCAGGCCATAAATTTTAAATCAGAAGAAAACACATTTATTTAGCAGCATCTTTAGTTTAGTTTAGCTTAGCTTAGCTTAGCTTAGCTTAGTTTAGATTACAGTAGCATTATGATTGCAAATTTATGCACAAGAACCAGATGCGCTGTGTTTAGTGAAAAATAGAAATGCATTTATCCCAAAGGAAATTCTTGTGTCAGCACTAAGTACCATAACCACAATTTTAATGATTCACATCCAGACAACCAGTGGGTTCCCAAATAAAATAAATATCTGGCAAAAAATACAAATATACAAGATAGAAGTGTTTTCAAGGTGCGCAAGCAAAAACCAGTGCCTGATAGAGTAGGACAGTAAAAGTATGATAAGAACAAGAGTTACTAAAAATGATCTAAAATGGTGGAAACAACTAAAATGGTGGAGAAAAACAGGCTGCTCCTGATAATCCATGTTATATTGAATATGACATAACAATGAGGGGTAGTATTGCACATGACTGAGAAAAGTAAACATGATAATAAAGAATATTGCACATGATGTTGAAAAGTAGTAATAGTGCACCAGATGTGGGTGAATATTGTTGTCAGTGCATGTAGCAACTGTCTCTTTAAGAGAACTCCCGAAAAAGCCCTGTTTGCTCTGATTGGTCAGCATTTCTGGGTCTTCTGAATCTGCGCTCTTGGTGTCTCCGCACCATCACTGCAGCCGAAGAATGACTGTAACAGAATATAAACACTTTCTACTGTGAAAAACCACCAATCACCAGTAAAAACTTCTAAAGACAACTTCAGCAGGAATGTGATCTGAAATCAGGAGGAATGAACAGCATCACCTTCCCTGACATTAGCATGCAGCTACATATAGCAGTGTAGGCTACATAATGTAAACACTTGCAGTAGCGTGCCTGGAGCAGAAGACCATATAAAGAAATCTGTCACGGGCTGACGTCCCAAAGTATTCAGAACGGTCTGAAGCCTGAGATTTTTGCTCACAGGGATTACTTCTAGACATGTTTACCTCATTATGTTAACTTTGGCCACGTTTAATATGAACATCCAGTGAAATATTATGACAAAAAAAATTAAGAAAAGCATAATAGGTCCTGTTTGAATTAAGTGAACACGTTCCAATCACTGAGACAGGGACTTGATGAACATCTCACTCAATCACCCACATTACTAAGCAGTTTGAAAACCTTTAGCATAGCCAAATGTTACTCCCAAGATGTTAAAAATTTACAGATTTTATGACCTTTATATTAAAATAGAAATGTTTTATAGGTAAAAAAGTAATTTTTCATCTCAGTGGGGATTTAACCATTCCATGACACTGTCTCGTTAAAAACCACGCGTCTGGAATTGTCAAGATAGGGGCAAGGAAATTCTTTCAAAGCCTTCCTCCCTAATCTAAATATATACTTTTGGATAGACGTGATGTGCTGAACTCAGTGAGAGAAAACCACCAGGGAGACTCCGGTAACTCTGTGGTTATATGGCTATCTGCCTCCTTACAGACAGTAGTGATAGAGCAATGTGGGTTATCTGTTTGCGTCTGGTTCTCTGAGGCCAGGTCCTGTCTGGGTGGTTTGGTGTGCTTTCCTCAGGCCCACGTCTTTGTTTGTCCTTCTGTCTGTTTGTCTCACTCTCATGTTCTCTCTCCGTCTCTCCCACCCTCCAGATAACCGCGAAGGCTTCTGTTTCACTGAAGTTCTGACCACTCTGTGTCAGATGACTTCTAGTAACAGAAACCTGGTGACCAAGTCGGAGTGTTGCTGTGATGGAGGCAGAGGCTGGGGCACCAACTGTGAGCTCTGCCCCCTGCCCGGGACCACTCAGTACAAGAAGATGTGTCCTCTGGGACCTGGGTTCACCACTGACGGCAGAGGTATCTTACTGCTGAAAAGATGTAAATTAAAGGAATACATACTAACTCACCCCATGTTACACTGAATTCATAAAAAGAATACTTTTTTCTCTGCCTCTGGTGAATGAAGAAGTTCCCTTCAGTAACTTGCAGTAGAAAGCTGGATTCATTTTGAAAACCTGTCTTGGTTTTCATGGAAGCTACAGCATCCAAGATTTAAAACAGGCCTGCAGGAAAGCATTGCATTTATTCCCTATGATATCAGCAAATCAAACCCTGAAGACAGCAAGAAAACAATTATACAGTTTGATCTGTTTTTGCAAAAAATAACAAGAGGCAGTGTTTTTTAAAGGGCCCCTGCTCACAACATTGTTACTGCCAATAAAAATCAATACTTTGAAACTTGACACAAGACACAGGGATAACTAAAGGCATAGATTAACACTTCCCTAAGGCTGTTATTTCCTATAAAATCCAGTTCTTTGCAAATATTATTTTCTGAAAGGAACCAGGACTTAGAGCATACACTGATATTCCCACTCAGTCAATTGACTTTTTTATTTGGAGCTAATGTTTCTTGTTTCCATCCAGATATTGATGAGTGTCGTGTGATGGGCAACTTGTGCAAGAATGGTCAGTGTATCAACACTTTGGGCTCCTACAGCTGCACCTGCAAACCTGGCTACACTAACGACATCAGCGGCACACTCTGTGTGGGTAAGGCTTCATTCCACCTCCAGCACTTACACTTTATGGACTCTTTTCCTACCATGCCTACCTCCCGTTCTCATTCCTGCTGTCTAGTAAAGATACGAAACTACGTGGGTGGACTGCCCGCACACTCCCCTGAAAAATGCAGCCTGAGTCTGTCTGTCTCATCATCTCCTCTTGTGGAATTTATGGCTACAGGATCAAACTCTATCCCTCTCACTGTCTGACCATCACCCTCTCCCCCTCCGTCTAGATGTGGATGAGTGCATACAGGCACCGAAGCCATGTAACTTCATCTGTAAGAACACAGAGGGAGGCTACCTCTGTTCCTGCCCCCGCGGATACATCCTACAAGAAGATGGAAAGAGCTGCAGAGGTGACACACACACACACACAGCAAAACATAACCTCTAAATATTCCAGAGTAGCCCACATTAAAGGTTCACTGTGTAGGATTTAGGGGGATGTACTGGCAGAAATGGAATATAATATAATAAGTATGTTTTCTTTTGTGTATAATAACCTGAAAATGAATCGTGTTTTGGTTAGCTTAGAATGAGCAGTTTATATCTACATTGGGAGGAGGTCCTCGTCTGCAGAGATTGCCATATTGCACCACTATATTTATATAGAAGCCCATAACAGACAAGCCAAACACTGGCTCTAGATGGGTCCGTTTGCATTTCTGCGTCGGCCACTGTCGTTAGCAGCACCTCTGCTTCCAGAGTGTTGGAAAAACACAGATTTTTTTACGTGAAACTGCTTTATTCAGTGTTCTTACTGGTTTAAATCATTGGATTGGTTTGTTCAGAGCAGAATTAACCTGTTATCCTATGCGGGTAATTCGGCTCCCAGTAAAAACCTTAAACTCTGGATCAGACATAAGGTGACACACTGAGTTGTAACTTAAAACTGATTTATTCAGTGTTTTCAACGGTTTTAATTGCCTGGTACAGGTTTGTTTTGACAAGGACAAGACCTCAGCTCCTGCTTAAAACCTCCTGAACAATAAACATTGAAGGAATTCTAACCGGGAGAAGTTTCACCTGGTTGCAATCTGTAATTTTCGCCGCTAGATGTCACTAAATCTCCCTTTATCTTACACACTGAACCTTTAAACCCAGCTCTACTCAGATCAGTTGAATTCAGCTGCATGCTCTCGGAAAGAGGGCGCTGCTCTTGTAGCGACCAGAAGCAGGTACTTGGCTGCAAGACAAATTTCCCCTCGAGGACAATATAACTTCAGGTTTTGCTTGACTTAGTTTCCAGGTTAGAGACTCTGTAGTGCTGAGTGGGCCGGGCCCTCTGCCAGTGTTCTGCTCACTGTCCCAAGACGCTCCATTTGGACCGGTGTGTCCACGTGCATGCGTCTGTTCATGAACGTGTACCCTACATCCAGAGCCTGTGACACAGCGCATCTGGCAGTGTTTCTGTTTATCAGACTTGTTTGTGAGACTAAACAACTGTGCTCGTAGTGTTCAGGTTTTGAGGTCCTCTTTTCATCTTTATTTGTCATAGCTTTAGTTTTCCCCCTCTGCAGTCCCCCTCCGTGTTTCCGGTGTCTGGTTCATTTGCAGTTCATTTGTAGGTCAGTGACTGTAGAAGGACTGGAATTTGACTCACAGAAAAGAGCAGCGCCCATACAGTAGTACATGCAGTGATGTGATGCTGCTCCAACCACAGGATCTTAAACGCACTGCATGAACTGTTAAAGCAGTTTGAACTTTTCAGTTAAATTTATAGCTGGTTTTATTTGTACAACCTCTCCTCTTTTTCAGATCTGGACGAGTGTTCGACCAAACAGCATAACTGTCAGTTCTTATGTGTTAACACCATCGGTGGGTTCACCTGCAAGTGTCCGCCTGGCTTCACTCAGCATCATACTGCCTGCATTGGTAAATATAACACATGAGGAATAAAGTTATACTGCACATCCAAATGTTTTGTAATGAGAAACACTCTTTATGCAACTTTGTATTCCCAAAAGGGACGGCGGCTTAAAAGAATTCAGCCTCCACTCCCATGTCGTGTCAAATGCACACACAATATGTTCTCCCACGGTGTAATGTCTTAGAGTATCTTCCAGCCCAGCTCATAAAAGACCCTTGAACCACCCTCTTGTCTAACCTTTACTAACTCTCGTTCCGACTTAATGGACTCCGGCTGATATCACACTGATCTTATTAGGCTGGACTGGGTTGGAGTCATGGCAGCTTAGCAATGCTTTGTTATGGAACTTTGCAGTGCATCGCCATGACTACCACAAGCGTTTTTTTTCCAGACCATAAAGCAGCTCCCATGACCTCACATCAAATCACAGACAGGGAACCCTCAGTTTTGACTGTAGGAATAACCTCAGGCAAAAAATGACATACAGTAGGTGTGGACGTGTTATTAATTTAAGGAGGTTGCAGAAACATGGGTGTGACATAAAACATACCTCAGTAACTACTTGTGATGTGCTTAAGTGTAGCACACTAAACCTCAGACTCCTTCAGGGCAGGTGCTCATTAGTCAAGAACATTGTTACTGATCTGAACACTTTTCTAGACCCATTGTAAATACTCATGTAAGGCTACATCCACAAGAATACCTTCTCATGTTAAAAAGTTTTTTTCAAATGACAACGATCTCTGTACACACAAGCATTTTAGTACTGTTTCAGAAATTATTTTCACCCATACCAACATGTCTGAAAACACATGTCACATGTTACTATTCATATACTGGGCATGTGTGTAAACAGGAAGCAGATTGTCTCTTTGCGAGGACAGATGAAGACGTGAAACACTTAAAAGTTACATGAACATAAGGCAGTCAAGTCAGCGGAAAACAGATATATTTATAACATATTAGAGCATTACCCATGGCCGGAGGAAGCCATAACGGTAAAGGAGTACTAACACTAAATGGATAAAACCACAAAAGGGTTGTAGGCCTGCTACAATGATTTGGCTTGACACGTTGTGACTGATGAGACCCAGTCAACAAGCAAACATGAATGTCTGCGTCATTGTTTTCAATAGTGTCTGTTTCCACCCGTCCAGGCTAAAACGCAACCCCAGAATTTTCAAATTAAAACAGGATCACAGCTTTTTTTTTTTCCATTTTAGGGGTCTGAACATGCTGGATTAGTGTGGACACTAAACAAAAACATATTCATGTGGATGTACCCAAAGACCTTGTCCACATGGACATGGATGTTTTTTAAAACAAAGCCTTTTTTATGCGTTTCGATCTTTGGTCCACATGCAGACAGCATTTTAGGTCATTAAAAACAAACCAGCATTGTCGCCTCACAGCAAGAGGGCAAGAGGGTTCCCAATTCAAATTCAAGATGGAGGGTTCAAACCCTGGAGTTTCCTGTTACATGTAGGTTAGGTTAATTGGTGACTCTAAATTGTCCGTATGTGTGAATATAACTGTGAATGGTTGTCAGTCTCTATTTGTCAGCCCTGTGATAGTCTGACGACGTAACCAGGGTGTACCCTGCCTCTCACCCAATGTCAGCTGGGATAGGCTCCAGCCCCCCTGTGACCCTCAAAAGGATGAGCGGTTATGGAAAATGAAATGAAATGAAAAACAAACCATCTGTAAGACTCCATCAAGGGTGAAGATTTTCAGAAACTCAGTTTTCAGACAAGGAAAGCTGAGTTTTTGGCTTGTAACAGCAGAGTGCGCGCAGTTATCTCCTTTGTGAGGAATAAGGATGTTTGTGAGGAACAAATAAATGCACAGTTATGACACTGAGGAAAAGAGAGGTCAGAATGCACTATGGAGGTCACTGCTCCAGGTAGCCTTCTGGTAATAGTTTTTTTTACAGGCTGCTGATTGACCAACATCCTCTCCTTCTTTGCAGAGCTTTAGGGTTATGGTTATATGGCAGCCTGTGGGATTGGCATGCTCTTGACAGCGCTTCAATTGTCAGTCATATTTATTTAGACAGATTCTTTTTTTTTTATAAAAGTGTGTGAACGGAATTTTTTTTTGAGAACGAAGGAGGAAAAAACCCTGTTTATTTAAGTACCTTTGTCCATGTAGACTAGGCCTAAGACCTTATTCCTTCCAGTACATCTGCAACTTCAAGCTGCTGCTGTAAAGAAGTTTGTGTGTCCTTATCTGGTATAAAAAAGGTTAAGGTGTCAGTCACACTGACTGACAGTGATGCTTCATTTAAGGCAATACTTGTTTGAGATCCGTTTTTAGATTGCCAGGTAGTGCTTAGAGAAAGTGGACCCTCTATGCTTTTGAGCACTACAATATGTCCCACATGTTGATTGTTCAGCAAACAAAGATCTAAAGCTGGTTACACATTAAAAGGCTGTGGAAAGACCCAGAATCACACATTAAACAGCTGACACTTAAAGATTACAGGCTTCTCTGCTTTCATCTTAGTTGCTAAATTGCTTAAACTACATGATTGCGTTCAGGTTTGTAGTCACAACAGTCAGAGTGTTTGTGATGTTTGACAAAAGCTTTTAAATGGACGGTGTGTTCGGTTTATTTCGTCACACTGTTTTTCCCAAGGTCCTAAATGAACTTTAACACTCTGATGTTTCTGATTACCTCTCCTGGTCTGAGATCAACTCAGTAGGTGAGAGGTTGTATTTCTAAACCCCTGCAGACTGTGAGCTCATTTGCACCATCGGTGGATCTGCACAATTTTTTGGAACTAATTTCGGCTTTCCATGAATTTTAAAATGGCTCTGCACATCCAAATCAGGGTTATAATCAGTCTTTGTATCATGTTTCCCGTTTTACCCTGGTCTGAACCTTCCCTCCTCTCTGTGTAGACAACAATGAATGTGCAACAGACCCCAATCTGTGCGGCTCCAACGGTGCCTGCCAGAACACTCCAGGGAGCTTCAACTGCGAGTGCCAGCGGGGATTCTCATTAGATCCCAGTGGACAAGGCTGTGAAGGTCCGACAACAAATGATACCAAGCTCAGTATCTGCTGATTCATCCCAGAAAGAAAGGCTCTGACTGTAGTTCTGTTGTGTGTTTGTCCCTGCCAGATATGGATGAGTGCGATGGTAACCACAGGTGTCAGCATGGCTGTCAGAACCTGGTGGGTGGATACAGGTGCAGCTGTCCACAGGGCTACCTACAACACTACCAGTGGAACCAGTGTGTGGGTGAGTTATACCGCTGTTCTTTTTATCAGCAAATATAAAAATTCTTTCCTTTTGGGGCATCCTGATGACTTGCCTGCCAAAGTATGTACCATGCAGCCTTGATGTTCTGGACTACAGCCCAGCCTGGAGCCTTTTTAAAACAAAGTTATCCATCCTTCACCTCTTTCCTGCCACTCTTAAAATATAAATATGCCGAAAATGTTTTTCCGTTCCTCTGGAAGTTCAACCCTTCCCTTTGTGGTAAGGTCATGAGAAAAGGAAAAGTTGAGATTAAAATAAATGCTCAATATCCTACTCACAACTCCAAACAAGATTAATTATGAATGCACATGTAATTAATTAAAAAAAAACTATGAGGGAGACAAGAGAGACCCTGTGAGGCTTTTGGAAATATCTCACTCTGAAGGAACAAAGAGACCTATTGACGTAGGGACACAACACCAAAATCTGTAAGTACATAAAATAATTGAAAATAGTTCAAGCATAAACAAAAGTGTGATACAGTGTGTGTGTGCGTTGGTGTATACCCCAAAATAAAGAGCTTTTGTTAGTTAAAGCTCTATTTTTAGTTTGAATCTATCCACATATTTACAGTGTTCGTGGCAGATTTTCCCAGCATTGTTTGTGTCCTTTAACTGGAACGACCTCTTGTTTGTTTACTTCCCGTCAACTTCCTGTGACCCAGATGAGAACGAGTGTCTGAACAGCCAGATCTGCGGGGGAGCATCATGCCACAACACCCTGGGGAGCTTCCGCTGCCTCTGCCCCACCGGCTTCGAGCAGACAGGCGGAGGCTGCGCAGATGTCAACGAGTGCTCCTCCAGCCAGAACCCCTGCAAGTTCGGCTGCTCAAACACGGACGGGGGCTACCTCTGTGCATGTCCACCTGGATATTTCCGCGCAGGACAAGGGTACGTGAGTGACTGACTGTGTTGGAAAGCTGCTAGTAGAAGATTCTAGTTGACTTATGGCTTTGTCTTTTCATTCCAGGCACTGTGTCACAGGTCTGGGCTTTACTAGTGGTGGCTCCAGTGCTGGACAGGGAAGTGAGGTGGATGATAACTCTCTGTCTCCTGAGGCCTGCTATGAGTGTAAGATCAACGGCTATCCAAAGAAGGGACGCAAACGTCGCAGCACCAACTCGACACAGGAGGATCATGTGGAAGATGTGCAGGTAATCTGTCTGTCTGTATGCAGCAGGCAGGGCTGTAGCTACCACCGAGGATGGCAAGGTCGTGTCCTCTTTATATTTTAGGGACACTTCAGGGGAGTTAACATTCAACAATTAAAAACTTAAGAGAATAGTTCACAAAGAAATTAAAATTTGTATACCAACTACTCACCCTGTGTTATGTTGAATTTGTGAAGAAAGCTTTGTCTCCCTTGCCTGCCTCAACGATGAACGAAGAATCCAAAACCAGTGAAAATTCTTGATAAACTGAAGTAAAGGGGTCCGCGTTTAATTGATGTAGCTACCATGGCTTTGTCCATCTGTATGTGGACTGCCATTTTGAAGCCTCAAGTTCAACCTTTTAACTGTCGCCATCTTGTTTTTTGGTGCCAGAAGTGACCATATTTGGACGAGAAGGTGGAGCTGTGGAGGAGCGAGCGGTGGATCTGACTCATAGACTTTAGCAACACCTTACAGACAGCCTGTAACTCAAAGCAGCCACCCTTAAATATACGCAACTTAAAGCCTTAAAAACATTGAAATGTGTTACATTAAAATTCACCCCTGTACAGCTGTCATGAATGAAGAAATTAGCTATACAGACCATGCCATTTTGTAAACCGTCTCTTTGCTGTGAAGTTGGGTAATTTTACATGGAGGTCTATGGGGATTGATTAGCTTTTGGAGCTAGCCTCAAGTGGCCATTCAAAGAACTGCAGTTTTGGCACTTCTGCGATACAAACTCTTACACAACTTGTACAGTATAATCCAAGTCCCATTAATCCAGTCATATGCTCAGTACTTCCCAAAGCATACATTTTAGTGAAAACCTTGCTATTTAAAGCACTTAAAGCACTCATGCATGCACTTTCCTGGGCGTGTAACTCGTTTGTGCTTGACACTGTTTATGCGGAAGTCCTGATCATACCACTGGATAAATGAGACTTGACTCATACTGCACGAGTTGTGTGAGAGTGTGTAAAAGTGTGTTATGACACAGTTTTGCTGTTGTTAAACTCCGCCCCCTTTTAATTCCATTCACCAAGAACATTTTCTGTTTTGGGAGTTTTTATTCACCACTGAGGCATGCAACAACGCAAAGACAACAAATTTTTCTTCACAAGTTCAACATAAGACGGGCTGAGTAATCTTTTTACGAATGATTGTTTTTGTGGGTGAAGTATTCTTTTAAATGGGAAGTTGTTTTATAAATTTATTCCAGTAATTTCTGACTCAGTATGTATAGATTTTACTACTTTTAGGATAACACAATAAGAAATAAATAAAGGATTTAGCATTTACCCTGCAGAATCTTGTAAAATTAAATTAAATTAAATTAAATTTACCAAAAGTATAGTTAAGTTCATGAACTGTATAATAAAGATAGAGGACATGACAGCTCCCCAAAAGTGAACCCAAATATCTCGATTGCCCCCTAGTGACTGGCTGCAGTGTAGGTCATAAACCCACATGTCGTATATCTACTAAATTCATGTGGACCACGTTGTCTTTCTGCAGCTGACTGAGGACAAGGTCAGCCTGGCCAGCGTGGACATCGAGGACACCCTGCAGTTCCACCTGAACATCAGCGACCTGAGCAGCCGCGACCACATCCTTGAGTTCACCCCAGCCTTATCCACCCTCAGCGACCACGTGCGGTACAACATCGACTACGGAAACGACAACGGCTACTTCAAGATCAACCAGAGAGAGGGCGTCAGCTACCTGCATCTGAGCAAGAAGAAGGCCCTCCCCCCAGGGGCGTACTCCCTTCAGATCAGCAGCATGCCCCTCTACAGGAAGAAGGAGCTGGCTGAGCTGGAGGACCGGCACGATAAAGACTACCTCACAGGACAGCTGGGAGAGATACTGAAGATGAGGGTGCAGATCATCCTCCATTAACCATCACAAGACTGAGACAGGCAGATGTTGCCGGCGGCTGCTAATCCAGTGTCAGGCTCACATTTCCCAAAAAGGCCAAACATCTCTGACTCTGGATCAGCGGTTCAGGGGGCAACGTCTACTTGCTCCAACAGGGAGAAGGGCTCGCCACCAAAGAGACAAGAAGGGGGTGGGGTGGGGGGGGACTGCGTCATTTGAATGCCAAAGATGATTCTACATATCATAGATACAATTTCTGTGGAAAATGCCAGCTGAATGAGGCAGTATGAAAGTCAAATGAAGGACATATTGCCCTGACACACAACTTCAGCTCTTTATGTAAAGCACTATTGAGAGTGTGAACGGTTTTTAATTGTAGGTTTAATGTTGTATGATGATATGTGGAATCAGGTGCCACTTTGAAGGGCATGAGGACTGCAGAAAGCTCTAAAGGCAGAGTTTTTTAGAACTCATCTTAGGTGGAAGAAAAGGGTGAGTCCCAATAGTCTGCAATAAATTCATTTCCTCCCCTCAGGTAAATGACTGAACAAACCTGGATACATTAACGTAAACACACTTTTCCTTCCCCAGATATTAATGTAATGGAGTGAAGATGACAAAAAGATTATTAGAGAATGTTTAGGAGAGGAAAGGAACCCACTATGGACTATTGAGATGTAGCCATGTCTGAGCTTGAATGACTCCTACTGCATATTTAAACTATGCTTTTCCATCTTTCCTACTGACTAGAATAATTCATATTTACTGGTGCTAGCAACACATCCACATAGACTTCTGAATGCACTGTACTACTATTCAAAACTCAGTAGTCGACAAGATACAATCCCATTGGTCATTCTGAAGATTTCATGTCTTTGCAACAGTAACAGCTAGCTTCATAGCCTGTCTGCTCTCCTCTATACTACATGTAAATTGTGTTTATACTGTAATAATCGATGCCACTTTTAATCTATGAAGCATTTGTAAACTAGAGGAAGCCCCTGGAATAGAGGGGTTTGTAATGGTGCTTATAATGACCAACTACTTCCTTTGTAAACTGTGTATACATACACACACACACCTGCACACACATACACACACAACACATTGATGATGCCAAACCTGGGCCTTCATGATTATGCACTGAGGTCTTCGTGGCCACACATTCTCTCACAAATACAATCAGTGCTGCATTGCCACGGACCAGCCTGACACCAGTCTGTGTTCTCTGTTCACATCAGTGAGGGTTTAGTTGTAAATTCACAATAAAAACATATTTTTGGTGTATATGTATTCACTGCTGTGCTTTCCCCTTTATCCAGATTGAAGGTAAAGAAGTTCAACAGACAGCTGCGAGCTTCATGTTAGAGATCCATCTTCTTCAGCTGTGTTTAACCCAAGTGAGGTGCAACATGATCTGATTGTTTTAGCCAGTGAAACTCACATTAATCCAAAAGAACCTCAGTTATGCAGCTGAGTTTAACATGTTTGGGATTACTCATCAGCCTGACATGCAATTCTTGTCCTGCACTGCCCCCATGTGGAGATATAGAGGCAATCTTTTTTGCATCAGACAGTCCCAGTAAAGACGCCAGACTCTCCGAAGTACAAAATGACAAACTTTATTAAACATATACACATCTGTTATTTATATTTATTGCTTTCAGTTGCGTCCAGTTGATCCAAAACCTCCATCTCCACGCTCCGTCTCATCCAGCGTCTGAAAGAACACAGCCATGCATTTTTTGATTTAGTATTTTAAACTAATCTAATGACACCTACTGCAGTAAAGCCAAACATTCAATGAAAAATCTTAATAGTAGTTTAGTATACTAAAGGTGCCAGTTTATTAGGTACACCTTGTTAAAACTAATGCAGTCTCATAGAACAGTTTTAAAACAAGAGTAGAGGGCATGCACATCCTAAAAACTTTTACATGTGCAAGATTAAAATAAATAAATAAAACTACGGCAAGAATCAGAAAAGCGATCCGCACGGTATATTAAAAGCTCCCAGCTATTTTGCCAGACGAAGATCTCTGTTAGACTGAGATGTAACAGTTCTGCAATAAATCCTACACCCATGAAGGTTACAATGTTCTGTTTTTGTTAAAACCATTTTAGAGAGGTGCTGATTTATCTTAATGATCATTTCAGAGGCTGCAGTTTGTGGTGCTGTTGTATGGTTTCACATTATATAGGAGGTGTTTCTGCTTTTTAACCTATCCTCATTGGTATAAAAAAGGGGTATACGAAATAGAAACACTTCTTACAGTTGAATAAATACCTCTTTAAAAGCAGCTTCAACAAAAACTGAACATTATAACCTTCATGAAAGTAGGATTTACTACAGGGCTGTTGTATTAAGACTTCATTGGTTTTGGCTCTTTGTACCTAATAAACTGGCGCTAGAGTGTATACGTGTGTGCGTTTCAGTCTCTCAACTTGCAGTTTACCTTCTGCTCCTCCAGCTCTGGGTAGCAGATCCTCTCACACACCAGCTGAGCAACTCTGTCGCCCTTTTTCACTGTGAAGAGGAATAGAAGGAGATGAGACAACCATTTGGAAACTGCATATATGTACCACATCTTTGGTCTTTATACATAGTCCACTACTTGAACGACATCTGTGCAGGATGCAATAAGCTCTAAACAAATGTGGATGGCAAAATATTTCAACCAGTTGAAGTCAGTTTTATGTTCTCCTCAATTTAGAGAATGTAAACGACAGGCAATGTCAGTATGTATGCAGAGATATAGTGACCTAATTAGCTATTCTATAAGTATATCAGATTTCTTTTGAGCTATTCACCAGTAGACAGTTGAATCTGATAACTTTTGGGTTAAGTATTACTGGTACTTTCGATGTAAAGGTGATGATATATTTCACAGATGCTACAACTCACCATCAAATGACTCCTTGCTGAAGTTGAAGAGCACAACTCCCACATTCCCTCTGTAGTCTTCATCTACAACCCCAGCTGAGGAGAACAAACCCAGACATTAGAGACATTGAAGCCTCTGACATGATGAGAGCTGAAACATTACCTGCACACATCATAAGTAGGTCAAATGGGCCAAGACTCACCACCAACATCAATGAAGTGTTTTGCAGCCAGTCCAGATCTCGGTGCTGAGAAGCAAAAACACAAAGGGAGGAGACAGTTATGACCTGCTGTTCTGCAGCTTATGTAACATAATCTATCTTTGAGCAAAACAGGAAAACTTGTAATGCCAGAGTTGCATCAGTATGCAAAACACTCACCAACTCTTCCGTAGCAGCCATGTGGCACTGCTATCTGGATGTCTGTCTTCACAACGGCCTTGTCCATAGGTCCAATGGTGTAATCATATGCACTGTGTAAATTCAGAGATTATAGTTAGCTGGTTGTCAATTCATATAACAGACACTCATTATACAGGACGACATTTAGCAAGTACATTCAACCTCTGTAGGAACACAGGGCTAAGAGTTTAAACAGTTTACATTAAATTTAGAGTTTGATTTTACAAACACACACACCATATATCGAGTTTCTTTTAAAAGAACATGTGGTCAGAGTATTTAGAACCGTGTAAACGCTGCTGCCATTAAGTTACAGTGAGCCCAAACATACTTTTAATCATTTTAATTCAAAGTAACATTATAACCTACCTGTACAGATCATATCCCGCTGCTTTACTGGAGCCTCTGGTAGGTGTCGTGGCATGCTCCGAAAGTTTGGCAAACCTGAGGACAGGTCTGTCTTCTGCGGGCTTTGTCTCTGTCCTTGCTCTCTTTGATGGAGAGATTGCAGATGCGTCTGTAACTTCTAGGACAGGCATGTTGGCAGAGTTTGCACAGTTAAAAACCGATGGTGCACTAAATATTTTTTCGAGGCTAAAGGCTAACTACTGAAAGCACTACTGCACGGGTGAAATCCTCTAAAGCTTCTGCTCGACTGCTCCAGATTCTTGGCGGTACTACTATTTAAAAGTCGAATTTCCCGCGCTGCAAGTTGCGCCAAATTAGCCCCTCCCCTGAATCCCGTTACTTTAAACAAATGGATTATTATACACCACAAAACAAAGTGATAATAACTCCTATAGCTTATATAACCTGCCACAGAGCTGCCGTTAACTGTACAGAGAAAATAAATGCTACAATAAATAAATCCGCAAGGAAGTAAGTGTGCTGCGTAACTATGGCAACCCTGTCGTCACCACGTTGCTATGCAAAACAAGTTCTCGCGAGAGTTACTGAGAAACACTAAAATCTACATTAGAACAATACGTAACAAAAACAAAATATTCGTCAACAGTAAGCCTCATTTTACTTACGCATTGTATGAGAATAAAGTAGAGGTAGTGTTGGTGATGTAGTGTTGTTGGCGTTCCGCACACGATAAATAAGACAACATGCTAAAGTCACAGCAGTAACAGGATGCTAGGCATGCTAGCAAAGCTAACGTAAATACGCAGTCGACATGTTGCTAATATAAGTTACCCGTCCTAATGTCTTGCTTGCCTTTGTTTAGAGTGAGCGTCTGAATATGAACTGTCCTTCCTAAGACACGTGGAGTAGCGTTAAAACTCGCAAAGCATTTTAGCTGAAGAGTCCTTAGTCTGAGCAGCGTCGGTGTCATATTGTTTGCTAACGTCGTCTGCAAGCTAACGGCTAACAAACGTCCTCACAGCTGATTGCACCACATTCTCCTCCTCCTCCTCCTCCTCTTCCTCCTCCTGTCACGCAGCTCTGCATTCCTCTCCAGACTGTGGCTGACTCTGACACAAACAAAAACATTTATTTGGATAGGAATATAGATAGGCTTATGTAGATAGAAATCGTAGATATTTATTTAATCTACACCGATCAGGGATAACATTATGACCACTGACAGTTGAAGTGAATCATTGATCATTTCATTACTATGTAATGTTCTACAGGGAAACCTTTGGTCCTGGCATTCATGTAGATGCTCATTTACACACTCCACCCATCTAAACGTTGTTATAGTCCAAGTACCCCCACTCCTTGCAGCAGTACCCCTGATGGAAGCGAGGCAATGCACCATGCCACACTGCAAACACTGCTCAGGAATGGCCCAAGGAACGTGACAAAGAGCTTTAGGCATCGATCTAGCTTTCAAATCTTTCCCAATCTGATCATGCATCTGTGGGACACACTGGTACCCCGGAGGTCCATCTCCATGCCTCAACACGGGACCTCTGGGGGTGTCTTGTGTTGTCTTGCACCAAGGCGTTGTTGACGGATTCTTCAACTCCAGTGGGTTATGAGGAAATTAAGGTACCGGCATGCCCAATGGATGTTGTATTGGATTGGCCAGGTTGACGCCTTGAGCTCTTACTCACATACACCAGGCCATTCCTGAGTAGTTTTTGTGGTGTGGCATGGTGCATTGTCCTGTCTGGGGGGCGCACTTCCATCAGGGAGTGTCGTTGCCTTGATGGGGGTATTGGTCTGTAATGGTGTTTGGGATGGTGGTGCATGTCAAGTGGCATCTATATGAATGCCAGGACCAAAGGTGTCCCTGCTGAACAATGCATTGTAATGGAATCTATCAGTGTTATTCACTTCAGCTGTCAGTGGTCATAATGTTATGCCTGATCGGTGTATTCTACAATATATTGACTTGCAACCCTTTGTAATGTGTAGTTGTTTAATGTCTCTGTGTGCAGGTCTAGCTCAGGGTTGTCATATGGCCCCGGGGCCAGAGTGCCAAAGGGTCCAATCTGGACCACTAGATGACCTTGCACACCTCATGCTGATGCACATGTGAAGGCTGAGCATGCTAAACAGTGAGTAGATACATCATGTGAAATGCTGCCTCAGTGGCCTTTCCACCCTGACCAGAATACAGCCCTCTGAAATAACAATGAATACTTACTGTGGTCAGATTTAAATATATTGAACATTGTGTAAAACATTGTCAACCAGCTGCTTCAGTACTAAAGAATGTGTATCAGACTAATATCTTCAAACGTCAGGTTGTAAATGGTCTTTAAGGCAGGGGATGACTTAACCTGCTCCTTCAATAGCTTCAACTTTAGTAGAAAATTAAGAAAAAAAGTCACTTGTGATGAAAGTGAGTAGTACACTGACTGAATGTGGAAGAACTGAGACATACTGGTGAATTTGAACATATTTTTCTTAGGATATCTCAGGCTATTTATAGTTTGTTTCTGTAAGTGGATGAACCTTTTCACAATCTACCTCTTTACAAAAATTTGAAGGGTTTGTTATTCATGGTCATTTTGCGGTGGTTTTACTGGTCCGGCCCACTTGAGATCAAATTGGACAGTATGTGGCCCGTGAACTAGAATGAGTTTGACACCCCTGGTCTGGCTAAAACACATAGTAGGCCTACTTTCTGGATGAAATCATGTCTGGACCATACCTGGATTATTTCCACATTTTCAAAGTTCAAGTTTATTGTCAATTCACTCTATGTGCAGGACATGAAGAAGAATCCAAATGCTGTTTCCCTCTCTCCTAGCATTAATGCCATACAATTATAGAGTTAAAAGAAAGCTAAATTAAAATAATACAAGTAAAACGGAACAAAACAGTATAACCTAACAGTCAAGACACACTAAAGGAAATCCAAACCTGTACAATACAAGACGGTATTGCAATGCAGTAACAGTGTCAGTGATCAACGTGCATGTTAGAGCAGCTTAGGGAATATACGTGATGTACATGTAGTGGAAATGACCAACAGCAGCAGATATGAAGTAGTGCAAATGGTTAAATTAAAGTACCGTAAAGTAATGTTTCTTTCAAAACATTGTTAAAAGATGACACAATAACTAAGGTAGATATATTACTCAGTTTTAACAATCCCAATTTCTTGGCTGATGAAAAGTACATAATTAACTTGATTAATATTTTAGCACAGTAGCCCATTACTTATTTAAAATGATTTGGCTCACAGGCCTACCCCCCTTTTATATTTTTAAACATACCGATTTTGAAACACACTTATCTACTGTTGAAAATTTAAAACTCAAAAATTACAAATTGGCAAAAACTATTACAGGATGAAGACATTTCAGTTTTATTCCATGTGTTTAGCACACCCTGAGGGTTTTTGCTTTCGTTATGTTTCTTTCTTTTCCTTGCTTTTTATTTAATTGCTGTGCAATTGAAATTATTTTTACATTATCTTTATATAATGAAAAATGACTCACACAACTTTTAAAATGAAAATCTGGGGTGCAAATAATAAATAAATAAACAAGTAATGAATGTAGCCTATTCAATAAAGTTCTGAAAAAATAGATTTTTTTAAAATCAAATATTTATTGACAAAGGAACAACGTAACAGACAAAACAACATCAGAGCCAGGAGGAATCTTAAATTAAATTAAAGCTGCAAGCAGCGATGAACGGCCCTCGCATCTTCACGCAACTCGGAGGTGCTGGCATGACGCCGGCTGACGTGGCAGTTCATTCCTGTCGAAGTCAGACCCTGCACGCAGGAGTTAGATGGCATATCCGTCAAATCATACTACGACATTTAATTTTGCCAGTAGGTGGTGCTGCACTAATAACCAAGTATTGGTGTATAGATGTGTTCAGGGCAGGACTGTCATCAATCCTGTGAAGTTTGGGGAGGATTGGAACATGCATGGTGAAGTTGTGAACCACTTACAAGCAAATTCAAAATGGCGGACTTCCTGTTGAGTTTGGCACATGGCTGCCAGAGGCTTTTTTGTACGTCTTTCAGTGATACACGTGCCTACCAAGTTTCATACATGTCCGTAGGTGAAACCAGCTTCAGGGGCTGCTTCGTTGAAAATTTGTATGTGGCGCTGTTGAGCCATGTTGGCACATCAAAGCACAAAAATCACATCAGACAACACAATTCGGGTCCTATCATATGTGTGCCATCTTTCATGAGTTTACAAGCATCCCTTACCCCTCAAAAACAACTTCGTGTTTTATGGCGAATAAGGCGTTGCCACGGTGACAACATTTGATGAAACCTCAAGCCTTTGATAACTTGTGGATTGGATAAAATCTCTAGGACAAGTTTGTTAATTTACATCTCCTAGAAATGGCCAAAAATGCACAAAAGTGACACAAGTAAATTCAAAATGGCGGACTCCCTGTTGGGTTTGGAGCATAACTCCAAGAGGCTTTTTTGTACGTCTTGGAGTGTTACATATGCCTACCAAGTTTCACACACATACGTCATACCATCTTCGGGGGCTGCGTCATCAGAAAATTGTAGGTGGCGCTGTTGAGCCATGTTGGCACATCAAAACACAAAAATCATCAGACAACACAATGTGGGCCTTCTGATGTGTGTGCCAAGTGCCGTGACTTTTCAAGTATCCCTTGCCCCTCAAAAACAACTTTGTGTTTTATGGCAAATAAGGAGGCGCCACGGTGAAAGCTTCTGTTTTGATCATCATCAAGGTCTTGGGACTATTTATCAGCAAAACTGAGGTGGTTGTGGTGAACCTGGAACCTGGTTTGGAAAGAATGAAAAAAGTAACTTTCTGCCTCTTCCTCACACAAATTAATCTCATGGACTAATTTGGTTTTACTGGCTCTTGTACATTAATTTGGTAAGTGTAATTATCTGTCATGCCAATTGAATAATTGTATATTTTCATTCTTGATTGTAATCAGTTTACTTTTTGTCTCATTTTGTATCAGGAGATGTTTCACATCGTCGTACTTGAGTCCACTAATGAAGTGGAAGTGGTGCCTGAAAGTTGTGTAAAAAATAATACCTGTTGGTGGCCACCATATAAACATGAAGAAACTGAAAGAGCAGTAAGATCACAGGAACCACCTGGGGCACAGTTGGATTCCATACAGAGTACGCACAATATTAAGCAAAGGTATGAAGAGGCCATAATTTACTTACATTTTCTGTACTTAGTATTAGGGCTTGGCGATATGGCTGAGAAATAGTATCTCGATACCTTCAGGCAGTTCTGCGATATGCGATATATTTCTCGATGTACACATTTTCTCAAAAATAATATTAATTAATTAATACTCAAATATGACGAATAAACTCGATATATCGCCCAGCCCTACTTAGTATATAAAATTATTTCCATTCTTAAATTCAATTCCCTCATTTCTTTCACAGATACATATGAGGAAGCAACAGTCAAACTGCCAGAGGCTGAACGATACATGGATTTGACAGATACATAAGACAGTAAGTAGAATAGAGGAATCAATAGAGCCACAATGGAAAGGGTCAAATGAAGCTCATGTTACAGCCTCGCATTCTTTCTTATTTAACTTTCTTCTAACGCAGGAAGAAGAATCCAGTATATGAAGATGATGACAGTGAAAGTGAGACGCAGGTACCGTCCACACTACCTAATCCTCCAGAAATGAGACCTACAGAGATGCTGTCACACTCACGCTCTCTGTTTTCACGGTAAATGTCCATTTCATGTTATTTTTTCAGAATCACAAGTAGGCTTTTACATATAAGGAATTTATTGTAGTGTGTTGGTGCATAAAAAGAGGCATAGTGCAAATGTTGACATGGTTTGTATAATAACCCAGACGTGTTTTTTGTCTACAGCAGATGCAGGAAGCCAAAGTGCTGCTGTCAGTGCATGTGAGTGTGACCATCAAAGAGTACTGTTTATAACATTGAATTCTTATGTCTCTCATAATCATAGGTAGGGGTGGGAATCTCTTGGTACCGTTCGATTCCAATTCAGAGGGCTACGATGTGATAAAATGATTCTCGATACATCTTGACACATCTAGTTGCATCAACATTTTAAGCTTTTTAGTCAGGGGGTGCCAGTCAGATTGTATCATCTGCAGCTACTCATGCTCAGCCATCCTCACCGAAACTCAAAAAGTAGCCTAGTTTAGAAGTAAACATGATACACATGTTACATTTAGGGGTGGGAATCTTTTTATCCGATTTGACTCAGAATCTATTATTGATCGAATAAATAGAAAAGAGGCATCAATTTTCAGTCTCTTGCTCCAGTTTCCCTGAAATACAATATGAAACCTAACTGGCAATTAAATGGTTCACAGCCTTTTTATTTTAAAAAGTTAACTTTGTTAATTAACAAATTAATCAATTAGGGGAGGTTAGGTGTTGTTGTGACAATCTATTGTCTTAAGTGCAGGGATTTTCAAAGTCTGACACTGTGGGCCTCCTTCAGACAAAGTCAAGATAGCTTAATATTGCTATTTGACATAACTTGAGATTACACCAAATGCATAAAAATGTCTGCCCTAAGGCATTTATTAATTAACTGATTCTGGGAAAAAAATAACTAATGTAATGTTTTTTTCAATGCCATTCACTGAGCCTCCCCTGAAACAGTTGTGATCACCCCTGTAGAGGCCTGCCTCTGATTATGAACACCTCTGGTTTAGCTGATAGAGCACCAACACAGCATTATCCAGCGCAGCTAGCAGCTGTTACTAGGGGTGCAAAACCAAACCATTCAATACGAATACAAACTGAACCGTGGGCTTGTTGAACCGTTGCACCCCTGCTGTTTGTTATTTTATCATTGTTTGAATTTTATATTTGCAATTAAGGAAAAACACAAAGACTGCAGCTATACTTCAAGTATTTTATGTTTGTTTGAAATGGTAGTAGAGTGGCACTTTTGCTTCTGAAAGAATATTTGTTGATTAAGTATTATCAAATGTTTTGATGTAAGAAAAGGTTATTCTTGCAAACAAGACAAAAATATACAGAGAGCATCGGAAATGATTTTTTTCTTCTCCCTAATGTGCAAGACAAATCGAACCAAAACCGTGACCCAGAAACCGCAATATGAACCGAACTGTGGGCTTGCTGAACCATTTCACCCCTAACTGTTACTATGGAGGAAATGTTTAGGGAAAGATGAATATTACTGAGTGTAGGTGTGTTTTCTGCAGTGTGCTCTGACAGATGGCACAACAAAACACCTACCCTACGCTCAAGAATGAGGAAATGTTGAATGTGGTTGAGTCAGGACCCAAGTGCAGCACAAACAGCAGGAGCGTGGATTTTTATTTTCATTTTTATTTAAGTCTCCACAGCAACAGTTTCACGGGAAGATTCACAAATAAAAAGTTCAGGAAGTGTGAAAAAAACAACAACATCCAACTGCTAGGTCTATTCAAAAAATAAAGTTAAACCTAAAGGCACATCAATAGGCTGCTATAACTCGTGACACTTACCAAATTAATCTGACAGTTAGACATGTTTTCATGTAAAAACCAATAAAATGTTCACTACCATGTGCAATATTACTTTCAATATCATGTGCAATATTATTTTGCTATTACGTTTAATGTCATCTTTTAATACAGTGTACATAATGACAACATGTTTCAAATGGAATTAGACTTGCACTTGCAATGATATGACACCAATTTTTTTGTGTCCAGATAATTTAGTTAAATTTCAAAGGATTAAAATTTGAAAATAAACATATTAATTACCTCCATACAGCCCCCCTTTGAAGCCCTAGTCTAAAATTTCTGGTTTTAATCAATTTTGAGAATATTTAGGGAATTAAGGCAAAATGTCATTGAGGCGTAACCAAAAAAACTTTGTACTAAATAATTCAGCTTGTTTCAAAAAGGTTAAATTCTTCATGAAACATCCAATAAACTAGTTTGGCATAATCTTACATTAGTACTATAAAATTTGAAATAAAAGTAAAAGAACGCCATTATTCTGAATATTATAGTTAATCTGGGGAATCGTGACGGTCACGTCAACTTCCTAAAGTGTCAAGTGGTGTAACCATCTTTCATTGTTAATATTGTGCAAGAAGACCATGTGACAGGAAATTAAATGACAGAGAGGGACCCCTGATTAACATAACTGCTGCATGCCAAGCTTAGGAAATCTTCAAAATATGACATTCAGTGTTTCCCACAGAATGATGATTTACCTGTTATCTGTTTCTCTCCCTGTCTTTATTATCAACGCTCTGTAAGGCGTGAATAAAATCATTATGTTGCACATCCTTGGTGTTTTTGAGATATTTAACTTTAACGCACATTTGTATTCCATTCACATATCATTTTAAGTGATATACAATGTAATATAACACATCATTTCTTAATAAAGCAGGATGAAGTGGGTGAACAGTGACACCTACTGTTGGACATGAACAGCGGGTTTAAAAGGACCTAAAAATCCAACAATTCAGATTGGAGAAATGCAATGAAATTTAATTAATTTTTAAAAAAATTAAATTAATTAAATTTATTTTAATTAAATTTAATAATTTAGAAGTTAATGGCCTTTGACTGTAGAAGCAACATGGTCCGGTGGTGTAACTGGTTAGTGTCAATCAGCGTAACCAGTATTTTTCATAAAAATATAATACGCTGAAAATTGATGGGAAATAAAATCTAATCGACTATTGCAGTGTAATAACATGTTTTTTGACATTTTTTTAAGCATAATTTGCCACCGATTATTTAGAAAACAGAGGTGTTTTCAGGATATGTCCCTCGCTCAATATTGCAAGAATGCATAAAATTTAAATTTAGAGATAATCTAATAAAATGTATTTTCATGTAATGTTTTAAAATAAAGTAAGTATTTTCATGAGTGCATTTAAAAACATTCTGAGTGGATAAAATATTTAATATTTCTCGTTGTTTTGTGGTTACACTACTTGACATTTTCAGGTGTATTCAGTCTAACCTTTTGTAAAAAATGGTGAAAATGTCATTTCAAATGACATGAAACCAACATAAATACAAAATATACATTTAAACAAACTTGATGCATGCGTGAAAACAGATTTTTAAAAGATTTTTGAATTGCTCATCTTGCCGACCCTTATTTGTCACTGACCCATATGCTAAACAAAGACAAGACAAATTTATTATAAAATGCGCATTTATTCACATTCTCACTTGTAATTTGCCATAAATAGAAGGCTTGTAAGGTCCCTCACTTTTTGACGTTGTTATTCACTTTCAAATTTAAACTGTGATGCTGTCTTGTTCTCTTGTTTACAGTGACTAATACAAGAACCGCCATCCTATTTTTTTATTATTATTATTTTTTTTTTAGCTTAGTCTTTGCTATTACAGTGTTTAAATCATCCAATGAGAACTTACAGAGCCACTTTGCAGATTTTTTTTAATGAGGACAAGCGACACCTTTATTTTGAAAGAAAAAGTGTCTCTTCACTTGTTAAACAATAACTGAGTCTTGATTTGTAAAGATCATTAGTTTTTCAAGTGTATGCCAACTTTTGACCACAACTGTATATCCACTGCAGCATAACGACATGATTAGTACGACTCATGATAGCTAATGTTAGCTACCTGGCTAGCCAGCCTGGCAGCAGGATTACCCATTCATGGGTGCAGTAAGCATTTCCATGGTAACAGCGAGATACACCAATCAGAAGTCGCTGATATATCGCTTATGGAACCTCACTGTTGAGCGCTATATGATATCAAGTGTGATTTACTGGCTGGTAGGCTACCCTGTGACGTCTTTGAAGTGTTCTTCAGTAGAAAAGTAGGCAGAGGAGGAGAGAAAAAAAATACTGTGATAATTTGCAATTCTGCATATGATTTCTATTATCATAATCAGAATCAGAAACACTTTATTGATCCCCAAGGGGAAATTGCTGTGTTACAGGTGCTCCTTACAAGTGTAGAAAGAATCATTTATTAATATTTATTAATTAATTATTGAACTTGAAAGCTCATTTTGATAGATTTCTGATTTAATATTGACATTATGACACCCCTAGTCCTGAGTGGTGTATAAGTTATAAGGCCAAAGACTTTTTTTTTCTACAGAAAATTGTCTATCCACATTCAGAGCTCCTAAATCAAGCAAATGTCTCCTGCCTATTCCTGCGCCGCAATAAGCAAAATGAAGTTGGCAAGCTGATTGTGCAAGTCTGAAGCAAGGACAGAAACAAGAATTTTCACTGTTTTTATTGCATATACCTTGACTAAATGGAGAGCATTTTTTCTGATCTTTCTCTTTGCTATGATCCAAACCATAAAGGAAGAGCTGGATATTTTAGTAAAGCTTGTGTATGACCTGAAGGGCACTGCAGAAGACAACACACAAGACCTGTCACGAGACACCCTACCACTTAAATCCCTCCAAGAGCTGCAGGTCTTGGAGGGGAAGCTTACTGATGAAGAGTTCAGGAAAACTCTGGTAAATATTTGTATAAAATTGAGCAATTATACGTTATATCAACCTGTGTCATTGTCTAAGATATATTACCCTTTACTGCTAAAGATATCAGTATTTTTATGATCAATAACACGTTCAAATGATCTGAATACGGCAGTACAATCAATGCTACCTTCACTTGCAGCTGGTTTGGTCGTATTTTCAACATTTTCATTTGAGGCGTTTAATTAACGAGAACACTGGTGCTGAGCGACTGACAACAAAAGAAAGAATTTAAAGGTAAGTTCACCATCAACATATGTCACAGTTTGTGAACTTGGACATTTCAGAAAGTGTCCACTTACAAAGTGGTTTATTCCACCTCAGTGTGTGGTTCAAATGGACTGTTTGGAGACACTGAGACATATTCTAGTAAAGCATCACCTCTTCCTGTACGCAGATACACACTGAGGACAGAACATGATGATCAGAGCAGAGAGACAAGAGGACAGATGGACGGGCAGAGAGACGGTCTACCTGGACATGGATCTCTTGTCAGTGTTGTTGCTATGGAGCTCAGGTAGGACTCTGCTTTAAAGATGACGTGTTATTATTCAAATATTTGTTCTGAACCTTTAAATCAGTCAACAAACTGCTCACACACACTAACATCAAGTTTTTATTCTCTTCTTCTTTTAGTCAGTTATTAATCTATCATCCAACATCCAATCAGTGTGTTTATATTCAGTGATTAGCTCAGATGGACCAATCAGTGCATGTACAAGCCTCACTTAAACAGTGAGCAGGGACTGCCCGAAATAAGAAGAACACTCTGACTGCATTAATCTGATTTTATCAGTTTCACAGAGTTGCAAAAAGACTCCCGCACACTGTCTAACTTGCAATACAAAATTTATTTGCGACGTTTCGGTACTAGACCTTCATCAGGTCTTCTCTCTCCGACGTACCTGCCTTGTTTTAATAGATGTGCGAAGTGTTTTCCTTAGTTCTAAATCAGTTTCACAGAAAAACACCTGTGGAAGTGTGACGATCATCTTCACTGGACAAAAACTTTATTTATTGTTTGAATCTATTTTTAGTCCAGTTTTATTTCTGCAACATCCAATCCATGTATAAATTAATATAACTGAGTGATGATCTGTCTGTGCAGTGGTTCTCATCGGAAGTGGGGGAGTCGGCCACAGATTCAGACAGATGTAAAGGAAATGATGCCGTGTGTGATGCAATGTCTGATTGGTATCAGCCTCCATCTAATTAAAGTCAAACAACAGAAACATGTGGAAACATGAGTGTCAGTGAACTAAGTGAGACACAGTCAGTTACAGTGATAGAAACACTCAAACATCATCCTGCACCATTTCTAATCATCATTTTCCTGCTCAAAGTTTGAGGGACCATGTTTGGATTCAGACATTAGAAGGAATCCAACAGGAAGTGACAGCTCTGAGCTTCCTGCTGAGATTCACATCAACTGAATATCTTTTCTTCTGCCAAACTCATCCTCATCAAAATGACCATTCTCCCAATGTTTGATTATGGTGACATCATATACAGGTCTGCATGCAAAGGTACACTTTCCAAACTTGACACCCTCTACCATTCCGCCATCCGGTTTGCCACAAACTCTCCCTTCAATACACATCACTGCACTTTATACTGTCTGGTCCACTGGCCCTCACTTCACACCCGTCGAAACATGAACTGGTTTACTTTCATTTACAAAACCCTTCTTGGTCTTACACCCCCCTATCTGCATCACCTGTTGCACCCTCTGTCTGTCACACACAATACCCGGTCCTCACTCTACATCCAATTAAAAATGCCGAAAACCTCCACCTCCATTGGACTCACATCATTTCAGTCTGCTGCTGCCGGTGACTGGAATGTTCTGCAAAAAACCCTCAAACTTGACCAGCTCATCCCCATCCCTGCCTTCAAAGCTGCTCTATCAGACATTCTCACTGACTCCTGCAACTGTTTCTATACCATGTAATACCACCTCACACATTTTGTTTTTTTTTCTCTATATTTCTTTTGTTGACTGTTGTTTCTCTGTCTGTCTCTCTGTGGTATTGTTGTAATTTTATATGTGTGTGTATATGTATGTGTGTATGTATGTATGTATGCACGTGTATGTACGCATGTGTGTGTGTGTGTGTGTGTATGTATATATGTATATGTATGTATATATGTATGTATGTGTGTGTATGTATATGTATATATATGTTTTTTTTTTTTAATTTTATTATTATTGTTGTTACTGCTGTTGTTGTATTTTTATGATCTTTACTGTGTTTTGCTCCCTAGCCCACCTCCCCTTCCCTCAAGTGACCCTTGTCGCTTGCCAGGCCGCCATTGTAAATAAGAATTTGTTCTTAATGACCTGCCTGGTTAAATAAAGGTGAATGAAAATGAATGAATTACGAAACAAGCCATTTAAAGACGTCAGCTTGGACTGTGACAAATTGTGCTGCACATGTTTACTGATGTTTTATAGACTCAGTGATTGATTACTGAAAAACATCCTCATAGATTCCTCAATAATTCATATAATGGTTATTCATAGCTGTAATTCAGTCTCCTCTGAATAACTCTGCTGATGTTAACACATCAACAGGAAATACCAAAAAGACTCTGACCTAATCTTATAGGGACATCTCAGTCTGGTTGTCATGGTAACAGAGGCCACAGTCATGTTACCTGTAATTTTTCAGCAACTTCTTATCAGATGATCAGTTTATCAGTTTCACAGAAATGCAGTTCAGAGAACTGAGGCCGCTCTCTGCTCCCCCACCTTTACATGCTCGCAGTCTTCACTTAGCAACAGTTGTCATGATGCTGATGTGCAGATTGGATTCTTTCACACAGACACACAGAGGGGGGAGACAGGTCATCACTCTCCACTGACTTTGTATTACCTGAAGGTGCCTCCTTGTCATTAACGTCTATCAAACACAAAACTTCCTAAAAGCTGCCCTGTGGTGGGATGCACTACCAACATTGTAAAGAATTCATAACTAAGTTTTCAACCAAAAAACTGAGCTTTTAAGCAGCAAGACGTGAGGCATGAGCAGGAGGATATGAGGAAACTGTGGCATCCTGACACTCAGTATGTAGACATGCAGCCAGTATTTTGCTAATTTGACCAGACAAAGTGTAGAGGTTGAAGCTAACTAAGCTATGTAATGCTTGGTTTGGATCTTGTGATTCAATAAAATAGTTGAAAACATCAAAGTATGTCACCACTGGCCGTGCAGTGGGATCTTTTCTTCAAGATAAGCAAAAATAAAAGGAGAAGAGACACTGAGGTAAACCCACAATGTTGTCATTGTAAGCTGAAATTAACACAGAATTACATTACATGTTCATCGAATGAGTTATGTCTGTTTATGAGTCGTAAGAAATCAAAAATCATCCTTTGGAAGGAGTAGATGTTACTGTAAGCTAGCTCAGACTGTTACATTTACAATATGCTGACATAACAAGACAAGCTAATCGCGAACACGCGTAGGTTGCGCCCAGAATTCACGCAAGGTATCGTGGGGGCTAGGAATTAGGTGGATACAGCGTTGCACATGGTCAGTAAGTCAGCATTGATGCAGGCTCATTGTGGGAGGGTTTTATAACCCACTTCCACTCCTGGCTAGTTGGTTTAAGACAGCAGTCAATGTGGCAGCTGAAGTGGGTGTGGGTAGGGAGAGGGTGTAGGGGGTGGGTTGATTAAGGCCCTAAATGTAGCTGTAGGGAGGTACAGAGAGGCAGGATGTGACAGATATATTTCAGTAAAGCTCCACCTCTTCCTGTACGCAGATACACACGGAGGACATAATGTGATGATCAGAGCAGACAGTGCAGATGGCAGATGGACGGGCAGAGAGATGGTCTACCTGGACATGGATCTCCTGTCAGTGCTGTTGCTATGGTGCTCAGGTAGGACTCTGCTTTAAAGATGATGTGTTATTATTCAAATATTTGTTCTGAACCTTTAAATCAGTCAACAAACTGCTCACACACACTAACATCAAGTTTTTATTCTCTTCTTTTTTTAGTCAGTTATTAATCTATCATCCAACATCCAATCAGTGTGTTTATATTCAGTGATTATCTCAGACTGGCCAATCAGTGCATGTACAAGCCTCACTTAAACAGTGAGCGGGACTGCCCGCAATAAGAAGAACACTCTGACTGCATTAATCTGATTTTATCAGTTTCACAGAAAAACACCTGTGAGAAGTGTAATGATCATCTTCACTGGACAAAAACTTTATTTAGTTTTTGAATCTATTTTTAGTCCAGTTTTATTTCTGCAACATCCAATCCATGTATCAGTTAATATAACTGAGTAATGATCTGTCTGTGCAGTGATTCTCATCGGTAGTGGGGGAGTCAGCCATAGATTCAGACAGATGTGTAGGAAATTATGCCGTGTGTGATGCAATGTCTGATTGGTATCAGCCTCCATGTTTCCTGTTCACTCTCCTGCAGCCTGATCAGAGCTGCTGACACTTACACAACATTTCCTAATGCTGTTGCTTCACATTACAACACCTCAACTGGACAGACACAGGGGGGCTTTTATTGTGAAGCAGTCACAGGAAACACAATGTGTTTGACACTGAGGTAATAAAGTGTGTCAACCAAACAAGAGTGCGGCCATGTTGTTCATGTTGTTGTCAGTGCATTAATCTGATATATGATGGTGAGTAACAGACGGATTGTGAGACCGTGTCTTGTAGCTGAGAAAGATTCAAAACACCACAACACAACCACCATTTTAATAGTTGTTAATGTTGTTGTCTCTTGTGTGCAGTAAAAGTTTAAGAAGCATATGTGTCAATATTAAATCTGTTGTTGTGATCAGAAGTGCTGCATTAAATGTAGATGGTTTGGTGTCATATGTTCCAGTAAAATAATTAATTTTGTCCAAAAACTGACAAATAAAATATTTTTTCTGAGACAAAATATATAAATGTACATTATTATTGTAGTTTGAGCTCAGTGTCAGTGTGGACCGACGAGTTCTTACTTGATGGTAGATATTTAACATTTCATATGAGATGATCTGTGATTTGAGTGGAGACAGGACTGGACTGGGATCAAACATCAGCCGACCGTCACACCACAAACCATCACACAAATGTGAAATCACATGAGGGGGAATGTCTTTTCCAACATTTAGGGGACACATATATACTCAAACACTTGATTTACTATCTATCTAAATATCTGTCTATCTATCTGTCTGTCTGTCTGTCTGTCCTTTTGTCTATATATTAGTGCATAGTGACATCACAGGGTCACATGACACAGTGACCAGTGGTGAGTGAGGATGGCTCTGTAGGCACGTTTTCAGACATAGGTGTGAAAAATGGAGGACTGTAGGAAACTGATTTAATTTCTCTGTCCTTCACCCGAAGAAGAAAAGAGGCCTGGGCTGCCATTTTGAGTGGGCTGAGGTTACAGGAAATACCTTCAAATTCAATTCAATTTTATTTGTAAAGCCCAATATCACAAATCACAGTTTGCCACAGAGGCTTTACAGCAAACGCCATCCCTCTGTCCTTTGGACCCTCACAGCTGATCAGGAAAAACTCCCCAAAAAACCTTTAACGGGGAAAAACCTCAGGAAGAGACACTGAGGGGGGATCCCTCTTCCAGGACGGACAGACGATTCACAAATATTACATCACAACAGGCTTGTGACAAAATGACCTGGTAACACTGTAACCATAGTAGCTCTCTCTTCTCTATGTGCACATGGTAGGGATGGGCAATACCAAACAGTTCAATATGATACCAATATTTTTTGTTACAATTTGAAAGTGCTGATGTAACGTGTGGACGGGGCATGGACAGGTGATCGTTTTCCAGCAACAATATGACACATTAACTGCCCTCTGGACACCTGTCTTTGCACCTCTGCTCCCCCAGCAATGCAAAACAGCACTGTGCCTAACTATATTTTCTCCTTCAAGTCCAAATACATGAATTAGACATCAAGAAGCTATTAAAATTCACTGTGCACATTTGGATACTAGAGTGCAGCTCAGCCTGCATATTCCTGTCTGAACCCAAACTGAGCCTGAGAGAGCAGTAACTGAGCCTGATGTTTACAACTGTATGTCACAGCTCAAGTTTTCAAAGGTTCCATCCATCCAGCCTGTTTTACTTTGAAACTCACATCTCCTCTCGTTTCACATCACTTCCTGCCTCTGTGTGTTTTCCCTCCTTTTTGATGACTTCACCTGTGTCTGATTGTCTGTCCCGCCCTGATTAGCCTCACCTGTTATCCCTCCCCTCACCAGAGTGTTTAGTGTTTAGAGTGTGTCTTGTTTTCTCTCAGTGCCAGTTCGTCTTAGCTCCTTGTATATCTAGGGCTTCAGCCTTTTGTTTCCCTGTGTCCTTTTCTTGTTTTTTTGGACTCGGCCTCTGCCCTCTCGATTTGTTTGCCCCCACTGATTGTCCTTCTGTGAACCGAACCAACCTTGTGACCAGTTAAGACTTTGTTATTTTACCCGAACTGTCTTCAGAGCTGTGCGGTTGAGTCCACTCTCACCTGGTTCACCAGTTGTTACGCTGTACAGGTCACATGCCAAAATGATGACATCATAATGACATTAACATAACAAGAGAAAACATGTCACAACATTAACACGTTACATTTCAGGGGACTCTCCCCTGCACCGAGCTTCAGGTAACATCAGGTGGTGACATAGTTGTCTTGGATATCCTCCATAGTTAGAAAGCTAACGTTAACTTACGTGAATATTAACATGTGAAATAGTCTATGTGTTGTGTTTATGTGTTGACATGTAACGTCAGAAGTTGCCTAACACAGACAGAAGGTCCGTCATATGCCAAACCCACCCAGATACAGTCCGATCTCACAGATCATTATTGTGGCCCTTCATAGTTTTACTGGCTGGATAAAAATTCAACTGATTTCTACTTATCAACTAGTTTCAGATTTCACGTACTTTATTATCATCCGAATAACAGCTACACAGAAGCAGCTGTTAGCAATGAAAATCTTACATCTCAACTCCCTCAAAAGATGCTCATTAAATGAATATAAAATCTAAGATAAACTAATAGATATTTAACTTCAAGCAGTTCCCTAAACTATTTTATTGTTGCTGTTCCAACATGTCGAACTGTAATGTTTTACTCAGTAACATGTGCAGAGACTCCTTCTGTGGTGAGGTGAATAAACTGAACTGAACCATATTTCCTAAAATGTTGAACTATTCCTTTAACTCTATATGTGTGTATTCATATGTTCATCTCCCTGCAGTAAACTGATGAAATGACTCCAGAGTGAGTTCACTGAGCTGTTTGTTCTGTTCACAACTGTGCTCCAATCAAACTGCTTTATACTGATGTTTATCTTCTGATTTCCTCCTCAGGACTCCAGGCTGAAGGAGAACACAACTCAGCAGGTACATAGAGAAAGAAAAGACAAAGTATCAGTGAGGAGACCTCTGGTCTACCTGGAAGAGTGTGTGCCCCATATGGACGGAGTCCTTTGCAGTGTGACATTCCCCCTGTCTCTTCCACCTCTCCTGTCAGTCTTCAGCTGAACTATCATTAAAGGAAAACATGCCCAAAAAACAATCTGGGGGAGACCGATGGGGAGTCCATGGGGGGGGGAGATGTTGATTTTAGTTCAGCTGGATAGGTCAGATTCAGAAGGGGGAGGGGGCAGAGAGGGGAAAGAGACCTTGAAGAGAGAGACACCCTTAAAGTTACCCCAAGTTATCAGCCAACTAGTGACTTTCAGCTACCAGTCTTTTGGTTGTTTTGGGAAATTTTCCAACCCTGTTATTAGCCTGTATTCAAGGGTAATCAAACCCCATTATCCAGTTCAACTTCAGCCACTGTTTTCTCATCATTCAGATAGCTAGCCAGCTGTGCGACGGAGCAGCAAGCGCTACAGTATCATCAAAGCAGGATTAGCAGTAGAGTTTTAGTTAAATCTATTCTTAATTAAATTCACTCCTTTTACTGATGACTCTTTGGTTTCTGTTCAGAGCCTGATGTCAGGTTGGTGGGAGGAGACAGTCGCTGCGCAGGAACACTGGAGGTCAGACATCAGGGAGACTGGAGACTAGTGGATGACTCTGGCTGGGCCCTGAAGACAGCAGCGGTCACCTGCAGACAGTTGAACTGTGGCTCTGCTGTTTCTATAGGACACAAAGGGTCCTTAGTCAAACCTATGTGGTGGATCGACTCTTACTGTGTTCACTCTGGATCTGCTCTGAGGGAGTGTGCAATACCATCTTCCTCTTCCTCTGTCCTGAATCTCACCTGCTCAGGTAAGCCCATCAGTGACATCATCAGTGACATCATCTATGACAGTAATGTCCCCAGGTTGACTCACACATGTTCCAGCTAGAATGGCAGCAGACTGTCTCCAGCAGCCATGATGGAGTCTGATGAGCTGCTGCCTCAGTAAATCGGCTGCTGAATGCACCAAGATATATATCTGTATATATGAAACAACCATGTGTGCTGCTTCAGGAGTCCCCTGGGCCGACCACCAGCCAGCCTGAGAAAGACATAGAAACACATTAAAAGAAACACATTCAAAGTGTTCAGAAGGGGATAAGATATGTGCAGGAGTCATGGCTTCATTTAGAAAGGAGTGAATTTAGTTAAATGAATGATTTGGGATGGTTAATAGTTTGTATTGTTCCATGTCCTTGTTAGTGTTTTGTGATATTACTATTTATTTTTTTGTGATCTCTGTTATTGGGAGAGTTGGGTCACATGGATACAGGCGCTGACGCTCATAATCTCTATGAGCATCTTCTGGTCACTTGTATGTGGTTAGTTGGAGAGAGAGTGAGTGCGTTGCTGTATTTTTTGTTGACCACAGTTTCTCATGTTCGCTGTAAATATTTTGATTATAAGTTTGTGAACGTTACTATAAGTGAATTCCTATTTATGAAGAAAATGGATTTAAGGTATATTTTGGATTTCAGCAAATGTGTTTTGTTGGTGTGTCAGACAAGTAAACCAGGCATCAGCCTCTCAGCATCCTTTAGTTTGTTTCCTGTAGTCGATACAGTTTACTAGAGAGTATGAAATGTAAATGTGGTGTCAAACAGCTGCAGTCTGTGGTCTTATAAAGATGTGTTCTGTTGTTAATGATGAAGTGATGTTGGAATTGTTGGGAGTCCAGTTTGAATCACTGAATTGTTGTTTGATGACATCTTTTTATTTAGTGTCTGCTGTCTTTTATCTCTCTCTATTTTATCTTCTATTATCTGTCCAGACTCTGTCAGGCTGGTGGATGGGACCAGTCTGTGCTCAGGAAGACTGGAGGTGAAGTCTAACCAGTCTAACCAGTCTAACCAGAGGTGGTCCTCAGTGTGTGAAGCTGACTTTGACCAGCAGGATGCAGAGGTGGTCTGTAGGGAGCTTGGCTGTGGGGCTCCTTCAGTCCTCCAGGGGGCGCTCTATGGAGAGGTGGAGGCTCCAGTGTGGACCAAAGAGTTCCAGTGTGGAGGCCATGAGTCTGCTCTCCTGGACTGTAGAAGCTCAGGCTCAGATAGAAACACCTGCTCACCTGGCAAAGCTGTTGGACTCACCTGCTCAGGTAGAAGAGGAGCTGCAGCTTTGATTTGGCTCATTTTTGTTCTAATGAAACTCACTTTGTTCTTTTACTGATGACTCTCTGGTTTCTGTTCAGAGCCTGTCAGGTTGGTGGGAGGAGACAGTCGCTGTGCAGGAACACTGGAGGTCAAATATCAGGGAGACTGGAGACCAGTGGTTGAATTTCACGCTTCCTGGACCCTGAAGACAGCAGATGCCGCCTGCAGAGAGTTGAACTGTGGCTCTGCTGTTTCTGTAGAACAGAGAGAGTCCTCAGACAGACCTGTGTGGGGGATCAACTCTGACTGTGTTCACTCTGGATCTGCTCTGAGGGAGTGTGCATCATCATCTTCCTCTTCCTCCCTCCTAGATCTCACCTGCTCAGGTAAGCCCATCAGTGACATCATCAGTGACATCACCTATGACAGTAATGTCCCCAGGTTGACTCACACATGTTCCAGCTAGAATGGCAGCAGACTGTCTCCAGCAGCCATGATGGAGTCTGATGAGCTGCTGCCTCAGTAAATCAGCTGCTGAATGCACCAAGATATATATCTGTATATATGAAACAACCATGTGTGCTGCTTCAGGAGTCCCCTGGACCAACCACCAACCAGCCTGAAAGGACTCCTTCTTCAGCTTGACAGCTTTCTGAGCCACTGGTTTCCACCAGCAGGTTCTTTGGTTGCCATCATAACAGGCACCAATGACCTACTGGACACAACTTTGATCAGCTCAGCTCAGCCGAGGGCTCGTCAGTATCTCCACACCCACGTGGCATCCTTCACCCTGGACAACTCCTTAAAGGAGAGAGTCCAGCCCCTATCCCTTTGAGATTTTAGAGATCATTTTCTAAACACAGTGGGTTACAGATCTGCTCAGAAAAATAAGACAGTGAAAACTGTTTCACTTCTCTGTGTGGAGCTAGGCCCTGATTGTAATATATATGGGGGGGTGGGACAACACATTGGTCCCAATATTCAAATACACTCAGAATGTCCTGTCCAATATATTGATTAAAAACAGTCTAAATGTTCTTTCATCATATAATTTTATGGACAGTTGGAAAAAGCTGATTCTGTGTTTTCTAAAATCAGTATTGTTTTTGGAGCTCAAATATGAAGCAAAATATGTCACCTTACATAACGACTGTCAGCAACTCATGATTCAGAGAAAAAGGCCTTTAAAGTTTGCAGTACAGTGGCCACAATTATTCATGGCAGAGCCTGTTGACCCTCTAAACTGGGAGTGCATGCTGAACTGTTAGGGCTGTCTTCAGGGGACAAATACACAGAAAAACTCAGGGACACTTTTATTTTGTAGCCAGAAAGGTAACGAAAACAAGCATACCCAACAGCACAGTGCAGGAAGATGAGAAAATATTGAACTGACCAAAGTTAGCACGCACAGTTAGCAATGGACTCCACGGCACATTATTCCCAACTTGGATTGATTTGATGAAAGAACAGTTGAATGCTTGTGATCAGTGGGCCCTTACAGACTAAAGGAATATAAATCATCAGGGACTGGACACATATTCAGACTGTAGAACTGCCTCAGAGGTAGGGAGTCAGCTCTTTTATTGTCTGTCTTGTTTACTGCACTGGTAATCTGAGTGAATTATTTGGTGCTCATGATTTCAGTAAAATGAACTGAACAGTTGAATTGTGGAGAATCTAACTGAGCTAACGATGTGTAACATGTTCACACTGACAGAGGTTTGTCTTGTTACTAAAACATTAAGCCTTTCATTCATAATTTCATGGAGACAGAGAGAGAGGGAGGGAGAGTGGTGCTGAGTAGGACTAGTGTGCAGCTGTTAAGTGTTGGCAGCTTGTCATCCTTTACAAGTTTCAAATTGTATTTATCATCTCCTTAGCCCAGCAGAAGCTGTTGGTGATGAAGTGATGTTGGAATTGTTGGGAGTCCAGTTTGAATCACTGAATTGTTGTTTGATGACATCTTTTTATTTAGTGTCTGCTGTCTTTTATCTCTCTCTATTTTATCTTCTATTATCTGTCCAGACTCTGTCAGGCTGGTGAATGGGACCAGTCTGTGCTCAGGAAGACTGGAGGTGACGTCCAACCAGTCCAACCAGTCTAACCAGAGGTGGTCCTCAGTGTGTGAAGCTGACTTTGACCAGCAGGATGCAGAGGTGGTTTGTAGGGAGCTTGGCTGTGGGGCTCCTTCAGTCCTCCAGGGGGCGCTCTATGGAGAGGTGGAGGCTCCAGTGTGGACCAAAGAGTTCCAGTGTGGAGGCCATGAGTCTGCTCTCCTGGACTGTAGAAGCTCAGGCTCAGATAGAAACACCTGCTCACCTGGCAAAGCTGTTGGACTCACCTGCTCAGGTAGAAGAGGAGCTGCAGCTTTGATTTGGCTCATTTCTGTTCTAATGAAACTCACTTTGTTCTTTTACTGATGACTCTCTGGTTTCTGTTCAGAGCCTGTCAGGTTGGTGGGAGGAGACAGTCGCTGTGCAGGAACACTGGAGGTCAAATATCAGGGAGACTGGAGACCAGTGGTTGAATTTCACGCTTCCTGGACCCTGAAGAGAGCAGATGCCGCCTGCAGACAGTTGAACTGTGGCTCTGCTGTTTCTGTAGAACAGAGAGAGTCCTCAAACAGACCTGCGTGGGGGATCAACTCTGACTGTGTTCACTCTGGATCTGCTCTGAGGGAGTGTGCAACACCATCTTCCTCTTACTCCGTCCTGGATCTCACCTGCTCAGGTAAGCCCATCAGTGACATCATCAGTGACATCATCTATGACAGTAATGTCCCCAGGTTGACTCACACATGTTCCAGCTAGAATGGCAGCAGACTGTCTCCAGCAGCCACGATGGAGTCTGATGAGCTGCTGCCTCAGTAAATCAGCTGCTGAATGCACCAAGATATATATCTGTATATATGAAACAACCATGTGTGCTGCTTCAGGAGTCCCCTGGGCCGACCACCAACCAGCCTGAAAGGACTCCTTCTTCAGCTTGACAGCTTTCTGAGTATCAGTATCTCCACATCCACGTAGCGTCCTTCACCTCAGAGAAAACTGCAGATGATGATGTTAATGTTAGAAACACATTCAAAGTGTTCAGAAAGGGATAACATATGTGCAGGAGTCATGGCTTAATTTAGAAAGGAGTGAATTTAGTTAAATGAATGATTTGGGATGGTTAATAGTTTGTATTGTTTCATGTCCTTGTTAGTGTTTTGTGATATTACTATTTTTATTATTTTTGTGATCTCTGCTATTGGGAGAGTTGGGTCACATGGATACAGGCGCTGATGCTCATAATCTCTATGAGCATCTTCTGGTCACTTGTATGTGGTTAGTTGGAGAGAGAGTGAGTGCGTTGCTGTATTTTTTGTTGACCACAGTTTCTCATGTTTGCTGTAAATATTTTGATTAGAAGTATGTGAATGTTACTATAAGTGAATTCCTCTTTATGAAGAAAATGGATTTAAAGTATATTTTGGATTTCAGCAAATGTGTTTTGTTGGTGTGTCAGACAAGTAAACCAGGCCTCAGCCTCTCAGCATCTTTTAGTTTGTTTCCTGTAGTCGATACAGTTTACTAGAGAGTATGAAATGTAAATGTGGTGTCAAACAGCTGCAGTCTGTGGTCTTATAAAGATGTGTTCTGTTGTTAATGATGAAGTGATGTTGGAATTGTTGTGAGTCCAGTTTGAATCACTGAATTGTTGTTTGATGACATCTTTTTATTTAGTGTCTGCTGTCTTTTATCTCTCTTTATTTTATCTTCTATTATCTGTCCAGACTCTGTCAGGCTGGTGAATGGGACCAGTCTGTGCTCAGGAAGACTGGAGGTGACGTCCAACCAGTCCAACCAGTCTAACCAGAGGTGGTCCTCAGTGTGTGAAGCTGACTTTGACCAGCAGGATGCAGAGGTGGTTTGTAGGGAGCTTGGCTGTGGGGCTCCTTCAGTCCTCCAGGGGGCGCTCTATGGAGAGGTGGAGGCTCCAGTGTGGACCAAAGAGTTCCAGTGTGGAGGCCATGAGTCTGCTCTCCTGGACTGTAGAAGCTCAGGCTCAGATAGAAACACCTGCTCACCTGGCAAAGCTGTTGGACTCACCTGCTCAGGTAGAAGAGGAGCTGCAGCTTTGATTTGGTTCATTTCTGTTCTAATGAAACTCACTTTGTTCTTTTACTGATGACTCTCTGGTTTCTGTTCAGAGCCTGATGATGTCAGGTTGGTGGGAGGAGACAGTCGCTGTGCAGGAACACTGGAGGTCAGACAGGGAGACTGGAGACCAGTGGTTGACTCTCCTCCTGTCTGGACCCTGAAGACAGCAGATGTCGCCTGCAGACAGTTGAACTGTGGCTCCGCTGTTTCTGTAGGACGGAGAGAGTCCTCACTCATACCTGTGTGGATGATCAGCTCTGGCTGTGTTCACGCTGGATTTGCTCTGAGGGAGTGTGCATCATCACATTCATCTTTGTCCATCGTGGTTCACAACTGCTCAGGTAAGCCCATCAGTGACATCATCAGTGACATCATCTATGACAGTAATGTCCCCAGGTTGCCTCACACATGTTCCAGCTAGAATGGCAGCAGACTGTCTCCAGCAGCCATAATGGAGTCTGATGAGCTGCTGCCTCAGTAAATCAGCTGCTGAATGCACCAAGATATATATCTGTATATATGAAACAACCATGTGTGCTGCTTCAGGAGTCCCCTGGGCCGACCACCAGCCAGCCTGAAAGGACTCCTTCTTCAGCTTGACAGCTTTCTGAGTATCAGTATCTCCACATCCACGTAGCGTCCTTCACCTTAGAGAAATCTGCAGATGATGATGTTAATGTTAGAAACACATTCAAAGTGTTCAGAAAGGGATAACATATGTGCAGGAGTCATGGCTTCATTTAGAAAGGAGTGAATTTAGTTAAATGAATGATTTGGGATGGTTAATAGTTTGTATTGTTCCATGTCCTTGTTAGTGTTTTGTGATATTACTATTTATTATTTTTATGATCTCTGTTATTGGGAGAGTTGGGTCACATGGATACAGGCGCTGACGCTCATAATCTCTACGAGCATCTTCTGGTCACTTGTGTGTGGTTAGTTGGAGAGAGAGTGAGTGCGTTGCTGTATTTTTTGTTGACCACAGTTTCCCATGTTCGCTGTAAATATTTTGATTATAAGTTTGTGAACGTTACTATAAGTGAATTCCTCTTTATGAAGAAAATGGATTTAAAGTATATTTTGGATTTCAGCAAATGTGTTTTGTTGGTGTGTCAGACAAGTAAACCAGGCCTCAGCCTCTCAGCATCCTTTAGTTTGTTTCCTGTAGTGGATACAGTTTACTAGAGAGTACGAAATGTAAATGTGGTGTCAAACAGCTGCAGTCTGTGGTCTTATAAAGATGTGTTCTGTTGTTAATGATGAAGTGATGTTGGAATTGTTGGGAGTCCAGTTTGAATCACTGAATTGTTGTTTGATGACATCTTTTTATTTAGTGTCTGCTGTCTTTTATCTCTCTCTATTTTATCTTCTATTATCTGTCCAGACTCTGTCAGGCTGGTGGATGGGACCAGTCTGTGCTCAGGAAGACTGGAGGTGAAGTCTAACCAGTCTAACCAGTCTAACCAGAGGTGGTCCTCAGTGTGTGAAGCTGACTTTGACCAGCAGGATGCAGAGGTGGTTTGTAGGGAGCTTGGCTGTGGGGCTCCTTCAGTCCTCCAGGGGGCGCTCTATGGAGAGGTGGAGGCTCCAGTGTGGACCAAAGAGTTCCAGTGTGGAGGCCATGAGTCTGCTCTCCTGGACTGTAGAAGCTCAGGCTCAGATAGAAACACCTGCTCACCTGGCAAAGCTGTTGGACTCACCTGCTCAGGTAGAAGAGGAGCTGCAGCTTTGATTTGGCTCATTTTTGTTCTAATGAAACTCACTTTGTTCTTTTACTGATGACTCTCTGGTTTCTGTTCAGAGCCTGTCAGGTTGGTGGGAGGAGACAATCGCTGTGCAGGAACACTGGAGGTCAAATATCAGGGAGACTGGAGACCAGTGGTTGAATTTCACGCTTCCTGGACCCTGAAGACAGCAGATGCCGCCTGCAGAGAGTTGAACTGTGGCTCTGCTGTTTCTGTAGAACAGAGAGGGCCCTCAGACAGACCTGTGTGGGGGATCAACTCTGACTGTGTTCACTCTGGATCTGCTCTGAGGGAGTGTGCATCATCAACTGTCTCTTCCTCCCTCCTGGATCTCACCTGCTCAGGTAAGCCCATCAGTGACATCATCAGTGACATCATCTATGACAGTAATGTCCCCAGGTTGACTCACACATGTTCCAGCTAGAATGGCAGCAGACTGTCTCCAGCAGCCATGATGGAGTCTGATGAGCTGCTGCCTCAGTAAATCAGCTGCTGAATGCACCAAGATATATATCTGTATATATGAAACAACCATGTGTGCTGCTTCAGGAGTCCCCTGGGCCGACCACCAGCCAGCCTGAAAGGACTCCTTCTTCAGCTTGACAGCTTTCTGAGTATCAGTATCTCCACATCCACGTAGCGTCCTTCACCTTAGAGAAATCTGCAGATGATGATGTTAATGTTAGAAACACATTCAAAGTGTTCAGAAAGGGATAACATATGTGCAGGAGTCATGGCTTAATTTAGAAAGGAGTGAATTTAGTTAAATGAATGATTTGGGATGGTTAATAGTTTGTATTGTTTCATGTCCTTGTTAGTGTTTTGTGATATTACTATTTATTATTTTTGTGATCTCTGTTATTGGGAGAGTTGGGTCACATGGATACAGGCGCTGACGCTCATAATCTCTATGAGCATCTTCTGGTCACTTGTATGTGGTTAGTTGGAGAGAGAGTGAGTGCGTTGCTGTATTTTTTGTTGACCACAGTTTCTCATATTCACTGTAAATATTTTGATTATAAGTTTGTGAGCGTTACTATAAGTGAATTCCTCTTTATGAAGAAAATGGATTTAAAGTATATTTTGGATTTCAGCAAATGTGTTTTGTTGGTGTGTCAGACAAGTAAACCAGGCCTCAGCCTCTCAGCATCTTTTAGTTTGTTTCCTGTAGTCGATACAGTTTACTAGAGAGTACGAAATGTAAATGTGGTGTCAAACAGCTGCAGTCTGTGGTCTTATAAAGATGTGTTCTGTTGTTAATGATGAAGTGATGTTGGAATTGTTGAGAGTCCAGTTTGAATCACTGAATTGTTGTTTGATGACATCTTTTTATTTAGTGTCTGCTGTCTTTTATCTCTCTCTATTTTATCTTCTATTATCTGTCCAGACTCTGTCAGGCTGGTGAATGGGACCAGTCTGTGCTCAGGAAGACTGGAGGTGAAGTCTAACCAGTCTAACCAGAGGTGGTCCTCAGTGTGTGAAGCTGACTTTGACCAGCAGGATGCAGAGGTGGTCTGTAGGGAGCTTGGCTGTGGGGCTCCTTCAGTCCTCCAGGGGGCGCTCTATGGAGAGGTGGAGGCTCCAGTGTGGACCAAAGAGTTCCAGTGTGGAGGCCATGAGTCTGCTCTCCTGGACTGTAGAAGCTCAGGCTCAGATAGAAACACCTGCTCACCTGGCAAAGCTGTTGGACTCACCTGCTCAGGTAGAAGAGGAGCTGCAGCTTTGATTTGGCTCATTTTTTTTCTAATGAAACTCACTTTGTTCTTTTACTGATGACTCTCTGGTTTCTGTTCAGAGCCTGTCAGGTTGGTGGGAGGAGACAGTCGCTGTGCAGGAACACTGGAGGTCAGATATCAGGGAGACTGGAGACCAGTGGGTAATGATTACTCTGGCTGGACCCTGAAGACAGCAGATGTTGCCTGCAGACAGTTTGACTGTGGCTCTGCTGTTTCTGTAGAACGGAGATGGTCCTCAGACAGACCTGTGTGGATGATCAGCTCTGACTGTGTTCTCTCTGGATCTGCTCTGAGGGAGTGTGTACAATTATATTCCTCTTCCTCCCTCCTGGATCTCACCTGCTCAGGTAAGCCCATCAGTGACATCATCAGTGACATCATCTATAACAGTAATGTTTCCAGTATGTTCCTCCCTCTGTCACAGTGACAGTCAGTGCTTTCCATTGGACTTAAATGTAAATGACTACCTAAAGTGTCAAGAACTGAGCTTGTTTCTGGAAACTTCTAACCCTCCATAGACTGCTGAACTTCACTTTACAAGACACTCCTGGAGGAACCTGTCTGTCTGTCTGTCTCTATGTCTCTTTGTTTAGAGACATGCTGCTTCAGCCAATAGGTTCACACCAGTGTATGTCTGTGGTGCACCAGATGGGTGGAGTCTGCACACCACTGGACAGTTATCGTAGCCAGTAGATATGCCGGACTGACTGCTAAAGTTCAGCGGGGAGACCAGCGTTTACGTCACCACAACCACATGCGTCATGTGCAGACTCCACCTTATCAGCACACTGCAGGTGTACACCGGCGTACTAATGGTGGGGACCCAGTATTTACTGACCTGCTTCTTCAGCCAATCATCTCTCTGTATTTACAGACCTGCTGCTTCAGCCCAACATCTCCGTGTCCTCCTCCACGGACGGGGTCTCTGAAGCCCAGCAGCAGGGGTTTCAGGTGTTCAGAGGCTCCAACTTCACCATCAGCTGCTCCATCCAGCCACAGTACCCAGGAGGCTCCTTCCAGCTCACCTTCACCTCCTCCAACTCAACACACAACTACACCCAACCAGCTGTCAATCACTCTGCCCACTTCCTGTTTCCTGAAGCAGAGCCCGCCCATCAAGGAAGCTACAGCTGTGTTTATCACATCTATGTTTTTTCTCATACCTTCTCCTCCCAGAGCCGTCTGCTCTCCGTCACTGTCTCAGGTAAGCTGACTGTTTACATGCAGGTTAGGAAAAGGTGATTGGTCCACACTGACTGAAAATGATCAGCTGACCACATGTTGTTTCTGGAGTGACACTGTGACGACTGTCATTGTGTCACACGTCATATAGTAACCAAACTTATACAAAGTGTTTAATGGCAGCAATAGAACAGAACTTAATTTATGCCAAAGGGAAATTCAGCAGTCCAGCAGCTCATAAAAGACAAAAAAACTAAATAAAATACATTAAAATAAGTGCACAAATAGAGATTAAAGTAGAATAAAATTGTCCATTACACAGTCCAGCCAGCTGTGGCTAATGCGAAGTGTGTTAGTGTGTGTGTGACTGGATTCAGGACGTTTTATTGCCGTGGGGACGAAGGATCTCCTGAAACAATATACTGTAGGACAGAGCATGTTTGGTTACCAGGATAATTCTGGTTCTCTTAGAATTCACTGAGATATTACTATGAGAAGCACCTTCTGATGTCACCAGTCACAGAAGCTTCACCGCCACCACATCTGTCATCACACCCCTAAACCCCAAACTCACCATTGCTGTTCTCTCTGTGTATCCTTACAGAGTTAGCATTTCAGCGCTAACTCGGCTTTGTTCTCCTTTGCTTCAAAAGTTAGCTTGTAAACTTTGTGTCTGCTGAAGATGCTCCATGACATCACAGGGGTGCATATCACAGTGACCAATGGTAGCTGAAAACTGAGCTAATGGGCAGAACTTCACACTGAGGTGTGAAAGGTGAAGTATCCTGGGTAACTGGGTTCAAATGGCTGATGATCAAAGAAGGCCACAGCAGCCATTTTTTAAGAAGGCTTGAACTTACAGGACATGTCTTTACCTGTTCGGTTTAGAGTTACACAAATGAACAAAAATCATCTGTGGAGTCCAGTGATCCCAACAGACATGCTGGAGCTTCTGTGATTGGTCACACCAGAGGGTGATTCCCACAGTGAGATACTGAGCGAGGGTCAAAAGAGAACAGACACTGAAGCTGTTTGTGGATTGTTCAAGTTTACATCTAAGTACTGACTGTTTAATGTCACAGATACAGCTAGAGGCTTCACTGTATCTTCCTACTGTCCGGTAGGGAAACACCCACATGTCAGCGCACATATAAAAGTCTCACTAAAGTCAACTCAGGTTTATTTCTACAGATTATTGTCACAGGAATTTATTATGTGTCCTACAAATGACACTCTGTCAGTGTCAGTTTGTGTTTGACGTGACGTGACGACTGTCCATGTGTTTCAGCACCAGATCCAACACCTTTCATCATCAGAGCAGTCGTCCTGTCGCTGATTCTGCTGTTGGAGAATATCGTCCTTTACTTCTACTGTAAGGTACTGACGCATGTCTGTTGTTTAGACCTCTGACTGAAATGAAGCACTCAGTCTGTGTTTATTGAAGTGAAGAGAGGAGCGATGCAGGAAGTCACATCTGTGTGCTGTCATGTGTCTCCAGGCCAGGAGGGGGCAGAAGGTGGGCAGACGGGAGAACATTGAGCTGGATTATTATAACCTTGGTGTTCCTGCAGCCGAAGGAGGGCCGACTGAAGAGGAAGGAGCTCAGGGAGCAGAGTAGCACCTCCAAGGAGCTCACCTCACATCCACGTGGGTTTTTATACACATGTTCCCTTTAAACAAGAAGGATGGAGTTATGATATTACGTTATATACTATATTTTTCTTACTGTCAACATGAAGAGACCAAATCAACAAGCTGTTAGTCTCTTCATACTGTCTGACTTCTTGTCAGCTCCGAGCCCATTGGTTCCTACTTTAAAAACACAAATATAAAGTTTATAAAGTCTAGTTTTTGGATTTAGGAGAAAGTTGTACATGTTTACTGATGTTTTTTTTTACCTGCCATAACCATAGGAGTGACATGTATGAATTTTGAAAATGGCTGTGGGTCCCCTTTAATCTTGTGATGACTGATTTTTTTATTTCATAAATGTTTGCTTTATTTTGTAATGAAGGAATTTACTTAGTGATGTGATGGATGTGACAACCTGTAGCTCACCTGGTAGAGTGTTTGCCCCATTTAGACTGAGCCCTCTGCAGCAACACAGGTTTGACTCCATTTTGCTTGTTTTATAAGAATTTTGTTCAATTTTTTTATAAAGTATTTTGCTGTTTTAATAAGGATTTTGCTCAGTTTAGTGATGACTGATTTTGTGTATTTCATAAGAATTTTGTTCACTTTTGTCCTGGAAGGATTTGACTCCAAATATCTCCATAAGGAAACAAATTATATGAATAAAAATATGAACACGTGTATCAGGAGCCCTCAGAGATCATAAAGATAAAAACAAAAATGAGAGGTTTATTCTATGTGGAGATGACGTTAGTTTAGGACGTCTGTTTACAACCAGTTAAAGACAAGATGAGAACATTTTAGGACAGAATTAAAAACACATACAGGTACGTCTCAAAAAAATTAGAATATCATGAAAAAAGTTCAATATTTTTTGTCACTCATTTCAAAAAGTGAAACCCATATATAGATTCATTAAACATAGAGTGAAATATTTCAAGCCTTTATTTCTTGAAATTTTGATGATTGTGGCTTACAGATAATGAAAACCCAAATTCAGTCTCTCAGAAAATTAGAATATTGTGAAAAAGTTCAATATTGGAAAGTCATGGTGTCACACCCTAATCAACTAATTAATTCAAAACACCTGCAGAGGTTTCCTGAGCCTTTAAATGGTCTCTCAGTCTGGGTCAGAAGCTTACACAATCATGGGGCATATTCATAGAAAGTTGAGTGGAGGGAAAAAGTGTGGTAGGAAAAGGTGCACCAGCAAAAGGGATAACCGCAGCCTTGAGAGGATTGTCAAGCAAAATCCATTCAAGAATTTGGGGGAGCTTCACAAGGAGTGGACTGAGGCTGGAGTCAGCGCATCAAAAGCCACTACGCACAGACGAATCCTAGACATGGGCTACAAATGTCGCATTCCTCGTGTCAAGCCACTCCTGAACCAGAGACAGCGTCAGAAGCGTCTTACCTGGGCTGTGGAGAAAAAGAACTGGACTGTTGCTCAGTGGTCCAAAGTCCTCTTTTCAGATGAAAGTAAATTTTGCATGTCATTTGGAAACTAAGGTCCCAGAGTCTGGAGGAAGAGTGGAGAGGCACAGAATCCACGTTGCTTGAAGTCCAGTGGGAAGTTTTCACAATCAGTGATGATTTGGGCTGCCAGGACATCTGCTGGTGTTGGTCCACTGTGTTTTCTGAAGTCCACAGTCAACATAGCCATCTACCAGGACATTTTAGAGCACTCCATGCTTCCTCCTGCTGACAAGCTTTATGGAGATGCTGATTTCATTTTCCAGCAGGACTTGGCACCTGCCCACACTGCCAAAGGTACCAAAAGCTGGTTCAATGACCATGGTGTTACTGTGCTTGATTGGCCAGCAAACTCGCCTGATCTGAACCCAATAGAGAATCTATGGGGTATTGTCAAGAGGAAGATGAGAGACACCAGACCCAACAATGCAGATGACCTGAAGGCTGCTATCAAAACATTCTGGGCTTCCGTTACACCTGAGCAGTGCCACAGGCTGATCGCCTCCATGCCACACCACACTGATGCAGTAATTCATACAAAAGGAGGCCCAACCAGGTATTGAGTGCATAGAAATGAACATACTTTTCAGAAGCCTGACATTTCTGTTTAAAATATCTTTTTTTAAAAATTGATCTTATGTAATATTCTAATTTTCTGAGACACTGAATTTTGGGTTTTCATTATCTGTAAGCCATAATAATCAAAATTTCAAGAAATAAAGACTTGAAATATTTCACTCTATGTGTAATGAATCTATATAATATGGGTTTCACTTTCTGAAATGAGTGACAAAAAATACTGAACTTTTTCATGATATTCTAATTTTTTGAGATGTACCTGTACCTGCATGGAGACATTTAGTACTACTCAGCGGCGGTCCGTTAATACGGGGCGCAGGGGCGCCGCCCCCATCAAAATATATCAATAAAGTCTATTTAAATATGTTAATAATAAATTAATTAAATAATGCGAATTTCGAAATAATTATGTAATAAAATGTGCCTGGTATTCTGTCAGTGCTTGTCAGTATTCATTAAAAATTGTTTCCATATTGTATTTGGTTAATTTCTATGTTAATATGTGTACTTCCTGCATGAGGGACGCCGGCCAAATGATAGTGAATGCAAGTCCTTAAACTTTTGGCTAGCACGTGACCTGAGGCTGCTCTCTGATTCGCTGCTTCAGATTTTTCGACGGGGCGCAGCCCGGTGCGCCCCGGATCCTCCCACTTTCATCGGCAGCGAATCAGTGTTGTAGTTATGCTTTTGTGATCTAATGTGATTGGACAATTCTCGACGGCAACGCTATCGTTCAAATTCGGATGCGCGCGACTCCTGCTCCCGTTTTACAAGATGATGGCGAAGTAGACCCGTGGAAATGAAAGAAAACTCTGTTGTTTCCCTACAAAATAAGCCTTTTACACGGCGTTCACTGGAGGAAAAAAAAGAGGATAAAAGAGCTTGGACCGGACCGACCCGATCTACAGATTCAGCGGAAGGCAAGTGACCGAGGACGAGCTTATGTAACCCAGCAGTAACTGCAGTTACTTAATGTACCTCTGTCTGGTTGTTTTGGGTGCATTGCCCTTTAAGCGCCGCATGATGGCAGTTCTCACGACAGTCAAACTGGTTTACGATACCGCCCCTAGTGGGGGATTTGCGGCCTCAGAGGGGTGTAGCTGCAGCCACACGTGGGGTACAGAGGCTCCACCACGAGCGAGTCATACAGTGATGTTTTTCCATGCTAGGTGAGCATTAACATTTAATGTGTACTGTTATTGGTGTTGTACTGAGGTGTTGTGTATATGAAAGTTGAGCTACATGACCAAAATTGAGATTATTGATTTGTTGACATTGTGTATCGCCAGTGCTAAATGCCTGCTAACTGTTTTGAATGTAACTGACTTGCTAACCCGAGCCATGTTTTAAGGCTGAGTGTTGCGTCGTTCTGTATATTTTTCTTTTCTTATGTGCTGTTGGGTAATATTTTATATAATGTGAAAAGCTTGGTGATATGTTGGAAGTGGGGGATTTGCGGCCTCAGAGGGGTGTAGCTGCAGCCACACGTGGGGTACAGAGGCTCCACCACGAGCGAGTCATACAGTGATGTTTTTCCATGCTAGCCACCAGGGGGACAGGTGCTATCCGCGACTGTGGACTTGAGGGGTTACAGAGAGAGAGAGACTGCTGAGCTGCTGAGGTGCTGTGGCCGAGTGACCCGCAGAGAAGGACGTTCGCTGCCCGTCGTCTTCCCTTCCCGTCGCCCGTTGACCGTTGCCCAGGCAACCACACAAACACATTACCCCAGCCCCTTGCACATACACATACACGCACATAAATAAAGAGCGCTCTATTTTTGTATTTCTTTTGCTGGCCAGCACTTTATTTTTTTTATTTTTGCAAAGACAATTTAGAGACTTTTCTTAAAGACTGAAAGGTGGTTTTCCCTTTCCTTTTCTTTTATTTGTTTATGAAAGAAATACCCATTTTCAAAGTGGGAGATTTTGGGTTCAATTGATTTCATATATATAGAAAAAGGTGAATGTTTTTCATCTAAGTACTGTTTTTTTTTGTTTGTTTCCTGAAACATTGTTACTATTGATAAATTTGAGTACTTCTGGAGTTGTTTTGAATACCATATGGTGATTGGTGACAAGATGAGGTGATAAGCATTTCAGTCCCAGAAATTGTACAAATAAATCCTGGGTTGATAGTAAACTGCTATCAGGACTCTGAGTGATTCTACTTCCCGGTTACAACAATAGTAGTAGAAAAGAAAATTTGGCGCCCGAACAGGGACTTGAAGTGCGTCCACCTCATCTTCAGTTATTGTGCCCTTAATATAAATATATGTGCATTTATTCATTTTGGGGTTAACCATGGAGCTCTGTGACATGTATGGTTTTGACCCGGAGTACTCTGTACTTCTTAGAGGTGTTCCAGCTAAAGTGGAACTAGAGGAAGTAAAAAGGGCTTTTGCAACATTAGATGATGTTGTCAGAGTGCAACCGATTGATAGCCTGCCAAATACTATCCTGTGCCAGTTCAATGAGTCCATAACTCCAATGCTATTGGACAGTGAGCATGCAGTTGATGATTCACATTGGGAGGTTATTCAGATTGATGAGTTCATTCCTTCCAAGTCAGTTAGTGAGCCACCCAGGGATGGTCTAGTGCCCCTTGCTCGTGCTATTGGCGACATGACAGTCCATTTCAAAGAACAAATGAATGAGTTAGCTTACGTGTACAACGTCAGCCCCACTACCTTGAGTCAGGTAGCAGCAAATCAGATTTGTGGGAAGGGTGATCAGGATGAGGGGCCGGCAACATCAACCCCAGCAGCTGCGCTCAAGGCACAGCCTTCCCACAGCTCAAGACTAGTAGCCTCCAGTGATGGTAATAATCCATGCAGCACTAAACAGATTCCTAATGACTCCCTGCTTATCAACCCTCTGCCAGCAGATGTCCAGAAAGTCATAGTAGAACATATTGTGAAGCATGACTCACCTGTGCGTCTCCCTCCTGCAAGAGAGCTACGTCTTTTCTCGGGAACCTCCCCCAAACCTTCCTCTGAAGTGGACTACGGTGTGTGGCGGCTCCGGGCTAAGCAGGTACTCAATGACTCCAGCATTTCAGAGGTACAGCAGCGCCGTATATTGCTTGATAGCTTACTGGCCCCTGCTTTAACTGTAGCTCTCTCTATTGGAGCACAAGTCCCACCCAGTGCTTACCTCCAGGAATTGGACAAGGCGTACGGTAATGTCACAGGAGGGGAAGAGATGTATATTCAGTTCTTAGAAACCCATCAAAATAGTGGGGAGACAGCATCTGACTATCTGCGCCGCCTTCAAACTCTGTTGCAGGAAGTTGTTGAGAGCAATGGAGTGACTAGACAAGATGCCGACTCTCAGCTACTAAAACAATTTCTTAGGGGCTGCTGGGATGACTCGTTAATAACCACATTGCATCTAAAAGAACCCCTGACTGACTCCCCCAAGAGCACTCTCAACTTCTCAGAGCTGCTATTCAGAATTAGAACTTATGAGAAAGAAAGTCAGCTAAAGGAAATGAGGAGAAAACGACACATGGGGGGGAGCTCCACCAAAGTCCACACTAAGACACATGTAACTACTGCTGAGCCTCCACCTCGTAGCAGTAATGTCCCCATAGTGTCAGATGTTCATGCCACTACCAGGGAGCAACTTGAGGAGAGGATCAGGCAGCTTGAGGCTGAGCTTCGGAAAAATGCCCCTGCTCCAAATGACCCCCCACCCAGAAATGAACGAGCTGGACGACGGTTCCCCCAAAGAAATAAAATCAGCACCCCAGCTCCCCCAGTTCCGACTGTTCCAGCTGAAAATCCCACAAAAGTCGGAAAATTTTGCTATAACTGTGGCGAAGACTCACACATGCTGCCTCAATGCACTAACCCAACTAATGCTGTGCTAGTACAAAAGAAACTTTGTGAGCGGCATCAAACTAGACAGAATCAGCGTCCATTAAGCCCACCACAAACAAGTCCCCAGCCTAACCTGCCTTTAAACAGGTAGGGGCTCCTGCTGTGGAACAAGCAGGAGCTCGTTGTCCAACTAGTTCCTCTGCTTCAAGTCATGCCATGCATCCCCCAAATATGACAGAGACTTTTAAGATTCCAAATGGGCTGGTGGGAGAGCCTTGTGATAGTGAAGCATGGCTAGATGGTGTCCAGTGCTACTGCATTATGGACTCAGGGTCACAAGTGACAATCATTTCTCACTCATTTTATTCTCGTTATCTTTCCCACAGACAGTTATTCCATATTAAAGAGACACTTGAGATTGAGGGCGCAGCTGGACAAAATGTCCCTTATGTGGGATATGTTGAAGTAGATGTTCAGTTCCCTAAAAACATGTGTGGCACAGATAAATGTTATCCCATTCTAGCTTTAGTGAGCCCAGACCAGTCATACAACACAAAGTATCCTCTTCTCGTTGGCACAAACATCCTACGCCCGATGGTGCAAGACTGCATAAAGCAGGGTGGAACGAAGTTTCTGGAAGCACTGCCCATCCAGGCTAATTGGGGAATGGCATATGCAGAGTGTCATAAACTGATGGATTCCCAAACAGAAGACGCTAAGGCTATGCGTGTGACACTCAGCAGCAAAGTACCAGTACGCCTGAAGCGCGGAAAGCTTTACAGTCTGAAAGGCATCTGTCACACTAAACCTGGTCGTGGTGATTTCCAAGCTCTCGTGAGTGGTGCAGAGGAGTTTCCCACACCTGGAGGCCTGATCATTTACGATCAGATAGTGGATGTAAAATCTGCATCCCACAGTAGGTTTAAGCTTGACGTCCAAAATGTTTCCCAACATGACATTGTTTTGTACCCAAAGACAGTCATTGCTGAGTGCTCCGCCATTGATTGGGCTGTGCCTGGTTTTCCCTCTGACCACAGCACTCCGTCAGATGTTTCTCAGCAACAGGTACAATCCTTGTTTGTCACTCATAACGAAAAAAGCAGTTCTATGGCAGACACCCTTCATCTTGATTTTGGTGAAAGCCCTATATCCACACCGTTAAAGGAGCACATAGAGGCTAGGATAAATAAAGAAGTCCCTAGTGCATTTTCAAGACATGATCTGGATGTTGGGAATATAGCAGGGGTCACTCATCGTATAGAACTAGAGCCACATGTACCATTCAAAGAACGAACCAGGCGTGTTTCACCAGCAGACTTTAATGATCTAAAAAGGCATCTTCAAGACCTCTGGGCTGCAGGCATTATAGAGGAATCACATAGTCCCTATGCCTCTCCAATTGTTCTTGTTCGAAAAAAAAATGGAGAGTTGCGAATGGTGGTAGATTACCGCAGACTAAATAACCTGACTAAAAAAGATGCCTACCCACTGCCTCGGATAGAGGAGACATTCACCCTGCTGTCTGGCTCAAGATGGTTTACTGTCCTGGACCTTAAGAGTGGCTATTACCAGCTGGAAGTGGAGCCAGCTGATAGACCAAAGACAGCATTCACAACCCCATTTGGCACGTGGCAATTCAGGAGGATGCCACAGGGTTTGACCAACTCCCCAGCAACCTTTCAGCGAACTATGGAGAAAGTGATGGAAGGTATTAACCTTCAGGAAGTTGTTGCCTTCCTCGACGACCTCATAATATTCTCCAGCTCTCTAGAGGAACACGAAGAACGATTAATGAAAGTCCTCAAACGCATTGCTGATTTTGGTCTCAAACTGTCCCCCTCCAAATGCAAGTTTTTTCAGACCTCAGTAAGATACCTAGGCCATGTAATATCAGCCCAGGGTATTCAGCCTGACCCCGAAAAAGTTGCCGCAGTAAAAGAATGGCCTCGGCCTCAAACCGCCAAAGAGCTCCGATCATTTCTAGGTTTCACGGGGTATTATCGGCGCTTTGTCAGGGATTATGCCAAAATCGTCAGGCCTTTAAATGATTTGTTGAAAGGAGATCTAGCCCCCAGGCGCAAAGGCGCTAATCATTGGCTACGAAAACAGTCACACCCACTTGGGGCAGAATGGACACCTGCATGCCAAGCAGCATTCGATCTCATCATCGAGAAATTGACATCAGCCCCTGTGCTTGCTTTTTCCAACTGGCAGCTTCCATATTTGCTCCATACTGACGCCAGTATGACTGGTTTAGGTGCAGCCCTCTACCAGGTCCAAGATGGTCAGGCTCGGGTTGTAGCTTATGCTAGTCGCGGCCTCTCCAAAAGTGAGAAAAACTACCCCGTGCATAAGTTAGAATTTTTAGCCCTCAAATGGGCAGTCAGTGAAAAATTTCATGACTTTTTGTATGGGGCCAGCTTCACAATACTGACGGATAATAATCCTTTAACTTATGTGTTGACGAGTGCAAAACTAGATGCCACAAGCCACAGGTGGCTAGCTGCCCTGTCACTATACAATTTTGACATTCGTTACAAATGTGGGCAGCAGAACGTTGATGCCGATGGGCTCTCAAGGAGACCTCATGAAATGTCCCAAGATGATGAGGAGTCTCTAGAGATGGACAGGAGAATCTCCAGTATGATGGATCGTGCCACCCTGGCACCTGACGATTTCAATGTCTTGGACGAGGAGACAGTTCACACTCTTTGTATGCGCCACAATGTCTATATGCACACAGTCCCACAAAATGAACAGGATGCTGATGGTGGGATACCAGCAGTTGAGACCCTGCTATGTGATGAAAGCGCTGTCCCTGATGATCTGGAAGACCCAGTTCCAGGGCCAGGTCACTCTGCTTTGCCGGAAATGTCTACGGAAGACTGGCATAGGCTGCAAAGGGAAGACGCCTCCCTGGCGCGAGTGATTCAAATATTAGAAAGTGAGACAGACGTTGAGACAGTAGACAAAAGGTCTGAGGACCCAGAAGTAGCTCTCCTTTTGAGGGAGAGGACAAAGTTACTTTTGGCAGATGGTGTATTGTTCCGTAAAGTTTTCAGTCAAAGAGGTGAAGCTTTTCATCAGCTTGTCATGCCCAGTAGCCACAGAGATAGAGCTTTTCAAGGCGTTCATGACGAAGTAGGCCATATGGGCATTGAAAGAACACTAGAACTAGCCAGAGCCCGGTTCTTCTGGCCAAAAATGGCAAAGTACATTGAAACTAAGTGTAAAAACTGTGAAAGATGTGTGAGGCGTAAAGCTAGAGTTCAAAAGGCATCCAAACTGGTAAACATCAAGGTCAGTGGTCCCTTAGAATTAGTTTGCATCGATTTTTTGACACTAGAACCTGACACAAGAGACACCAGGAACATACTAGTAGTAACTGATCACTATACAAAATATGCACAGGCGTATCCCACAAGAGATCAGACAGCAAAGACTGTTGCCACAGTGTTATGGGAGAACTTTATTAGTCATTATGGCTTCCCTCGCAGACTGCATAGTGATCAGGGAGCGTGCTTTGAGTCAGAACTTGTAGCAGAACTTTGTAAGCACGCTGGAATCTCAAAATCTCGCACAACTCCCTACCACCCGAGAGGAAATCCGGTGGAAAGATTTAATAGGACGTTGCTGGATCTTTTGGGAACGCTGGAGGAGAAAAAGAAAGAGGAATGGAGGAAATACGTCAGGCCCCTCGTACATGCCTATAATTGTACTAAGCATGATGTGACTAAAGAAGCCCCTTTTCTTCTCATGTTTGGAAGGGAGCCACGCCTTCCCATTGACCTCTGCTTTGGCATCAGCCCTCCAGGCCACAATTCCAAAACACACTCACAGTATGTGCGAGACCTAAAGAAAAGACTCAGACATGCATACGAGCAAGCGTCAAGAAATGCAGAAAAAAGACAGTTGTTGAACAAAAGACGTTGGGATGCTAAAGTGACTGCCCTGCCGTTGGAAGTAGGAGACAGAGTTCTTGTGAGAAACCTGAGTCTCAGAAAGAAGCACAAAATCTCTGATAAGTGGGAATTTACTGTTCATGTCGTTGTCAAACAGCCTGATGAGAGTATCCCTGTCTATGTTGTAAAGCCTGAAGATGGAGAGGGCAGAGAGCGAGTTCTGCATCGTGACATGCTCCTTCCCTGTGGGTTCTTACCTGCAGCAACACGGGAAGATGGAGAAGATGTGCAGGTCACCCAGCCGCAGGCGGCTGTGACACCTGATGAGGAGAATGATGCAGATGGTTCGTCTTTTGTGGATCCTGAACGTCCTGAACAGACTGTATCTCAGGTGGAACACTCTCTGAATCCTGAACTTCTTGAACAGACTGTATCTCAGGTTGAACACTCTCTGAATCCTGAACTTCCTGAACAGACTGTATCTCAGGTTGAACACTCTCTGAATCCTGAACTTCCTGAACAGACTGTATCTCAGGTTGAACACTCTCTGAATCCTGAAGCCCCTGAATGTATTTCAGAACAGACAGAGTTATCAGACAATGATACAGAGGTTAGTCCTATTCCTGCACATGTTAGACCGCAGAGACGAAGGGTACCACCAGCTTACCTTAGCGACTACCAAGTAGGAGCTAGAGCACATTGTAAACATCACAGGGTATGTCCCCTCACACAGCAAACACTGTTGCATTGTTTTTTTATGTCTTTGCAGCAGCAAGTTGCATGGGTACTACATTCTGTAATTAATAGTGACGGGGACGTCACAGTCTAAGTGGGGGAGGATGTAACCCAGCAGTAACTGCAGTTACTTAATGTACCTCTGTCTGGTTGTTTTGGGTGCATTGCCCTTTAAGCGCCGCATGATGGCAGTTCTCACGACAGTCAAACTGGTTTACGATACCGCCCCTAGTGGGGGATTTGCGGCCTCAGAGGGGTGTAGCTGCAGCCACACGTGGGGTACAGAGGCTCCACCACGAGCGAGTCATACAGTGATGTTTTTCCATGCTAGGTGAGCATTAACATTTAATGTGTACTGTTATTGGTGTTGTACTGAGGTGTTGTGTATATGAAAGTTGAGCTACATGACCAAAATTGAGATTATTGATTTGTTGACATTGTGTATCGCCAGTGCTAAATGCCTGCTAACTGTTTTGAATGTAACTGACTTGCTAACCCGAGCCATGTTTTAAGGCTGAGTGTTGCGTCGTTCTGTATATTTTTCTTTTCTTATGTGCTGTTGGGTAATATTTTATATAATGTGAAAAGCTTGGTGATATGTTGGAAGTGGGGGATTTGCGGCCTCAGAGGGGTGTAGCTGCAGCCACACGTGGGGTACAGAGGCTCCACCACGAGCGAGTCATACAGTGATGTTTTTCCATGCTAGCCACCAGGGGGACAGGTGCTATCCGCGACTGTGGACTTGAGGGGTTACAGAGAGAGAGAGACTGCTGAGCTGCTGAGGTGCTGTGGCCGAGTGACCCGCAGAGAAGGACGTTCGCTGCCCGTCGTCTTCCCTTCCCGTCGCCCGTTGACCGTTGCCCAGGCAACCACACAAACACATTACCCCAGCCCCTTGCACATACACATACACGCACATAAATAAAGAGCGCTCTATTTTTGTATTTCTTTTGCTGGCCAGCACTTTATTTTTTTTATTTTTGCAAAGACAATTTAGAGACTTTTCTTAAAGACTGAAAGGTGGTTTTCCCTTTCCTTTTCTTTTATTTGTTTATGAAAGAAATACCCATTTTCAAAGTGGGAGATTTTGGGTTCAATTGATTTCATATATATAGAAAAAGGTGAATGTTTTTCATCTAAGTACTGTTTTTTTTTGTTTGTTTCCTGAAACATTGTTACTATTGATAAATTTGAGTACTTCTGGAGTTGTTTTGAATACCATATGGTGATTGGTGACAAGATGAGGTGATAAGCATTTCAGTCCCAGAAATTGTACAAATAAATCCTGGGTTGATAGTAAACTGCTATCAGGACTCTGAGTGATTCTACTTCCCGGTTACACTTACACCCGGGGCTCTTGCCGCTCTTGTTATGAGAAACGGAGTTGGCTAGCTGGATGAGGTCAAAGTGATGCTTTTTATTGCTTTCCTTGCTTGCTGTTTCAACGTGTTGGTACTGAAGCATTGTGGACAACGGCGGGGGTACAAGACCTAAAACACCTGTCTGAAAAATGCAAACAGCTCGAAAATAGCCACCTGGACACCAATAGACAGCCTCCGGTCAGTCTCCTCTATTCACCAGGTGTGTGTGTGGATTTGTGATGTGCCCTGTGTCTTTTTGTTTGCTCTGATTTTGACTTTAGATCTCCAGCTTGTGGGTTGTATATATGTTTTGCTCTGTCTCTCTATTGCTATGGCATCATTCATTACCATTTCAATATTACCACCTTTTTAGAGCAGAAGTTCCTCTAAATAAGTTGTTATATTTTCCTTTTTTTGTTTCTTCTTATTACATTATGGTTCACACCTGATACTCTAGTTATGTGGTATTCACGTTCTGATTAAGCTGTAGTGTACAAGGTCTTTTATCTGACATGTATCTTTTTAAAGTGCACTATGGAGCTTTGTGCATAATTTTTGTGTGTATATATGATGTCTTCTAGTGACTTTAATGTGTATTTTACTATGCATTAGGCCCATATGTTTTTTATTTGTATGCAGTCATCTATGGAATCTATTGTATGTATCCAATCTCAGGGACCCTATTAAGGACCAGATGAGCTGTCAGGTGACCTGGCCTAGCAGGAATTTGAAGGGGTGTCTTTGAATGTTCTGTTTGTCTGAAGAAGAGCTTTTGCACGAAATGTCACAAGGTGGTACAAATAAATGATCATGTGACCATTATCAAGTGTTACTGGCCAGTGTTTAGGCAACATTAGTTTGTTGTGTTGTTATTGTATTTTTATCTACTAAGTTTAGGCCAGTATGCTGTAGTGTGTAAAAAGGTTGTATGTTATTTTTATTGTTTTTGAGGAAATAGAAGTGGCTTATGCAGGTAGTTTATCCCAGCTAAGTTCAAGGCCTACAACAGAATATATGAGCTGAGACTATACAGTAGTATGAGCTCACGTGAACTCAACAGGAATTTTTGGTGGGAAGATAGATGTTAATATATTTTATTTTGGTATCTTACCTTTTTGTTTTCCAGATTTTTGGTAAAGGAATTCATGTTTTGTAGGAAATAACATCACCCATTTTTATTTCATTTAACTTCATTTAGTTTATCCATTGTTTAATTTGATTATTTTGGTTACTGAATACTATCAGTCTGATTTGAGACAGAAAGCCTCCAGTAAAAAGCCCAAAAGAGTGGTGTTGTCTCCTTTGTTATATTCGCTACACTGACATTGTACTGAACAATGACTATGTCTTAAAATGCACTCTTCATTTTACTGCAGGTAATGCATTTTACCTGAGACCTGTTGTCCCCCCCCCCAACAAAAGTGCGCCCCCCCAAAAATTTTGATCACCACCCGCCACTGGTACTACTACTTCAACATATCGGATAAAATCTCTAGGACAAGTTCTTTCATTTACGACCCCTGGAAATGGCCAAAAATGCATCAAAATTGCACAGTCAATTCAAAATGGCCGACTTCCTGTTGGGTTTAGGGCATGGGTCCAAGAGGCTTTTTTGTACATCTTCATGTGTTACATATGCCTACCAAGTTTCATACACGTAGGTTAAACTACCTTCGGGGGCTGTTCTGTAGAATGTGTTTAGGGGGCCCTACTGAGCCATTTTTTTGCACATTATCATGAAACCCCTAAAATATCAAATTTTTCACCACTTCTGATGAGTCTGCCAAGTTTCATGAGTTTTCAAGTATGTTAAGCCCCCCGAAAAGGTAATTCATTTCTAGGAATAATAATTCCTTGCATTTCAATATGGTCTTTGCACGGCTAGGTGTTCGGGCCCTAAATATTGAACAAGGAGCACAAATAAATGGCTTTTGCAGCTTTCTTATTTTATGAGTGAAAATAGCCTCAATGTACTGTTTCATTTATTTTTTTATAAATACAGGTTTAGATTGGCTAAATTTGCATTTATGAATATAATACTTTGCTAAGACTGTTATTTCCTTTTTTACCAAACAGTACTTTTTCCCAGTAAAGACAAAATTCTGAGTTTTAATTACCAATATTCCAGTGATACATCTTCCCAGAATGCGTTTGTGTAGGAATCATTTTACCTAAACCTAAGAAGATATGTCTTGTGTCATAATATCTACTGGTATGTATGATTTTGAAATAAACTTTATTTACTTTATTGGTGCGGAGATATTTGTATGAAAGACTCCAAATACTTTTCCAATTCAACTTATCAACAAAGACCAGCAGGGGACAGCAGCCCTCATAAATTAGATGTGATGTACTTAATATCCATTATCTGATAATAAAACAGAATGAATAAGCACAAGTCAGTCAAAAACAATTCACATGGCTCATTATGTAATCACAGTCTAATCATTACATTGACTAATGGCGTGCAAAAACCATTGGAATGTGCAGTGGCCTAATTTTAATGAGTTTCTCAAACTGTTATCCCTTGAGATCCAACAGTCCCCTAAGTCTAAGATCTGGTGTCCAATGCTGCCCCCCATTGGGAATACATCAGCATTACCTTACAGGATGTTTGGACTCACCTTCAGTGCTGATATTCAAGACCTGCACGTATGACCTCTAACGCTTTTACATATAACCTTTTGCATTATATATGTTATTTGTTTCCAATGACATGTCCAATTGACTCTATTTATACCAGACATTGTGCAGACGTTGTGGCTTTGAAACAAAGGAGGATCATGATGTATTATGTAGTTATAGTTGTGCTTGCATGGCTTTGCATCTTGCAAATGCAAGGTAGTAATTATATAAGGCAACAACGCAGCGCTGTCCAAAATAATCATCAGCAAATGTAATCATAAGTATAAATAAACTTGACTTATTACTATGAGCTCTAGTATTACAATGCACTGCAGCTCTGCGTGTTCATTTATTGCATTAGTTTTACATTATTAATTTTTCCTGCCCCCTTGGCAGGTCCCTCCCACTGTTGACTCCTTGGCTACAGCCTTGTGAAAATGCATCGACTTTATACTTGTATTTTGCAAAATTAAAATGGTAATGCTAATGTACATCGACAAACATAAGCAGGTTCCCTGTGGACAAACAATATGTGACATTATCTCATTTAACATACAATAAACAACAGAGACAAGAGTACGAACAGCTCAAAATTTTATTCATCATTTATCTCAAAGTAATCACAATTACAAATTTAAATAGAAGGACTAACAATAGCTTAAAATATACAGAGGACTTGGCTTTACAATCTTTTATTTCACTCAAATTTCCTTAAACAAAAAGTGTGCTGTAATAGTAACATTAAAATATTTCAACAGTATAATGTGGGACAGGTAAACAGCTTCATGATAGCAGTCATTTTACACTCAAAAAAAAAAAAAAGAATCAAACCATTACTACACGGTTTAAAAGAACGGATGCTGTAAATCATTTATGAAAGAAAGGGCTTTTTTTGCTCAAAAAATATCCACCAGTGAATTCAGACATCTACTATATACATTTATTTTACAATGACAGACGACACAGTCACTCAGTGTAACCACTGAAAGCAGCCTCATGTCTGTCTTTGTTCTTTGGGCTGATCTGAGTTTGGAAGACGTGTGATTTGACTTTGTCCTAACCCCAAAATATGAGCTTTTTGTTTGTTCTGCGCATGTAATAATATCTGAGTATTATATCATTTTGTGCGTACTTTGCCATCGTTGCAAACAGCTTAAACTCCTAAATTCACATTCACACTGTTTGACATTTTCAATTTCAATGTCAGAAATACATTTTTCTTTACTGAGAGTCATCTTGTTCCTCACTGACAGCATTCACAGAGAACCCTGAGTGCAGCACAGCAGTTAAAGGTTTATACTGGTGGCTGTACAGTGTAGTAAAATGTGAGGTTCCCTTGCTGGCAAGCTGGCTGCAACATCACACAGTGCAAGTAATTCTTTTCCAGATCACAGCTCGCCACAGGCTGTCATGAAACAGCACAGACAGAGTGATAAAAACAGTTTAATAGTAAAATGTTAACAAGGTTTAGCTGTGACCAAAAATGAAAATTATTATTATGCCTTTCTTCTGCTAACCACATGTTTGTTTTTTGGGTATTTACTTTAGTTTTTTCTCGTAGCACTCTCATCATGACTTAACTAAAACACGCTTGTGTTGGTGTGGAAGACTGAATGACATCATCCAAGGTTCCGGTGCGCTTTATGAACATGGTCCATCATTATGGTACTGCCATTTATTTCCTTTATAGCTACCTGCAGTATGCTCAGGAGTAGAAAGTAAGCACACTCTTGTGGTTGCCTCTAATGAGCAGGGTGGGTGGAAGGTCTTTCGTCAGAACGTCCAGCCAGGCCATGTAGAGGAAATCAGAGACAGACTCCTTACGAGCAATGGGCATGCTCCTGCAGAGGGGGGAGTGAGGGTACAGAGAGTTTGTTAGACAGTTTCTTCAGAGCTTGGCAGGTTAATGTTATTCAGGGAACAGCTGGTTGTACTTACACAATGATCAGATTGGCTGATTTGGAATTTTCCTGAAGCAGCTCATTCAGTCGTACCTGGAGGCTGGTCTGTAAAACAGCAACAGTTTGTTGTTACCAGTGAATTTCAACCTGATTCTGCTGTTGAACACACACCTTCTCCAAACCAATCTAATTATGTCAATGCTGTATATAAAGTCTTAAAGGGACAGCTCACCTGAAAATTAAAAGTTCAGATTTCCCCTTTTACCTGCAGTGCTGTTTCTCAATCTAGATTGTTGTGGTGTGTGTTGCCAAGTGTCGCAAATATCAGCCGTAGATAATGTTACGATTAATGGCCAAATATAATGGAATTAGATGGCACCCAGTTTGTGGTGCTCAAAGCACCAAAAACTACATTTGAAAACCTCCACAGGTGTGATACTCCGTCAAGATTATGCTCATGTGTTTGTGTCCATTTCCTGTTTTATTTTGAAATGTGTTCTCATTGTGCTTTCCCGCCTTTGTTAATCACCTCATGTGTTTCACCTGTGCCTCGTCCCTCTCACCTGTGTGCAGTTAGTAATCAACCCTTGTGTATTTAAAGCCCAGTGTTTCCCTCATTCAGTTGCCAGATTGTCATTGTCAGTCTAGTGTGTTCATGCTTTCCAGTCTTTCCTTTGTGTTTGATTCTGCTTGGGTTTATGGACTTTGCTTTTTGTGTGATTTCCCTGAATGGGCTTTTCTGCCTTCGCTAACCACCTTTACATGTTTAAACCGTGACCTCCTACGTAAAGATTTGGATTGGTGTTTTGTGAGTCCCAGTTTTGTACTAGATTGTTACACAAGGCAATGTCTCTCTCCAGAAATCATGACAGAGTTACTCGATAATCCACAGACCTTGTTGTGAGCACTTTAATGTATAAGCTGTTTTCTATCTACCAAACTACATCCGCCGACAGACTCACCACGCAGAGGGAAGCATGTATCTACTTACGGGCCATAGACTGTATAAAATAAAGGACGTAGCTATTGTGACGTCACCCATTGGTTCTTGGACTCCCATTCTGAAGCCTCGAGTTCAGCATTTTGGCTGTCGCTATCTTGTTTTTTTTGGAGCCAGAAATGATCATATTTGGATGAGAGGGTGGAGCTTTGGAGGAGCGAGGAGTGGATCAGACAGTCTAACACTGTTTGCGTAACTTTAAGCTTTAATAAAATGTAAATATGTTGGTCAAATAAAAATTCACCCTCCATACAGTTATCATAAATGGGAAAATTATCTATAGAGACCAAAACCACATTTTCTGATCAGCTGTAAACGTGTTTATTTCTGCTTTAAAGTGGGCATTTTAACAGAGGGGTCTCTACTACTCAAGTGGCCATTTGAGGAACTGCACGTGGCACTTCCACATTGGCTTCATTTTTCAGGCCCCGAGGTTGCTGCTTGTCATTGCCACTGATCATCGTGCTTGTGACAGTGCAAGATGTAAACATTAATGGCGTCCTCCTCAGCTGAGCTGCAATGTTAGCTAGCTCAGTGGTGCTAGGAGAGCTAGCAGGAGATGCACGCTTCGTTTTGTTGAGTGATATAGTCAGCAGGTGTAGTTCAGTAGAAAGAAAATAACTGCTCACAATAAGGTCAAAGATTCACACTAAAATAATCTAGACTGTTAATAGCACTACAGGAAAGAGGACAAATATGTATTTTGATTTTGGGATTTTGGGATGAACTGTCCCTTAAACTCAGAGTCAGTGGTTTTACCTTCTCCTCAAAGGAGCTCAGCTCTTCATCAGTGATTTTCCAGGGGTGCTGTTTCCGCATGGCTTCAGCCTGCGCAGCGTCTTTAGACCCCTCATGCAGACAGAAAGGCTCAATCATGTCCTCTAACTTCTTCAGGCTGGAGGAAAGCAAATAAGAACATGAGCTGACTCTTTTTTTATTGTTTAATATGCAGATACTATGGGGTGATTACATTTTACTATCACTGTAGCACCATCTGCTCTGCTGTCACTGTTAGAGCTGCAGAAATGCAATTACCTGCTAGTGCTGGGAGGGACATGGATGTCATCAATGACGTTGATGTCAGTGCAGTTAATTCTGAATTTGTGCAACAGAGACTTCATCCTGCAAGACAGATTATTACACACTGATTAACTTTCATATTAATGTTGGTAATAGTTTTCAGTTAATGCCAAATAACATCTCCTGTAAATAAATGGATGTTGTTGCCTCATGAATTTTCATATCTGGATATTCCAATTAATTTCCCCAATCTATCTTCCACCCATTAAGCTAAAAGTAATATTAAATTAATTCATTTATTTATTTATTTTAACTCACTCCTCTTTATCCAGATCAGCACGTCCAGGCTGCCCGGCGATGAAGATCCTTAATTTACAGTCTTTCCACTTCTTCCTGGTGGTGAGGATGTAGGGGAGCAGCAAGGTGAGGCCTGAGAGAGATGAAATGCATTTTATTGTATTGAAAAAAAAAAACAATTAATCCAGCTGGCTTTATTGTACAAAAAATGCATCTTTGTATTTCAGATTTGCTGAAGTGGTTAAGTTGTTGTGCTTGTCAGTTTATCTGAGTGTCATCAGGAGATCTCAAACTCTTATTAAGCACTCCCATGACTTCCAGATCAGGCGATTTAGTTTAGTTTATTTGTTTAAACATGTGCAAAAAGGGTACATAAGCAACAGAAATGTGATGGAAAGGTGCAAAAATCCTCAGGGGGGATTGATCAAAGCACTCTCCACGGTTTACAAGGATAGTAAAGGGAGATAAAAGATAAGATTGCACACAGTAGCAGACATCCATATATGCATGTACCCAAATTAAAACATAAAATTAAAATCATTAATTATTAGTGGGCAGTTTTCACAGACAATCCATATTGTAACACTGGGGAGACAAAAACAAACCTTTAACGGCTTTCTTTAATTGTGCAGGTGCTAATTTGAAAATATGAGATGGCAGAGCATTTTATATCACCGCTGTAAACTAAACCAACTGCGACTGAGGTTCAACAGATAGGACGCCGGAGTTTATGGTTATATCCAGTGGTGTAATGTAATGAATACTTGAGTATTTCTTGGGAGTGTCTGTAATTTACTTTTAGTTTTTATATTTCTGTAAACTTTCACTTTTACTCCACTACATTTCCTAAAAAAAATATATGATTTTAAGCATTTTGCTCCAGTTTTACTCCACTGTTTTTTGTATTTCTATGCCCTAAGCATTTTCTTTACTTTGTCACTTCAAAATACTTTGAGTATTTCAAATCAGTGGTCCTAGCTTGCATGTTAGATTATAGGTTAATCATATAAGGGTGAGTGCAAACAAGTGCTCTCAAAGGTGCAGTTAAGTTTGGATTTCCAGTCAAGCCCTGGCAGCATGTCAGATTAGATGCTATGCTATATGCTAGCTACTACCTGCCACTCAACAATGAGACACGCTTAATGATAAAAGCAGAACATGGCGTCCCACAGCAGAGAGGGCGAGTAATGATTTAGGGAGATAAAGATTTGTGACAGTGACACTGCAGCGTGTCAGCCCTGTAGGTCAAAGGTTTTCTTTATATCCTTTACGTTGTGATGACGACCTTGTTTTCTTCATGTGTAATGTACGCTCCATTTTTAAGGCGGTGTACATGTTAAGCAAAAATTAACTGCATAATCTCCATAATTCTGACAGCTTGCTTTTTTGTTACCAGCATTTACTTGTACTTTTATTCTCAATACTTAAGTACATTTAATATCACGAGATTCCTTTTGATACTTAAGCTCAGTAAATATCAGATACTTTCAGACTTTTACTTAAGTAATACTCATCACTTACTTTAAATTCCACTTAAGTATTCTAAGGTAAGAAATCTGTACTTTTATTCACGTATGGCTTTCAGGTACTTCATCCATTACTGGTTATTTCAGGTAGAATAATTACAAAATTGATGACTGATGAAAATATTAGGGAAGGGTCCTGTTTCCGCCAGGACAATGTATACATAGAGAGCAATCTGTAGTTGATTGATTTGATAAACACTGATGATGTCTAACTGGAGAAACAACGGTTGAGAAGAATGAGTTTCATGTGAACAGTTGATTCTGAGTGCTCGTTTCTGAAGACGAAAGATTGGGGGAAGTAGACTAAGGTACAGTAATATATCAATGGATAATCCAAAGAGTGGTATAGAAGAGTGTTTTCCCAAAATACCAACACTCATTAAGTTGTACACTTAAAATTTGTGTTGACTGCACTTTTGAAATAGTAGTATCATTATTTTTTTTATATTCAAAGACTGACTATCGTTCCCCAGCCAAATGCTAGTATTAATTAGTATTGTCAGGTAACACATCAGGAGACCTGATTGCAAATGTCCTGATTATATTTTAAAAGGACTGTTTCGTGCTGATTGTAATGTGCTTGCACTGAAAACGTTTTCCTGTTTTAGTTTTAGTGTTCAGGCGCTATTTGCTTCGCTCAATCAGTTTCTTTAATCTGCAGGTTGTCTGCATTAGTATCAAGGAGGACGTGATGTGTCTCTGTGCACGTATCTGTTACAGTCTTTATGGCGAGATACATAAGAGGAGGCCGCCTCGGGGAACCAACACCTACCTCCATCGTCAAACAGCCACCACACATCAATGGTGCCTTTAGGCTGTTTCTTCTGGAACTGAGCACTGGCCTCCAACAGCTTCTCATTCATCTTAGCAACCTGCGGGGGCGGAGGGCCGCACACTGACACTGAGAGAGGGAGAGAAAAAGATGCGAGAAATGAGAAGTGGATGAGGGAGAGGAACAGTAGGAGGGAATCTAATTCATTGACGGAGCGTGGAGAGTTAAGTTGGATGGGAAAAGTAGCGCAAATCAACATTAAGAGCCGACTCTACATCGGAGAGAACAGCCATCTCTCAGGTTTAATGTTCCAATGAGTGGGGTCCAGATCGCATAGCATCGCGGTCTTGCCAGGATGCAGCTCAGTGGTGTGTGTATGTGTGTGTGCGATGTGGAGATAGAGACGGATCGAGCGAGTGGCTGCAAGCACCCTCTGCTGTCTGGGTTAAAGGGCTGCTCTTAAGGGATGCTCTTCAAACTGGAACGAAAGGGACCATATTATTGGATTACACCCTCAGAGACATCTTTAGTGGGAGCGCTTGATTCAATTATATCTCAATGGGAGTGTGGAGAAGTTTCCAAAAAATAAAAGAACGATGTGTGCCATGGAACTTCTTTTGTTAAATGTATGTTATCTCAGCGGAGTAGAGTGAGATAGATAACTCCTCTCCCCACATATTTAAAGATCACAGTCGTCTTTTGATGCAACCTTTGCTTTACATAGCTTAGATCGAAGCCTCTCTGAAATGTCAGGTAAGATTTGAACAGAGAGAAGTAACATCAAAAGAGCGCGGTACCTCTGGTCGTGAGCACTTGCTGGGAGGATTTCCTGGACTTCCTGAACAGTCCTCTTGATTTCCCTCCATTCTGCATCATGTCATTGTCCAGTGCCTGTTGCTCCCTCGCTGCCTTTAGCATCTCCTCTGAAAGACAGAATTAGATATCCAGTTTATGATAAATACGTAGTCAGTGCGAACAGAGCCGGGCCTAACACATTACACGCCCGAGTCAAGCTTTCCCTGCGTACCCTGACGGCTTTTGTCTTTTCATTCTCCAAAGGTTTGGACTCAAATCAGACTCATGTCACAAAGTTAATGACTGTAGACTCGACTTGATAGAATTAAAGATGATTTAAGACTTGCAACTTGACCTGGACTGTAACACCAGTGGCTCATGACTTTACTTGAAATCCAGCCTTTTGACTTGAAAATACTTGGTACCTTCCCCCAAACCCAAAGATTAAAAAGTATATTCTTTAAAAAGTCTGCTATGAATCGTTTTATTTTTCCTGAATCAACTAACGTTAACGCTGTTCATTCTGATAAAGTCGACACTTAATTAAACAGATGATCCACTTAGTTAGAACCAATCCAACAGCATCAAATCAAGTTGCAGGAGCGAATCATGAAGAACTAACGTTACGCTAATGAGCAGCAGTTGGAAGAAACAATTTGTTTGCGTACAAAAACTATGCAGTGGTCAGTAAAAAACAAATTGCAGTATGCAAAATCCACAGTTAAAAAATTATATAGACGCAAAATCTTCCAACGAACCTGTTTTAACATTTTCATCCACATTTTAAAAGCATTCGTGATTTTTTTTATTTTATATATAATCACTCTGTTGTTAAAATGGTGTTGCATTTGGTGAAGCACACAATATATTTTGGTTTGGTTTGGGACTTGAACCTCAAAGTTTAGGGCTTGGGACTTGCCTGTCTTGACTTGGGCCTTGAGTGCAAAGACTTGAGATGTACTCATGGCTTGCAAAACAATGACTTGGTCCTACCTCGATAATTTTCTCTTACTTAAATGCTCTCTGCCCCTTTTAGTTGTGTCCACACTGCTAGGACTATACACAACCTACAACCTTTAAATTAAGTGTACTTCGCCCCTTCTGCATTATGTCCCTCTATTGTTGTTGTTCTCTGCTGTAAAGCGTCTTTGAGTATCCTGGAAAGTGCTACATAAATCCAATGTATTATTATTATTGTTGTTATTATTATTAAATGACTGTAGTTCATAGAAAATGTGAATGTCGATTGTGACCTTTTCCTTACGTACAGAAGCCAGATGTTAGCGGGTATTCGTGGGTTTTTATGTGCAGTGGGAAAGCAGCTATAGGCAGCAATAGCAACCGCCATTTTTAGAAACTTGTTAGCCATTTAAACAACAGACAACACAAAACACAAACAAGAGCTCATGACAAAAAAACAGAAGAAAACACGGACAAATGGACCAGGCTTTACTGAGAATATATGCAAAGGTGTAAATATAACAATCAAGGTGACTTTGACTCGTCAAACTGAAAGTGACGTTGCTATACCAGCTGACATACTCATCACTCCAGTGTTCCTATTGGTGGTGCGAATGCAAACAGAAAAAAAGCTCCTCCGTGGGCAGTTTCTCTCAGGGAGTTTCCATAACTGTCTGGTTTGATAACACCTAATGCTTTAGCATATTCTGACTGTCATGATCACTCACTGATGAACACATAAGATGAACTGCGTTGCCAGGACCAGATGTGGAACCTCCTCTACAGACTGAGCGTTAGCATTAGATCTTTGAATCATTTTCCCTTTATGTAGTATGTGTCACATTACTGAGGATTATCTTTGTTATTGTAAATACTTCTACAGAGGCACAGCTGTAAACTGGCAGTTATTTTAGCATCTTATCTGTTAACTACCTGACCTTTAGAAATACTCTGTAATCTACAGAACAAAGTGCCCTGGCTTATCACTGTTATTTTATTATAGTCAGTTACTGTGGGTTGTTGTGAGAATAAAACTTCAGCAGCAGCAGTGCAGTTGTCTTTTGTTCCTTTAGGTAGTTTAAAACAGTCAAACTCGATTTGAAGTCAGTTCCGGTCGACTGCTGCTCTCTCAGGCTCCATAATATCTTAAAACACATTTACAAATTTCTTCTTTCATATTTTTCTGCTATGTTGTATCAGTGTTTGCTGCTTTATTTATTCCATGCCGCTGTTTAGAGGCCACTTATTTCTTGTTTTTGTGTTTCACTCTAAGCTACATTTGTGCAGCTTGCTTGAAAACTACTTTAAAAACATAACTGTCATACTGATGCAGGCATTCCTGCAGATTAAAGCACATAGCCCAAAGAAGTTTTTATACTGACCTTCGGATTCGACAATGTGCGACACATCAAGTCCCTCGTTCATCCTCAGAACCACTGTCCCATACTCAAAGTCAAACGCATCACTGCCATAAAAGAATAGAGAATGAGGACAGCGGTTCAACACAAAGATCTGCTGTCTGTGTTTAATTTTCGGGTACATCATTTTCATGTGTGCTTATTTGTGACTTACTGCAGTATTCCCACATAAGTCTGCACTGCCTCCGCACCCACAGTCCTCCAGTTTTTCTTGAAGCCCATCATTAATGTGTTAGGCTTCATACGGCCAAGACCAGAAGCCTGTAGGGAAAAGCACGACACTTACAGCATAAAGATAAAACCCCAAATCAGTTCACTGAAGCAACACAGGCACAATGTTACCCAGAGGTTGTAAAACCTGGAGTCTTCATTAACTGAAGGAAAAAAAAACCACCAAAAATTTTCAAAATGTCCCACACAAGAAGGCTGTGAAGCTGTTTTACTGCCAAAAATTATGACCACAACACTCAGCAGATCTCACTTTGTCTGCAGGGACACATCCAATGCAGTGTTAATCAATTATAGCTTTTAATCTGCTGTGCTGTTTGAAGTAAGCAATCCTGACAATGAACCGAGGCCTTATCTCCAAAGTGCGATAGCCGGAGCCATAAGACTGTTTTCCTGCTCCTCATTAACTCTCTCCTCTTCTTCCTCCTGCACTAATGTCCTGGCCAGATCCTTAAGACAAGTCCAGGCTGGAGTCATAACACAGCAATAGATACCTGCTGTTGTGAGGGTGAAACGGGTCAATAAAACCTGTTTCTGCAATGTTTAAATGTGCCGTCTCCGTCTGATCAAAACTCGCAGGTTATACATTAATCGGATGGATTTTTCTGGGTTAGCAGGTTTATTTGTTTTCTTTTTCTTTTCAGCTGAAGAAATCCGTCGTAAATCATGACCACACTGACCTGCAGCAGGCTCTCGGCCCCTTCCCTGAAGCTGTCACAGGCCACAGCAGCGTAAAATGCCTTGCGTTTGGTCTTCCTAAGCCACAGCTGGTTCTTCTCCATGCCAGCATTCATCTCTTCGAGGGCCTCTGACCTCGGGCCCTGGAGAGATCACAACATACAGCTGTGTGTGAGTGGAACTGTTTGTGTGGGTGTGTGTGAGACAGAAAGAGAGGGAAACACAGCTTTTTCATATTCAGGAGACACGACTGACCCTAAACTTTAGTCTTAGGTATCCAGACAGTTGGCATTTCCCTCATCCCTGCTTGATATTTGCGTGAATATCCACGGCATGTGAAGTCTGCACTTTGCACAATTTAAATTCGCTTGATGTGCAAATCTTGATTTAAATAGAATGTTGGTATTTAAATACATGCTGCCTTTTTAATATCCATGCTTTTACATTTGCAGTTAATGAGATAATGATGTAAACTTACCACAAACACTTCACAGGTGAGACAGAGTCCATAGTTCTTAGTGAAGGAGTGAGCCAGGTGCAGGAGAGCTGGTCTGGCTCGTGCTGAACCAGTCAGTGTTAAGATCTGAGGCCTGAGAAAGAAACACGAGTGTGTTATAATGTCCCTCGGTTTAATTAGGATTCTGAAAATGTCCTTTGATTTTAAGGTTTCAGATTTTTTTTCATGCCATAGTGTTAAAGGAATACTTCACCCCCCAAGTGATCATTTGTATATCAATCACTCACCTTTTGCTGCGTTGAATTTGTGAACAATGATTTTGTCCACAATGAACGAAGAAAAATAAAGACAATTCTTGATGGATTGATGTCATAGGGGTTGTAGGAGCCAGAATGTGTATTTAACTCTCATTGTTTATTATTTGTTTAGGCTGCACATGTTGTTTTGGTCACTTTCACTTCCAGGAGTAATTGGCACAGGTGTGGGTGTGGTTTCACGTTAATTTACCTGTTCATTCATTGGCTTGGCGGCTTTTTAGACAAAGAGGAGTTTTGGCTTCGATATTTTCTGTTGACTGTAATCACATAACGCAATCGCATAATCACATCACATAATATTTCATTTCATCTTATTTTGCCTTAGTAATCTCAGTTGTTTGTTTAATAAACCACTATAAACGCATCTTTGGACTTCAGTACGGATTTCTTTGAACGAGTCACAGCCTCTTAGCGGCTCTTTTCACTAGGCTCGTTCGAGATGATGGAAGCTGCTGGACTACCACTGCCTCGATCAGCTAGTTTGTATGTTATTGTGTGACTTTGCTGAATCTGAACCCTTTCAAATACCAGAGTCACACACTGACACTACCTAACTAATGAAGGCAGCAGCAGACCAGCAGCTTCCGTTTTCAGTGAAGCAAAATTACTGTTTTTGTCAGTGGAGTCTGTTTTTAAAGAGAAGAGAACAAAAATGTTTGGGAGGTACTGAACTGGGTTATACTGCGGGTATTGTTTAAGAGTTTGTACACATACTGTCGCAGCTCAAGTTTCTTGGGTTATGTTTGTTTTGTTTTTTTATTTAATTTATTCATGTTGCTTCCTGTTTTACTTTTAAACTCGCTTCTTCTCTCGTTTGAGATCACTTCACTTCCTGCCCCGTGTGTTCTCCCTCCCTTTTGCTGACTTCACCTGTGTCTGATTGTCTGTCCCGCCCTGATTAGCCTCACCTGTGTCTCATTATCCTTCTCCTCCCCTGAGTATTTAGGGTGTGTCTTGTTTTCTTTCAGTGCCAGTTTATCTTAGCTCCTTGTGGGTCTAGCGTTCCAGCCTTTTGTTTCCCAGTGTCCTTTTCTTGTTTTTTTTGGATGTAGTTCATTAATTGACTCTGCCTCTGCCTTATCCCTGTTGGATTTGTTTGCCTTTACTTATAGTCCTTCTGTGTACCGAACCAACCTTTTGACCAGTAAAGACTGTGTTATTTTACCTGAACTGTCTTGCGATTGAGTCCACTATCACCTGGTTCACCAGTTGTTATACATATGATGTATTGATTTAGCTTTGCCGTGTTACACAAAGACCCTTATAACATAAATTCATTAAGAACTTTCTCCATTTTTGGATCATTCGTTCACCGTGGAGTCATGCAAGAAAAACAAACTTTGCTTCACAGGGTGAGTAACTAGCATACAAAGCATCCTTTTGTGGGTGTAGTATTCCTTTAGTTTTGTAAAAGTCATATTGTTTTGAATATTTTCACCCACAGTGATGCAATGCAGATTTTTACCTGAAGTTCTTGACGTGATCCTCGACACCAGACAGAGACAGAGCGTTGCTGACCGCACTCACAAATGTCACAGCCTGCGTGGATGAACCCCAGTTCACATCTGGAGAGAAAGTAAGAGTCCTAACATGTTAGTTCATGCAGGGATTGTGAATGTACCCCCAAACATGCAAACATGTACACGCAGCTTACCTGGCTTCTTGACAGTGACATATATGTAAAGGAGGATTTCAATGCCGTATGTGAGTAGAGCAGCCCACCAGTTGATGACAAACATAACAACACAGCAGAGCAATGCGCCCAACAGGGACAGCCACATGTTGTAGTATTTATATGCTGGTCTCCAACCTGGGAAAAGTGTAAGAGAAGACAGTCCATATCTAGTAACTGCAGAATGTCGGACAAGTGATGGGAAACAGACTGTGCAGACAAAAAAATTCCATTTACAGTGACATTTAGTGTTGAGTATTTAAATCTTATTTTAAATAAAAAATAAATCGAAATCTAATTATCTGATGCAACTCAGTTTGTCCTGGGGAATGTTTTTAAAGCTGGTGTTTTTAGTGACCTTGTTTTAAAATATTTCTGGGTGCTTATACATTATTCCTGAAAAGAAACCTGAGAACAACCTGAATTACTCCAGCCTTCAGGCAGAATTGTTCATTTATAAGCTACTAGCTTTGCCTGTAGAGACCCACCTGGAGACTTGGCGTAGGATGCATGGAAGCAGGAGAAGTTGATGAGAGCGTATGATGCCAGGAAGAAGTTTGAGATGATAGGAGCGATGGTGTTGAGATCACCTACAGAGACATATAAATAGAATAGAAATTCATCTTACAGTAAATGCAAAAACGTTTAAGTCAGTTTCATATTTGTTCATTTAAAGCCTAAAATAAGATTTTAGTCGCTGTAAAGGTGTTAAAATCATATGTCTAAACCATAATTCGACAACTGAACTGACCGATGAGAATGAATCCCACAGAAATAATGAATGTGAGGACGTAGCCACGGATTGGCTCGTTGTTCTTGCCATATCCTTTGGCAAAGAAGTGCAGGATCTTGTAGATGTTGTCTTTACACAGTGCCTGAGAAGAGACAGAGCTTCAGTTAGAATATATTTTCTTGGATTCCCATTGGTAGCTACATGGGTAGCAACTATTCTTCTTGGGGTCCACACAAAAAATACAACAATGAATAACATGCATGGACATTCAACAACAAAAACCACGTAGACCTACGTCTCCAAAATCCAGATTTCCCTTTAACTCACCCCACACCTCTGGAAAAGCTCTTTTTCATGAATGAGACTGATCTTTTCTGAGGCTGTTTCATCTGAGACCTTTTTTTTCTGAGGCCGTTTCGTCTGAGACCTTCTTTTCTGAGGCCATTTCGTCTGAGGTCGTTTCATCTGAAGTTTTCCTGAGACCTGATGCTTTTTCATCTAAGGTCTGACATTACACTCTGACACCTGAGGATGTCCTGAAATGGACACCGCAGTCTAGATCCACCCATACCTTTACCAAACCTCCACAACTTCAATGGAAAATCACGCCAACATCAGTGATAATGACTCATAAAATAACCACAGAAAACAAGAAATGGAGAAAAAAATTGAGCAAACCAAAACTCTGTTTCTATCAAGAAGGCACTCAGAGGTGCAAAATAGAATAGAGTAAACATAATACAGCTACACACCAGACGACAGCTGACAGGTTGCTAATTTCTTTTATTATCTTAAAATAGTCATTGTGTTTTGTTTTTTTAAAATGACCTATGTTGGAAGACTTTTTTCAGGGAGCATGGTAGCATATTTTACTGAGTGCTAGCTCTGTATAGAATTGTTTTCTTCATTGCACTAGTTTTAGGTGCAGATTCTACTACATGACCTTGTGTTACCTGATCGGTAGTATGACAGTGTCTGCTTTGAAATCTTGTGAAATCTTTGAGAGCATGCTTTTAAGTCTGGCCAAAGTACAAATGTTACGAGAAAAGACCAGGAGATTGCTTACAAATCTGTCCTCCACAGGAGTTAAGAGCAACAGTGTGGTTGTACTTCAGCAGAGAGTTCCTCTAAAACTTAACATTGCCATTGCAAGTTGTATTTAGAAAAAATATGGTGGGTGTCTAACCTGGAAGACTTTAGGAGCACTAACAAGAGACGCCAGGGCTGATGACAGGGTGGCTGAGAACGTTCCAGCAATGATGAGCGGACCATACCCAGAAACCAGGGTCATCACCTGAGCCAGAGATGAGGACAGGAAAGCGTTAGAGATGAAAAAAATAGAGCTCCTTTTCATGTGTTGATTAGAGTTTAAAAGGCTGTGTACCTGATTGTCGTTCATCAAGCCATATTCGCAAGTTTTTACTGCGCAGGAAGAGAAGTCATAGCCGAGCTCACAAGCAGCCGCTGCAGTGCCATTACATGGGATTGCAAATGTACTGTTAATGAAGTCAGTCACGTTTCCTGTGGCGTCACGGACAACACAGGCAGCTGACCAATGAGAGAGAGGAACAGATGCATTGCTTAGGAGTTTTTTTTTTTAAGTCCAACGACCAACCTTACAGAAAATATTCCAGTGTTTGTAAATGTTGTAAAGACGAAGGCACAAATGTTTTTCTTTGGAGTTACACTTAATGAATTACTGTACTTACAGACACAAAGGGCCACGCCCAGGTAGGTGAGTCCAGTGATCAGGATGGCGAGTAAGGTACCTTTAGGTATGGCTGCCTGAGCATCCTGTTCACAAAACATTTGTGTTTGAACATGCCATATTCCAGGCAGTGTTGTGATGATACTGGAGCGTCTAACGTTGATACAACAACTTGAAAAGAACTTCTATTTGATACCATGTTCAGTACCATGGTGAAAAAATCAACATTGAGGGCATACAGCTTTAAATTTTTATTAAAAGTTAAATTTATTATGACATTGTTGACTTTTCTGTGTTTGGTTAGTAGCAGAGAACAGCAGAATGACTGTAAACATTAACAATAAGAGAGAGCAAGCAAGTGCTCCTGATACTGCAGAAAATGAGCACTGAAACCATTTTAGATATTCAGAGTCAATATGTATCGATAAATCGATATGATTTTTTTTACAACACTTCTATGAAGAAAACAGTTTCTGTGATAAAGATAATATTTTTAAAAAATGTAAATTATTAAATACAGTAAACATTTTTGATACCATCACGTGATTCAGAGAATAACAAGTATAAAAATGCAGTGGTTTCTTTATTTATTTTTATCACCTAAAGCCTTTTGTTAAGAAACCTATGTACCACAGCAGCTACTGATTCCCATGCATGGTTCTTACCCGCAAGTCGCCAGAGATGTTGGCTCCTGCTAGGATCCCGGTTGCAGCAGGGAAAAAGACGGCAAACACTGAAAAAAAATTCTGATTCTCTCTAAAATCTGGAGGGAAATTCTCTAAGAAGATTTTCGCTGTGGGAGAGGGAAGAAAAATGAAAAGGGAGGAGGAATGTTAGGAGTCAAATCTCCAATTTTTGAAGTGAAATCAATGTATTTTTGCAATGAGGATGTGCATAGGTTTAATGAGCGTGTCTTACAGTCATAGTTGAAGATGCCTTGGGTTTTCTGACTCTCAGTTGCAGGAATGAATGTTCCTACGATTACATTCACTATGGCCACCAGCAAGATAACAAGCAGGATAATCTGTGCCTGTGTGGACAAAAGAATGAAACGGATTTAAGTGGGATGTTTTACCACAATAAGACCAGATGATTGGCATGCAGCCAGCATGATGTTTATCTCTCACCTTGGCCTCCCATTCCATGCCAGCAACTGATATTGCCAACAGCAACACCACAGTAATACAGCCAACGATTCTGATGTCATTGAGTTCATCGACCATGATGGCATTGTTATCCTGAGTGTGGCAGAAGGGACAGGAGACACATGGATAAGTGTGTTGTAAAATATGGTGGATATTTTTTTATTATTATAAGACTGGACATCCCAGGTAGACAGGGTAAAAATTTAAATCACCATGAAAAATTCCCAATTGATTACTTACATTAAGTAAGCCAGTATTTTTGTGTGTGTGTGTGTGTGTGTGTGTGTGTGTGTGTGTGTGTGTGTGTGTGTGTGTGTGTGTTACATGTTTTCTGAGATGTTATGTTTAATATGCAAATGAGGCATGATCTAATTAAATCTGCACAAATTTGCACACATTTCCAGAACAAAAATCTGTACATTGAATGAAGCTAAGGTCAAAATTCTAGTTTCATTTTGTCGACGTGTTAGGAAACAAAGTTTTAACCATGTGAATTATGGATTTCACTTTATTATTACTCCATTAATCAGAAAATGCTGTCAACAGCCATTTAAAAAAATCAATTTTTGCCATGTTTTTGGGAATTAAATGTTACATAAATCAGGGTATGAATGAGGAGTGTCTGACCTACAGTTGTGTTGAGGTGAAATACAGAGCGTGTCGTAGTTCAGGATTCATGTCATTGCCTTATTCTTGCAACTGAGAAATCTAAGCTCGCCACAACATGTTTTTGTAGTTTAACTGAATTTTAAAAAATGTTGTAAAATGTGTACTCAAATGTTTTATGGTTATATGACAGAATTAAATACTCAAACAATAACAAAAAAAGTCATGTGAAACCCTGTCAGGCAAGGCTCATGTGACACATTTGTTTACTGTCTGGTGTACTTCAATTTTTTGTGTTACTGCATTGTACTGAGCTATAAGCTTTGAGTGCAAGCTGTTCCCCCCAAAAAAACAGTACAGTCACCTCAGGATTACAACGTCACACACCTTGAGCAATTCGACCACGGTCTCAGCAAATCCCACCACATACATGGCTACAGCCACTGCATTGGCGAAGGCGAAAATTAGACCAATCGACCCGCCAAACTCTGGTCCCAAACTGCGAGATATCAAGTAGTAGGCTCCTCCTGAAAGCACAAAATGAAGCACACACATACGTAACGGTGGTGGATGATTAATCACCACATCACTGATTCATTGATTTGATGTCGGGACAAGTTGAAGTCTCTGTAAAACAGAGAGAGGGCTTCGAGAGGTGACACTCAGGTGCAGTTTTGAGCCTTGTGTCTTTATCTGCACAAGCTGCCCTCCTGGTCATTCCATTCTCTCAGTAAAAGATTTTATGTCAGGGTGAGTGTCTGTGTTATCTCGGGCTATATACATTTATAAATAATGTTTAAACTGTTGGAGCCTGCTGCAGTGGCTCTTTGTGAGTATCTGATGTGAGTGAAATGCCCGCTTGAAAGGTTTGTGAATGTTCTGATCATGCTGGTTGACGATCTTACCTCCTCTGACCACACCATTGGTGCAGATGGCAGACATGGAAAGGCCAGTGATGGTGGTGACCACACAGCTGAGAACAATAATCACAGTTCCCAGACCTGAAATGCACACATACGGAATATAACGGCTCAAAATAATTGTTTTCCAACTATAACTCACTCAGGCATTATATTTAAGTGGTCAGTCATAAAACATTCTGATTGTGAAATGAAACTTCCTCCCCACAGTCACCTTTAAACACACTAAGTGTCAACGTCCCAGAGGAGCCCGGAGGCTATAAGTTACAGCCGTCTGCTGTACCTGCTCTGCCTACCGCCTGCAGCTTTTTTTCTGCTTCTCAAAACCATTTAGTTACGCCGCCTGAACAAAAGCTGCTGCCGATCGATAGGTTCTTAAGCAATGAACACACTCATGAAGCCATTGACACAGTTTCCCCATTCTCCCTGCTTCTCACACACACTAACAGACGGAGGTTTGGCTCTCAGACTAGACCTTCAGCAAGTTTAGATCATTATGGGACCTCAGAAAGGCCTGTTCAGTTGAATCTGTCCCAATTCAATCACTCACTGCTAATGAGTGGAGGACTGTAATCCTTTAATTGTCTCTAGTTCCTAGAATCACTGGTAACAGCACCCTCATTTCTCAAAACAGAGACATGTGGGATCTGTCTGCTGTTGCTCCAGATAACATTAGAAACCTGAAAATAACCCGTTTCACCTGGGGGAATCCTCTTTGGGTTCACCGATGGTTGATAATGCTTTATTTAAAGCCCTGCATTAAAGGGAAACTTTGGTATTTTTCAACCTGGATCCTATTTTCCCATATTTTTGTGTCTAAGTGAAAAATGGGAACAGCAAATATTGAAACTGGTCCAGTATTGAGCGAGAGGGCTGCAGCCAGCATTGGCAAAAAAGGCTGCAATATAACCACTTGGGGTATTTATGCACCGTCACTTTACATCCTCTGAAAGTGCTTATTTTTGCCACTGACAGGCTCAAATTGTTATTGAAAGTGTTTGACAGCATTATGGAAAGGATTGCTACAGAGGTGCACATTCTTGTTTGGCCAGAAACAGCTCTGAAATCAGTATATTCTAACACACCAGACTTCTTTTAAATACACAGTAATTTTGGTGTGTATAAAACCAGCATACTTTCACATGTAACTGATTTTAAGGGTTCAAACCAGAGCTAGTGATTGTTGGAGCAGTGGAAAGATGAACCAAGATGGCTTTTGGGAGTTTTATTTTGTGTCTGTTGACTTTGAATGAAGTGTGTTTTACAATGATAAAATTATTGTTTATTTAAATGCTGTCTGGTGGGGTCGGGGTTAACAATTTTGGTGCTGTTTCTGGTTCAACAAAAGGATCTTGCTTTTTGAAAAAGCTACCGTGACATCACTCATTGGTTGCCGACAGTTCTGAAGCCTCGAGTAAACCGGTGACTTCTTGTCAGTTGTCATGAACAGGGAAATTAGCTACTGAGACCAAAACCGTAAATTGTCCCAGGCTGTAAACATGTTTATTTCTGCCTCAAGTGGCCGTTCAAAGAACTGCAGTGTTTGGCACTTCCATATTGGCTTCATTTTTTAGCCCTGGCGGTTGTCCCTTGGATCCTCTCCATAAGGAAGTAGCTCAATCAAAGGGACTTGGGTTGGGAACTGGAGGGTCACCAGTTCAGGTCTCCATTTGGGCCAAATATGGAGTGTGGACCGGTAGCTGGAGAGGTGCCAGTTCACTTCCTGGGCACATCTGAGGTGCCCTTGAGCAAGGCACTGAACCCCCAGCTTCTTGAGGTGCTTGTCTATGGGCAGCCCCCTCACTCTGACATCTCTCCATTTAATGCATGTATAGGACCCATTTGTGCATGTGTGTGTATTTCAGGCCTGTGTGTATATGACGACAGACTGGAAAAATTGAATTCCTCCTCAGGGATGAATTGAAATATATCTAAAATAATAATAATGTTGTCAGACACTTATAATAGCAATCTAAATCTGTCAGTGCCAAAACAAGTACTTTTAGTGGGTGTAAATTTATTGTGCATGCGCCCTGAGTGGTTATATTGCAGCCTGTTTTATGCTGTTGACTGCAGCTCTCTTGCTCAAAACTGGAACAGCTGCAGAAACTGTTGTTCACATTAGTCACTTAGACACAAAAACATAGAGAGTCCAGGTTGAAAAATACTGAAGTAACCCTTTAAGCAACATTTCCCTCCCTCCCTTGAGCTGTATTAAGAATAAAGCTGCTGTATCTCAGGCTATATGCAGTTACTGTATGGATAATGTTCTAACTGGTGGTGCCAGCTGCGGTGGCTCTCTTATATCAGAATCCGTTAAGAGTGAGATGCCTGAGAGGCACGTCAAGAGGTGAATTAAGAACGTTGGATTCTTCATTTTTTGAGCACATGTAAATAAATAGAAAGAAGGCAGCTATGTGTGCCGTCTGACCAGCATATACATTTGTCTCACTCACCCCAGCCTGCCTGACCAAAAATCCAGGACAGACGGATGAACAACATGACACCCCAGATGTTCAGCATGCATCTCACCTGCGGAAGAGAGAAGAGAGAGAGAACAAAGTCAATGTGGTGGGTCATGATATATTATTGTGTCAAGCACAGGATAGAAACATGCTAATGTTCTCAATGAAAAAGTACTAAACAGAATTAAGCAACATTTTTTAATCTCCATGTTAGCAGCCTAAATCATCAACCAGCAGCTCTTTAGCAAATGCAAATCACCCCAGACTCTGGTCCCACTATCGAGCCTCCTCTTGCCAGGTCACAGTTATGTAAAGCGACCCAGCTTCTATAAAGCAGAGGGATCCCGTCATGACCCAACATAACTCACCAGGACGCCCCTTATCCAGCCAAACTTTACTGCTCCTTTGTTGCTGTCAACGGGGACAGCAGACTCCAGATCATCTGAGGGGGTCCCGTCACTCCCCTCGACATCATCCTCCACAGTGTCTGGCACAGAGATGGCTCCATTCTGCAGGGGAAATGTCGAGGAAAATATATGGGAAAGGAAACATGTAAATTTGTCTCAATAGACACAACTGGGATGTATTCATGATGATGGTGCTTGTTGCACAGTAGGCTAAAAATGTAGTCAACATTTTTCACTGGTAAAAAAAAAAAAAAAAAAGAGTGTCATTAAGAAGCTGCCGTCCCTGGGGCGAAGTGTTTTCTGTTCTCTCGTGAGGAGATACAGACTAACTTTTCATATAGGGACATGTGTTTGGCTTTCTCCTGCTGCTGCTCTGTAACACACAGGAGAGAACTTTGAGAAGGAGAGGAACCCACGGTGGATTGATTTGGATGAAGATTGATAAAGCGGCGACATTACGCTGTCGTGTGTCTGTCTCTGTAAACTGAGGAGAAAAATAGAGAGAACAAGACAAACCTAATTTTAACTTTCTATGAAGATGAATGCTGACTGCTAAATGACTCTCCTGTCTGACATCTGATTAAGTGAGACCCTTTCAGATGCGTTTCATTTGCTTGAAAGAAAGAGATTTTTGCGACAACTTGTCAGCCTTTCAGCTGCAGTGGCACGGAGTTTGTGATTACAGCAAATTATCTCACTGAGTCTTTCAAATCTCAGACTACTTGAACTTCATGTCGGGGTCATTAATTTATTGAAAGTGTAAATACTAAGTAAATATTTTTAGATTAATTAATGAATTAGATAACTGTTATTCTTGACAACAAAACTATGAGTCAGCTATTTTTAGTCTTTTAAGATAAATGAAACATTTTATCTTTTTGTAAAGACAGTGATGATTGGGTAATAAATAGCATGATATCTGTCTTAATCTGGAGTGACACATATGTTTTTTCATTTGTCTGTTTTTGTGTCAGCTCAGAAATGCTCATCTAGTTCAACCTATAAAACCTAAGTGACCTATAACCCCATCTCTCCTGCAACACAAGGCAGTATAATGGCCTAATAAAACAGCACTAAAAACTCTTAAGTGTGTCAGTCGCTGTTGAGCTCCAGAAATAACTTTCGGTGTCCTTTTTAGTTTCACAAGTCTTTGGGTAAAGATTTAATGAGTGAACTGCGGACACTGAAAGTGATGATGTTTGAATGATTAAACAACTGTAAAAGATCCCATTTCACTCTGTTTTGAGTCTTTAACCTGAGCGAATGGACTGTGTAGGTCAGGAGCAGAACAGAGACTGCAGTTAAAGAGTCGGTGACTTGAATTTGGGACTCTGGGAGGAAAACAGGTGTAAAGTACTTTCTGCAGAAGGTGAGGTGAAGGACAAACATGCAGGCCGTGTATTGCAGGGAGAGACAAGAAAAGAACAAGAAGTAAAAGGGGGATCTGTATCATAAATGTTTACAGACTCCACTCTCTGAGTCACACATGCACTCACCTTCTGAAACACATCGTGGAGCTCCTGCAGGGATGGTCGCACGGCCCGGTGACCACTCACGCTGCCTGCATTGCGATAGAAGTCAATGTTGGGCACTCGGTCCAAAGTGTCATGACCAAAAGCGCTGGCCACTGAGGGCCGCACTGTCCTGTGCTCCCCGTTAGAGAAGCTGGTCTCCTGATAGTTAGGAGGTCCATCCAGAGTGGCATCGTAAGCGGAGTTAACATGCCCCTCTCCGTTTGACTTGAGTCTCTCCATCAGGAATGCTGAAGGAGATTCTCCGATTTAAACAGTCAAGGATAAAACAGCAGTGTAGGTCTTAAGTCTTCAGTCATCCGACGGTGTTTTAAAAGAGCAAAGCACTGCATCAACCGGCCTGGCTGTCCTTGTTTATTGATGTATAGACTAGGCTAGGATTAGATTTATAGAGATCTCTTCCACTGCTCTGAGCTTCTTGTGCATAAGCTCGGTTTGTCTCAGACGGCCTACCTTTATACCCTACATCCCAGGGTCATACACTGGCTGCCAGCTATTGGCTAACTCTTTGGATCAACCCTCAGAAAACCAAAGAGGGGTGTCAAATATGTCCTTGCTCCATCCTAGGGGACACAAAGGCATTGCTTAACGATTAACCAAGTCATAAACGCCAAACGAGAGATAAAGGTGCTCATTGCCTTAGTTCTAGAGAATTGATTACTAATATTATTGTCTGAAGTGCAGGGCAACAGCACATGTTGTCCTGTGGTTGCCGTTTATGGGGCTATGGATAGTATTTCCTCAGACCTGTGGGCCTCTTGGATGAATCATCGGGAAACATCCTCATGGAAGTTCCCACTACTAGGAGAATAAAGCTAAGAAGGAAAAGTTTCAAGGTTACAGCTCCTTCAGGTGTGTGACTGAAAAAGACAAAGCTAAAATGAGATGATATAAAAATACTTTTTATAACCTATATATAAGAAATAGGATATAATCAATAGAACTAGTGTGATAGCAGCAGGGAAATCAATCTTACAGTAAATCAGATATTGGTCCCATAAACGTCCAGTATATAACTGATTAAATAAATATTATCTCTAATAATTCTCTTTGCCACAATGTGTCAACAGGCAAAGTTGCTGCGTGGGTCACCTAACACAGAAGAGATGGCCGTATTCATGAGGAAAATGAGAGTTAATATAAGACCATGAATTACAGGAACATGCCGGAGGCACTTCTTTATAGCCGCATGACTTCTAAAGTGCCTTTAAAAGTCCTCTTAACAGGTAAACTTCCTTATTACTGATACACCACAGTGATTTATGCACACAGTGAAAGGCAGGCTAATGACTCCAAATCTGACCTTGGCTGTATTTCAGGCTGAGAAAAATACACCAGCACGTGTTTTTATGTGCAGATTGAACGGAGGCAATCAATTTCACAATGCTTATCAGATGCCGAACACAGCGGCTCCAATGCAGTTGTGATTTCCTACAAGAATGATACTGACTGAGTCACGGCAAGGAAAGAAAAATTTCCAGAGGGAACGTTATGTACAGCTCTCCTCTTCACGTCTGTCTCGCTTCTCTGTCTTAATCAGACTGCAACAGGTCATTTTAACTGCTGATGGCGATACTGATGCTCAGCTTTGTGTTGCATGTTCTCAGAGGTGGAAGACGTCCTTGAATTTTGTACTTCAAAGTAGCAAAAGAGTAGAAATGTAAATAATATAAATAAAAGTCATGCATTTAAATTTTTACTTAAGTAAAAGTACATCAAAATATAAGCAAGTATGGAGAATGATCCATTTCAGAATAATGTATATTATATGAACATATTATGATTATTGATACATTAATGTTTTCATCATTTTAATGTGTAAGGTGGTAAAGGTGGAGCTAATTTTAACTACTTTATCGGCTGTGTGACTTGTGTATTTAACCCCCAGAACAAATAAGTTTTATCTTATCTAAAGTTCTATTCATCATATTACATGTGTTACTGCAAAGTAACTAGTAACTAAAGCTATCACACACATGCAGCGCAGTATAAAGTAGATTTACCTCTGAATGGTAATAGAGAAGTATAAAGTAGCTCAAGTAAAGTACAACAAATCGAAATTGTACTTAAGTGCAGTACTTGATAAATGTACTTTCCGCTTCTCTATGTTTGTTGTCAGAGATTATTTTGAGTTTAAAACAGAGCAAGGTCTCGTCTCATGCCCCACTGCAGTTGTCTTAGTGCAGTTCAGGATCCTCAGGCCCTGCTGACTCTCCCACAGTCTGGATTTAAGATTAAGGCGATTCTTTTTTTTTTATGATCAGGGCCGCTAGACTTTTGTCTGCTGTGCTTGAGTAAATTCAGAGTATGCAGTGCTCCCCTGAGAACTGTTGAGCCTATATGGTGAATCTGCAGCAGCAGGTGCATATGCTCCAATTTGAACAGAACAAGGGAATCTGCACTCTAGTTAAAGTCCAAAGGGCTCAAAAGAGTCGGGGGAAAAAAACCTCTGCAGGATTTATCAAACCTTACTCTGCTCGCTGCAATATGAAAAAAAGTGATTAAGAGCAAAAGTGCAGATACCAGCACACAGGATTACGGATCCTACATCTTAAAGGGCTGCAATAAATAAAAGGATGGGTACTTTTAATGTGAGTTATATACTATATAGGCTTCTCCAGACAGCACAGGCCTGCTAATTATATAATTAGATAATCAATCAGATATGAAATGAGAAAGGTTAAAGTAATAATCTCTAAGATTTACATTTATATAAATGTCTGTTTAGTCATTATCTATCACTGAATAAGGTAACACAATGGTGACTGTGCCTATGGCCCACTGATGAAAGTAATGCAATATTTATATATTTGCAGTATTATGAACTGAACAGTCGCATAAAAAAATGCTGCAACCCAACATGTCCTCCTGCTGCAGCTTTACATTAAAAAAACTGGAGAAACTCGAGTCGACTTTTAAAATGAAGGAGGTCACAGAAAATGCAATGTGTTTTTTAGTCATCAAAAATGCATCTACAAAACAAAGACGATGGTCATTTTCGGCGTCTTTTGACAGCGGATCAGGTTGAAATATTGCAAAGAGTAGTGGAAGAAGAGGAAGCAGCCACAGTGAGCTGTTACATGAGGAGATGCAGGCATAAGCGTAGATTTCAAGCGGACGCAGGGGACACGTCCCTCTCAATAAAAACATGACAGTATTTTAACAAAATTAAAGACATTTCTACCACAAACTGATGCAGAAAAGGCAAAACTGCATACAGGAATTAAATGTTTGATGCTCCAAATTTCCTGGTGGAGGAAAACCTACATCCTTGCCTGCAGGCGACAGGTTGGTCACTTCCAGCTCAGCAAGGGAACCCACTCCTCTCACTGTGCCCTGCTGCCTGCAGATTCATGCCATGTGAAGCGTGAAATCAGATCATGGTTGCTCACAGAATGATAGAAAAAGGCCAATTATTGTCTGACTTCTTTATTAAAACGACAACAGTTTGTTTTGCTGCCCCCAGAACTCTGTGACCTGTAGTATTACACTGCATTTGCTGTTTCCACCAGTAACTACAGGTGTCGCCAAACTAACAAGGACTGTAATATGCAAAAGCCACTTTAAGGTAAAAAAGACAGATCTGACAAGAGGGATCTGTGGTGGTGAGTTAATGGCTGCTGTTATAATCCTGCAGAGACCAAATCAAGTTTAGGACTAACTAGCTAATCCAGGCTTTGTCAACTGTCCCAAAGCCTGAACTCAAGACTAAAGTGATACTTCTAGACTGTCAGAGTCGCTGGACTATGGCCCGTTCTAATGTTTGTTAATGATAATGTTTGTGTGTTGAATGTGTGTTGAATTCTCTTAATGATCATGAATATCAAAATTCAGAAAATGTAAAGACTGTGCTATATGTAATTTTCTTGTATGCCTACTAAACAAAAAACTGGCTGAGGTGGTCTCACTTTGTTTACAATTGATTTCTATTTTATAAAATATTTTTCAAAAGAAACCTGCAAATATCCAACAAAAGGATATCCAATAACTGAACATATTAGTACAGTAAAGCTTTATGTCAGTCAAAAGTAAATTATTAAACATAATAGCTTTATAATCATTAATAACTGATATAATCATCATTATAGCTCATGGTGGGTAATCATTGACCTGTCCATCCATACAGGCTTTTAGTGGTGTTCAACGTGGTAAAGTCTAAAATCCAACACAGCCTTCACTCAGGATCAGATCTGAGGGCTCTGACTTAAAGGGACATTTCACCCCCAAATCAAAAATACATATTTTTACTCTTATCTGTAGTACTATTTATCAATCTTGATTGTTTTGGTGTGAGTTGTTGAGTGTCGGAGATATAGAGCTGCAGAGATGTCTGCCTTCTCTGGATATATAATACTATGGAACGAGATGGCACTTGGCTTGCGGTGCTCAAAGAGCAAAAAAAACAAAAAAAACAACCCAAAACAAATAATAATAACAATAATAATTGACAAAATTGAAAAAACGAAAAAACTGAAAAACAACTCTTTCCAGAAATCATGACCTGGTTACTCAAGATAATCCATGTATCTTGTTGTGAGCAGTTTCAAGCCCCCACCTCTGACTTTTGCCCCATTAATTTACATTGTTGAACGGCTGCGTTTCCCCCTGGTGCTGCTGATGGTGATGTTACACAATAACACAATAATAGCAACCAGCCGGGTATCATGCTGATGTTAAAGGGTAGCTTTCTTCGTCAGAGTCTGACGTCGGAAGTCACTGCCCAAGCGTCCATATTTGACAACTTCAAAATGAGACCCAGCAACCGTATTACTGCTCAGAAGCATCTAGTGAAAGCTCACCTAGCACCACTGAACCAGCTAACGCTACAGCTCAGCCGATGAGGATACCATTAATGTTTACATCTCATGCTGTCTCAAGCACAAGCCTCTTGTCTAGAGTAGATGCACACTTCCTTCTGTGTGGTGATGCAGATGGTGGGTGTAGTTCTGTAGAAAGAAAATAGTTCCTACATGAAACTGCACCCAGCAAGGTCTGTGGATTATCATGAGTAACTGGGTCATGATTTTTGAAAAGAGTGGCACATTGAGCACCACCAGCTGAGTGCCATCTAGTTCCATTATATTAGAGAGAAGGCAGACATCTCTACGGCCGATATCTCCAACACTCTGCAACTTGCATCAAAACAATCAAGTTGACGTACGACTTGTTTCAGAACTCCAGGCTACCAGTGCAGGTATCTGAGGAGGTATACGAAGTTCCTGTCATCTTAGTCACATTGGAAGCACCAGAATTCTCCACTATATCTGGTGTGAATCAAAAATTAAGTTACATAAAGGCTAAAGGATAAAATATAGCATTTTTACTAATAATAACAATATTAATAAAAAGCATATTGGCTACAATATTCACTACATAACTGACATGGCTGCCTCAAGCTATTTTTGCAAATTAAGGTACTAAAAGTTGCATTAATTGTATATTACAGAGCTGTTTGGATAGCTTCAGTAATAGAAAGGCTATTGTATCTCCTGGTCTTATCACAACTAATCAAGGACATAGCTTGTGAAGTCCGAAGACCACAAGTAATAAACTGATTGATAATCAGCAAAAGGTAAGGTTCACTATTCAGCTGACTCACTGGTCTTATATATCAATGATTCTGTGTTATATTGGTGTCATAACTACCTCTGTGTCTCTAAAAGAAGGAAATCAACAACAGATGAATATTTCATTATGATTATTGTAGAGTCCAGATATTTATTCTTATTGTGTGCAGGAGAATGTAAGGAGGTGTCACTGCAGCTGCAGGCCCTGTTATATAAAAGATATTACATATTTCCTCATAATTCTTCCCCTTTTATGCAAAGATGAGGTTAGCTGTCTCTGTCTTTGTTCAAAGGAAGGGAAAGTGATTTATGGTACTTTAAATAAACTTCAGACAACATAGGGCGCACTGAGAGCAGACACATTTGTTAAAATTTGATAGATTTATAACCCTTGTTACTAGTTGGGGTTAGTTCTTCTTCTAAGGTTAGTGGGCTTGTAGGCCAAGGAGGAAAAGGGCAGTGTTTTTTTCCACTAAAAATGGATTTCAGATAAGGATGTCACACAGGTGACAGAGACAATGGCGCAATAATGATTGCATTCCCGATGAGTGACGAGTGCCGAGGGAGGTGTGCAAGGTGGCCTGGCCTCTGAGTGTGAAGCGGCCGCAGCAGAGGAGGCTCTGCAGATCAAGACCTGCCTTACTGCAACAAGACAGTCAATGAACACCTGTGTGTATCGCTCTCTCTAGACCATGCATGAACATATGGACACACAAGTTCCTGTATGAGAGTGTATTCCTACAAGGGTTATTAAAATTTTGATCGCCTCTTTGTCTTCCAGTGTTGCCCTCATGTAACCTCACGCTGCCTCTCTGTCTGTTGCCGCAGCGATGCTCTACAACTGCCGTCAGTTTACAAGCAGAGAAGACAAACAGACAGAACTTTTAGTCTCTGATATGTCCTATAACCAAGACTGTCACCCAGATTATCATACGTATTTATAAAACTGATCTCATAAACCTTATTTTATATTTGATGTGTTTCACAGATTGCAAAACAAGACCCAAAAAGCAAAAATTTGACCGACAATATTTTAAATTGAAGAAATTCTATTTATTTCACATCGTTGAATCAAATCTATATCAATGAGAAATCTCTACCACCAGCTGAGCAAGCAACAGGTCAGGAGACGCACTATCTGTCATCATGATATGCCACACACTCACACACGCACACACACATGCACACACACACAGACACACAAACAGGTGCTCTAATGTATCTAGATGAAGGCACATAAACCCATTGAAGGTCACAGTAAGGCAGATTCACAGCACTAAGGAGAAACCGTAGACCGTAGAAATTAGCAAAGAAACACTCAAGACTTTGACCAGTCTGCCATATTACAGAATCTCTGTTTAGGACTGTCCTGTCTTCCTCTGTCTGGAAGGAGGAGAGCAGGTGAGAAAGGGTGAGGATGGCTGAGAATAGGAGGAAAAAGATGTTCACGTCCAGTGCTGACAGACATCCCACCCCTGTTTTCCATGTGACCTTTTCCTCTGCAGACAGGTAGTGAGAGTTTATCCTTGTCATTAGAAAACTAGCAGCGCCGAGCAGGAGAGTCCATCCTAGTTTCCAATCCTCATTTCCCTTAAATGTTCTTTGGCTCGATCACATCAGCCAACCTTTAGACAGAACGCTTGACAGACGGAACAGTTGACAGTCCAAAAATCAACATCATCATATGTCTTTGCAGACATACTGTCAAAAGTAAACAGTTTCTTTCACTCAGACATGTAATTGTGGCGACATACAGAATACCATCACTCAAAGACAGCAGCAGTACAAACTCTGAGAGTTGTTTTTGCATCATTTAGAAACAGTAACACCATAATGTAAGTCACAGTTTGTTCAGTTGCCTTTCATTGCATGATGCCACGGAAAGGACCAATCCGTACACACAGCAGCAGCAGCAGCAGCAGCAGTAGCAGCAGCAGCATCACTCCATTGGATCACCAACAGATTGGATTTGATTAGTCCACAAAGCTCTAGCTTCACATTTTACCCTGTATCCAACCATATACATTCCTGTGCAGAACAGCTCTGCTGTGCAGAGGTGCAACCACTCGTTTCCCGCTCTGAGTTCACGTAAGGATTCTTGTCCCTGAGTCTTCAAACTACATCTGAATAATCCCACTGCACTCTAATTCCCCACCCTGTCCCACGAGCATCAACCTCTTATCATCTACAGACATTCAGCTTGTAGGTATGGGTTAAAGGGAGCTTCAGCCATTTCTGTGTAAATCGATGAGCTGAAATGCACACCCCCTGGCAGAAGGGCAAAGAATATGACACAGCATCTGCATCACACTCGCTCAGACACGCACAACAACAGACATGTAGTCACATACAGTAGAGAGACTCCACACTGGCTCTGAACTAAAAGTGCACACACATTGAACAACATACACAGCTTCAGTCTCTTAGTTCGGTCCGTCACAGAGAGATGTCTTAATGGTGTGTCAGGTGCAATGGTTGTGCAGGGCTGTGGCTTCTGTGTGTATTTGCATGTGTGCAAGTGTATCCGTGTCCGTGTGTATGTACATGTGTCTATAGGCATTTCTGTATACGAGGACATCTATGGATGTGCTTGTCCCTGTGTTAAGTGAGGGCGTACTCAAACGTCCCTTTCTCCAGCCCCTCGATGCCATCAGCCCAGTTGGAGGAGGGCATACTGCTGTAGGGGTCCAACAGGATCCTGAAACACCTTACTATCAGCAGCCCCAGGAACACCAGTAGCATCCCCACGAAGGCAAATGCTGTCTTCTGCTCCAGAGTCAGAGAGTGCGCCATCATGTCGTTTCCGCTCATGGCAGCAAGGGAGTGGTTGTAGTGGACGCTACACATGGTAAACCAACATCTAGGTGCCTCATCTCTCCTCTGATAGGGTCAGGCGTTTAGAAGCCTGCATGTTACCTGGACAGACATTACATGATGGCTTCAGATTAGTGCTGTCTTCTCTGTTGTGCAGAGAGGATCCATTTGATCAGCCCATTTCTATGTGATCACACTTAATGCATACACTGTGTAGGCTGTGAGAAATAACAGATGTGGGAAAGAGAGAATACAGAAATTCCACAATTAAATGAGCTGACCATGAAACGTGGAGGGTTACAGGTATCTATAAATAGCCTCTTTTGAATGTGGTATCAAACAGATGCCCGGAGACTTCGATCTCTCTCTCTCACTCTGCTCCTCTGGGAATTTTGCAGAAAATTACAAAAAGCAAACATGAACAGAAGAGACTGCAGGAAAATGGGCTCAGTAATTCCAGCGAATACCACGGCTACATTCCTTTAAGTCGGGTTAGAATTACAGTGTGTCGCAGTGCCTAGCCAGCTGTTAAACATAGACAAAGCGGTAAGGTATCAATGAAAGCGTCACATCTCATGAAGATGTGATGTTATGCATGTTTGGTTTAGAGGAGAGGGATCTCTACCTGTTGCGTGCGAGCAGATGCCTGCCAGACAGCGTAATTCCATTAGACAAGAAAGCGATGGCGATTGACCAAACATAATCACAAAATTGGTGTGGTCACACAAGTGGAAGTCTGCTTCTGTCATTCTTTTCCCCCTTAATCTTTCACATGAACACAAGCAGCAGGTGGCTCGAGTGAGGGGAAGGAAGGGGGGGGGGTTAGATGAGAGAGGGAGGGTACATACAGACAGGGACAGGGGAATGAACAGAGAATTGGGAAAAGACAGACGAGGGAGAAGGAAGTAGAATGATGAGAAGGACACTGCACAAGTATGCATGCTGAGAGAGAGGAGAGAGGGAGGGAGTGAGGTAGGGTGAAAGACAGAGACTGCATTGACAGATTCTCTAGTGAGGACGTCTGAGGGAGAAAAAAGAAGGCATCTCACCGTCATTATCGTTCCATCCTCACAGACCTGTTGCTGCTGTGTCTTGCGAACAACTCCTCTTCCTTGGAGCCCTCGGACACATATCCATTAATCCGTCCGTTGCTGACATACTGGCTGTGCTAGGCTACCGTCTCATCTAAACACAAAGCTAGAGATAAAGAGAGAAACGCAGAAGCGAGGGAGAGGCTGAATCGAGCTATGATATGTGTCTCCTCTCAGAGATACAGCTCCTCTCCTCATGCTCCCTTACTTGCTGCCTCCTACTCATTATCATTCTGTTTCTCTATCTCTCCCTCCAGAAGCACGCACGCTTGCTCCTGCTGCATGGCAACCACTTGTTAGTCTCACTCAGCTGCTCTGCTGCCTCAGTCATTCACAACATCCCCCCCTACCCACCCACCCTCAGCAACACCAGGACGGATGCAGCAGCATAAACAAGCAATCCGCCTCTTCTTTTTCTTCTCTCTTCATTCTCCCCTCCCCTGGCTTATTTGGCTTTTCTAAAAATGACTCCACCAAAATGTGACAGGAATATCATGGCTTAGCCAACAGGAGAAATGCTGCCTCTCACTGCTCCTGGCCGGTAAATGCTGCTGCAAAGGTATTTTTGGTACAACACAGCATTATCCTCCAAGCCTGGTTTGATGATGTGTTTTTAATTGCTGCAGTTTGCTGTGGGCAAATTGAATTAGCCGCTCTGCTTAAAAGGCTTACAAATGCAAGCTGCCTGGACACGGTGGAGGAGACCAGACCTGTATTTACTGTAGTGAATGAAAAGCAGTATTGTATAGGAAAACAGACAGCAGGTCATCTGATTGCCCACTGTAACAGAATGCAGCAGTGAAGCGTCTGGCCATCTGTTTCGTTGTTATGCAGGGCAAATTCATATCAGCAATGTAGTTTTTGTCACAGTGGTGCAGTGACTCGGATCTAAGGATAAGGCATGCCATGAGGGAGATGGTCATCACTGCTGTGTGATGTGCAATAATTCATGGCTTAGAAGTGGTACAGAGAGCTCCATTTTTCTTTTTTGGTCAACAGCAGAAAAATTCCCTGAGAGAATCTAAACACAGAAGTGAATAACATCCCTCGCATTTACTTTCACTTCAAAGTTTTATGCCTCTGCAGTGTCTTTTGAACTGTCCTTCTTTCTTGGGGCAGTAGCATTCTGTAGTCTTGCTGTGCTGTTAATGTTGGGCTGTATTTGGGGTGGAAATAGGTAGTGTGGCACCGCTGTGTGATTTCTCGACGGAGTCAGCTACTCATTTTTATCTCCCATTTATTTCAAGGACAGCTCGTGCAAATTAGATGAGGAGATGTCACACTGTACTGACAATGAAATCGTTAGACATTTCATCGCCCTCGTCAATTTAAAAGACAAGGTCAAAATGGAAAACTCTTGCGTCACAGCGCAGGAGTGTGTGGTCATCGGTGACGGGGTCAAGTAACAGGCAGTGTGAGCTGTATGTCATCATTAACAATCCATTACAGTGAATTTGCTGTCAGAGAGGACTTCACAGGTCTATTCATGTGAGCAGAAGTTCAATGACTCATAGTTGAAAATTGGCTTCTCAATGGCCTTTATCATCTCTGTCAACAATCCAAACCAGATCAGCACACCTTGACATAATAGAAAAAACATATTTGCTGGCTCTGAGTCTTTTGGCAATGGCATCCCAAAGATATAAAGATATACTATGCAGGATTTTCCTAAAAAAATGTATACACTATATTGAAGTAATCCCTCACAATCATCACTTATGACCTACTAGAAGTGTGTGTCATTGTATTTTTCTGCAGAGACTGCCTGAAATGTCTTATGTGCTTCTATTGTCTATGTTCGAGTTGTTTATGGGCGTTTACCCCCACAGCACTCAGGTAAGGTCAGGGCTTTATAAAGAGATCGTGAGACAGCAGGCATCCAAGAGACACAGCACCGAAAAAATACAAATATTGCGATCCAAAAAGCCAAACGAGAGTGGATCCAGGGTTGGCTCTTCCTTTCACTTTTGCGGGTGAGCTTATTATGAAAAGTAACTGACAGTCCTGTGTAGTATACCTTTAAGAGGCTGTGGCACACTGTTTAAGCTAGCGCAAAGGTAAGGGTATCTTGTGAAACTAGACAACCTAAGGCATCCACTGGTACCAACCATGCTGGCATAGCTTGTCATTAAGGGGGATAAATAACACTCGAAAGTTAGGCAAAATTTTGGTGAGGAAACAACTGGCATGGCCATTTTTAAAGGGAACCCTTGAACTTTCACATCAAGATATCTGAATGAAAATGGATTTTACGGGTAACCACGAGTCCCCCCTTAAATTGAGAGGGTTTGTTCCCAGTTTTTGTTTCTTACAATCAACGTACTCCTTCAAATTAAAGTTATATTTTAATCTCTTTAAGGAAAAGAACAACCAGCCTATTTGAAGAACAAAATCGCCTAACGTGTAAAAATACATAACAGGACTGTTGTGGAACTCAAAATGTTAACTTTACTAGTATTAGTCTATGCACATCAGATAATAGGCAATATAGTAAATACTACAACAGGAAAATCGAATATCTGAAATTCAGTTATGATTTTTGGTTCTAGTGTGCCACCCCAGGATGTTCAGTGGTCCAAATCTGACCACCCATATGCAGAGTTTTTGGGGGGGCCACTCCCTTTTGTCTCTGAGGCAATCTAAACTTGTTGCATAAGCATATTACATGTAAAATACTACCTGGTGTCCATTGGACAAGGATAAAGATTGTTAGACTTTTATCTCAACCAGACAACAGGTCAAGACTTTATGATTCTATGAACTGCTGTGACTGTATCCCCTTTAATGTTAATGAACTCTACACCACACCCTTGCCTGATAATACAATCTGTACAGGAAAGCACGAGGACAGATGCAGTGAAGTTGCAAAGATTTTAATACTTTATTAGCCCTCGCCATTAGCCTGATTGCTGCAATTACTAATCCTCCCAGGGCCCACGACTTAATTAAATTTACATGGTCCATTGTAGGTTAGATATTCATTTAAAAGGAATAAAATAAATATATTAATGTGCAATATTGTTTTCAAAGACATATTGCCGAGGTGAAAGTGCACATCGTAGTGTACAAGACATAAAAAAAATATGACTGTGCTTGCCAATAAAGCCATTAAAAACAGACCACAAAAATGTTCTTTAAAATCTCTTAATGTGGTCAGAGATAAGCTCTTAGGTAAGCTGGCAAAAGCCATTGTGCTTTTCTGTGCTATTCACACCATAAATAAACAATTAATTTAATGTTGTAATTAGTTGCAGTTCCAGATCGCTACCATGTTATTCCCAGTTCGACTATAGTGTTGCTTGAAATGATACAGTAACTTTTTGGATCAGTTTGTTTTGTTGAAAAGACAATTTGATGTTTCTCAAAGTGGAAAAATATTCCAGTCTGGAGCGTTTCCAAGAAAGCCATTACAAAGAGGTCTATTTTTTATAACTACTGACTGTGAGAAATTACATCCAGAGGCTTACTTTGGTTTCTCCAAAGAAATAAAAATCTACAAATGTGCTGAGATACTTTAAATTGTTGTCAGTGAGATTCCGTAATGTAAGCTTCAAAATCCAACTGTGAGAACAACTGGTAATCAAGGAAATATAATACAAGTTTATTGACCTGGTTTTACATTTACAGGGTATTACATGTACTGCACCGTATGTTAAAGGTTAACTTTCCTGCTATTTATGGGTCAACCTGATCCATGGTTGTAATTAAAAGTTACTGCAATCTGTCCCTCATCACACCTGAGCAGTAGTATCGCTTCCTGAATGAAGTGAACATGTATTTATTTTCCAGAGTGATGTTGTACCAGTTTTTGAGTTTGTGGCTGTACCATGCAGAAACCTAAGTAGCCTAATCAAAATAACATTCTCAACTTCACCACACCACAGGCTGTAGGGGTTGTAGCTGTTGCGGTAGTGGGCCAATCACATGTTGCAACTGATCTAAAATGTTGTGAGGTGAATGATTACACGTAGAAATAGTCATTTTTTCTCGATCTGGGGACTAGAAGAATTGCATGCAGGTATTGTATGACTGGAGAAGTTTTCGACACAACTTGGTACTGGGTTTTTTGATCAGTACTTTAAAAGTACTGAGTATCGATACCTAGCCCTACATAACATAACAAACATCTTTACATGTTTTGATGATTCTGACACACTTAAAATCACTATCTGGTAGTATGCAGATGTTGTGTGAACTGGTTGTAAATAGGACAGTATCCCCAGGGTTGCTTTAAAGTGGCTCGGCTGATAATGATTTCCTCGGGATACATGGAAAGATTAAAAAACAAAACAAAAATAAACCTGTTTAAAACAGGCCATTTGATTCTAGTTGTGAAATCAAAGGGGTGAGACAGCCTTTCCCCCATTATCACAGGTATACCCTTAAAGCCTGACACTTGGAGTTTCTTGTTTTGTAACTATACTTGCTGTGAGTCATTGCTCAGATGTAAATGTGTTAATGTCTAAATGATACCAGTTATGCAGCAAAAAACTATGCTTTGGTTATTAAGGTCAAAAAGATTTTGCCGTCATATCTTAAAACACACTTTTTAACAAGTAGGAACTGTACCAAGTTTTCTTTAAGAGTACAATCAATGTTATGGGATATTAAAAAGTAAGCTTATGACTTGCTGTGGTTTGTTTTGACGGTGGGATCTGCACAGACTTGCTGAGCAGATTCTCTACAAATGTTAAAGCATACTGTATAAATAAAATGGAATTATTCCCCCGGTAGAGTAAATGCATCAATCAATAGTTTCAGGAATGATGAATTAGCTTGGCTCATTCTGCACTATATAATTAGCATAACAACATTTGCAGAGCATTCAGGGACTTACTGGTTCTCAGAAGATTCTATATATGTCCAGGCTTTGTCTTGTGCATGGATCTCACTCTGTTGGTGGGATGCACAGGTCTTGATTTGGCTTTCTGGAGCTTGGGTCCTGCTCAGAAACACATGCTTCCATTTAAAGGGGGTCACTCACTGCTCATACTTAATCATTCTGTTATTTACATGCTGACCCCTGAAACTAGCCTACTTAATTTAGAACAATAATGTGCACAATCTTTTCAAATATTCCCATTTTATATGTGTTTATAACCCAATCCCATTGACTCCAACACCTATTATATTCCACTCACCCACGCTGCCTAGCAACAGCTCCCAAATCTCGCGTTGGAGGCTCAAATCTCACACCACATTTTGAACTGCGTAGCGACAGGGGCATCTTGCGTTGTGTGGGGCAAACAAACCTCAACATGGCAGATGTTGAAATTCTTGACGAGGAGCCGAAGCAAGAGGAATCTACTGAATCCACCAAGGCTGAATCTGAGGAGACATCCGATGTTATAGAAACACCCAATGGCGTGAAAACGTGAGTGAAACTGATGCATTGTTCTGGCCGCCCCGTCTGTGCAGCCGTTAGCTAGCTTAGCTAAAATGGAGTCCTGTGATGCTAGCTATTGTTAGCCAAGAAGCCTCCAGCCGATATTATCAAGCGATGTAATTGAATCTTTGAGTAGCTGTGCGATTGTGTGTATTGGGTTAGAAGCAAACATGACGCCAAAAGTATGCTAGGCTATATAATTTCTGGTTGGAGAGATATGGTATCAAATGATAAAGTTAATCATGGTGCAATGGGCCAACCCACAACGTTACTAGGTGCTAATCTCGGCTGTCTGCTAACGCTAACAAAATACTGAAAAGTAGCTGTTTGGTCTTGTTTAATTCATCAAAAAAACCCTAACATAACCCTTCAACTAGGTGGATTAATCCAATAGCATGTACATTGTTTCACAGTGCATTAACAGCAGGCGTTAGCATCTCTGTTAACTCACATGTTTCATTGTGCCAAGCTAACAATAACGTGTATGGTGAAGTTAGCTTCAAATGGCTCCGCGGTGCAGTAGTGTTAGCTAACTCTTAACTTTGTGTTAATGAAGTACGCCACGCAGGTATTTTATCTGCCAAACACACACCTCACAGCAGATAGAGATAGAGCAGCAGATAAAGGATCTAAGACTGTAAAAATACGAGGTCTTGACAACATTAGCTTAAGTGTAATTTGAGCTCGTAAAGCCACATCTTCACTACATGAAGTATCCGATTTCTTGTCCTGACTTTTGTAACAATAACTTCACATTTTGCCAGATGTTTTTTCTGCCATCAGAATCAGAAGGTCTGTCAGGCAAAGGTCCTCATCTACTTAAGTTGTTGGGAAAAGGCGATTTCGTAGAGAAATAATCTCCCTTTATCCTCATTAGAATACAACAGTGGCCTGTTCTATAATAGTATATGTAGCATCGTTTTGTTCCTGTTCAATGACAGTAAAGGCTTTCTATTTTAAGTGGTCTGTCCTAGCTTTTATCCTTACAATGTGCTGTATGAAAATGTAATAGTGTTCAGATTTTACTATGCTACCCAGTGACATTTTTTTACTATTTGTCCTCAAGGTAAGTAACTTATTAACGTAACATTTCTAGAGCTGTTCATTCATTCTGTAGAAAGCATTATGTCAATGTAGAAAAGCCTTCTGCTGAAATGTTAAATACAAAATAGAGGCCAGTTGTTATTTATAAAAGTATTGACAGGTCTTTTAGAGGGATCGTTTATATTTTTTGAAATGGGGTTGAATGAGGTACTTATTTATAGTCAGTGTATAACCTACAGTAGATGGCGGTTGGCACACCCCCAGTTTGAAAAAAGCAGGCTTGAGTCTGACATGGAAGGTAAGCAATGTACGGTTGTGGATGGGCTTAGCAATAAACATATTTTAGCCACCTAAAAAAAATCTATACTAGATTAGGTGTATGCTATAGTGAGAGTATTTTCACCACGTAACCTCGGACTCAGAAAGCTCGTTCAAACAAGGAAGACAAAAGAGTCATTTTAGCTCACTGAACAAAGTAGCTGCTGGTCTGCAGCTGCCTCGATAAGTGAGTGAAATTTGTTTTATTGTGTGACTTTAGTAAATTCAAACTAACCACTTTGAACTTTAAAGTCACACGGTAACACACACACACAAAAATATGGAGGCAGCTGCAGACCTGCAGCTCCTTTATTCAGCGAAGTTAAATAACAGCTTGTTGTCAAATATCTGTGTCTGACGGAAAGATAAAGCATTGAAAATGTTCTCAATATAGCGTATACTTAAACGGATATTGGTTGTTTTAGGTGGGACCTTTTTTTAGGTTGCTGATAAAAGTTTTATTGCTGACCCCATCAAGAGCAGGTCAATGCTTAGCTTTCGTGTTGGACTCCAGCCTGCTTCTCCGAACTGTGTTTGTGCCGGTCGCCATCTCCTGCAGATAATACATTGACTATGTTTAAGTACGTCGTACAACCCTAGTTAAAAAAATCCAAACTATCCCTTTAAATTACAGACTACAGTGACTTTGAGATGCTGTTCTCTGACTTGTAGCTTTATGCATTTTGTAGGGATGCTGAAGAATCTAAGCCCCCCAAAGAAAAGCATGATGCTAAAGAGAAGTCCTCTGGTAGCAGAAGAGGAAACCGCTACCACCCCTTCAAAGACAAACATGGTGGAGACAAGAAGGGTTCACACAGGAACCGGGTGTTCATCAGCAATATCCCCTATGATATGAAGTGGCAGGCAATTAAAGATCTAATGCGTGAGAAAGGTAAAGTCCCCAGTGATGGGGATGGTGTCTCCCCTTCTCTCTATCTCCTCAGCTCATCAGAAATTCTTGACCCCTTTTCCCTTTATTACCAGATGCTGCATCCTGCTTCTAGTAGTAGTCAACTAGTTTGTAGCTTTCTCTGGATGTAATTAGCGCAGATAGTAGGGAATCAACATAGTGTGATATTAGGTTATTGGAGTCTTAATAAATTTTTTGGATGGACACCAATTTAGTTTGGGCTGATATGTCTGTGGGAAAAGGAAGATGAACTTAGTTACATTGTCACTTGTTTTATGGCATTGTCAGCTCCAAAATGTAACCTCAAACCAGTAGTAGAATTGATTGTTGAATGATTTTGTTGCATCTGTTGCAAGGTGAATCTTGATTATATGAATGACAATATTGTAATGTTTTACTTTCTGAATTATGGGGGTCTCAAGAAGCCTTTTGAAAGGTCAATGGATGGCTTAAAACTCTCAACTGCTATGAATGGAATCTGTTGATAAACTGATAATGTTGAAGTCTTTTGAATTTCCCAGGTTTTATGTAGCTGTGTTTCTCTCTGGCCTTGGCCTTTGGGTGTCTCAGTCACTGCCCAGAAAGGCATGGTGTTGTCTGGTGGGATGTTGGTCTGGGCTGACTGTTGATCATTAATGGGACATCTCCATCTGTAGCGGCATTGCCAAGGCCAACGGCAACTTGAAGATTCGGTGACTTAAATTCCTTTGTTCTTTTGGTATTTTTCCTTTGTATGTCTCATGTAGTTGGTGAGGTTACATACGTGGAGCTCTTTAAGGATGCAGAAGGAAAGTCAAGGGTAAGTGATGTAGCCAACTTGCTGCACGAGGTTTTAAATGCCCTCAGCAGGCTCTCATTAATCAAGTGCTCTTTTAGGCTCTGATCCTTTGGGTCTTACCAAGTTACTGAACTGGAGATACTGTGGGTTGTGTTTAGAGCCTGATAGATGGCTAATGATTGATATTCATTTGAAAGGGAGATGTCCTGTTGATTTTTGGAAAAGTAGCCTAATGAACTCATTTAAGAGCGCACTTTTGCTTTTGTTGTTGTCATTTCAATTGGTGTAAAAGTTTGTTTGTTTGGCCATTTTCCAAAGGGAAATGTGGGTTGTGTGATTTGTCTCATTGATTGACCCTCATGTCTCAAAATCTTATTTTACAATTCTGTTATATGGCACAGCTCTCTCTTCAAAGGAAAAAAAACAGTTCCTGATCTTGTAATGTTTTTTATGTTTCTATATTAAATGGAAAAAAAGGAATACTATAGATGTAAATGTGGACCACAGTACTTTTATTTTTTGCAGTGGTAAAACTGTTCAGTCCTAAACAATGTATTAAATACATCTGTAAATGCATTTTATTTCTAATTTTTTAATCTAAGTATTTATGTCCAGTTCAAAATCTTAAAATGTTTCAGGTAAACTACAATGCAAAGATATTTGTTAGTGCTTCATGATTTTACCAAAACTTAAAAAAAATACAAACCATTCTTATACAGAAAGTATTAATTGTCAAAACTGCTTCAGATAATGATAAAGAGTATGCTCTTATTAGCCTTGTAATCTTTGCAATAGACTAAACACAACCAAAAATCTGCTGGCTTAAGCCAGTGGGCAAAATAAAGCAGACATGCACTATAGAAAATAATAAACGCATGTTAATACATTAGATTTATAATGTTCCACTGCTTTGTCTTGATTTTAACTGTATTTTGTTCACTCCCTCGACTTTGGACATGTGCGCTCCCTGAACTCCTATGATGCTCCCTGCTAAGGGTTGTGGGTAAGATGCTACCTTACTTTATGAAATGTAGAACTTTTGTGTTAAATATCTCACCTGCATGTATTAATCTGGTGCCTCTGTTTTCTTGATTCAATAGTGTGGTGGAGTTCAAAGATGATGAGTTTGTGAAGAAGGCGATAGAAACTATGAATAAGCATGACCTGAGTGGAAGGCCTCTCAACATAAAGGAGGTGAGAGCAAATTATGGTTCAATGATAACATCCAAATTGAAAACTTTGTTGATGTATTGTTGTCCTCAAGTTTGGAGGTAAATGCTGGTGTGCTTTTCATGATATTAAATGCATTTTTTTCAGAGTAGTGGTGGGTGTAAAGTGTTAATTTTCAGTGTTATTGTCTTACATTTATTGTGGTACAGATTTCAACAAGTAAATATGTAAACATTTGTCATCATGTAGCTTTAAACCAAAATAATTACCAGTGATAGATGATCGTACATTAAGGCCTTCTTTTTTTAAAGATATACTATGCATGGTTTTCCTTAAAAACTGTATAGACTCATACAGAAGTAATCCCTCTCAGACATCACTTGTGACCGTCTAGTAGTGTGTGTCGGTGTATTTTTCTGCATAGACTCTGCCCTCTGCATGTATTTTCAAATTTTCTGTGCTGGGGACGTTTACAGGTATGTGCCCCCACAGGTGAGGTCGTGGCTTTATAAAAAGGTAGCAGTAAGGTGCCAAACCGCTACTACCACTCATCCAATTGACACAGGGCTAAAAAAAGGGAAACACAAGAGGCGAAATGCCAAATGATAGTGACTCTGGCATTGGCTTATACTTTGACTTTCACCAGCGAGCGTGTTCACAAATGGTAATCCTGCATATTACACCATTAACAGTGAACTAATGATGCATATCTTATGCTGCTTGTGGCTTTTCTGTAGGTTTTAATGGTCACAAATAATTGTAGCAGTTATTACATCAGATTAAGATTTTAGTGGAACTAAAGGACATCGCATATCACCAGATAACACAATCAAGTATGGAACTGCATTGTACAGTTGTCTATTGTATGAGTTTTACAACCCTTACTTGACTGGTTCTTCATGAGGATATTTATTTAGGATTTGCAATGCTATCTTGAGGTCAGAAGTAAATTGTAATGTATTTTCTTTTAAGGACCCTGATGGGGAACATGCTCGGCGTGTGCTGCAGCGCATGGGAGGAGGACAACAGGGAGGTCGCGGGCAGGACATGGGGCCTGGTGGGATGAACATCCCACCCTCCATTGCCAACAACCCCAACATCCCACCTGAGGTCATCCATGCACTGCAGGCTGGACGACTGGGCACCACAGTGTTTGTGGCCAATGTGAGGACATAGTGATAAAAAAAATCTAAATCCCGCCAGTGATGATTGTTGATGTTGATTATAAATAGCTGTGTCTCTGTTGATTTACAGCTGGATTTCAAGGTGGGTTGGAAGAAGCTGAAAGAGGTGTTTGGCATGGCAGGTGTGGTGAAACGAGCAGACGTAAAGGAGGATAAAGACGGCAAGAGCCGCGGCATGGGAACAGTGACTTTTGAGCAGCCACTGGAGGCTGTGCAGGCCATATGTATCCTTGAACATTAAAATAGAAAATAATACAAAGTAATGCTTAATCATTTTAACGTGACTTTCTCCTTGACTCTGGACTCAGCCATGTTCAACGGACAGATGCTATTTGACAGACAGATGCATGTCAAAATGGTATGTTATTTATAGTCATTATCTACCTCAGGATGTGCAGTGGATGTGAAAACAGATTTTAACATTTGGTGTCTGGTTTTATAGGACGAGAAATCCGTTCCCCCTGATGATTTTCGTCAAGTAGAAAAATCACCTCAGTTACCACGTGAGTACACTGTCATCTCCCTGTCAGTTGTTGATATCAAACTCATATCCATAATAATAAGCTCAGTGGATAGTGTATAGCACTAGCATTGTCAGTGTAAGAGGTATGATACCCTCTGGGAACAAACGGATGTTTTACTGTTAAAAAAAGCCCGGATATGTTGCTGAAGCAGTATGCTAATGAAGGGAGGATGGCTGTTGGCCTTTTGATGTTATCTGTCATCTGCATGCTGCTTCACACGTAAAAAAAATGAAGTAGCTGTTGCCACTGCAGTTAAGTATTCAGAAACTTGTATGCAAAGCAGTTTTTCAGCATTTATCTTGAGGGCCAGGTTTTTATTTTTTATTTATGCATTTTGTAATGTGTTTCTTTGTTGGTCAAAGTCCAAAAAAGCTTGTTTTTTTAATGGTATATATTAACACTAATTACTTGGAAGTAGTAGCAGTAGTTGTCTAGGAAAGTCCTTGTATGAAAAAGCCTGTCTGTCTGTTTGAGTCGTAGCAGGTTCCCACGTTATGTTGTGCTTGTTTATTACCAGAATGGACAGAGGTCTGATGTCTGCAGTGAAACTTTAGACTTGCTGCACCAAAATAGGATGTGGGAATATTAAACAATATGACACACGGGTGAATAAATAACTCCTGTTCTACCCAGCGGCAATGTCTTCGTACCTTTGATGTTAAATATGCCCTGAGCAGTACATCCTTCTTTCTTGAGAGTTGGTGCATTGCTGATGCAGTAAAGGATCATGTAAAGATATGTCTCTGCGCACCTCATTGTATTAAGTCCACACAATTCTCAATTAAAGTGTGTTGTCACTAGAATGATTGAGTATTGATTCAGCTTTGTATAAATTCTTCTGTTATTTAAGCCTCTCTGTTTGTGCTAGTGTTTTGCATAGTTAAAACTTTGCTGTTTTCTCTTCTGTATTTTGTGTGTAGGAGGTCTTGGTGGTATTGGCATGGGACTGGGGCCAGGAGGGCAGCCTATAAATGCCAACCGTCTGAGTGGCGGAGGAGGCATGGGCTCCATGGGGCATGGAGGTCAGTCACCTCTCCAATATTTGCAGTTTTGTTTAGGCAGAAATGCTCACGCATCCCACGGACAGCACATCATATCCTGTGTTGCACACCAGTCTGTCTCTCAAGAGGATTGCTCATCACAGAGAATCAGATGCATCTCCACTAGCTGATCAACACATAAGCACCACAAGGCAGCTTCAATAAACACCCTTGAACATCTTAATGTGATAATTAATATGCCAGCAAACTAACAAACATGGTTAATGTGTAAACCACTCCTCCATAAAGTCTCTGCTGACGTTTTCATGGCTCATCTCTTGACCTTGCAGCAGCCTCAATATGGGGTAAAGTGATAAGACAAGCAGAGCTCCTACCTGCTGAATTTACTAGGTGTTAGGATGTGACTGACATTGAGCCAAAAAGTACCTTTGTACAGTGTTTGAAAATCAGGCTAAACACATTACCTTTCCATGGATATATGCCCATTGGATATAAGTACCCTAGATACAGTTTGTGCTTTGGCATGCCCTGACTGAGAGTTTCTTTTGCTATAGGTATGGATGCTCAAGGTTATGGTGGAATGAACAGACTCGGAGGAGGTAAGGTTTATGCTACTGATAAGTTTTTCTGCATAAGACTGTTATCACCTTTTTGGGGAGGGAAGGAAAGAGCAATGTCAAACTTGGTGCTGCTTTTGACAGGAATAAGTGGTGGTGGTGGCTTTGGGGGCATGGATAGCATGAGCAACATGGGTGGCTTTGGAGGAAGAGACATGGCGCCAGGTGGCAGGATGGGAGGTAAGTGAGCTCATTCACTCCTACTGGGCAGAAATGAGGTTCAGCTTCAGGATGTTATACTGTAAACATTGAGATGCATCTTGTGTTTTTGGTTACTTTTTTTCTGTGTTCAGACATGTACCGGTCAGGAATGGGTGGAATGGATCGAGACTTTGGCCACAGTGACATGCCAATGAATCGAGGATTTGGTGATTCTTTTGGAGGAATGGGTGAGCGATACTCTTATACTGCATACTTAAAACGGATGGAGGTTATGTTAGTTCCTCTGTGTGGTGTGGTTACGATGGGGTTTAGGGATTGCTTTTCGTGCACTGTTCTTCTTTCATATGGTGACTGTCTCTGTTTTTGCTGATGTGGGATTGTTGTATGGTCTCATCTAATCTGCACCGACTTGCATTCTTTTCTTCAGGTGGAGGTTTTGGAGGAGGCATGGGCAGTGGTGGCATGGGGCACATGGGGACTGGATTAGGTACATAACATATTCCATCCACAGTTAAACTGTTAAATATTAGTTCTTCCACTTTACTGTAGATACACATTAGCTTTGGATGTACTTGTAAGCTACAGTTAGCTCTCTAGCAGAGCCCTGGAACACTTTATTACTGTCGACATGAGAGATTTATTAGCCATTAGCATTTTGTAGCCTTTTGACAGTTTCTACAGCCAATCATGTAAAAGGAGGAATGAGTGTTTGTGTACAGCCATGTCGCCTCGCTGTATAGGTGACTGGTGAGAAGGTAGCTGGAGGGACCATCTGTCAGTCAGATGACCTCAGTACAAGCACTGGTTCTGATCATGTGTTGACCTGAAACAAACCATGACGTCCCTGAGAACTGGTGCATGATACATAGTTTAATTTTTGTGTCATTTATGCTTGTTGGCAGCCAGACAGACAGGTGCATGACAAAGAATCTAATGTGCATGTTGTGAGTCAAGAATGAGGAACTTGAAAACCCCTTTGGGCTTTTGATTTGAGTGTGCTTTGGAATCTCTGGACATTTCACTCTAATGTTTCTTTTAATTTCAGTGAACATGCCACTTTTTCAGATGGACGTCATTTCTTTTGTACATAACTACCCTCTTATATATGAAAGAAAATATTCTCATTTGGCCTTCATCTGTGCCAACATTAGTGTCTTCCAGTTTATCGTAGATATGTGGTTAAAAAAAGTCTTATGGCTTTATTCAACCTATTTTTGTGATGATGATCTGATAGTAGAGCAGTTTTAGTGATTTGGACACATAGGGGCCCTGTTCTCATGGTGCAAGCAGCACTAACTGACTGTTATTATGCATGACTATCCACAGTTTTTAAATCATGTCCAGATAACACCAGGATAACAGAATCACCTCATACACCTCTACACACATCAGACCGGTCCATTAGAACTTGGTACATCACATTGTAGTGGTTCATCAATCAAACTTTCTCTTTTAGTGAAAGTAGTAGTTCATGTTCTGTTCTTGAAATGGAAAATGATGTGAACGCTTTTGTGTAACATCACGATAGGATGCAACCATGTATGGCGAGAGATACAGGATCATTAAAACTAAAACACCCAAACCATCTGCCTGTGGCTGCAGACCTGTGGTGCTGTGTGTTCAGGTCGTGCTGCTCTGCACCATCCAGGCAACAAGATGAATTCCTGAAGAAGCACCTTCCGTTTATTGAGCTGTTGTCGTCGTACCTCATTGTGATTGGCACACTTGTTTCAGAGCAGCTAGAACAGTAATGTAATTGGCTAAGAGTGTCTGCACTAATCACCACACCTTTTTATTCCACTTCAGCCAGCCCTTTTGCACTTTGCACTGCTGCACATACATGAACCAGAAGAGCAAGTGCGCTTGGAGACAACCTTACGCATTGCATTTGATGCGTGATTAAAGCGGGGCCCACGGAGATGTACACAAAATGCAGAATGTCAAAGAGTGTTTGAAAAACTTTGTGTTTTGCACAAGATAATTTACATAATCTCTATTGATTCTCTTCTCCATGTGGAGTGGGTTGATGACTAAGAATAAGTACAGATCCAAAGTCTACTTTTCCTACACAAACAATGTCAGAGCGACATTGGACTCTCTGCGATGACTCATGTTCTGAAGTGACTGAATACCTATAAAGTTTTACAGTGTTTATATACACTTCAGTGACATGTTATTGGACTAAACAAAGTATAGTGTTTAGTTTATAGCAGTTTCAATGTGCAGGTATTAAAATACACAGTACATTAGGTTGAGTTGCCCTTTCAGTTTATGAGTGTGTGTGTGTGTGTGTGTGTGTGTGTGTTAATTGCAGGTAGTGGAATGGGAAATATGTCGATGGACCGGATGGGCTCCGGATTTGACCGCATGGGGATGTCAGGAATGGACATGAACCGTGGCTTTGGTGGCTATGGAGGTGGAGGCATGTCTGACAGAGGCTCTGGGTCCAAAGCAGGCTGTCAGATCTTTGTGCGAAATGTAAGTGTGGCTTAGATATGAGAGAAGTTTGCCAGTATAGAGAATCAGGAGCCTGTTAAATAGATTGGAGTTACAGAGCCATCTCAAAGACCTCTCCACTTATTTAATTACCGTTTCATTGATAAATACATTTTCTCTATGCATTGACGCCCCAGTATTGATGAAGGTTTTAATGGGAAACAGCTCATGCTTACTATACATTAATATAAATGGTAATGATGCTGTAAATGAGTAGTTGATGATTGGTGTGTTTAGACGAGTTAACTGGTGCTGTACTTCACAGGAAGATTTTGACTGTCTGACACTTTTTATGATGTATTTGTACATGCTTTATTGATGCTCTCATCTTTCTATTTGAATGTGTGCGTACGGGTTTTGCCTAGCCTGAAATGTGTTGACAAATGAATTGACTGAAGTTTATATCTGTGTGTTGCAGCTGTCCTATGATCTGACGTGGCAGAAGCTCAAAGAGAAGTTCAGTCACTGCGGTATGTGTCTCGCTTTGAATGAATTCAGTCTTTTTTACTCAACTTCTCTCTGACATTTCATCATGAATGGTCACTGCACGACTGACAAGTTTAACATTTATTAAAACTGTGTGAAACATTGTGGTTTCAGACTGCATTCATGGCTGTTTTTTCTCCACTGCAGGCCAGGTCATGTTCGCAGAGATCAAGATGGAGAACGGAAAGTCCAAGGGCTGCGGAACAGTGAGGTTCGACTCTCCGGAGAGTGCTGAGAAAGCCTGCAGGATGATGAATGGAACCAAGATCAACGGCCGGGAGGTGGACGTCCGCATCGATCGGAACGCCTAGAGCTTTTGTAGAAGTCATGCTAACACACTTCCACATTCAGCCCACTTGCCAATGACCTTTTGTTTTGTTTTAAAAACACAATTACTTCATATCTCCATGTGTCCACTGTTTTGTTTTTTTTTGTTTATATATACTACATAGCTCTTTTATCTTTGTTTTGTAAACCCTTTTTAATTTGTCAGGCAGTTTATTTGAACAAATAAACTTTTTAATTTTTAAACCTAGTGGTTGTAAAATCTCCTGAGATCAAAGTCTGGCAGTTGTTCTTCACAGGTGTAATCTGAACCTGAGGTGTTGATCTATTAAGCATTATTGCTCAACACTGCCATGCAGTGGCCTCTTGGAAGTGGGGAAATTCCACATTAATCACAAAGGCAGCAATTGGAATAAAGTCAGAGTAGAATGGACATGGATTTTATCAGCCGTGGACTGCAACACTAATCACAGGAAGCTATTTAAATCCCCACATCTCCAAGATTGGTGGTGGTTTTTGTTTCAGGAGAACAGGATAGTCACTTTTGATTATATTGACATCGTTACAAATCTAAGTATAGATCAGTGTCTGAAGTCCATGTGGGCTTTGCAGTGAGCTGTAAACACAGCTAATAAAAACTTCAGTGATTCTAATTTTACTTTTTATGTAATTACAAAAAAGTGGAAAGTTTTTGTTTGTTCTTTTACTATTTTCTACCTTCCTGGCAAGTGATAAAGACTTGCTCATAAAAGCTTATCAGAGTTATGTAGATGGGGCCTCTTTTTTGTCTTAACTCACCCGCTTACAAAGGAGGACAAGGCCAAATGAGTTTAGTCGACACCTTTATTACTTGACTTTGTATTGTCAGTTCTGGATTTAGTTGACCTCGGCAGTCACTCCTGTGACAGCACAGTTTTGGTTTATGGGCCTTGAGTAAGACAGAAGATGTCTCAGAGCTTGATAACGGGTCTTTGTTGTATAATAAGTCTGGTCTGGATCTGAAAGGCACACAAGAGAATGATCTTTGGCCCACTTCCACCTTAAGTGAAATATATTGTACATATTAGTAATGGAGATCATCCTCGTCATGAGATGTGACCAGCACTTCTTTCATTGTGCAGTATCTTTAAAAGAACAAGTGGGACCGTGTTTCCTCGTGCTGACATTTGCAGATTTATATTGTGTTTTTTTGGCTGTTGTTTGAGTGTCAGCTTGAAAATATGGCTTCAGTCCTGGAGGGGTCAGACCTCAGTCACTGCACAGTCTTATAGGATTATTCCCAATAATCCCCAGCTCATACAGGATGGACAGAGTGGCAAACAGAATGTAGCAGAAAAGAGAAATGAGTCCCAACTTCCAGTCCAGCCTCCATCCATTAATGTGAACAGCGACAAAAAGGAAGACGATGGAGAGGAGGAGCGTGGAGGAAATGAAGACCAGTCCGTTGCTGTTGACCTCTACGGGGTTGTTGGTGTCCACAAAGGCAGTTTTGATGAACCAAGGCAGGCCCAGGCACAGCATGTCGAAAACATTAGAGCCCACAATGTTGGACATGGCCATGTCTGCTTTCCCTGATCAACAGAAAACACGTTTATTTATTGTTTATCTTTTACTTCTTGTCATGTCTAAAATGGCTGATGGGAAAGTGAGTCAGCAAAGTGAAAAAGCAATCAATAATTAACCACTTGCATGTATTTCAGCAAGAACACAATGTCCGAGTATATACATGTGGGTACTATATAGGAAATGAGTCACTGGTGTTTATGAGGAAGGAAATTAGTGTTGTATCTGGCCTCAAACTATATCTAGGGCTGTTGTGAATTTCCGCTGACATAACGTGACTCTCATGTTTACCTTCTCTGGCCACCATCACACTGGCCACTGTGTCAGGTATACTGGTTCCAGCAGCAAGCAAAGTGAGTCCCATAACTGTGTCAGGGATGCCGAGGGTCTCACCTGTGTAAACATAATACAAACCCTAAAATCATTCTCTCTCCTCAAACACCAAGCTACATGTGGGGAGGAAACAGCAGCTGATCCTAACTGTGGGTAAAGGGTTAATAAATAATCACTGGAGGCAGGGCTGCGGCAGGAGTTTAGAAGCACTGAGGTCATAAGACCAAATTCCTCCGGCAGAACAAGAAAAATTCAATAAGCCTCTAACCACAATGGAGTGCGCATTTAAAACAATACAAAATTTTGTTTTATCGTTTAACTGTTCAATTAAATATCAAAATGTTTTCTAAAAAGCATTTTTTCACAAAAAGCTGCCAAATTTAGTCTCAAAATATTTGATCGAGCCATAGAGAACTCAGCAGGTGTACTTAATATATAATCCCAAACACCTTTTTGGAAGAATATACAGCCCCAAAATTTCCAGAAATATTACAGAGGGCGTGACCTTGTGTCCTCAGTGGCAGCTATGACTTCGATTGGAGGCTACTGTGGTTGAAGTTGTTCTGGATAAATATGCATTTAGCCCACTGGTACACTGGTACCTAAATATTAACCCCAAACATATATTATTATTACAACTTTTTAAGTTTTAAACACAAGAATGCAGATATCTGAATGTTCAAAACAGTGGTTACCAACTGGTGGGTCGCAGTCCAGAAGTAGGTGGCAGGTCCTTTCTGAATGGACCGCAAGTGACTCTTGTGACGTCAGTGAATTCACTGCATAGAGCTTTTATTTTGAAGTGGTGTTTCTTGCTGTAGAGTGAGTGACTGACAGACAGCTACCTAACAGAGACAGTAAACTAGCTTGATGACATGGCTAAACACAAGTATGATGCTGAATATATTTAACTGTGTGGACCTTGAACTAATGACCAAGGAGAAATCTGGGCCCTGTGGTTGGACCAGTTGAGAACCACTGGTTTAAGCAGATATGACATGAGTCATGAGTCACTCCCCTTCCAGGTGGCTGTCATTGGGGCTGTCAGTTAAATTGATAGTAAAAGTAAAAGAACGTATGGTCAATAATAATAATATTAACATAAATAAATAAATGTTAACCACTAAAGTAATGATGTTAATATAACTATAAACACAAAGACATATTGAAAACAACAAAAATAACCCTAAATAAATAATAACACGATATTAATACTAAGACTTAAGACTTAATGAATGAATGAATGACTTTATTTCAAACTAAAAAATAACTATGTGAAAAGTAGTTGGTAAAAGTAAAACTTATGTCCCCACCCTTTCTTACATTTCCTTTTTTTAACACATATATTATTCCAATAAATTCCAAAGTTTATTTACAGCTAATACACAACTGTCCCCCGTCTATTTACCACCCATTAAATAAACAAGTAATAAACCCAGTTAATTTACAGTCCAAGTACCACCCACTGTTACAAAATAAATATATACACTCCCCTAATACAACTTTTCCTCATCTATATATCAGCCAAAAATATCTTTTTTGTATAATTTTTTAAACTGATTTATATTTGTGCTTTGTTTCAACTCATCACACAGCCCATTCCAAAAGTCCACCCCACACACTGAAATACACACACTCTTACTGGTTGGACAAAATTAAATTCTCCTCTTAAATTATAACCCCGCTCCCTGTCACAAGACATCTTTTGAATGCTGCCCAGAAGTAAATTATTTCTCACTTTAAACATGATTGTTGCAGTTTTAAATTTGACCAGTTCTAAAAAAAGTGTGTTAGCCTGCACCCCACAGTGTGTACTGTCCTGATCGACATCTTTTGAAGGATGTGTAACGGTTTTAAGTTGCTTTTGTAAATGTTGCCCCAGACTTCCACACAATAAGTCAAACATGATAGTACAGTACACTTGTGAGACTTTCACAACTAATTTAAAAAAAAATAAGTGACAGACATACGTAGCTCTTGAGGCATAATCAGAATTACTATTCGAGTTTAGGGCTGCAACTAACGATTATTTTCATTGTCGACTAATCTGTGGATTCTTTCTTCGATGTTGAAATGTTGAAAAATGTCGGTCTGTCTCTCCCAAACCCCAAAATGATGTCATCTAATGTCTTGTTTCGTACTCACGCCAAAGGGTTTTAGTTCACCGTCATGGGAGAGTGTGTAAAGCTGCCAATATTTGAACGTAAGATGCTGCAATAAGAGTATTGTGGGGTACTTTTATAGTACTTTTCTATGAAAAATGACTCAAACCGATTAGTCGACTACTAAAATAGTCACCGATTATTTTAATAGTCGATAAGTCATCGATTAGTCGACTAATCGTTGCAGCCCTAGGAGAGTTACATGTGTTTTCCTTTCTCAGCCAGTGTGTCTGTCAACAGACATGAGAATACCAAAATAATTTATATCAGAGACCAGTTTCGACATGTTTAAAAAATGATGACCAGATTTTGTTGTATTTCTCTCCTTATCCATGTACTAAGTGCCTAAGTACCAAAGTTTTTCCTAACTCAGTAGTAGCGTCACCTCCTCTATCACCTGAATATAGTCAGGAGGGCTCCTTCTCTTTCTATTCAACAATATAGGATGGCGAGCAAGCAGTGATGCAAGTGAGATGGCATTTTTAAAGAGGCGAGAAAGTCCTTAATCATTTTTGACTACTCCAATAATTTCAGTTACAGGGTTAAGACCTATGTTTCCCACCTACTGCATCACATATTTGAATGTTTCCATCGTTCTCAATAACATACTGTATGTTTAAGTTGTACCTGCTCGGTCCCGTGCCTGCTCTCTCATAAGACTAAACTCTCCTTCCATGTGAGCCTATCTGACGGGATAATAATCTCATTATACTTCAGTAGATCTACCACCATCACATGAGGAAGCTTCCCTTTCAGCTTGATCCTAGGTCAGAGTTATGTGCTTGGACCCGTGCCTGTGGGTACTTCTGTATGTACACCCAGGGCTCACATGACTGTGTTTCCTAAAGGGTGAAGCAGGCTGTAATCCTGGTTATGCACATGGCCCACTGGAGCCACAGTAACCCCCCCTCTTAACTTTCCAGGACAATGGCATCTCAGGAATTAGCCAGCAGACCAACATGTGATTCTACTCTGCAAATCGGACATTTTTCTCACTAGTTTCAAACACTTGTGATCCAGAAAGGCTCCATAACCCGCCATGTGACAGGCTGACTTACACCTGCAGCTACACTGAAAACACTTAGGAAATGCACAAAAGTTAAATACAGTGATCTTACCGACAACTGTGACCATCCACACCAGTATGTATGTGAAACCTGAGATCCAGACAGCAGACATGAGGAAGGTAATCATGAACCAGTGCTTCCAGAACCTCCTCCTGCAGTCAGGGATGGTCAGGAAAAGCAGAGTGATGATGGGCAGAGATAAAACCCAGAGGATCCGTTTGAGGTCACTCTCCGGCACTGCAAACACACTTCTGTGCTCTGCTGGGACGCAAACAGTCAAGGTCAAACAAGAAAGTGGAGGTGGACTCAGTGCTGTAAAACTGCAGTAAGAAGTGTGTGTTCACCTTCAGGAATCTCATTGAGGCCATGCAGACTGAGGGACAGGTGAGAGTATCCTGAGTCGTCCTGGAAGATCCCGCTGTCTGTTCTGGAGCGGCTGTGGACTCGCAGACTGGTTTCGTCGCTCCAGCCCATCAGAGGCTGTGTCTCAGTCTTCTCACCAGGTCCTCTACCCAGACAGGTGCAGCAGGGGCTCAGCCTCCTCAGGACGAACTCACTGATGCGAAGGTCAAAGCACAGAACCACGATGTAGACGCCGTAGACCAGCAGCAGACAGGCGGCGTCGTACCTGTAAACAAAACAAACACTAGCATTAGTACTGACTCTTGACCTTGGGGACGGATATAAATGGTAAATGAAGTCCTATAGCCCACTTCAGAGAATAGACCTTGCTCTGATGTCTTCACATGACTGAAATACATGAGCTTGGTCATGTAAGAACATCTGAGCAAGATCCATTTGCTGTAGAGAGCTGGGGACTGTGGTTGACAGCTCTGGCAATATCTAATGAAATACATCCTGGTTTTAGAAGATTCACCACAGAAAACAGTGCATATATCAGTGGTACTTCAACTTTTCTGTGTCAGGGACCCCTAAACTGATACACATAAGGTCACAGATCCTCAATTGTTAAGATTTCACTTCAGAAAAGACAAGAATTTCCATAGTTGTCAAGCACAGGTGAGGAGATAACTGGAGGAAGTAAAACCTGTGATCAGAGTAGTCACTTCTAAGACTTTTACTCACATTGGACTGACCTCTACAGTGAATTTAATAGTGAAAATATATTATTCCCCATTTCTCTGGGGACCCACTGGAACTCCCTGAAGGACCCCTTGTTGAGAACCACTGGTATAAATAACCTCAAAAAGTCTTTTGTGTCTAAGCTTGAGATTTTTAAAATGTTTTTGAAATGACAAAAAATTATGGAGTAAGGACGCTTTTCCAAATTTTGTTTTAAAATCCAAGCTGTATCTCTTGTTCCTGCAGTGCTTGGTGGTAAAGTGTTACAGTTACTCCGCTACATTCACTTACACTTTTCAGTGTAGTTGTTTTGCAGAATACTGTTTACTCTTACTCAAGTTCTTTTGCAATTAAATGATTGTACTCCTTCACCATTACACTAGGCTACACACTTCTTGCTACTTTTACCAATACATTTAGCTTTAAATAATTTTTGTATTTAGCTGAGCTAGCACGTGCGACAGTGACAGATAAGATAACCCACTAGCCAATCATATGAAGCAGATGGAACGTGGGTGTGGCCTTACACTGTCCATGACAGTTCAAGATTGCACAGAATAAAACACCTTCTCCTTTAGAAGAGGCACATGCACATCTGTGGCCCAACATCTAAATCCTGTTTGCCTTTCAAATGACCGGGAACAGCAGTCATGTTATGCTCTGCCTACTTCACCAGCCCAGACCTGTGGACTCCTCGACCTTAAAGACTTCCACATCGACAGCCCATGTTTCATCATTTGTCTGGTCCCGGATACTTTAATGACAATTAATGTGCACTTCACATTTGTTATTACCTGCTAAGGGCCTGTTTGCAGGGTGTCGACAGATAAAACTAAGTTAAACTTAAGACTTTTTAACACCTTTTTAATACCATCTTATATGAAATTTAAGACAAAGCCTGCGATGGAAATACACATTATATAGATATATATATGTGTGTGTGTGTGTGTGTGTTGGTGTGTGTGACACGTGTAAGTACTCTTTCTAAGTAAACACACTGATGTCAGTTCAAAATGATCTGTAAGGAAAAATGACAGCAATTGGGTGAGTTTAAGTTTAATGTGTTTAATGTAAAAAGAAATCAAAATCTCATTGCTGTCATAAATACTATTTACTATTGTAATTCTTTGGTCTGTCTGATGATTATAAACAGTCATTGGGTCTGTCACGCTGGAGAAATTTTCACAGTTATGTGACAGAAAATATTTAAGACCCATCAATTTGAATTTAGGACGATTTCATTTTTAAGGCCTTATATTAAGAAGACTTAATTCAAGACTTTTTAAGGACCTAGACACGTTTTACAAAGCTCCAACCTCACCTGAATACTGCAAGGGTACACACCCATAAACATCCCCAACGCAAAAAATAAGAGGCAAATAAGAAAATACAGACAGAGGGCAGAGTCTCTGCAGAAAAGTACACCGCCACAGACTTCTAGTGGGTCATAAGTGATGATTGAGAGGGATTACTTCTGTATGAGTCTATACAAAGTTTATCTTTTAGTTATTCCAGTACACATGGAAATCATTCATAAACACTGATGCTGCTTCAATTGCTGTTTATGATGTGCTGTTGTCCTATTTAAGGGACGTTTATTGCACTCTTCTGTCAGTGCAATAAATGTCAGTGACACTAGTGTACTTGTTTTGTGATCTCTTTTAATTTGTTGTTCTCAGTGTCACAAGATGCAATAAACAGTTGTTATTTGGCTTTCTCTTTTACAACCACCTTCAACGTAAGATCTGAAGATCATGTCACCATATCCCGATGCACACTCACCAGTACACTTTGTTATCAGAGATGATGGCAATAACAGCAGCAACACTAATGCCGTATGCCAGGCAGTCCCTGAACAGTGGCCAACAGGTGAGGCGCCCGGCCTGATAAAGGAAACAAGAATAAATGTTTTACAGCTTACAAAACACAGTGTACACAAAGATTCTTCCCCTTGATCCAATAAAGGTGTTGCTCTTATGTACAGGTGGTTAGCAGTTGGGTAATCTTTGTCTGAATACTGCGAGTGTGTGATTGTGTCACAATGTACCATAGAGGCCAAGAGTCCACATGCAGCACAGATTCCTAGCAGGTTGTAGACTGCTGATCCCACGATGGTGCTGACCCCGATGTCTCCCTTTGTCACAAACACACCTAACACACATACAGAGCACATCTTAGCGGTGAGGACAGGGACAATGTGGGATCACTGACGAAAAACAGGAGGAAATGTCTGGAGAGCAAATAATGTGCAGTGAGGAAACATGTCCTAATCAAAGGCCACAGTCCCTCTCTGCTCCCATATGGTGGTGGAGTCACAGCTCATCAGGTTGGGAAGGGGCACGGTGACAGTGATGATGATGATGATGCTGGTGTCACAATCAACTTTGCAGGGTTGTAATTATTGTTATACTGATGCATGATTACCCAGAAAAGCTGTGACCAGTTCAGGTGCAGAGCTCCCAGCTGCCATAAATGTGGCTCCTGCTACATCCTGAGACAGACCCAGACCTGAGAGAGACACAAGAAACACCAGGAACACATCAACATTTACATGATGAGGACAAAATAACACCTGAATATAAGCAATTTAATTCAACAAGAGCACAAACTACAACCTAAAAATGACCAGGCGATAATAACTGAAGCTTCACACATATTTTTTATAGGACAATGTCTTCAGGATGGTATTGCATTATATCACACATGTTAACTCTTAAAATAGACTGGATAAATTCTGGTCAACTAATACTATTTTGTATAATTTTAAAGCTGATTTATGACTCTTAATGATCATTTTTCAAACATGTCTATTGTGATATTGTTTTGTTGTATGGTTTCTTTGTTTTATTGGGTGAGTCTAGTGTGGAGGATTTATATCCTGTACCAGAAAATCTTCATTAAATTTAATTAAATGTTGTTATTTATCCACCCTCCAAGTTTGTAAGCAATTATTCATTCATTTAGTCATTCATTCATTAACAGAAAATCAGTTGGCAACATCATTTAATCAAGCAGAAATGCTAAATATTTACTAGTTTCAACTTTAAAATATGAGGTTTTGTTGTTTTGCTCAGTTTTATACCATTTTGAACTGCGTAAATTTGAGTTTTGGACTACTGGTCACAGACATTTAAAGACATAACCTGAAGCTCCTGGAAATAGTGTTGGCCTATTTTGTGAGACTTGTTACAGACCAAACAATCGACTAATTTGTTAAGGAAAATAATACAGATTAATTACTGATGAATATAATAGTTAGTTAAGTTTAATGTTACTGTAATGTAATGTATGATGGAGGTACAGACATCCCTCATCTAAAGCAAAAGTAGAAATACAGAGCGGAGACACCACAACCACGCCCTGATAAGTTATTTCCATTCATTAAAACCCAACTACAGTGTGTGTAGTGTGTCAGGAATCTTATCTGCTCATAGCCATCCTTGGAGCAACAAGCTCATATCTTTTACCAATGAAAGAAATGCTATTGTGTTTAGATGGTGATTGCACAAAAGTTAATCATGTGAGTGTGGAAAATGTACCCTCATACACATTGAGAAAAATGTCAAATACATTATATCTGATGAGACTTAGCCTATATTTCATAATGCCAGGAGAGGAGGTGTGCTTGATCAAATTTGGGATTACTGTGTTGTGCCCAATGTAAAGCACACTCCTGTATACAGTATATGGATGGATTATTGAACGGGACTACAGGGAACAGACCCAGGGGCCCAAAGTGCCCCCCACCCACCACCACCAGCCTACACATGCAAAATGTCACATGAAAAGACACGTACCGACCTGGAAGAGACTCAAAAAGACCAGAAAGAGATTACAAAGCCATGAAAAACAGCTGCAAAGAGACTCAAAAAGACTCACAAAAAATACAAAATGGGGCAAAACAACCACAAAGGGACACAAAATGACGCAAACAGATGTAAACAACTACAAAGAAACTCAAAATAACCGCAAAGAGACACAAAACTACTGTGAACAGATGCAAAACAGCTGCAAAGAGACACCAAACACTCACAAAAACTACAAAAAGGGGCAAAACAAATACAAAGAAACTCACACTGACCACAAAACTACTATGAACATACAGAAAAAACAGCTGCAAGGGGACACAAAATGGTGACATACAGAATTAAACAACTACGAAGAAACTCAAAATTACCACAAAGAGACACGAAGCTACTACAAACAGATGCAAAACAGCTGCAAAGGGACACAAACGACTTACAAAAACTACAAGAACAGGAAAAACAACCCCAAAGGGACACAAAATGGAGACATACACAACTGCAAAAGACTCAAAATGACTACAAAGGGACACAAAGCAACCACAAAAAGGCTCAAAATAAGCGCTAAAAGGCGAAAAGCACCTACAAAGACATGTTAAATGCTCACAGAGATAAACAAAAACCAACAAAAAGAGGCTAAAGAACTAGAAAGTCTGTGTGTCCTACTCCAGTTTAGGAGAGATGGTGGGGCCCTTTCCATATCTGTGCCCAGGGACCCACTGTCTCATAATCCGCCCATGTAGTCTATACACATTTTTAAGAGGAAAATCTGCTTTGTATTTGATTTAATTATAACTGTAGGTATTGTTTTTACCCAGAATGAGCTGTGTCCTTATGTGTTTTTGTTTGTTTACAAAAAGGTAAAAAAAAACCAAAAAAAACCACTTAACCCATACATAGCATCTTACATGTAGGGACTTAAATGGTTGCACAATCTGTCCACATTTTTGGGTACTCTTCGGACCTACAGTATCTGTAGCCCACAGCCTAATCCCCTGAAGTTTGCTTACAGTAGTAATCTCGCAAATCCTCATTGTTCCCATAATTACAGTATGTTAGGCTGCAGTAATGACAGCTCATGTGATGATGCAATGACCCCTCAACATACTGTACACATCCAAGACATTTCACGTCACTCACGTTCACTGATCACTTCTAATGACGGCAGAAAGTAATCGTCGCAGACTATCGCGACAGCCAGAAGCATGTAGAAGATAAGCATGAAATAGATGACGAGGCCTCCATCCTTCCTCTCCTGCACCGTGAAGAAGCCGTCAGGAAACTCTGAGGACTGTGGTGAGATGCATTCTGTCTCATTCTCTGAAACAGCAGGACACACACACACACACACACACACACACACACACACACACACACACACACACACACACACACACACACACACACCCAGAGACAAAATCTGTCACCTCAAACAGCCAACCTGTTGCTGAAGTAGCCTACTACATCATGACTGTGTGAGCTGTTAATGGCAGTTACACGGTGTTTCATGCCAATCAGACACGAGGATTAGCAGAGCAAACACTGTCACGGTTACTGAACCACAATTGATTAGCCTACTCATACTTTGTAAAACACCAGAATGAGCCGTGACATTTAAAATGACACACTCAACAAATCAGAATAATAAAACAAGTATATCCAGGAATATTATGAGTGATTTAAATACACTATAAATAAAGCCAAATCACACACACACACCTACAAAGACACATAAGGTGCTCTTACCCAGAGCCCGACGCACCCTGGCAGAGTGGGTTTCCTGAGCTGATTTTGCTGTAAATGACACAAGATGGACGGTGCAATACAAAAATATTACAAACCCTAGAAAGTATGGTATAAAATCTTTTCTCCTCTTTTTCTGCAGAGCTGCGACCTTACTCATGGTCATTTGAGTCAAAATAAAAAAAGTACAATTAGCAGTTATTCCAAGGAGTCATATGTTTCTTTACTCTAACAAGCTTGCAAAAGATTGAAAGTGGATTAAAGCTGCCTGTAAGCACCGCATCTAACACTACACTACGACTACAAGCTGCTGAGAGAGAGATTATTGGGGGGAGAAAGCATCTTTTAAGGTCTGGCGCTACCAAGAGAGGGGGATCACGAGTTGTGAGTCATTCCAGTCGACTTGAACATGCTCCAGCCTGAGGCGCATCAGGGGTGTAAGTCATTACAAACCCACCTTAAGTTAACACTCACACACACACACACACACACACACACACACACACACACACACACACACACACACACACACACACACCTTAAAATGTGTATTATTATTATTATTATTATTTTTTTTAATATTTCTTATCATTCTTTTGTTTGTGTGTGTGGTATGTTATGGACCTGTCTCAGTGTCCCTAATAAAGCCATTATTATTATTATTATTATTATTATTATTATTGTTAGTAGTAGTAGTGGTAATTAATGAATTAATTTATTGTGTGTGGTATGCTACGGGTCCTTCTCTGTGTCCTTAGTAAAGCCATGATTATTATCATTATTATTGTCATTATTATCATTATTATTATTATTATTATTGTCATTATTATTATTATTATTATTATTATTATTATCATTGCCATCATCATTATTATTATTGAGGGAGAATAAATGTACATGCTTGTAGATATTTCTAAATAAGGTAAGGCTTAGTAAGTATGGTATGGTAAGAAATATTTGATGCTTGATTGTATCAGCAACTGGAGAGAGATAAATAAATAATAATATAATAATAGGAATATAAACTTGGACTTTTTTTTGAGTATTTTTTGAGTAATAAAAGTATTTTTATTTATTTTTTTGAGTAATAAAAAAAAGATTGTAAAAAGATTGCAAGTTGTAGCTGGTTGTAATGTAATGGTACTATTTAATGCAGTCTAAGGCGTAAGGATACCTAAGTGACGTCAACACAGGAGGTGATGGGCGCGGGGCCGGGCCGTAGTTGCTGTTCAAGGCTCCAGGTTTAATACATGTACAACGAGTGAAGTCGTCGCCTCCTGTTTATATTTCTTATATTTCTACATTACACCACACTGGTCAGGCCCGACAGTCTGTATAAAGTTTGCATTCACCTTAATTAAGCAGTGATTTTAACGCGACCACCATGTCACGTGACCCTAATCAAGCACACCTGGGAAGTCACATAATGAACAGGTGCATGCTGGGGCACGGATGAAGTTTTCACAAGACTCTCTGCTACAGAGTACTTTATGACAGAAAACGATTAATATAAACCCAAACTATGATTATTTCTTTAACTTTAATCAAGAACTCTTCACTGAGGACCTTCTACAATCAGCAGCGGTGTGTGAGGCCCTCCTGTTTTGGGACTACAGACACTAAATGGACCGTTATATTAGCAACAAGCTCATAAACAAGCAGAGAAGTTAATCATGGAGCAGCTTGAGGAGGACTTTGCAATGCCCAAAACTCTCAGAATGATGTTCTGACAGGTGAGTAAGACACAACAACACACCCATTCATGCTTCAACTGGAGGAGGAGGAAGTATAAACCTCTCACAGTACAAACTTTGAACCATACAATAATATGTGAGTTTTACATAGCCATGGCCTGCATGTCCCAGACAGACCATTCCACCTGCATTATAGCCAGTAGAATTCAGCAGTGGCCTGTAACACAGTCATTTTTACCAGCCATTTTGTGTGTGTAGGCTGCAGTTAATATGGAGTTAATATTAACGCATGGCATGGGCAACTAAGTCCTTAGAGTTCACAAGCGCAAATACTGCCTGGACACTGTTGTCTGTCCACCATTAGCATGAATCAGTAACACCATGGCAACGCTTATGAAACACCTGAGCTGGAAGACCCACCTGCGGGTTTTCTGTCTGCTGCAACAGCACTTGTGAGAGAGGACAAGCACTGTATGTCAATGTTGCTCCATTCTTACAGAGGATGTCAATGTAAACACATGGAGCATGCTAACACACATTCAGCTGCATCACCCAGATGTGCCAATCACCAGGACGAGGAATAACAACCCAGAATCACACAGCCTTTAGAAACAAAGGCAGAACAGGATAAAACAATTACTGAAGCAGGTGGCCTTAATGCTCTCATATAGGCAAGGTTAATGCCGATTGCTTTTTGTTTTTCTGTGTATTTTGTATTTTCAGTTTCATATCAGATGCTTTTCAGTTTTATAGCTGGTTGTGACCTGTGGTGGTAAATTGCTGCACAGGTGTGTTTGACATGTTTTATTTTGTATTTTCTATTGTTTCATTTTTGTAATCAACAAAGTTCCCTAAAGTTGCTAGGTGGGTAAAATGTTACCTTAGTCCCCAGCACTTACATATGTATTAAAAACAGATATATTAAAGCCCGACCGATACTGGAATTTTTTGAGGTCGATGCCAGTACAGATATTGGAGAGCAAAAAATTTTGATATTGATATATCAGCTGACAACACTTGTGATGAAGATATGTATTGTAGGCAGGATAATTTACAGTTTTAACAATAAACTTTGTTGTTAAAAATGCCATCAGTGCATTAAAACACTAAACTTCATTGGGAATTTAATTATTATAGATTAACTCAAGGATCCCTTTCTCTATTATAGTCCGTTAAGAACTAAACTTTTTGTAACGATGCATATCTGACAACATATAAGCAGATAGATATATCTGTGATGGCCTTTATCGCCGCTTGGGCTCTGGTACATCTCTCAGAGAAGTTCATTTCTTCTTATTTAAAACTAAAGAAAGTAGGTTGTCTTCCATCATTTAGGTTGCATGTTTTCATACAAAAGGAGCTTTAAAGTGAACCTTATCAGAGCTGAATGTTGGATGACTGCTCTAAATTTTATGTAGTCTCGATTTAGGTGTATACTGTACTCATTTACATTATGGCACACCATAGTCAACTTTGATCAAATACAATGTAGTTTCCCCAACAACAAAACTGTGGCTAGTGAAAATGCTGAGTGGCTACTAACTTTGGGAAACCACTAGCCACAGTGGCTGGTGAGCAAAAAGTTAATGTCAAGCCCTGGTTGTCAGTCTTGGTGACATTTCATTCTGCTGTTGATTCTTTAAGAAGTGTCAGGCTATTTAATATCTGTAGCATGTTTGCACCTGCTGCAGTGTCCACTTGACATTTATTATTTGTCACTGGTTGAGTTTTGTTCTCTTTTCTGAGGAATTCTGGTAAGAGTACACTGAGGAAGGCTGTTGTGTAGGCCGCAGATATATTGTTTGTTTGGATATAAGGGCTCTGTGGTGCAATATGGCATCTTAATGCACTAGCCTGTATTTTTTTTTTCGTATCATCATAACATGGTTGTCATATACCACTTCTTCTTTATCCTCCCTTCACCCCATTTCCTTTTTTAAAAATAGAAGGCAGTAACTCAGAGAAGCCTACATTTTAACTGACCTACTTTTTACTTTAGTTATTTTTTATTTACCAGAGTTTCTTTTAAGTAACTCTACTTTTACTTGAGGATAATATTCTAGTACTCTTTTTCAGTCCTGCTTAGTTTATATTGATATAGTAAGATATATGTGACAGTAACTTTACCTTTACAATGTGTGGATATTCAAATTATAGGCTATAACTTACTTAGCCTGCATTATAACTCTTATTATAAACCTAACAAGTAGACTTCTGTAACATAAAGGTGTGTGTGTGTGTGTGTGTGTGTGTGTGTGTGTGTGTGTGTGTGTGTGTGCAGAGTGAAGGGGTCTCGGGCTTGTTTGGACATGCCCCAAGTTGCCCCCAACTCCAGGGACCAGGGAACACTCAGGAGACATTACCAGATGGACAGCATGTCTTCACACAGAGACAGACCTGCAGAACAAGAGGTAAGCTGCTTTGCTTCATTTTTGTTAATGACCCTGCACTAAACTGTGAAGATTGCATGTGCTGTGCTAAGTGACAGGTCAGATGAATGCGAAGGACGATTTCTTGAAGTTTTCCAAATAATTAATTGACAAAAAGTGTACTTGGCATTTTGATTTCATTAGTAGGCCCAGCACATCAGCCGAATTAAGCTGCACACACTCTGTCTTGTTGTGATGGATGAAGTTATTAAAGTCAAAACTGTGGTTTGTTGTCAACTAATGGACAAGAGTGAGTAAATGGCGCCCCTGTGTGGTGTAATGAGGTTGGTTTTTTAGCTTGATTGAGTCACCTTGTAGTTTTACTTCTTTCTGACATTAAGGGAACAGCTGCGTTGCTCTGTGTGATCATCCCGGATGTCATGGAGATCCAAAGTGTTTAGTATGTAAATAAATAGATAAATAAAACATTATGAAACAAATAATCCTATAAATTCAAACAAGAATGTGGAATGACATTGTTAAATAATCTTGTACATTTTTAAAACTCAACTCAAATCATGAAATGCTATATCAGCCTTCTTCTTGTCACAGTAAGAGAGTTTATTGTTTATAACTATTTTACTAAGGGGTGGCATGGTGGTGCAGTGGTTAGCATTTGTTAGTGTTCCTGGTTCGAACCCAGGGTGGGGAGCCCCTCTGTGCGGAGTTTACATATTCTTCCCATGTCAGCGTGGGTTTTCTGTGGGTACTCCAGCTTCCTCCCACAGTCCAAGGACATGCAGAGTAGGTTAACTGTTGACTCTTAATTGGCAGAAGATGTGAATGGTTGTCTGTCTCTGTGTGTCAGCCCTGTGATAGTCTGGCGACCTGTCCAGGGTGTACCCCGCCTCTCGCCCAATGTCAGCTGGGATAGGCTCCATTCCCCCTTGCGAACTCCTAACACTATAAGCAGTTACAGATAATCAATAAAAGAATGAATATTTTACTTCATATTGCCACTTTTCATTACTAAGTGGAGGACATAACCTTCTAGCTGTGTTTAAGAAATGTATTTATTGCCAAGATTATTTATTTCTCTTACGTATGTCTTATTTATTCATTTTGTAGAAAACTTTTTGGATCTGCAGAGCATGTGACTTTATTTATCTTTCATGGCATTTTCATTTTCAATTTTTCTTCATGGTATTTTAATATATTGCCATCATTTCATCACCAGACTGGTATGGTATAACACTGAAATGACAGGATATATATTTTTGGATTAAATCACCTGCATTCATGACAGTCACTTATATCAGGTATAATATAATATCAGCCAGGGCTACAGAATTAATGGAAATATGATCAAAATTGCAATATGGCCAGGTAAGATATCCAAATTCAGGAGCTGCAGTTTTTTGATAAAGGTAAAATGTGTCATTGCATATTGTAAATGAAGCACTGTGGTGCTACAGAGATGCCTCGGCCTACAAATCATATTCCAGATGTAAGGGAACATGCTTGTTGGGTTCAGACCCCAGCGCAAAAATCACATTATCATCAATTTAATATATTTTTTTTAGTGAAAATTCTATGCAAAAATTACCATTCCCAGTAAAACTGTGACCTACATAATCATCTGATGTCTATTGCAATAACTGCCACAAATAATCACACTATCAGTTTTTTTGGCATATTGTGCAGCCCTAATTTCATTTATCACTGTTTATTACTTTATTACTTTTTCCAGTGTGACTTCTGTGTGATTGCAGCACTTTGTTATTGTTTTTGACCACACCCTTGTGTAACCAGTAGATGTCAGTATTGGACCAGAATGTTTTAGAGGATGTCTTAAATAAGATATCTTGAAAATGTGATTCCTTAAATTTGCACCAGTAGAGTAAAATGCTTTTTCTTTGATGTAGAAAGACAAAACATTTCCCTGCTTTAGTTAATATGGTATTAATGGGGTTCACACTGGGCTTTACTTCCTTCCATGTCTAGGTAATTATTTGAGTTTCAGGAATTCAAGGGTCAAAGCAGCACCATTGTTCCTGTTATCAAGAACTGTGAGCTGCAGCCACACTGAGAATAAATATCAAGCTCCTTTTTATTTACAGATTTTTGTCCCATAGAGATAAATTATTTAATAGCACATTCTAGAGAGGTCTCTGTATTGCAGTGTGTGTGTATGTGTGTGTGTGTGTGTGTGTGTGTGTGTGTGTGTGTGTGTGTGTGTGTGTGTGTGTGTTGGAGAAGTAAGGTAAAACAGCAGCTTGGCAAGAAACATCTCCATCTCATTTGTCATTGGAGGCCTCTCTCAGTGTGTGTGTGCTTTCACTTGTGTGAAAGAAGATACAATGGAAACTCAACAATGCCCTGTTCCATCTCAGTTGTCACTGCTACGTGGAGCTGTGTGGAATAAAGCTCTTGAAGTGCCTCCAGGTATCCAAACAGTGAAAGCCTCTATAACATGATGTCACCAAATTTAAAGCCATTTAAAGGTTGCATTTATAATGTGTATGTTTGTTTAAATGTGTACCAGAAGCAGAGTGCTTGTCTTTCAGAGTAAACAACCACAAGGCAGAGGAGTAATACTCGTCAGTTTGCTTTTCACAACAGTGATCTCAGCCCCAGAAATAGGGGAAGGAAACAAGCCGAGCTAGAAAAACTGGTCGAGTTGCTTTGCTCATCATTACACAAGGGAAATTCAGCAGCTTTTTATTAGTTTCACAGGATTGCTCTGTGTTATTGACCTATGCCCATGGAATTATCCTTATCATTTGCTTATCGCGTCTTGCCCTCTCGCATGTTGTTCCTTGGCTCTCGAAACTACACAGGTCTGTGTGTTTTGTGTACTTCAACTTGTTGAATACCAGCACCCTGCCCTCTGTGAGGAGTGCTCAGTGTTCAAGGTTCAGGAAGATAACGAGAGGTGAGTGGCTGACGCATAGCTCGTGTTGTGTTACCAAAGGCTCGTATCAGATTACGGCAGACAGCAGCTTGGGTGAAACCGTAGCTGTGTTCAGACCACTGTTGCTCGAACAAACCAGGAACTAGGACTAACAAAGGAGTTTAAAAGAAGCTAAAGAAGCTAACGGAGGGCTTCCTGTTGTTTTTTGAAGAGCGTTACCATGGGTAAGAAGACACAACACTGTCTGCTGCTTCTGCTGTGTTTGTCGGGGCTTGTTCACTATTCAGCTGCCTTGGTTTTTTGGACTGCCGTGGTGGAAATAAGCTATGTTAACAGCCACAACAAGAGTGAGGACAAATACTGTGAGTGTGGGGTGTATGGCCGTAACTCTCCCCTTGAGAAAGCCTCAGGCATTGTTACGCTTCCCAAGGGAGACCCCAAAGGCTGCGGCCCAGATCCTGTCTACAACCGCAATTCCAGCTCATCGCCTTGGATAGCACTGGTTAAAAGGGGCAACTGTACCTTCAGTGAGAAGATCAACGCTGCCAAACGTCAAGGAGCAGCTGGTGTGGTGGTGTATAATGTGGATGGCAGTGGCAACAGCACCACTCACATGGCACACTCAGATGCAGCTGGCATTGTGGCTATCATGATTGGCAACTCTCAGGGCATGGAGGTTGTCAAGTTGGTGATGAATGGGACAGAAGTGCTGATGCATATTGATGTAGGCAGCCCTCATGGACCCTGGATAGACACATACTGGCTTTACTTCCTGTCCATCGCCTTCTTCATTGTGACAGCAGCCTCCATTGCCTACTTTGTGTTTATCTCCGCAAACCGTATCTACAGCCTGAGCATGCATAGGCGCACCGAGAGGAAGCTGAAATCTGAGGCTAAAAAGGCGATCGGGCGTCTACGAGTGCGCACACTCAAGACAGGGGATGAGGAAACCACCTATGACTCCCATATGTGTGCCGTGTGCATCGAAAACTACAAGGCAGGGGAAGTGGTGACGGTGCTAACATGTGAGCACATCTTCCACAAAGCCTGCATTGAGCCCTGGCTGCTGGAGAGGAGGACCTGCCCCATGTGTAAGTGCGACATCCTGAAGGCCCTGGGGGTCGAGGAGGAAGTAAAAGAAAGCCATCCTGCTGAGTCGCCACCAGATGTCACTGTGATCACAGTGGCAGGAGGAGAACCAATGTATGAAGTGCCACTGACTGACCCAGTGAGCCCTGACCCAGAGAGACAACAACATCGCTATGACAACAGGGCCTTCGAGGGAGACTCGGAGGCTGGGAGACGATGAACAACAGCAACGGAAACAAAACAGCAACAAACCAGCACACTGTAAAATTCCCTGTTTGATATAGATGTTTTTTTCTGGGATACACTGAACCAGCACAAAGGAATCAAACTATAATGTTGTCACAGGAGAAACAATCTTGTAATGCAAAAAATATTTTTAAAAGAAAATCCAAGGATTTAAAATGCTAATGGACCTTGTGTAATTAGCTTGGATGACACTTCATTTTCTCTGTGTCTGTTTAGGTGTGTAGATAGTGGGTGTGTTCATAAAGTGACCATTAGATGGTTAGAGTAGATGATTAGTTATGGAGTGATGCCAGTGTCAAATTTCTGCTTTGCATAGTGGACACACCAGCTCGACACTGGTCAGGGAGGAAGTGTTGAAGAGCATTTGAATATCTGTTTGAAACTGGGGCCAAATTTTCTCCAACACAAAGCTTGTTGGCTCACATTGCTCACACTCCCTCACAATTGACCATTATCTTTTAAATTCAGAGCAGAATTTATTTCCTTAAATCAATTAATTTGAATAATTGGACTTTTTTCTGCTCTTGTGAAAGTGGGAGTGTGTTTTTCCATTTCCATTGTGAGGTTGTCAGGCTGGATTCGCAGACACACCCTTATGAACACACCCTTGACGGGAGTTGCAGCATGACACACATTGCACTGTGATGAGTGAATAACATCACCTGAGGGGCTTCGACTCATCAGAAACATGGTCCGTAGAAACATGTTTGCCACTCATGAAATAAGAATTTTAAGTTCTCAATAATTTGTTGGCCTGAAGCTACTTTTGAGAATGTGATAATGCAATGAATGTCGTAAGAAGTGTTGATGATAAGCCTTCAAAATATGATATCTTGACTGGTGGATAAGTGAAAAATTATCTTTATGTGTAATGGATTTTGAAATTATATATTTTGAGATTTATTTATCAATCATGTCAAGTTCTGTCTGTTAACAGGTAGTACATGTATAGTCCTTTTACTTCTCTAAACAGCTGATTTTCATATGCAAGCACAAACTGTTGTTCTTGAGCAAGTCTTCCAGGTTTTTCCTTAGAATTATTTGGACTGGTGTTTATTCAATTCCTGTGGTCTACCTCTGAACTCTCGCATGGGTAACTTATGGAACATGTTTAAGATTCTTGCAATTCAAAGATTAAGCGTGTCCCTCGGTACATGATAAAGCTAAAGAGTGTCTTTATTTGCTGGCGGGGATATGCTGATTGTGGTACTTAATATATTTTTCTACACTGAATCATTTTCACTACTGTTTTACAGATTCCAGGAGTCTTAAATTGTTCTGTAAAAATGAATATAACTTGCTGTATTAAATCACATTGATGCTTATTAGAATGCAATAAATCCCTCAAAATGAGGCCAACTTTAAGAGCATATGTGCTTGTAAGAATGGCGTTTCTGTACGTGTGTGGAAAGGGAATACACGAGTGTGAGTGTGCAGGTGTGTTGCGCTATATTCGGCAGGTCTATGTGTGGTTAAGTAGTGTCTCACTTTCAGAGTTATGGTCTTGTTCCCAATAACTGTGGGAGAGGAGCGAAACTGTAATTACCTCTGCACAGGTGGGAGCCGATCCACACACACCTCGAGCTTGAGCTGGATAATCATCATATCACATAAGCAGAAGGGCCTGACCGAGCAAGCAGAGATATGCAGCTGTATGCCAGTGGAATGGAAAAATTATTTTTTATTATCCTTCCATTATGTTTGAGAAGTACACTCGCAGTTAAGACTGTAATGAAATTGCAAGGCTTCATCTATAGTTATATGAGCATATTTTCTGGACTTTGGGCTTGTGTGGTTATAAACAGCTGATTGTGACCTGTTAAAGTAAAATAATGTCCATGTGCAACCTTTCAGCACAGATTGGGTCTTTAATGTATGGACGCCAAGTTGAGCAGTTTAACTAAAGAGTGACTTATCTTCTTTGATTGTTAAATTAAAGGATTTTTAGAGGTCTAAAAAGTCAAAGTATCCAACATTTAACAAGGAAAAGCGAGTCAGAAAAAGACAAAACTGAAGTTCCTAACAGAACTGTTGGGGCCCTTTAAGAGGTCCCAGCCCCCAGGATGTGAACTGCTGCTCTTGAGCACCCTGCCACACTCCTTACTTATTTCACATGCACTATAATTTATTTACTCAGATTTTGTTAACTCATGTGCCTCAGTACCATGCCTTCAGTTTGTCTTGGTCAGAGGCCGCTATGGTCAGAGGCTTCTAGGCACTTGGCTCTTTGGCGTGCTTGATAAATCATCCTCACTCTGATGACCCTTCTGTGTTTGTTTTTTAGTAATAATTTTCATTTTAACATCCTGCTATTCCAGTATAATATCTGAACATTTAAAAATCTCAAAAAGGTACCCAAGGACAGACAGATTTATCACAGCACCATAAGAGCAAGCTTTTAAGAGTTTGTACAGGGGAGACTGGGGTTGGTTGGTACACTTTTCACTCACTGCCGTAACTTATGTTACGATATTCTGACCAGCAGCAAAAGAATGGTTAAAGTCTTAGCTATAGATAAACATGTTATATCATGGTATGGGTGAAAACTTGATTTGATTGGCTGCAGAGTGTCCCATAAAACCTGATAATGGACACCTGTTAAGTAATTCCAGTGAAACTGTCTGTTCACTGTTCTAAATTAATGCGCTGGCTACATACGTAATAGTGTCGGCCTGTATCTGATATGGAAAAACCTGACAACAGAGACACAGTCAAAGTCCCCGTTTACAGTTTATTTACAGCCCTGTTTCTATTCCTTTAGTGCCTCGTCCTGTGAACACCACATGATGACGACTGTAACACACAAACTGAAAGAAATACACTGACTAAGCTTACCAATACTTGTAAACATATAAGCAGTCGTCTCACATTGCTACTCAGCTCTCTGCTTAAGGCTGCAGCTTACAGTTACGTTACACCTGGCCTGTAGCTTGTTTGTTAATGTCTTGATATTGATTTGGGGACTTTGACATGGCTGGATAGCTAGTTAGTCTTGCTAAACATGCTGGTAATTATATTTACTATACACAGTGTTACTGACTTTGAATCTTACTAGCATACGTTAGCTTTTTGGGTCATAGCAGTGCCAAAGGGCTCTATGAGCTGAGCAGACGTTCATGCCTCCCCGTTGGCCATTAATACCTGATGATAATTGACATCTCGTCAGGCATTGTCCTTTACATTTTGTACACAAATGTTTTCTAAAATAAGGTGACTTGTGATTAAAGTCATGATGTGTATTTGTGCCAGCCAGTCCCATAATGGGGTTGATAAATAATGATAATTAACTAACAATACAACATTGTTTTCAGTCCTTTAAAGTAGTTTTCACTTCCCAAAATACAGTTGCAGTGACAACTCTTTTTGTTACAAAACAACCCAAAAAACAGTGTGCCAATTAACCGCACTGACATCTGACTTAACTTTGTGATGAAATTCTGTCAGCCAGTCACCATCATTTATCGCAGAGTTTCAAATTTTATATCAAAATGTAGCTGACTCTTATGCCTATTAACTAGACGTAACACATTTCCAATATCTGTTTTATAATATGTTAAGTCCACAGACCACCTTTTTCCTTTTGATACTGTAAAATTGAAATGTTTCCCTCACAAATAGTTAATGGATGTCAAATGTTTTAACATAGATGAGAGCAGGTAAAGACAGCGAGCATTTTGATGTCATATTTTTGTTTCTGTGACCTTCAAGGGACCAGAAAATAGCCGTGCGCCTGCAGGTCCCTGTGTGAGTGGGTTTGAGGTTTGTGAGGGGACACAGGGCAAAAGGTATAGATGCTGAAGGGGGGTATAGACAAACAGGCTCAAAGTTTATAGCTAAAGCGCTACAGTCTAAAGCCTGGAGGGAGAGCCAAGTCTTTCCTCTCATGGTGTTCCCTCTCCCCTCCGAGGGCAGTGTGTGCACTGGATTTCAGGCCAGTGCTGTGAGCTCAGCATTCATAGGTCAGATGGTTATAGTGGTATCACAGTGAGACAGAGAATCAATACTGAACTAACTGGCCAGGCTGGGAACAACTGGCAAGCCCTGGGTTAGAGGCACGCTCTGCTCAGCGGTGGTGCTCCTCTGATTTATTGCAGTTGTTAAAGCGAAAATTGAGTCAGAAGGTTTTCATTTAATGGCATACTAGTCTGTGGCCGTACTCTAATACCACACTTGACCTTCAGTTCCAGATAGGAATCAAACAGTGGAATTAACTACGGTAGTGGCTTGAGAGCTTATCTGCTCCTGTACCGTCTAATCGCAGAACATATCTCATGTTTTCTATGGCGACGAATACACCTGGAGGCTTGGGACTGAATGGAAAATATAGGAAGTAGGGCTGTGTTTGTGTTTAAATAACTGTGAAGACGTTCTTTTATGTTCAGGCTTTAGGCCTGTGCTCCTGGACAGCCCTGCAACACCACCTGGTGGAGAAAACCCCCTCTAGCAACAGATTTGAATTCAGTGTCAGCAGTAGAAGTAAAACTGGTCACAAGCTGGTCTCATCCTTTCGGTTTTGGTCTTCAGGTATCGGGGGCAATTTCTTGCTTGAGTGGAAAGTACAGAGCAATAATCCAACCATAATGAAATAGAGTACTTCACCGGCTGTATACTTTAATGTCCCACATGAGGAGTTCTATCTATATATCTTTCTGTCTATCTGTCTGTCTGTGTGTCTCCCTCTGCTGTGCAGCTTCAGCAGAGCGAAGGTCTTTCTAATTGAATTACAGAAGTTGGTCTTGTTTCAGGCTCTGTTGTTCCAGACTGTCTGAGTAATTATCTTAATGAAGGAGGGAAATTTGATTACAAAAGTGCAGTAAGAAACAAATTAATCCATTTAGTCGGTAAGTACAACATAAAACATGTCCTTTCCTCTCTTGCTGCTTACACAGACTATTGGATCAAGTGCTCTGGTAGATATATATAATCCCACACCCCCTCCCCCATATCCTCTAAGTTTCATCAGCTCTACGATGAAGCGCAAATATTGGGTTGACTAGTCACAACTTCTTTTCCTCCCAGCAGGGTTTGGCCAGTTAGTATATGTTCACATTATTAGGGAGATTCTGGCTCTTCTGTGAAAACAAACAAGGTTTGTCCAGGTGAGAGTCTTCTGCTTGATGTTGTCGACCCTTTCCTTCCTCTTCTTGTCCCTCGGGCAGATCAGATAGTGCTGAGAGCTCTGGACAAAACAACTCTCATCCTGTGTCATTGTCGTTACTGCCCTGTCCTGTCCTGTCCTTTGACATGGTAGCCAGCTCATCCTCCCATTGCTCTCTTTTTCCTGCTGACAGGCACCACAAGGGCAGGCGGGCCGGCTCATGAGGTTAAAGAAAAAAGAGGATGTCTGAAGAATAAACACCTCTTCCCCTCTGACTCAAGGGCAGGGGAAGGAAGTGATGTCACATGGTTGTCTGTATCCCACACAATAGTTCAAGAGACCTTACTGTTAGGTGAAAAAGCAGGCCTTTCATCTAGTTTTTTGAATCATTAGTTTCAGTTCTAACTTTCCATATATGTTAAGCATATATTAAGTGCTGAATCTGGTTTGGTCTAGCTGCCAAATAGGCTGCAGTGATTCAAAGTCTGCCATCTACTGGTGATATATTAATACAGCATTATGTTGGCTAGCTGAGAAATCAAGGAAACCTCTTCCTTTATGAGATCCTGGAGACGTTTGATGGCTTGATTTCTTGGCCTTGTGTGTTTCATGTGTGTTTATTTGTTTGTATGTGGTAAAGGTGACTTATAATTTGTCTTAGATTTAGAGCAGAGACTGATAGGCAGTCAGTTGGAGTTCATTTTTAGGGAAAAATACCAAACATTCGTTGGCTGTAGCTTTTTAAATGTGTAGATTTGTCGCTTTTCTTTGTTTTATGTGACAGGAAACTGAATGTTTTCAGGGGGTTTGAACTGTTAGTGGGTCAAAACAAGCAAATTGAAATATGTTGCTGTCGGCTGTGGGAAACTGTGAGGGCACCTAACAATGTAACTGTAAGAAACAATTAATTGAGAAAATAATCAGCAGAATAATAGATAATGAAAACAATTTTTAGTTCAAACTCTACCTTGATTGCATATTAATTAGCGCTGGCTGTCGGTACTCAATACCTTTAAGGTATCAACAGCAATAAATGCAGAGTAGTATCAAAACTTCTCCAGTGGAACTATATATAGGAGCCATGATATAATTCAGAAAGCATTGGATTTGTAAGATTAGTAGGATTAATACGTTTTGAGGTGGTTTATATTTTTATATTGTTACATGTTGTTTGGTTAGTGTTTTGGGATATTGTTATTTATTATTGTTTATTATTGTGATTGTGGTTATTGGGAGAGTCGGGTCACATAGATATGGGTGGTGACACTCATAATCTAAATGAGCATCTAATGCTCACCTGTGTGTTTTTTTTTTTTTTTTGGTTAGAGACAGAGGGTGAGTAGATCATAGGCATTGTAAGCAATTTTCATATTCGTGTGCTTTCATTAAATTATTATGGAGTACTCAAGTACTCACAAAAAAAAAAAAAAATCCAGCAGTAAAATAGGAATGTAAATTAGCCAACATCGGAAAAGGAGTGCTATTTAAAAAATCATTTATTGAACAACCAGACTTCAATAACCTATTAAAAAAGAAATTCAAAGTTCACATGACAAAAATAAGCCATCTTTCTGTCACTGCCGTGGACGTCACATAGGTAAGATACAGCACTGAAGGATCGTTTCAGAGCCACTCTCTTCCAGGTCAGTTTAATGTCTGTCCGTTTAGCACAAGCTAACATAGTGGCAGCTAACATCTGTCACAGAGCCATTTTATGGTCCCAACAAACTCAGACCGACACCGAAACAGCTCGACTGTCATTGTACCCGTTAATTACTGGTAGGGAATGTTAGCTGTGTGATGCTCACATTTAACCTTGTCACTGTGTGTGTGGGTGTGTGTGTGTGTGTGTGTGTGTGTGTGTGTGTGTGTGTGTATGCAGGCAGAGTCTCCCTGACTATTCACTGATGCTCCCACAGCAGTAGTCTAATGATAAACAGAGACAGAGAGGGACAGCAGGGCAAGGAGGTGCTGAGTGAAGTAATACACTGCACACAGTTCTACAATAAATTAAAAATGTACCTATTTTTAAATAGCAAAAAATACATAAATGTTATGTTTGCATGTTGGAGGGGTGGCGCCGAGTACACTATATGTTGAACAAATACTGACGTTTAAATGAATACTTGAATGAATACCCTACTGATACCGTAATGTTTAAAATGATACCCTACTTTAATAATAATTGATAGTAATAATAGTTGTCGCCTCCATTTTCCGCACCTTCTGCTTGGGGGAGCGGGACACATTTGGTATTCTCTTCTGGTGGTGCGGATTCCAGACATTCCCAACATTTGTGCATGTAATTACCTGAGTCCTACCCCAATCTATCTATCATCTATTGCACAAACACACGCACATCAGAGAGACAGGGGGAGAGAGGAGAGAGAGATAAAAAGAGGTGCTCTGTGTGCCTCAAGAGAAACCCACCTTTAAAGCAGAAAAGGTCTGAGAAACATGTCTGCATTCACAATCAGCCTCTGTCTCAACAGCCAAAGTGATGTCTCAGCACTGAGCCCACACCTGTCTGGGACCGGCCCTGCTCTTATCAAACCAATTTGCTCATTTTAAATCCGGCCAATACGAATCCTGTGTGGTTTTCCCGTCAATAGCTCTATTTGTATATGCTTCATGAAAATGATTTGTCAGCACTCAGTCTGAACGATTGAGCCGTGCACCATCACGCGCTAGAAAAATATCCTCTTGTCTTACTCTGAATGTTGATGGCCCGAGGCAAGGCTTCAACCAAAGTTTCCTCTCTAGAAGAAACTGCCACTCAGCACAGTTTGACAACACGAATCAATGATCAAGCTGCTTTTCATCAGCTCCTGCCATTTTCTCTAATTTTATTCATGCACATCTTACTGCAGGCTCACTTTTCAGAAATGTCAATAGTTTGTAAAAGTGGGCATGTATGTGTGTATGTGTGTCGCGCTCTATCCCAGCAGTCCATCCATCCACTCTGATTAACTCCTCGTGTGTCCTGTTGCCTGCGGCGATTAATTAATGACCCATTTGCTTAATTGCAAAGAGCTAGCAGGACAAAGAGAAAGGCAACAGAGGAATCATGTGGGGATTGGAGGGGGCTGATGTTTGTGTTAGTTTTCTGACGAAAGGGAGAAAGCAGGTGAGAGATTTGAGAACAACTAAAATTAATGTCAGTTCAGAAATTTAGTGTGCACAAGTCCCAAGGTGTTAACGGTAAATAGGCTACAGGCTGCTGTGTCCCGCTGTTTTCTGCCGGCCTTGTCTTTTTCTGTCCCGTCGTCCCTGTGCGTGTGTCTGTGTGTGTCTCCGTCCATTGTGCATGCGGGTTTATATGTGTTTAAAGTGACACAACAGAAGCTTCAGGTTCTTCTCTGCCTCTTTCTGTGTTCTGCTGAATGTGCTTTTCCTGGACGCAGCACACATTGTCAACAGTCACCCGTTCACTCTGACCATCTGTCGCAGGCCTGCCTGGGCTTCCCTACACAGTTTGTCCACAAGCTGTGGCTGCCATTTGGTTTACCAATAAAAGTCACTCGAAGGTTTGTCCTAATTTTCGTACCCAAAGGGTCAAAGCTAGGACACGGCTCAACTTCAGCTGGCATTTTTAAAGAAATAGTCGCTAAACTTGGAGTAGATTTAATGCAGATAGAGAGTTACTCACCCATATAAACAGAGACATGAGAAGAAACAGGAAGAGCATTTACTATATTTTCTAAAAAAAGACTTTGATGTGAAGAAATCAGTCAGTTTTTTATAATAATATTTGATAAAAGTACTTGGTAATGCAGAACAGACTAATTCCTTAACCTGTTCCTTGCACAATCTCAAGGAATAGTGTGTAAGATTTTTGGGGATTTAGTAACATCTAGCAGTGAGGATTGCAGATTGCAACTAGCTGAAACTTCCCCTAATTTGAATTCCTTCAGAGTTCATTGTTCAGGTTTTTTTTTTAGCAGGAGCCGATTTATTATTTTGAGAGGTCTCTTCCTCTCCAAAACAAACAGACCAGGTGATTAAAACTAGTAAAAATGCTGAACAAAGCCGTTTCGGCTTAAAAAAATCTGCTTTTTTCTAATGCTCTTGTTGTTGAAGGGCCTCTAATCAAGGTTCAGTGCAAAGGTGAAAGGCCCTATCCAGAGACAGTGTTTGGATTGTCCATTCTGGGCTACTGTTGAAACATAGCAGTTAGACATGGTAATCTCTGTAGACGAGGACCCGCTCCTTATGGAGTAACGAGTGCAATGTTAAAGGTAAAATGCTGAGCTATAAACAGGTGAAACTCGTTGCTATTTTGAGCCTTGTCTGATGGATGATATTGTGCAGTATGTATCACTATAAGATCCTACAAAATGTCTGGCTTTTTTAGCAGCACACTGGTACTAAACCAGGCACTGATGTGAGATATCTCCCCAGTCTGTTTTCTTGTTCGTCTGTACGCCTTGTATCTGTGTACCCCATGTCTGCCATGTGTTTCCTTCAGCAGTACCAAGTTTCTCTGCATTTATATTCATGCCAAGTCACCATGCCAGGGTGGGTTATGTCCGCTGGCTTAAGTCGGTGTATTCAGCAGATGCTTTCACATTGTGAAATAATATAGAAAGTGGATGGGAAAGGGAAAGAGAAGGGGGAGGATGATACAGCAATGGGGGAGGGAAGGGAGGAGGCTGCAGCACTAGACAAATCTAGAGGACAAGTCAGTGCAGGAGGACGATTTAGATGTTAAGAGGACTGTTGTATTAAACACAAAACATTTTTCTAAGAATTATCTGCCAAACTCATCTAATGTTCACTTCAAAACAGGGAATGTTTAGTTGTTATGAGCCAGCTGGTTCAAATACAAATCAACAATAAGACCTATGACCAGGCACCTCTCCAGATCTTGCAAATTCATACCCCAAATCCCAGTTTTGTTTTAATAATACACACAGTTGTAGCCCTGGCTGGAAGCTGTTCATTTAGAAGAATCAGCCCATGGTCCTCTCTTCACTTCTTGCCCCATCTTAATATCTTGTTTATGGGAACAACATTATCATCATACTGGATCCTTGTGACTTTAACATTTATGTAGTGTAAAACCATTTTTTTTTACACACCAGCAGTCACATGGTGGCAATCAGATAAGCCGCAGGCAGGAAACTTAAGGCTGAGATAAGATCCTGATTGCATAATTCTTCGAGTGACAAACTTGTACACTAAGACACTGTTAACAGCTTATATCAGCTGACAGATAGAGAGTGTATCTACTGCATTGCATAAATGGAGTTTAATCGCTGTCACCAAAACATAACTGAAGGTTTTTGTTTATATATATATATATATATATATATATATATATGCTTTTGGACTTAAAGCTTGTGAGCTGTGAGGCATATGAAGGGATATGTTTTGTAATTAAACACCTAAATACACAGCAGTAAGTGTGGGTACACCTCTTGTTTTTAGAGTTTATTTTTCCAAGATATGTCCTAAAGGGACAATTCACACTTCTTTTAAATACTAATATCACAATATGTGGAGCAGTGGGGGCCTCTGGGCTGACCAGAGGCACCTTGGCTTGCTCAAGTATCTTGAGCTCCCCTCCTGTCAGCCGTTCTGGACTGTTGCTTGTGCATACACAAACCCTCACAAATTAAATTTACCAGCATGTAACTAATATATTATTCTTTCATTGCTTATTTTTTTATGTATTGTCTCTGTGTCCAATTTAACCAGATATTCAGGTTGTTTGTAACTCTTTTACCTCTTGCTGGCAAATTCGCGCAATGTATTTTCTTTTGTAAGAGAAGACAAAAAGTGGTGTTGTTGCTAGAGGATAATAGAAGGCTTTGTCCTGACTTTCTATATGTGCAGGCATGAGTTACATCCCAGTGAAGCTTCCTTTGTCCAAGCAATGGGATAGCTGGTCTGTGCCTGAGCTGAGGCCTGAGCAGGGGGAGGGCTGTGGAGCTGGAGCTGGGAAATAGATATGCGTCCCTGGCTTCAGGTAGGGTCATCTAGAACACCATGTGACGTTGCGTAAACAAAGAGGATTCTGGCCTCAGGGCTGGAAAAGGATTGTTACGCTGATGAAAGAGAAGTGGGGAATCACTTGACAAAGTTTGTTTGTGTTCACCCTCTCTAAACTGCAGCCATGGCTCTTTGTGAGAGTTTCCTGTGGTCTAGACTGAGCTGGGATTTGTGGTTTAGGTGAGGGTAGGATGCCACCAGGGGAGTATCATGATGTTCTTGCTCAGTGTCAGAGGTTGTAGAAACGGTTTATAGGTTAATGATAAATGGTCTTATAATTTTCCTAATAAGACAATTAATGAGAACAACTTTTGGGTTGCCAGGTCATTAAAAAAATGTATGTGGTTCGATCAGATGTCCCCCCAGGATGACACTTGCTGTATCTTTTTAGCTAGCCCTCCAGTTCATCAGGAAGACTGATCACTTACTTTCTGGAAAATGCTGCATCTGGACCACAGGCAATTTATTAACAACAAATTAACATTTACAACTGCAGACGTGATGAATTGTGACGAAAAGCCTTTATTAATGACTTATTAACATTTATTACTGCAGACATGATGGCTTTTTAGAAAATGAGTTGTAAATGTCAGTAGGTTGTTAATAAATGGGTTTTGGTCCAGATGCTCTGCAGTTTTTTTTTTTTTTTTCAGAAGTTAAGAAGTGCAACAGTTGATCAGAGGAGTCTTTCTGGTGAATGAAAGGAAGAGTATGTCATTTTGGAAAATTTGCTTATTTGATTTTTGGTGGTGAGTTAGATGAAAAGATCAATAGCACTCCCACATCGGTCTGTAGAATACAAGACTATGTCTGGCGGCTAGTTAGCTTAGCACAAAGACTGAAAACAGCAACTAGCCTGAGTCTGCCCAGTGGTGCCAAAATCTGAGTAATTGGCAGGCAGGGCTGCCCCCTTAAAGTCAAGCAAACGTTAACTGACCAGAAAGGCCAAGACTTCAAGACTTCACTGGTCACTGAGTTGCAGGAAAAAAACAAAACAAACAAACAAACAAACAAAAAAAAGCCAACGTGGAGCTCCATTTGGAGCTGTGCCTTGTCAAAACAAATCAAAACCTTCATTTTAAAAGGACAGACACAGGAGGAGACAGATAATCCAAAGTATGGGATAATTTTGAGACGCTGAAGCATGAACCCCAGGTGATATGTAAACTCTTACAAACATAACGTATCATCTGAAACATGTAAGTAGCTACATGCCCATTAGCCACTTAGCACAATCACTACTGCTTTGCTGACAGCGTCATTAACAGGTGGCTCGCTCAGTGTGTGACGTGCACTTGTAGATAAAATATAGGCCTATATTAATGAAAGTCCATTAGTACGGTTTTATATTTCTCTGTAATGAAGATTAACAATTAACAGTTATCAATTATCAATTAACAATTGTCAGTTAACAAGATAATTAACAATGTTACCTTGAACTCAAACCATTGTGTTGCCCCTGCCCAAAATATATAATTTAAAAATTAAATTAATATTGTAAACATGCAGGGCAACTAGCTCGACTAATGGCTCTAAAAGACGACTATTGGTCGAGTAGGAAAATTCTTAGTCAGGGGCAGCCCTATTGGCAGGCAACCAGCAGAGACTGCAAGACATTTCTGCTTCCTGGATGCTACATAACCCCCTGTAAAATGTCAAATTATCACATTAACATTAGAGGTGCTGGTAGGTAGATCAGTTGGACAGAGCTAGGCTAGCTGTTTTTATCTGTTTTCAATCTTTATGCTAAGCTAACAGACCGCAGTCTCCAGCTACATATTTATCCAACAGACATGAAAATGGTATCAATCGTCTCATCATGTAACTCTCAGAGAGCAAATAACAAACAATTCCTTTGAAGGGACGGTTTACCAGTCAGAAAAATCTATTTTCCGTCTTACCAAGTGCTGGCTAAAAGCAAACCAGAGCTGTTCCCACTCTTAGCTTGATGCACTCAAACCTCTAAGGGATATTAGTGTGAGTGTTTTGGTGTATTGTGGTATGTGTGCTTTAGTATATGTATTGTGGTATGCGTATAGTGGTATGTCTGTTGCAGTAGATGTATTGTGGGATATGTTGTGATGTTTGTATTGTGGTCCATGTACTGTAGTATGTGTATTGTAATGTGTGGATTGTGGTTTGTGTATTTTATTGTGCCTTTCATGTTTATAGTGTATTGTGGTTGTATGATTTAAACTGTATATTTTTAATACCATTATGTCTACATGTAAAAGCCCAACTAGGGACAAGAGCTGAAGATTAGCAATAGCTATAAACTCTCTGTACATCACATCAGTCTCATACCCTACTCTTCTCATACTCATACTACTCTCAAATAAAATAAGTAAAATACCTGTAGCGCTTTTTATCTAGATTGTTTTGGTTGTTTTGGCTGAGTGTTGGAGATATCAGCCGTAGAAATGTCTGCCCTCTCGTAAATATTATGGAAATGGATGGTACTCGGCATGCAGTGCTCAAAGTGCCAAAAATACATTTGAACAACTCCCATCTACTACACCCACCAACTGTATGACCGTGCAGGAGGTAGCATGCATCTACTCATGGATGAGAGGCTCGTGCTTGTGACAGCTCAAGATGCAAACATTAATGGCGTCCTCCCTGGGTGAGCCATAGCATTAGCAGTAGCAGTGATGAGGTTGGCGGATGTAATTCTGTAGAAAGAAAATAGTCCCTACATGAAACTGCTCACAAGAAGGTCTGAATATCCTAGTCATGATTTCTGGAAAGAGACACTGCTGTTGAGTTTTCAAAATGTATTTTTTTTGACACTTTGACACTTGAGCACCACGAGCCGAGTGCCACCTAGGTCCATTATATTTGAGAGCAGGCAGACATCTCTACAGTCGATATCTCCAACACTGGGCAACTCACTCAAAAACTGTCTAGATTGATAAATAGCACTACAGGTAAGAGGAAAAATATGTATTTTTCATTTTAGACTGAACTGTCCCTTTAAGGTGATGCCTAAAAAGATGACATGTAAGTCATGCTGGAGGAGCATAAACAAGTATTTATTAACCATTAATAATGGCGTTAGTTTTAACTTGTGTACTCGTTATACAGGGATGCCTTATTGGAAAGCGGTACTGACTCGATTTGGACACGCGCAACGTGAACACAGATAAAACACCCACACTCCCTCTCTTGATCCTCCTTGTAAATAAATGTAATTTACAGCCACTGAGCAGGATGGTCCCTCGGAGTTCAGGCACGGCAAGCTCAACTAAATCAACTTTGACTACAACAACAGCTCTAACAGCAGGTTGGTCATCGAGGAACTGTCTGGAATACAGGATCAATGAGAGGGGGAGCAACAGACAGAGGGAGAAAGAGAGATGGCTTACTGGAGGGGGAGGGATACACTTCCCTTCACCTACATGCATGAATACACACACACACACACACACACACACACACACACACACACACACACACACACACACACACACACACACACACACACACACACACACTGCTGACTCTTATCTGCAGCCTGAGGGAGTCAGTCAGAGTCAGCGAGGTCCCCCGCACAGAAATAGTCGCCATGGCTCTCCACGCCTCTTGATTACTGCTTTAGATCTCAGCAGGTGAAGGACAATATTGTTCGGGCATTGTATGGGAAAACCCAGCTTCTACCCCACAGCCGTACCTCACATTTGCATTTGTTTTTTGCCTCCTGAGTTCACACCTCTCTATCTCTCTGCACTGAAATCCCCCTAAGAGAATATACATGGGTTCATTATGCATATTTTGGAGTGGAAACCTTTTCCTGAGGGATTTATCTACGTTGATCAGCTTTAATTGTGTGTGTGTGTGTTTGCGCCTCACATTAAATGAGCCAGTGTTAGCGACTGGCCATGTGAAGTGATGTGTGACGCTGGTAACTGCAGGCTATGATGGGATATTTTCCTTGCGAGTGAGTGGGCCAACGCGTCATTCTCTTTAGGCTTTTATTTTCTTGCCCTTCGAGTCAGATTGTCTGTGTGTGTGATGTATCATGGGTGTTTGTACGAGTGTGCATGGCCTCCTTTGTGTGTGTGTGTGTGTTTGCGTGGAGGGTTAAGAAATGGGCCTGTCAGAAGTGAATGATCAGACTAATCAGGTGGAACACAGCAGACAGCAGGATTAAGACACACTGGAGAGAGAAAGCCCAAATATAGCCAGGGTCAACACACACCGCACGCTAGGGGAGTGAATGTGTGTATGTGTGTGTAGTGTAGAGCCCGTCTTGTGTTGTTCCATGATAGGCCTTTTTTTTCTACTTAATTGCTTTACAGTGTTATGACATGGGAGTCTCAGAAAATCCATCATCAACATCACTAAACTGTTTTCCTTTGCAAGGAGTCTTGTCAGATTGGGGTTTAAAGACACACACAGTCCCCCTTTACACTGCTTGTTCATGGTGGGAATGTCATGCTGTTACTCCACCTTAATGTTCTGTATAAAAGGTAAAATCGTAGAATTGGGGGGACAAAGTTGTCTCATCTTTTAGCCAGCAGCGGAGGTAGTAACAGCATGGAATCAACGTGTGTGTGTGAAAGGGAGAGCCGGCTGGACAGAACCATGGACAGGACTGGTGTGATGTTTTGACGATGTACTATGTGTGCGACCCACCGCCAGCAGATTAAAAAGTGGCTAGCAGCAGTTAGCAGTTAAATCAAAGAAGAGCAGCAGGCGAAGATACCTACAATTTTGGGAGGCAGTGAGGTGCAGGAGCTACGTACACTCCAAGCAGAGAGCGAGATCAGCCGCTGTATAACAGGGACGGTTATGATAGTTATTTCCATGCTGTTGTTATTGTTTAGCACCACTGATGCTGTTGTGCTAGGGCTCATTAATACTCTCTTTACGTATGAAAATAGATCACTGTGTGAGCGCTGTTTTTAATTTACTGTATCAGTGTGTTGTGTGCACCCGTTTCCTTACAAAGAGGCAAACTCTACCTAAAAAATGTAATTTAATTGAATTAAAAAAAAAACCGTCATGGGGAAACTATTTGTCACTGTTGACGTGTGGGAATTACACGTTTATAAGTTATAAGGTACACCTCATCTCACTTAAAGTATATTATCTTACATTATTTCCTGTTTAAATGGATGTGTTATTGTTTTTTTTAGTCATTTGAAAAAGTTTAAAAAGAATTCTTGAATCATTTTGTTAAATATTTCACAAGTAGTATTTTTTTGTCAATTGTTATTTGATATTAGTAAATTAAACCAAACATTTATGTTGTGATAAGAGTGATAACACGTAATAGAGGCTATTGTGCACAGATATTAATCAGGTGTGCCTTGAGATCTTGGCTTGCCCTTTGGTGTGCCTTGGGCACAAAATGTTTGAAAACCACTGGTCTTAAGCCATGAAATGCATCGTGACACGTGGACAGACAATTCCTTGTCACAATATAACTAATTCATTCTATTCCGCTATTTTTAAAATGTCTTTGTCGTGTCCTATGGTTGTATATCGCTTGAACTGCGCTACACTGCCCCATGATTTCCAGTGGCACTGCTCCATTTTGTCCACATCAATAAGCTTTCAGAAAACATGCACAAATGCACATGAAATGAGTGTAGGGTACGGATAGAGGGCTCCATCCCTGTTCGTATAAATGAGCCATTATACATTATGCCCGTCATACCTCTCTGCTTCTGGAATGCCGACATGCTTTATGAAACCACACACTGGAGCAGCATGATGCTGTTGTTTTTGGTTCTGTGTAAAATGCAAATGCTGCATAATGAAGGGACTTCTAGCAGCCCTATCAAAGAATCCCTGTTGCAAAAAAGGTCTACACACAAACACACACACTCACACAAACACACCTACAAATCTACAGTAGCATTTTCACTGACATCCAGTATTATCTGCCTTCTCAATAGGACAGCCCGTTTGATCGCCCTGCCAGTTAGCAAACAAGCAGCTCTTTTACCAGCAGGCCTTAATGGCATTAACTCTTAAGCAGAATGAGTTGTTTTGGAATAAAGCTTGACACATTGTTTACCTCCCATAACAATCAACCCATTTAACATAAATGAACCTTACAAGCCTAAACGGATAGATCATCAGCAGAGGAGACAACAGCCTGTGTTTATCTCCTCCATCTATCCATTTAGTTATCCAATCACTGATAAATGTACATGCTCACGCTCATTTGCTCAGACAAATATTGATGTTGCTTCGGTTTGTAATGCGTCGGAATAAAAACAATCATCAATATTAATGGCCACTCTATTTGGAGATAATGCTCACATTCATTATCATCCATTAATGTTTGTTTACCTAATTTGATTGGACTATAACCTCCACAAAGGCGTATCGTGCACTCCTCGACATTGTTTGTGTGAGGAATCCTGAAAGGGAGGAAGCTAATAGAAATGAAAGTCACCCTGTGAAAGTTCGTCATATTAGCTGCTATTTCCAATCAGTGGTGTGCTACAGAGATTCTCATGACACCACGAGGGCTAACCTTTATCATATTTCACATCATGTTTTTATCTTTCACCTCATTACGCTTCCAATCAGACTAGCGCAGCATTGCCAAACGGTGTGAATCCAATTTTTCTTTCTCTTTCTTCCTCTTTCCTCCAATGATTATGTTATTTTTTTTTCAATTGTCTCTTTCTTATCTTCATCGCTCATGTTCCTCCCTCTCTTCTCCTCTCGCGGCTGTCTCTCCAGAGCTGCTCTAATTAAACACGGGGTCGTGGTGGTACAGAATCTTACAGCCGTGCAGAGGAGAAAGGCTCTAATTCCAGCTCTCAGGATGGAACTCTGACACACAATGGCCCTGCCATCCTCTCTGCCCCCCATAGATTCCCAACTGAAAGCCCTCTCCTCAGGCAGCTTTTTAATAGGCCTCCCCTCACTCAGCACATACACCCACACACACAACACACATATAAACACACATGCAAAAGCCCACGCAAACACACTTGCACCTATGCAGCAACAGCACATGCAGACACATACACACACACACACACACACACACACACACACACACGAGCCATTGGCCCCCCGTGTGTGTCTGTCACTTGTGCTCCAGCTCACACTGCTTTGGGCTTTTTGAAGTGCTCCTAAGGCCAGTCGACAGCCTTTTTACTTTCTACATCATGCAGAGGCGCAACTACTAAGCTAAGGCTACTACTCTGACTAGCCAGTATTGTAAGAGCAGCACTCAAGGGCAGACTGTCGGGGACTAAAGGTTTTTTGGCCATTTTCTCCACATGATGTAGATTTTAAAAGCACTTGACGCACAAAGATTTAGCATGAAAAGGTGTGATGCAAGCAGGTAGTCCTCCTGACCGGATACAGTTTTGGTAATTGGATTTAGGTCTATAATTTCTGAAAGAAAAGAACTAAAAAAAAAACTACATTTTCAATTGTAGAACAACCGCCCCCCCCACAAAGGCGTAGGTTAGTATGTTGTTCTGACTCTGGCTATTTAGGGAAGACTAGTCAACTTGAAAAGTTTTGGATTCGACATTAAAAAAAAAATCTGGTGCATGAACTGATCTCTGATCTCAGCTTTTTTAGAAAATGAGTCTTTTTAAAATGAAAGTATTGACACTAAGGAAAGACTTGCATCTTCATTAGGAGCAAATGGGCTCTGCAACAAACACCGCTTCGTTATAAGTGACCGACAGTTTCGCCTTGTAAATATTGCACAGCTGAGTCTGGATAAATGGACTTTATATGAACATCATACAGCACGTGGCACTTTAGTTAACAATATATACACTTCATTAGCAGGATTTGCACATTGCATATTGCAACGTTATTTAATTGCTCAATTTATTGAATATTTACCGCCAATATTTATTGAATATTTTAAACCTTGATTGATTATGTGTCTTCTGGCAGGTGCTGGAATGAGTATTCAGCTCCGCCTTAAAGAGAGTGGAGTTAAAAATAGGCTCTGATAATGCGGTGCATATGTGTTCATATTGACAAGCAGCAGTTAAATTAGTGTCTTGAGTTTTGTGCAGACAGATTAGCGTGCTATATTGTGTGACAAGGCAGTGTTTCCCCTACCATTATATTAGGGGCACCCCCCGCCCCCCCCGGAAGGTCAGGTTAATTTAATTTAAATTAATTTAATTTTCTATATAGCGCCAGATCACAAAAGAAGTCATTTAAGGTTACCTTTCCTATAGAACAGGTCTATACCTTGTCCTTTTATTAAACTAACTAAATAACCTTGTGTTATTTATCTTATTTACACCACAGCATGTCACTTCTGTCTCTACATGGTCGCGCATTTTCAATTCCCTTCTGCTCTCTGTATGGTGCACGGTGGAGTTCCGCCCCAAACACACACACAAACAGACACGTGCGCACACACAGGTGAGCACACTCCGAGACAATTATAAGCGAGCCCGACCCAAACTCAACGCAGTTTGTTACCTGACATAGTTATTGTCATGGACCGTGTGTAAATGACCATCAAAATGCTGCTGTTACTCACAGTCAAACATGCCGCCCCCCCCCCCAAAGCTGTAACCCTAGGGGAAACACTGCAAGGTGTTGCTCATGCATTATATAGTCTAATGTTTAAGTTGTTTACATAAACACTTACCTGTCCTGTGTCCGCTCCAGGGTGTTCGTCTAAAAGAGCTCCGCAGCGGTACGGGCACCAAGGGGGGTGTTGGTAATTGTTTATGTGTGTATTTGGCGGGTTAACAGCGGTATATAGGTAATGGTAAATATTATGTGTTAATTATATTAAATATTTATATTCTTTATTCATTCAGGGATGTGGCGTATTAAGATACTTATTAAACAGCATCATTGCTACTCAGGTGTGCCTTGGGATGGTCACAATAAAGGCCTCTCTAATATGTGTAGTTTTATCACACAATATGATGCCACAGATGTTCCAAGTTTTAGGGAGCGTGTTCCTGGCATGCTGACTGCAGGAGTGTCCACCAGAGCTGTTGCCCGTGAACTGAATGTTCATTTCACGACCATGAGCTGTCTCCAGTGCCAATTTGGCAGTACATTCAACCGGTCAGGCAAGTCACACCAGCTCAGGACATCCACAATCAGTGTCTTCACCTGCAAGATGGTCTGAGACCAGCTACTGGAACAGCTGATGCAACAATTAGTTGGCACAACTGAAGAATGTCAGCACAAACCTTCACATACGTCTCAGAGGAGCTCATCTGCATGATGGTGAAAATTCTTAGTCATCCAGGTCATGGTGATCTTAAGTGCTGTATCATAGGCAACCGGACTTGCTTGTGTTTCTTGAAGACGTTTCACCTCTCATCCAAGAGGCTTCTTCAGTTCTCTTTTTGAAAAAAGACCCAGAGCAGACAGAGAGGAAGAGAAACAAAAACAAAGTGACATTGTCGTTCCTTATGTCGCAGTAGTATCTGAAAAACTAACAACAAGTATCACATCCCTGTGCACTTCAAACCCAGAAATAATACAACTGAAGAAGCCACTTGGATGAGAGGTGAAATGTCCTCAAGACATTAAAGCAAGTCCAGTTGCCTATGATATAGCACTTATGCTCATCTTAAGGCTTATCCTCACCAAGGTCTTGACCTGAAAGCAGTTTGTCATCGTAACAGACTTGTGCGATTGTGTGGCCGGTTGGATGGTCTGCCAAATTCACAGAAACAACATCAGAGATGGCTTATGGTTGTGAAATAAACATCAAGTTCACGGGCAACAGCTCTGGTGGACATATACGCAGTCAGCATGGCAGTAACACGCTCCCTCAAAACTTGTGACATCTGCGGCAGTTTGTTGCGTGATCAAACTGCACATCTTTAAGTGGCCTTTAATTGCGACCATCACACGGCACACCTGTGTAGTAATGATGCTGTTAAATCAGCATCTTGATATGACACACCTGTCAGGTGGAGAGATTATCTTGGAAAAGGAGACGTGCTCACTAACATGGATTTTAACAGATTTGTGACCAAAATTTGCCAGAAATATATCTGATGAGTGGATAAAAAGTCTTAGATCTTGTGAAAAATGTAAGCAAAATCAAATGTACTATGTTTAAATGTTTGTTCAGTGTGTGTCTAGGCCTACTTCTAATCCTTTTAGGGTTACTCAACCCAGTTGCCAGAATAAATATTCCAATTTTATGTTTCTCCAAACCATGGATATGTAGCATTTGTAAGTTATTATGTAGTGGAAATGTTTACATTTCAGCAATGCTATGGTTAACGTGATTATGTTCATACACAAAAAACACTTGGTTATGGTTGAAAAAAGATCATGTTTTGGCTTAAAATACCCAGTCTTGGTGCCACAATCGCTGCTGGAAATGCAGCGATGCCTCTTGAAAAAAGAACCAGTTTTGTTGTTTGTTGGTCTCAAACAGGTCTGCAGAGGTCTGCAGCTTGGCAGCTGTCGCACCTAGGTGTCCATTCACCATTCCCTCCAGCTCTCAATGACAAAGTCAGCACATGTGCATGTAATCAAAACTGGATCGGTTTAGAAACGTTGATAGGATATATATAAAATGTACAAATGTAAAGTATTCATGGTTTACAGAAACGTACAGTCAACATTTTCCTGGTGACTGTGCTGTGGTCACTACAACATCTATAGGTATTTTATTTAATATCATTTTTCTTAGCTATAGTTAGAGAAATGAAAATAGCTGAAAGCTTCTTTTAGGTTATGTATGGGTATGTGCTGTTGAGGATGGGGGTGGCGCTAAGCTGTATCCTGTAAGTCCAGGGTATTGGATCGTTGTTGATGTGTTTTTGCCCTGAATGATAATTCTGCCTGTTGGAAAGACTAGGGGTTGTTGTGCAACATCTTGGCACTCAGCTCTTCCCTCCTTTCCGTGCCATCTTCTCCCCTCCGTCACTCTCTGTCCTGGCTCCTCTTTTTCCTTCCAGCTACCCTCCTTCAGTCCTTTGCTTTCTCTGAGCCTGGAGAATGCCCTTAACAACACAAAGAGACAGTGTTCAATCAGGATGGGAAGAGTCAGAGAGAGCTCATCTGCTCAGTGTGACGCCCATTACGTATTGATCTGGGCTCTGTGTAGGGCAGCGAGGGCACGTTTGTGTTTGTATCTATATAGATGAAAAAGAGGGAAACAACGGTTGCTGGCTCCGTACTGGCCTCTGTGTGTTGATCTCATTTCTTCTCAATGATAAACAAGGTTGGTTAGGGGATGGCTGTGTGGTGTAGAGGCAGAAAATTAGGCAGCTGATACAGCAGCATGCTTGTGAAATCTCCCTGTGCTGATGTGTATAGACTATAAGCCCATTGATCTGTAGGGAGAATTAATTTGCTCTGGCACTAATGCAGGAGGGAGCTAACTTCATGTTGTTAGCCAACGTCAGATCCAAGCTATGTTCAATTAAGCTCGGTAACAAAAGCAGAGTGCTGCACTTAGAACAGCCTCACATAATCTGATTCATAGGACGTAGTTATACTGTAGTATTTTGTAATTCGTATAGCCGGTCTTTGCACAGGTGTGCTCTGATCAGTAATTTATGTCCCAATGTATTATTGCGATCTGAAGAGCAATTAAATGGGCTCTTTTTTATGTTGAGAAATATTGCTGCACATGGCGTAAGCTTTTTATCATCATTACAGCATTCTGCTCATTCAGCCACAGTGTGTGCCTGAGGGTAGGTCTACACACACCAGGCTGTTTACATGTGTTTGTATCGGGGGCTTTCCCAGGCTCAGGGTTCTTGCAGGTGATGAGGGCCCCGTCAGCTGCTATGTGTATGTTCTCGTCCAGCCTGGGGGATAGGGTGTGTGTGTCAGGGTGTGTCTCTGCGTGAGTGTCTGGGAAGATGTGATTTCCTTATGACAAAGCACCGTAATAGCAGGCTTGGCTTTAGTCATAAAGCAATCGGGATAATCCACTGGTTTACCAACAAAGCTCTCAGAACACCCACACTGTTAAGGGCCTGAGTCAGGCTTCAGAGGGGGGCAGATAAAGAGAGTGGAAAGAAACAACAAAAAAGAAGTAAATGTTTTTTTTCCACCTCGGCAAAGTAGGTTGGAGGTTACATCGTTATCAGATGGACACTTCGTTTTGATAATCCTTGACCTGAACATGTGATATTCTCGCAACAAGAGTTAAACTCTTTCAGGCGTTTACCGTCTCAATATGCGCTTGATAGGCCTGCTGAAACTTGCTCCACTCATCCACTCCTTCTTCAAAACACACTTTTTACTCTCTCTCACACACACACACACGAACACACAGCCTGGTGAGCAGATGAAACCTGACAGATAAGCACCTTTACTTGCAGGTGCTGGAGCGAGGTCTGTGCATCTTAAAGAACCACATTGGACAGATACTCATCTCACTCTCTCCCCCTGCTCTTAACACTGTTCTCTATCTGTGTCTCCTGACTCTCTCTCTCAGACAGGCCTGTATCAGCGGGGTCATGCTATGCATGGTAATACTGAATGACATAAATCTAGGTTCAACGTCTTGTGACTCAGATTTCACATTGTACGGCCTGTAGCAAGTTTAGGGGGAAAGCTCTGAGTTTATTATGTATCAACAGTATATATTATTTATTATGTTTCGGGGTTGTCCGTCCGTCCCATTCTTATGAACGTGATAACTCAGGAACAGTTTTGAGCTTGTTACTCTAAAAATGTAATATATCACTCATTCCTTGTTTTGTCTTTTAAACAGTACTTTACATATAACAGTAATTCGTTACCCTACTCATATTACTTTTCCGTTACACCCCATAAAACTGATAATTGCGCATCCTCCAATTCAGATGTGTGCTTCTGTTTTAATGTTAAGGTAATCACTGCTAAGTGTAGCTAAGTCTAGATCACTTGCAAATGATTTTTTTTTCCTACTCGCGGGTCTTCTGATGCCTGTGACCATTATTTTCCCAAAGGCCCTGCCTAAAAGGCGGAGAGTTACTCATGGAGCAACATTTCATCCACCGCATATCCAACTGCAGGCTTCATTGCTTCTTTGTAGCCTGCAGCTGTCCACGAGTAAAGTCCAGCTTTCATTGTTTAGCCTGTGTAGCGCTACAGCTGACATCTGCGGCCGCAGTGGGCTCATCACCAGAGGTTTTAGGACGTGTTTTTTGCAGTGGAGAGAGTTTTAGTGTGATAACCTGCAGCAATAGTGTTCTTGTCATCTTTCCTCTCAACAAAATGAAAGCAATGGGAATATTTCCAGCCGCTAAGGCTAGCGATTCCATCTTCCTTATTAGCTTGCTTTGTAGCGTGCCTGCGCAGTGCAACGATTACAAAAATGAGTCCGCTGACGTGATTGTTGTATTTCAAGTCAATAGTTAAGTGAAAGTAAAAAAAAAAAGTAACGTCTTAAGGAGTTGTTTGGCTTTGGGGTAACTGTAATATTATTTTAAAACATTTTTTAGTAATTGGTTGCACTTCTCGTTACTAGGAAAAGTAATATTACTGTAACGCATTATGCCCAGCACTGCTCAGGAGTGCCTTGGCTTTGAGGGAATTTCTTTAAATTTGGCACAATCTCGGACTCGTCGATGAGCTGATTAGAAGTTGACGGTCAAAGGTCAAAGTTTTTGGTGGTATCCTAAGAATTCATATGCTAATCATGACAAAATTTTACACAAATCTCTATTAGAGTAAAATGATGAAGTGATGACATTTTATATCCAAAAGATAAAAGGTCAACTTCACAGTGACATCATAATGTTCTGCAGTACTAAAACTCAGGAACAGAAGGGGAGACATTTGGTCAGATACGTGGCCTTCACCATGAAACTATGCTTATTGTATAGATCTTCTATGCTGCTGGGTTGAAGACAGGGTTGGAAATTAACACCAGCCACCAGCCAAATGCTGACAAAATATTTAAGTGGCTGCAAACTTTGCTTCATTACCAGCCAAAAAAACAACGTTAGGTCTAAATGGTGGCCGTCTGATTTTGGAATCCACCAGCCACAGTGGCAGGTGGACAAAAAACTTAAATTCCAGCCCTGGTTAAAGACATGTGTGAAGCATCCTCGTTTTAGAATTCTTAGCTTCTTTGCAGCAACGTCCATATTTGAAGTATTGTCTGCTGTCATGGTTAGAACTTTGTGTTCTGTCCTGTTCATCTGGAAGTCCCTCACAGGCTCATTGGTTTTGCTGATATTGAGCTTCAGGTGATTGTCGTCGCACCATGTGATGAATTTCTCAATTAGGCCTCTGTACAAATCTCTTAAGTGAAGACAGCATGTTCCTCACTGGTAATTATTCACTGAAATCATTCACCTTTCACCAAAAAATGAACTTAATATCTTTTATTAAATTCCTTCAAAGACTTCACCACATGTGTTAAAAGAGTCTGGACAGACATGGATGTCTGGATGATTGGTTGGCAGCCAACCACAAGGTGAAAATTCTAGTTCACATTGTAGATGTGAGCAGGTCTGTCAGGAATGATGCAGGGTTTGCCTTGGAAAAACTTACGTCTAGGCAAATTTCTAGTTATGCTCAATAACTATAAACTTAATTAACTACATATAAAGCTAGATTAACTCCATTTAAGGCTCTTCTTCACTGTGCATGACATCCTGTTGGAATAGGGCAGCAGACTTATTGTACATCTTAACTTAAATAAAAGTTAAATTAACATTCTGTTTTTCTCCTCCAATGTTGGCACAGGCACAGAAGCCCTGAGAGGCAAGTGAGAAAAAAATTCTGGCGTTGAATTTCCTAAATCTGATCTAAATAGTTTTCTCTTGTTTTTATGACTTAAAAACAAGAGAAAAAAATGTTTGCCAGGATAATCTTTCTAAGTTTGTTGATTTTTTTTTTTCATCTGTGAATTTTGTTTTCACCTATTTATTCCAAATAAAATTAAGTAACTTAAGTTATCCTGGCAAAACTATTTCAGCGGTTCTCAAGTCATATACACAAGAGAAAACAATTAAGACCAGACTTAGAAAATGGATCACTGGAATTTTTTTTTTCTCGTTTGCCTCTTGGGGCTTCTGTATACAGGCAGTCCTAAGTGACCTGAATCATAGGGTGCTTTCAGACCTGTCGTTGTCTCCTTTGGTCTGAGTCAGGGCCTCATTCTGTCACAAAGTTGTATAATTGCCTGAAGTTGGTTCGTGTTCTCACAGCAGCATTTACAAGCGGACCAGATCAAATGCCTTGTGTGAGAAAGCTGCTCTTGATTGGTCAGAATTTCCATGTGGGAAAAATCCAGGAAGTAAAGAAAACGTTGAAGAAGAGTACACTTGTAAGATAAATGTGACACTTCCTAATGTCACAATGGAGGGACAACTACGCAGGTTGATTTTAGCGCTGCTCATCGTGGACTATATTGCTGTCATTGTTCATTTGAGTCAAAGCATACAGTTTGAAAACGAGGCGCGGCTCCAACTAGAAAACAATGTTTTGATGCATTGGATGTGCTGAATGTGCATATTAAGGCAGTACAGGAGGAGGCGCACATTAATAATCCTCCAGGACTGTAACATGCTCATGTTTAACCCAAACAATGTGTCATGTGACTGCAGTTGGTTCTGATCCAGGTCAGAACACGGTTTCACCACAAATGCACCGCACCAGAGTTTGTTTGTAACCCGACCAAGACCACCTCTTCAAGAAGGTCTCGGAGCGGTTGTTTTGGTGTGCACCCGAGTGTGATTGCTGTTTTCACACCTGCCCGAAAAAAAACACAAATAGGGGGGAAATAATTGAACTGAACCAAACAGGGCAGGTGTGAAAGCACCCATAGACTAAAATACAAAGTGCTGAGGTCATTAATGGGTATAGATTGGCACGAAAACAATTTTTTTGGTAGTATTCTGAATTAATATATCATGTAACACAAAGTTCATATATGATATAGCTGTCTTACTTTTGCGGAAAAAATTAGCCTACCTGCTAACGTGTCAACATTTCTCTCCTGGCTGTCTTAATAACATGTTTACATTTGATGCTGGAGTGTCACGTCTCCAGGTTATTCTTACAAACAGTGATAACTTTTGTCTCTTCAGTATTATTTTCTGTTGTGAAACAGATAGAAGCTTACAAATCCAACATGTCAAGCTTGGCAGGGTCATGAGACACTTTGATCTTGTCATATCTATTTCTTTATATCTAGCTTTGTTATATTTATTTAGCAGGAGAGTTTTGCATTAATACAGTTACACTTTTTGCATGTTCAGTTCACTACAATGTGATGTATTGCTGATGACAGTTTTACAGACCATATCAGACTGTTCTCTGTTCCTGAATGTTTTTCCTGCCTCTATAGTGTAGTGTGGAAGTAAGACTTAAACTTCAGTGAATATAAATGAGTGAATATAAAGCTATGTTACATCATCCAGGTGTGATTTAATTGAAAGAAGGCAAGCGTGGTGGTGTGTTCAAGTGCTGGTGAATAATAGGAGACAGAAAATGCATTATTCTTACAGTGCATAATTTGCTAACTGGAAGTAACAGAGCTACGGTGTGTGAACTGCAAGAAGACGATAAAAACTGATGAGCAACACTGTCGACGTTCTATTTTTTGTTAAAGTAATTTCTGGACTTCATTGCATAATATAATACATTGCCTTTGTGGACTCAGCATAATTATTTCCATATGTCTCCCATTTCATATTCCTCCCTAATAATAATGTCTCATGATAAAACACAGGTGGCAGTGCAGATGCAGGCATAAAAAGAGGTTGTCATGTCATTTTCTGGAGGTTATCTTGGAACACAGCAGCCATTCACTGCAGGGAAATCTTAGCAGCCATTATATAATATACCAATGAATTAAAATCGCTGCAGCCTAGTTCTCTTCGCCCTGCCATCTCTCCCTCACTGTCTCTCTCTGTGGTGTCAGAGCAGTTGATTGTAGAGCTTTGCTGAAACTCAGTAAGGGGGGACTGGGAAAAGTCCCTGTATGTGCTTTTTTCTCTCATTAAGCTGTTTTGTTTATAGTTCATCCACAATCCAAAATATCTGTATAGAGGCGTACAAAATACTGGTCCCTTCCTGTCTGCACTCCTATTCCTCATATTCCAACAATCCCTTTCTCTTTCTTGCTTTTACTTGCCCGCCTTTTAAGTCACTTTTCAAAGCAATGTGTGCCATTAACCAGCTGTCAGTGTAAGGGTGCTTGGCACATGGATTAGACTTTGATGGCTTTTCCACGACTGTAGAGGCTGTGCTGCAAAAGTGTACTGCAAAACTTTTTTTTTTTCCAGTCCAACTCTGAGAAATTTCGGCTTCTTCCCTGTCATTTAATTCCGCTTTCAAATGAAGCATTACCCGGACACTCTGTCAGATTTTAATGCATTAGAGAGAGCACATGTACTTGCTAAAGCCCACAAAGAAACCCTCTAAGCACCTTTTCCATGACTGAGGCTTGTAAATGTAATTGCTGGTTTCACCTCCGGGCTTTTAAGAAAAGAGGACAGGAAGGAGTACAGATGGATGATTTTTGGTATAATCACCGTCCTTAAATTTCTAAAGAGAGGCTGCCGAGAAAGCCAGAAAGGAGAGAAATGGACCAAATCACCCTCTCTGCGTTAGTATGTAGCACGTGTCGTGTGTGTGTTTGTGTGTTTCTGTATTTTCTGCTCGGGAGTGTTGCAATTTCAAAGCACATTTTAATCTGCACTTTCAACTTAAGCAATTTACTTTCATCTTCCTGCGTCTAGATGAGTGACCTTGCTGTGTTCCACTTACACGAAATAAGAGATGTGTGTTTTGTTTTTTTTTTAGCATCTGCTTCCTCTGTCCCTTGTTGAGTGGAATAAACACACTCGTGCACACACGCAGACACACACGTCTGTATGACAACAAACGCATGCTTTTTGTCCAGGGAAACGTCGGTGCTAGTAATGAGACTAAGTGTGGCCGGGCGGATGGACAAGTGAATGAAACAGCTACAGAATCACTGGCTGTGTTTGATTTGCCTCCACTAATTCAAAGAGACCATCTGATAAATTGAGAGGATGGGATGTACATCAGAATAGCAAGAGGCGCCTCTTTGTTGTTCCCCATTCCCAACCAAATCACACCCCAACCCCCGTCAGAACACCCAGAGGGGAGAATGTTTCCCTTGTGTGTGTGTGTGTGTGTGTGTGTGTGTGTGTGTGTGTGTGTGTGTGTGTGTGTGTGTGTGTGTGTGTGTGTGTGTGTGTGTGTGTGAGGAGAGAGAGAGAAAGAGAGAGCTGGGTTGCTAGGAGGTGCGAGTTTTCAGGAGGTCCTGCTGAAAGCAAATGAAGGAGCACTTGTGTCAACATTCTGATGGCAGCGATGAGCCACAAAGCCTCCCGGCTGAACAGCCATGGGGCTACATAACCTCCCTGAGGAGAAAGCAGGAGGTGCACTCTCAGAGCCCTCCTGAACTTCGTCTTTATGTGCAGACAGTGAGACAAAAACCCTTTTTCTTTCCAATCTAGATATCTGACTTTAAATGTTTCCATGGTTGTTGACTTGAGGTTCTGCTGGAAGTTATATTATTTGAAGAGATGATTATATACGGTGGTCGGGCATAAGTTGTTTGTGATGCTTTTTAAGAATATGTTTTTGCCATTTTTCTTTATTTGATAGTAAACAGTGAAGAGGCGTACAGGAAATGTGGGAAGGAGAGACGGGGGGATGTCATGCAACTAAGGTCCCCGGACGGATTCAGACCGGAGATGTTGCTGTTATGTGGTATGCGTTTTTACGGCGCTGAGCCACCGTGACATCCCGTGTTTGTGATTTGAAGGTCTGCATTCCTGTTGTCATGTTTTTGACACTAAATCCTGTTTTGATGGTGTATTTTTCTACATGTTTCAAGGCCTGTCATAATAACTAGCATATACAACAACAAAATAGCATAACAACCCAAGTACAACCTTTCAAAGAGCAATGAACTTTTAATTCTTGAAGGTCCAGTGTATAAGATTTAAGAGGATTTGTGGCACTAGCAGTGAGGACTGCAGATTGCAACCAGCTGAAACTTCTCCTGGTTAGAATTCCTTCACTGTTTATTGTTCAGAAGGTTTTTATGGGGAGCTCATTTATATGCAGAGGTTTCTTCCTCTCCGAAACAAACGGACCAGGTGATTTAAACTGGTAAAAAACACTGAATAAAGAAGTTTCACATTACAAATCAGTGTTTCTCCAATGCTGTTTGGCATGTTGGAGACGGGCGGTTTGCCCAGCACCTGTTAATGTGTGCTCATCTTGATTCTCTGATAACTTGAGATCCAGACGCTCATGTTTTTTTTACTAAGAGCCAAACTATTTGCTATTTTTCTCTTCCTCTCCAAAACATACTGAACTGGTGATTTAAGCCAGTAAAAACACTGTGTTAAGCAGTTTCATATTAAATAACAAGCATTTTTTTGACGCTGCTTGTCAGGGAGGGACTCTTAACTGTGATGGCTGACACAAAATGCCAATGGCCCTTTTTAGTGCCATTTTTGGTCTGTAGAAAAACTGCAGTGACATTGGAATTGGAATGTAAATATAAACATTAAAAATCCTAAATAAATAAAACATAGAACAATTTGTGTGTGTGAGTGTGGAGGAGTGGAGCCCTGCCCACAGTGGAACTCCGACAGAGAGTAGACGAGAGGATAGAAGCATTGCGACCAGAAATGACAGCAAAACATGTTTCAGCATAGGTTTTTTTTTTTTCTGTTTATCCGACTTTGGCGCTGTGGATAAACACTTAGGCGCTGTGCCCAAGTTTTGTAATGGTCAGGAAAACCCTGCTGTTTATTCTAGAATCATGTTGGCTAAAATGTTGATGACATTCTTATGTAGACTACACACATATAAACATCATGTGATATATAGACACAACTTGGATAATTTTTGCTGACCTCGATAAGTCGATGACGTGATTATCAGGACAGGCCTTTTATGTTTCTTATTTGTGTGAACTTTACATGACTGTCTGAAGTTCAGGACAACAGTATGTGCATGTTTGAGTGAGTGGTCATTCCTCAACAAGCGTTCTGCAAATCAGAAACACATGAAAAAGGGACTTTCCTTCATCCAACCATCACTACTTTAGTCTTTGTTGTTGACAGCTAATCTTATCACAAGCCTATCTGTGCGTAACATCATACATTGGATGTTTATGCTGCATGCATCTAAATGAATGCACGTGCTAGTGTGTGCACATTCTTCCACAGCTCATTGGTGGCTCAGATCTTATGCCTTGAGCAGCAGTTAGTCCAGATGTTTGGTGTCTAAAAGGAACATGCTACTTTGGATACTTTCCCACATGCTATCTGGTGTGGTTGACTCCGCGCTGGCCCCAAACTTCAAAACAACCCAGGTCTAAAAATAGTCTGAGGCGCTTAATCATTCTGCAGACTCTTCATGTCTCTGATAGTCAGCTCACAGAGCTCAGCGAGGACACATGCAGTATTACCCGCCCAAGTCATGTTGTAAGTACCGACATGCATCTCACGGCTCTTAGGCTGAGTTCACAAGGCACTAAGCGTCTGATTGTTAACTATTTGCAGCTCTCTGTCATGCTCTGTTACAGCAGAAACACGTGACATAATGTATGAAACACAACCAGGCTAAATTCCATGTCCTTGAAAAAAAACAAAACCCTACGACCTCTCTTTCTGTGCCATAATGTTTTATTTCAACTATACATGCCGTGTTAAAAAAATCAACAAAAAATATCATGAAACAAAGACCATCATTATTATTTACACATTCACAGTACAACTTTACAACATATCTACACGCTCAAATACTCTGGAGATCATATATACAGCTGGCCTGGCATCGCCATGTCGCACAGTATTTAAATCAAAATTACATGACAAAATCCGGTTCATCTGCACATACACGGAGCTCAGACTGAAATATAAAGGCTTCAATCTAGATTGCAACAGAAAGACCCAGTTCATATTGCAATGTACAAGGCAGTTGAGCAGTGTATGTTGAGTGTATGTCTGCGATGTCTGTGTGCATGTGTCGAGTAGAAAAGAGAGCCCAAACACTGGTTAGATGACAGGCAGAAAGTCTTTACATACAATCATCACTTGTAAACAAAATGTGGCTTTGGGCTAAACAGGCAACTGACACTCTGATAGGATTGCAGATGTCACCCAAATAATGTACCCAAGAGAAATGATCCCTCAGACGTCACCTGCTGGCCAATAGAAACAACTCCTGTCACTGCAATCCCGGGGAATTATGGACTGTGTGTGACCACCGCCCATGCCAACAGACGGCTTTCATGTGAACACTGTGTTAATACATTGGCTGTGGGCAGGATGTGCTGCGTTGAGCCGACTGCTCCACAGTGCAAGGTCTAACCACCCTACATCCCACTGTCAAGAAAATACATTCACTGCATGGCACCTCTATGTGGTGGATTAACACCGTTCTTTTCAACACCGGCAGTAAAAGAGAAAAATTGATTTAAACTCCAAATAAATGTTTTTTTTTTCCTACTGTCCTTTTTGTACGACTACCATTCACAAGTGGAATGTCTGTCAGCGTCTGTCAGTCAATTTCTTTTCACTTCAGTTTGGATTAGGTAGTGATTTCACAACACATCCTGCTGAGTTTCAAATTGCTTGTATAAAAAAAATGTTTATATAGTATATGACAATAACATACAGAGGACCAATTGACATAGCCAATATTGTATACTGTAGTATTTCATTTTGTGAATAAGGCACACAATGCACAGATTCAGGTTCACTTGCCTAAAAATATTTATACTCCTTATTTATAGTCTTTAAGTATATACAGGATCTTGTCATTCCCAGCATGACTCATTTGGACACATTGGTAAAGTGTTGTGTTGATTGTACACTGGCCACTCGCAGGGGAGGCTGCACAGGGAACACGGGCTGCAGAACCAGCACGGCAGATGACAGAGGTGTTACATCCATGTATTGTTCTAGGGTCAGTTTTAATATACCTTTTAATAGGATTAATGTAGAAGGAAAAGTCTAGTGTTCTTCTATTAGGGGACACACAAGTTTAACGGAACAGAAGTGCCCTGAAATGTTGAATTCATATACATGGGCTAAACCATTGGTGTTGCTTTAGTTTCATATGGTAAATTCTTTAAATAACACAGTAAAACATCATAAAGGCAAATCATTTTTGTTCAAAATTCATTTATAGAATGAGATGAGAAATGTATGTTTTTTTTCTTAATACCATTGCTACATAAAGAAAGAAGTCTCTTGAACCACCAGTTTAATTCCTACAAAGGGGCAGTGGAGGTTAGGGGAGGTCTCAGTCCTGGAGCGAAGCATTTTTTCCCCATTTAACAGTGCGTTTGGTTGCTTAAACCTGTACTTCTTGGCCTCTGTCTGCAACACAACACAACACACACACAAACACACTCACACACAAGCAGATGTGCACAGCCATATGAAGGGCTATCCCAGTCTGGTTGAGAAATAAATGCATCAAAGACAAACACCTATGTCTAAAACCAATAGCAGCAAATGTAGTAAGTAAAATTTCCCAGTGAGTTACAGAGTTCCTGTCCCAGTATACACCCAGCATGACCAGCTTCACCTCAGCCTAACCTAATTATCAAAAACACTACAGAGTGACAAGAAATGGTTTTGACACAGTTCAGATGGGTTCAAACAAGACCAAAGAAGCAATATTATTACTGAAATGAGAGACGGTGACTTAGGTCTTAGACAGGTCTGAAGGTGCATCCTCTGGCATGCGGCACCACTCTTGACGAACAAGTGTGAAGGCCTAACATGGGCACTGCCTTTACACAAATCTGCTTTTCAATCCGCCAACACACACGCACACATTTGCACTCTTTTTCTCTGTTTGCTTGCTGCTTGATTCAGCTGTCAGCATTCATATGTATCTTAAGCAACACGCACACTTGATGATTTTGAGTTTCCTCTCCTCTGCCCCCAGCCATCTCATTAACAAAGGCAAGGCCTACCTCTCCTCTTTGTTCAGTTCACATTAGTGGGAAAACAGTGCTCAAGGGCAGTGACAAATGAGACCCATTCTTCAAGTATTCCACTGTTTTTAATCTGGCACCACAAGCACAGACGCCATAGCGGCCCCGGCTGGTGTCCTAAACCTCGTACCTAATAAGGGGACGGGCGACACCCAAGCCCAGATACAATGGGGAGCAGCAGATTCACCACCGTCCACTGTTCATATCCTGTGGCTACCGTGACAAGGGAGGGAGATGGAGACGTAGGGAGCGAACAAGCCCCAAGGAGTATCTTTGGCCACATGTGTGATTTTCCCTTTTTAGTGTGAGTGAATGTGCATATCATTTAAAGGGGGAACACACCTCAAGTTGATACACAAACACACACTAGGCCCGACCCCATCCATAGCCCCCCCAAGCCCTCAGGGCTCAAAGCTCTACAGTCAAGGCCAAGAGCTCACTCCAAAGTGTCCATGCTCTTTTAATAACTGTACTTGTTAACCACTCGCATCTGTGGAGTCTGTGGTGAAAACCCATTGGGTTTAGGGGGCACATCTGGCTTTAGCGATGGGGTCCGTTTAAGCCCTGTGCGAGGGAGTGAGCCATACCCACTGTAGCTGCTCTGTCGGGATACAGAAGATGGGTGGGCTGAGTGCATTCCTGCCCCCATCACTCCGCCTTGGGAGTCAAGTCTGGAGGGGGGTGTTGGGGGCATGTAACCCCCTCTGTTCATACTGTGCTGGCGAGACACAGACACCCCCATGGTTACCCCATTTGGTGAGGTGGATAAGGAGTGCCTGTGAGAGGCACTCCGGTGGAGTTGATACCCTCCTCTTTGCCTCTCCAGGGTGCCCCCCATGCTGCCCGTTGGTGTTGTGGGAGTGGTGGGCATGGGCACATCAACCCTCTTGGTGGGGCTGTGCCTCGGCAGGGAGGTGGAGGGAGAGTACAGGGAAGCCTCACGGCTGGGCACCTTGGGGGGTAATTCAGTCAGTTCCTCCATGGGCTCCAGTGTGAGCTGCTGCCTTGGGCGAGGCCCTGATCCCTCTTGAAGAATGGCCTTAGGGTTCGCCACTGAGTCATTTAGGTGTTTTAAAAGGTCATTTAGGGTATTTCTGGCATCCACAGACCTTTTCTGGTCTTTCCTACTTCCCTTAGAATCTGGGTTCCTCAGTTTCCTGTCAGATGAATGTGGCAGTGTATCATCTCCATTGTCAAGGTTAGGGTGGTCATGTGTGGCATTGGGCAGGACAACTGCACTAGGGATGTGGGAGTGTCCCAAGGCAAGGTGAGGGTGGTTGGAGTTAGGAGGAGCAGGGGAAGAAGGAAGGAACTGAGGACTCTTGGCTGATGAGTTGGACTCCTTCCGAGGACCGCTGGCCTTCCCGTGAGCCCTCTCCCACTGGTTTTTGATGGGCTGCAGGCTTTTCTGCTGAAGCACGGGGGTGGACTCAGGTGTAGGCAGAGCAGCCAGCTCTGGGGGCTGACAGCCATCCCGCAGGATCATGGTCTTGGTGTCTCCATTGGGTGAATTCAGGTCTTTGCCATTGCTCAGCAGATTGGTGTACAGCTTGGGTGTATCCATGTTGGTCTGGTACTCCTTAGAATATAACAATAAAAATCAAAAGAGTAACATTAGACACGTCTTGTTCGTTCACTCATCACCACAAAAGACACTGATGTTGCATTGGAGCTGTTTGGTGACCGTACCTTTACAGGGCTATCAAAGAGGCCGTTGAGCTTGACAAAGCTTCCAGTGGAGTCGGAGCAGGAAGGTGCCGACTCTGCATCCTTGTGGACGTGCCTTGGCTTACGGAGGAATGAGTCTCGATAGCAGAAAACAATGAGACCAGCCAGGAGAGCACCCATGAGAAAAGCAGCAAACACGCAGGTGATGAGGATGTTCATGTGGACCATCTGGTTGGTCTCACCTGCTTGGATATCCCACACACCTATAAAACATTGAAGCACTGGTTAGCCCCTGATGAAAAGAGATAAAGTGCTCAGTGAAGCGTCCCTCCCCATTCAACAGCAGAAATGCGCATGTTTGTGTAAGAACACAACCATGCATGAGTTTCTGATTTTACACCTCCCCCATACAAGGTAACCAGTCAACCAAATACCATAAATATAGACACATTTCTATTCATCAAAACCAAGATGAAGAAGAAATATGGTGAAAGTTGGCAGAAGCTGTTAGGTACCCACATCCATTTCACCATCTATAAGAAGCAGTGCTATGTTAGTTGAGAAGGGAAGACTCAAAAGTGTTGCCTTGATCCACGTTCCACTAGAGGCTTGTTGTCATGCGTTTAACCGATACCAAAGGGTAAGGAGTGCACTCTTTTCTGAGATAGAGAGCCAAATCAAGAGACCAACCAACAGGAAGTTGTTCAGAGGAAACAGATGCAGTGCTCGTCTCCGAGGTGTTGAGATAGCTGTTTCTCTACTGGAAGTTTGTTAGTAACCACAGACATTGAAAGAGTTAGTCATCCACCGTGCGGCCACAATAGTGATGTGGCAGAGCAGGGCCAGTCAATGATCTACCAGCCAGGGTAAACTGTTAACTAGAGCTAGAGTTAAAAATCTATACTGGCAGAGACAGATGCTAAATTCAAACAAATGTTTTAACAAAACAATACAAGAACGGTGAGTGCAAGGCTTAATGATTAGAAAACTGGAAAAAAATAATTAAAAAGAAAGAAAGAAAGAACATAAGTAAATTACAATTAAAAGGAAAGAAAACAATAGTAACATGAAAATATAATGTGTATAGCAACAAAAATTATGTATGAAAGACTATTTGAAAAAGAAATTAGTATCTGCCATGTTATCTAATGAAAACCCTACATAGCTGCCAATGTGTGCACGTGTGTGTTTGCATATGTGTAGATTCACATTAGTGTGGCTTAGTGAGAGTTGTTGGCAGCTATCAGATCGGGCTCATTGCAGCGTGTTGGCTGCCTCCCTGCGGGCCTTACCCTCTTGGCCCCCTGGGATAGAGTCTAAAGAATGGGAGGTGGCTGGGTCATCCTGCAGCACAAAGCCTGAGCCGTAGAGCTCTGGACCAGGCCCAGAGCTGGGGCTCTGAGTGGGTATGAGTACTGGGGGGTGTATGGGCCCACTGGGGTGGACAGTGACTGGCGCTGATGAATACTCCATGTCTGTGGTGACAAACAAATTGTTAACAAACTGTGCAGACGTGGGTGAAGCATACTGTTATCCCGGTTAGTAGGGATGGGTAATGGGTAACTTTTAAGGTTAGTGTTTGACAAAATAGTGGATAAACCTGATCACAGTTCACATTCACAGACCAATGAAAGAACATTTTTGTATTTTGTTTAGACAATTTGGAAGGGGACAAAGGAGAGGTTCAAAGGGGAGTTGGTACACAACAGTAAGGATGCTACGGGGTGGTGGGTGGGCATGCAAGAGGGATTGGAACAGGAAGTGATGAGTGAAAAGGAGGAAGTGAATCTGTGCTGAGATAGAGCACCGATGTCGCCCATGAGTCTGTTGTTTGTGACAATGAAAATGAAGCAGGTGACATTAGCATTCAGGAGGTGTTTGGTAAGAAAAAGATGAATGGTGGCAGTGGCGGAAAAGACAGGGTTGTAGATGCTGAACTCAAGGAAAGAAACCATTTGAGTAAAAGATCAAACTAACCAGAGGTAGGGTCGCCAAATGATTTGTAATCTGGCGCTGATGTAGTGCCCAAAAACGCTAAAAGAATTAAAAGGACAAGAAATCAGTATAAAGGAATTCAGAGGTAAAAACTAAAAATCCTGAGAGACACTAAGAGTGCAGTTTATTTGATTTATTAGTAAAGATATAAAGCACCCGCTAGCAGTGTCCGTTTCTCACTGGAGTCACTAGAGGCCCTCTGGTTCTGATCAATACTGAGGTTCAGCCATGGTCATGTTTAGTTGGTACAAATGAAGGGACAGGCGTTTTACAGTAAAATCAGCAAAGGCACATTTTCTGGCCATCGGATATCTTCAGACCTCTACCATTTGCACCAGCTGAACATGACCCTTAATTGTACATGTCCATGTTTCTGCCTCACAGGTGGCATAAGTTACAGGTGGCCATGTACTGTATGCAGATGTGTGTGTTAATACTACACATAGACTTATGTAGGGGCAAGTTACTGGAGTGGTTACTGGTGTGAGTGTGCAGGCTCATGATGTGTGTGGAGATGAGTTTGACATGTGTGCATGTGTGTGTCAGTGTATGTGTAACTGTGTGTGTCTGCATATGTCTCAGGATAGACGGCATGACAATGGAGATGAGATCCGTACCGTGACAGTCTCCCAGGTGGGCGGTGTTTCCAAATTCAACATCCTGCTCATATCCAGTCCTGAAAAGAAAGCAAAGACGAGATGGAGAGATAGGGAGATTAATCAAAGAGTAGCAAAAATTCTTGATATCTCTTTTTCTCATCTATAATATTTGCACTTCATATCACAGCTGAAAGCTTGAACTCACAAAACGCCAGGCTGTATCCTCTCACAGGCCCCGTGAGGCTTCCAGCCACAGTAGGGGTCCCTTGATGCAATGCAGGACCTGGAGCCATACAAACACACACACACACACACACACACCATCAGAGCTGCAGGTTTAATCATTCTGGGAAGTGCACTATAATCATTTGTGACTGACTGAACATTAACCAACAGGCATAACATGAAGTTCTTATCATTCCCTTTATGGTTTTTACTGAAACGCAAAACAACAAAGTCACAAACCTATGACCTACCGTACAAAGCACATTTTAACCCCCTACGTGTGCATTAGCATGTCACTTACTTGTGGCAGGAAGAATGCCTTTCACAGCGACTCAGGGGAATACGGATGACGCAGCTTGAAAAGGCGACATACAGGCTGTGGGCGTCTTTGTCCACGTGCAGCGAGAGGACACGCTTGTCATCCTCACGGTTAGACAGGCACCTGGGAAGGGAAGAGAGAAACCCGATCAGAGGTTTATCAGATGCGTGTGTCTACTGTTTCAGTCTCAGTAGATTTAATCACTTGTAAGGTGGAGAAGTCACATAAAGCTTTCCCTCACAGTTTAACAGGGTTTTAACCCCTAACACACGGCAGGGTCCGCGTTTGCATCCACAAATGAGCACAGAAAAAACAATCAGACACATACTGTGCATTGCAGACAGACATCTGTGCCAGGATGCTTCACTTTAAGAGTTGCTGACTCCTCAGCCAGAAGGGGGAAGAGAAAAAGAGAAGAGAGGCAGACAGACAGACAGACAGAGGGTGAAAAGTGCATGTATTCCTACTTGGCCCTGTTGAAGACATCTATCTCCTCCAGAAGCAGGCTGTCATTCAGAGACACGGTGGAAGTCTTGGCCAAAACCTTGAGGACAACCCCCGATTCAGCCCCGATGAACACCACTGTGTAGTTCTTGTGAGGTCCTGCTTCATTGTCCACAGCCAGTGCTGTCAGTCTGTACCTTCATACACAGCAGAGGAGCATGTGTTACTCACAGTGGGGGTTATCCCATTCAAAATGGGAGCGGCCATTTTGAATACACACATCACTTCAGCTCTTGGATTTCACAGCAAGACACAGTAAATTAGGAGACGTGTTAATAGTAATATCTCCATGTGTGGCACATTGTAAACGGGGTATTGAACCTCAATACTTTTACAATTTTGACCTGAAGATGTCTATAGCACTGAGTATTGAATGTTTGCATCAAATGCTTAGTCATATTTGTTTATTCCTTAGTCAGATTGTAATATATTTAGCTTTGTTAATTTTATATTATTGTATGAAGGCAAAGTTGTTGGAGAGCTGCATTACGCATAACAGGTCCAGTGTGAAGGATTTACAGGGATATATTGGCAGAAATAGAAGTGTTTTAGTGTATAGTCACCTGGAAATAAAACTAGTTGTGTTTTTGTTCCCTTAAAGTGGGCTGTTTATATCTACATAGGAAGCAGGTCCTTGTCCACAGAGTCTGCTAAGTTTCACTGCCATGTATCTACAGTAGCTAAGAATGGACAAACCAAACACTGGCTCTAGTTAGGGCAATTTGTGTTTTTGAGTTGGCCACTGTAATTAGCGGCACCTCCGTAACTGGAGTGTTGGAAAAACTTTTTTTTAACAGGAAAATGAATGAGGTGAATGAACTTAAAACTGCTTTTTTTCAGTATTCTAATTAGTCCAAATCACCGGGTCCATTTGTTCTAGAGAGGAAGAGATGGTAAAACCATCCTGGTAAAACCTCCCAAACGTCTGGATCTTAAATTATCAGAGAAAAAAGGTGAGCACACATTAGGAGGTGCTGGGTTAGTGGTCCATGTGAGATGTGCCAAATAGGATCGAAGAAATGCTGATTTTTAACGTGAACCTGCTTTATTCAGTGTTTTCACTGGTTTTAATCACCTGATCTGTTTGTTTTGGAGAAGAAGAGACCTCTACGAATAATTGGGCTCCTGGTAAAACCCTCCTGTAAAATGAACACTGAAGGAATCTACTAAAACTACTAAATCCACTAAATCCCACTAAATCTTACATACTGGACCTTTAAGACAGCGTTTGGTTAAAAATCAAAATAAACTTGTTTTCAAAACTAATGTATCTAAAAAAGGTATCAGAAACTGAGGTATTGCCTTCTCTAACGTGCTTCTGCATTTACCTGACGCGAGTCTTGGTGAACCAAGGCTCATCTCCAATAGAAGGCACAGCTGTGTCCATCAGGGGGTGGGACTTGATGAACAGCAGGGTTTCGTCCGGGAACTCGATGGAGCTCTTTAAGGACGCAGCTGGACCATGACCTGCACAGCACCCGGGTCTAGCATGAAGGGTGCACACGAACAGAGGGCAAAAGGTCAAAGATCAACCTATGCGATCACACACCAGGGAGTAATAATAGCGTGCATTGAAATGAATGAAAAGTGCAACGAGAGGGTGGGGGGGCAGAGAAGCAGGTGCTTATTAGGATCACAAAAAGGCCTCAGCTGGAAACATAAAATATACATATGCATGGTTATCCTCCATTAATGATTTACTGGGGTAATGAGGTGCTTCGTGGACTTTGTGTTTTGGACACAGGGCAGGGCTACAAATATACGTGGCGACTGTAAACAGGTTAAATATGCAACGCGTCTAATTATGCCAAATTAATAATTTAATCATCAGCAGATGGTGAATGTGTGCTAGGTCAAGGCTAATAACTTCATCCACTACTAGTGAAAAAGATTTGATTTCATTCGGTTTAACCTGGACAAAGAAGGGTTAAGAAAAGGGGAAAACTGACAGGTGGCAAACAGCCGCTGAGTCAAGTGCCACCTGCTCAAGAAAAGCCAGGTTCAAAATCAAACATTGCTTTTTTTGTTTTGCTTTATTTGCTCTGTATGCTTTGGAAGGTTTTAGAATTTTTCTTGGGAAAAGAAAAGTTTAATCCTTACCGAGGTTTGGGCAGCTTCTCCTCTGGAAATGGAGTCCACACAGAGTCAGGAGTCTTCTGCTCTTTGAACCGACCCCAGAATACTTTCTCTATGTCCGCCATGGAGAAGGCACACACTGCTGACCCTGGGATACTGTGGTGAAATGAATACATCGATACAATATCAACATATGATTCCTAATTTCTTATTTCTGCCCTTGCCTTTGGTTAATTTAACAACTACCAGCAGCTTACCTGTTCATCTGTGTGGTGAACACACCCACCACCGAGGGAACCCCGTTGATGTTGATGATGTCAGTGATGGACTGGAGCACATCGAAGTAGAAGAAGGACTCCCCCGGCACTGAACAATTCAGCCTCGCCTTCACAAAAGATGTCCAGTGCTTCTCCAGCACCCGCTGCGACCCCCCAACGTCATTCTTACAGATACGGGCAACACGAGAATACACAACCTGCGGGAAGCGGGGGTTTAAGAGAGGACAGAGGCGGATGGAAGAGGAAGGCGGCTGAGTGAACGTCACTAAAAACACTTCAACATGCTGAATAATGCATCTCTCCATCCTGTAGCAACTCGAGACAGACGACTTAACAAACACTTTCATCTTTATCTTTGTGTGTGGAGATTGTTCGCCCTGACTAGAGCAAACACTTACAAAAAAGAGCACATCCAACAGCCTTGACCGGCCCGACGCGGCGCCATGTGAATGTGTGTTTGATTGCACTTATTACCAAAGCTGAGAGTATAAATGAAGTGTGTGAAGCAGTTGGCTTTGACAGTTTTAATTATTCACCAGTGCAAAGCTCCATCAGAGGCCAGGTGTCACCAAAGCATTAGTAGGGTTGAAATATTTATTGGCTGGTGGCTGATGGAGGACGCCGGCTTCCTGTGGCTCGGCCAGACCCGCTCAGGGTGAGGCATGGTCAAATCTGAAGTTGGCCTCAAACACAGAGCATCCTAATGCCCTCTGCATGTGTCGAAGGTAGAGGCAGACGCAGAGCATGCATTCAGCGGGAGACAAATCCTCTCACTGTGTAATGGTTTTACATTAGCAGAACATTCCCAGCAAACACTGGCTGTTAAAATTTCTCGTGTATTCTAATGCGATGTACTGTCATCGCCTGAATGGGCCCCATTACCACTGGGGCCATTTTGTGGCAGAAACACATGCACTGAGGGAGGTGTAAGCCTTTTTTTGGATAAAGGCCTGCATACTGTATCTGTGCGGAATATGTAATGCATTATAAACGGCAGGTGCACTGTCTTACCTTGCCCAGATTGCTGTGCTCCACCGCAATCTCTCGGTAGAAAAAGTACACATAATTCCCATACTCTGCTGCGTGCAGGAAATGAGGTTCTGAGGGAGAGACAGAAGCAGAGAGTTGAAGTGTATTTCTGCACCGTCACCACCACTGTGCATGTTGAATATTTCAGGGATTTGTACAAGGCTGTATATGACTGGGGGTGACCTAGATTGCCTGGGAGAGAACAGGCCATATCCCCATGGAGCTTGGCAAGCCAGGAGAGCTCTCTATCACTTTAAAAACAGCTCTGACAGCCACGTACATACATACACCATGCAAAGGCACCGTGGGCATTTTGCTAGCTGGCAGGTAGACGCATGTATCCCCAGGAAAAGCAAGGGGAGAGGGAAATAAAGATTGAGAGTGACTAAGAGGCAATCGCTTACCTTTCAGCCATTTGGAGTCATATTTGATGGTCCTCAGGGCTGATCCATCACCCATACTGCGATAGATGACAGAATCACTGGCCTGGAAGTCAGCTACAGTTGCCGAATACAGCTTCCCCTCTAAACAAAAAAAACAAAAAACAAGGTGTACAGTCGCCAGATATTGTACTTCAATGCTTTGCTGTTTCTCCTCTTTTAAAAGGCTTGATTGGCTTAGCTGTTATCGCCGCAGGCACCGTTTTACCGTGGCAAAGACACAGAGGTGATAATGAGAGCGTAAGTAGGAACCCATTAGTTCTTCTGCGGCAGGACTGACTATGTGTGTGGGCGGGTGTGTGTTTGACCCTTACCAGCGAAAAGGGCAACGTTGGTTTGCTTGGAGTCAAATGGGCATCGTGCCAGTCCATTGATCTCCTCCCCATCAAACTCGAGGTTATCCAGCTGCAGGCAACACAACAATCACCCACACATTAAGACAGTTTCGTCAAGGGACACGGCGAAAAGGAATACACACACACACATAAATCAGTCAGCCCGGTCTAGTCAAATGTATTTGACAAGAAATTAAAATGAAGGGTGTGTTACCCAAATTACTTAAAGCATATTTACACAACACTATTAAAGAGTTTGTGTGTGTGTGCCTTTGTGCACATCTGAGCATGCAAAGCCCCGGCGCTGGATACTGACCCTGTAGTATCTGCACATGGGGTTGAAGCCATTTGTACCGCAGATGAACACCAGGTCATCGTTTCTGGGAACCAGCACTTTGATGAAATTGTGGCACTCGTCCTGAAAACAGACACCCAACATGGGACAGCGTTTTTAGGGGCAGCCAGCTTCTCTGCTCACATGTTTAATCCTCTGTCCACGCGGTGGAATAGAAAACAAAAGGTGAATGGCTTTTTATACGCACCCTGTGTTTTCCCTTGACGGCACACATGTCTCTGTCAGCTTGGCCCGATCGCCATGTTAGCTTCTGTAAAAACCCCAACATGGAGCATTAGACACACGCACGGCACACTAAATACACACACACATACACACCCTTGTGCACACGCTCACACAGTCCTCCCTTTTCCACTCTCTCATTTTACAACCTGTCCAGTTTGTGATGAATGGCTCTGTATTTTCTATGGAGCCCTTTTTAGTGTTTGTGGATTGAGAGAGCAGCTTGTGGCGAGAATCTTACCCGGTAAGGAATGATCTCATTCCTGTAGGATTCTCTCAGACTGACCAGGTACACCTGATCTCTGTGGGCAGACAACAAAAAAACACACAGCTCAGTGATACAGCACAACCAGGAATACAACTCAGCCTTTTCAGTTTCGCCATTTTAAAAATAAAAATCTGTATTTTTAATATGAATAACAGGGTGAAATTCTGATGAAAAATGAATTCAGGTCTCAATTTAAAATTGCCATTTTCAGCACATCTATTTGGTTTATCCATTTCTTGTTTTTCTTATTCTTAGAGGAACTCTGGTGCATAATCAGCAGCTCATTTGCATTGTTTTCCAATTTTTATATTTATTCACCATTAGGAGAATATTTCTCTAAATGGTTCCTGTCATTAGAGGATCTCATTTACTGTGAACGATGGTTTCAGCCTCCTCTTGCGGTGGGAAACACACAAACGTTTAGTTCACAGTAATAAAGAATATGAGGCAAACCAATTTCTCCTTTTCAAAACCTGCGTAATTTTCTGAGACTTAACTATAGCGCATTTAAATGTCTATAAAAATCTATATTGTATTAACAACAATGCATGGTGAACTTTGTTTTTTATGCAACTGCCTGTTAAATGAAAACCTAAAAATGCCCTCTGCTGTACCATTTTATGTGACTTTTACTTATTGTTTTGACTATACGTTAGACATAAAAATGTGACAAAACCAATGGGGCTCAAATTTATACACCCCCTGAGGACATTTTGCTTTACTTTCAGTAAAAACATGTAAATACCCTAAACTGGCAGAAAGGAGGGTCCACCTGACGCCAGTGATACATGTGGAGATGATTATAAGGGCTCCAGAGGTGGGAGTTTTATACTGTAGATGTCGACTTGATTTCCTGCTACAATATTAGTGCTGGCGGTCAGATTAATCCCAGTGCCCATAAATACCAAAAAGACATGTAAAGATGCCAAGAAATCCCTGACGGAGCGTCAGGCTGGCATGATAGACGCCTTTCCTCGATCAATACTGGCCATATACATCAAATGCAGGCCTGGAAGCCACAGATCCAATAACACTAAGAGCTTTTTTCCCCCTTACGCCACTGTTTACCTGCCAAGGAGTGACTGAGTATATTGGTGTGGGGGATGTGTGAAAGAGAAAGAGATGGAAATAGTGAGTGTGTGTGGAGTTTACCTGCCAGCAATGAACAGAGTGTCCTGTATCTTGGTCATCAGCTGAAAGTCAAGGCGATGCTGTGACTCGTTGCCAGAGGGCCTGCCTCTGAACACAGGGTACCTCCGTGAATCTGTGAAGACAACACACACACGCTGTTAATGGGAAATAGGAGCAGACACTCTTGCGCGGATAAACCACACTCGGCTCTTGCTACATTTAACTCGACTGTACTGATTAAAGAAATATGCTGCGTGTGTGTGTGCTTTATACAAATCTTCCTGCAATTAAGGTAATGGTACAGTAAAAATACCTACAGTATATTCTGTATAATTATATCTGCGTGTCATTGTGTTTGTGCGTTAGATAATGGCTGCCGATGTCAGCACATCTCTCTGTTCTTCCAGCACACCACAGAGATGAAAATGAAATCCACTTAATGCCTCAACTGACCATCCAGCAGATTGATTTTATTACTATGAGCATGGCATGCTTGTGTCTGAACTGCTGACACGACTGGAATAAGGAGGCCGCCGGTATTTGTCTTTATTCCGCATGCGACTGGCCTGAGTAAAAAGTGTATATTAAAGATAGCTGTTGACTTTTTCAGTGACGTTGCAGTAATTGTAATCTCTACCACCCCCCCGTCCCCGCTGAGCTCATTTTGGGTGCGTGTACTCACAGTGTGCGTCAACGACATCGAGGGGTACGGTGTCCTCGGGGAAGCTGACTGCGAGGAGAGTGCGTGAGGCTGTCAGCAGCAGCAGCAGCAGCTCACTGAGCAGAAGCGCAGCTCTCTGGCCCATGGCTGCTCACAGACGACACTTCCTGTTTCACTCTAGTGGAGATGTTACCTGGAAACGCACACAAAATACATGCTTCTGTTGCTTGACATGTCAAACGTTTTATGTTATATTTAACCCTCTGCTGGGAACAGTAGTCTTTCGAGCCAAATCCTTAGTTAACTCAGAAAAAGATGATATCAGCAGTGAAGTTTTCTTGTGTTGGGGAAATACAAACATAAGGCGCACATAATGCCCTCTCAGGCTTATTGATGACTGAGCTCTCAGTGGCAGTGCTTGGCGTTTCCCCTCTACCTCTCCCTACATCTGCTGTCTAAGGGAAGGTCAGCCAAGTGACCGGTGGGGTGTCTCGGTGTGTGTTGGATGCAGCGGAAGTCCACTCTGTTAGAAGCGTGGCGGGCCTGCTGTCTCTGTACATCTGTGCTCCGATTGGTTTGTCTTGGGTCGGGCTCAACACTAATCAGCACATTGCAACTTCATCACCATCTCTAGTGTAGCCTCTGCTCTGACCTTAGCTGACTTCTATTAGCGCTCTGTTGGCTGTTATTGCTCCAGCCTTTCCTTTGGGGCGGGTGTGCTTTATTGCAGTGCAGTGATTCACTCATCTTTGTCTTAGGAGGATAAAGTCATGTACAGTTGTTTTGACATAGTATTAGTATGTGTTGATAATAGTTTGTACTGCGTCTGATTGCAGACATGATATACCAGCAAGTACATTGGTAATAATTTATTGTGGGAGTGGCAGGACTTTAGTGTGTATGTTAGTGCGTGGAGGAGTGCTTTAGAGACAGACTGTGTCTGTGCATATTAATGATCGGTGTACATTCAAATATTTATAAGGCAAACAAATTATTCATGCAGGCAAAGCCTGAACGGATATAAACAATTTACCGGGAGACGTCACACAGGCAGAGGGATGGATTAGCTGGGAGCACACTGGGATACGCACACACACAGACACACACACGGCTGCACATACATAATCACTCTTTCAAATGGTGTAATGCAAAGACTGATGCATGTGCACGAACACACACACAGACACACACTGTATTGACTCATTTTTCAATTAGCCCCAAAGCACACCTGCTCCAGTGCTGTCTGTGGGCCCTGCCTGCCAAGCCATTAGTGCTTTGATTGATCCACACAGGAAGCATGGCAGATCAGCAGCCAGCAGAGGCAATCTATGGGCTTTGCCATATCACTGTAGCCATGTGAGAACTTTGTAACTCACAACATGGTCACTTTCGTCTGGTACTAGGCTGGAAATTGTGGGAAAACTCATCAAATCGTTCCAAACACTACGTTTAAAACACTTTGTAATACAAACTGTCGTCAAGTAGAAAATTAGACAGGATGAGGTGTTTACCTGACAGCAGTAATATACATCAGTCACCTTTTGTCCGTGGATGTGAATTACATAGTTGGCAAATTGGCTGCACTGCCTTAAAGCCTACATGTTGATATAAAGCGCACAGTTTTCCAGGCTCTAATAATCCAATTTGAGTCGGAACAGTTCCCATATGACGATGTGTCACTAAAAAGAATGGAAGCCGTGGAGATGGAAGCAGAGTAATGCCAGCGTGTTTTAGTCATCAACAATATGTAATCATGGCTATTCAGCACTCTGTGGGATACTGAGGCCTTTGAAAGAGCAATGTCATTATGACTAAGTAATGCAAGGCCTGGACAAGACATCACTTCATCTCAATTAGTCCACTTAATAGTGAAATTACGGGTTGGATGTTTTGACAAAATAGAAAGACTGAATGAGGGCATATATCTCATCCTATAACTGCAAGCATCAATGATGCTGGAGTAGGAACTCTAATCTAGATACAAATGAATCTCTGGACGCAAACACTCCACAGATCTATGCACACAGGCTCCCAGATCTATACAGAAGAACAACTGTCAGCAACTTAATCTAAACGAGAAATGATGACACTGCTCTGCAAAGAGAGACAGTGGTGTTCCTTAAAAGCGTAGCTGCTATTTTTTTACTACCTGGTTCAGACGCCCTCACACCAAGAAATGTGCTGTATTAAAACCCAAGCAATAAATTGCTGAGTTTCTAGGAGAAGCCAGGGACAGGAATAGATACCAAACACACAACAATAGGAAAAAAAAAGAGGCGCTATGAAAGGTAAATAAACCAAGCTCCACATTTCAATTCTATAGTGCTATCATACAGGCTGCAGGCTGTGCTTCCAGCCCAGACTTGGCTGTGTTCACAGGTAAATCATTTCCTTGGTTGTCAGAATTTAGAGTCCTGCTCTATAGCCCCTCTTCGTGAGCGCACACACCACTTTTTTTCCTGCCATTCTCCCCCACTAAACAATTCTGGAGAAAAATGCTCCGACGAGAGGCCCAGCTTCGATCTCCCATGATTCCTTGCATGGTAATAGCCACACTGCGGAGGCGAAGGCTTTCCTCAGAAACTTTAATGTAAAACAGAAACAGAAGACATCCAGAGGTCAGCGATCTAAAATTACTTCTCAATCTCTAGTGAGCCCAGCATGTTTTCTATTGACTATTCCTTTGCGCTCTCTGGTTCCTGCCCTCCAGTGTGTGTGTGTGACTGTGTGTGTGCGGGGGTGTGTATGTGTGTGCATACACATATAGGCCTCAACAAGCCTAGAGATGCTGGGCTTGTCACGCAACTCGGTGCCATTCAGCCTTGCCTCACTCTACCTCTGTTATTACAGGCTTTTGAATGTCCTACAACCACGCACTTTCCCCGCTGATGTTGTTGGCTCGGGCCCATGGTGTTAAACACGGGGAGGGGAGAGGGGGGAAGGGGGTCTGGCGGATTGCTATTTCTACTGATGGTGGGCGTAGGGGTCTGTAGCCCAATTCTGGTAGTTACAGCTGAAGATTTAGTGTTCCGAGCTCAAAATGACAGATTAACACATATTCTCCTCTTAGCTGTGCTTTCGCTGGCATATGTCAGCCATAACCTCTCCCCCCACTGCACTGAATGGATGTATTTTTGCAGGGAAGTCCTATTGGGAGGAATTGGGGCCAATAAAAGGAAGACAAACAACAGCAGTGCGTGAGGTTTCGTAAATTGTGTGCGAGTGTGATGGGTGGATGTAATCCCAGCAGAACAATGGCTGCTGCTGCTCGAGGCTGCTCGGCCTGTCATTCTGCACCATACTGATCTGTAAACCTAACAGCACAGGAAACCAGATAGCCCAGGAGTTCAGTTTCAGGCACTCTTCACACTTATGCCTAAAATGTGTGTGTAAGCATGCGTGTCTGTCCAAAGCTGGATACGTCTTATGACACGGTTGTCTCTGAGAAAGTAATCAAGATGCAGCCACACAGGAAAAGTGAGTCAGACAGATGATTAGAGCAGCCACCACACAGGGCCCAGAAATGATTACTACTCCTTTTCCCACTCCTGTAATAACCCCCACCCCTAATCGCGTGCTATTTACCTAAGGATCACTTGTGAGGGGCTTGGTTGGACTTGTTGCTCCAGAGATTTGGCAGAAGGAGAGGGCTGTGCCACCCTAAACCGTGCTTCCCTCCCTTTCTTCTCTACCTTGCAGAGAGGAGGAGTGAAACAGGAGAAAGGCTGTTCTCAGCAGTAGTTCTGCTATAGTAGCGCACAAAAGGGGCTGAGCTGCAGGTGTGACCAGGAAACAAAGGGGGCTTTGGGCTAGTCAACACAATAGAGCCCCACCCCCGGTCAGTGGACCTACGTTCAGTAGAGCTGTTCTGGGGCTCCTAAAAGGGGGTTCAGAGGGAACAACTATATAAACATATTGACTCCAAACGCTGCACACAGGGTCAAACTTTTATCACTCCACCAATTTAGCAATGAGCAGTCTGGTATCTGAGCAGCACTTAAGGCAAATGGTGTAAAGGGTTAACACTGATCACTGAATGGTTCAGTGACAGTGGTTCCGGGGTTGCAGCCGGCTGTAGTGGAGGTTAACGGTGATCGTTCTGGTCGCTGAGTTCTGACCCCGTGGCCAGTGAGGCGAAGTGAGACACACCAGCCAGCTGTGCTGTCAACTAACCCACAGCTGGTTCGGATGTTTAAACCTGGCCGGAGTGTTGTGCTCCTGCCTTATATGAAGTTTGTAGTTTAAGTAAGTAAGCTGGGGTTCTCCTAGATGTGTTATGGAGCTCAGACACTCAGAGTTTCAGGGAAATGTCCACTTGTGCTGTATGTTTTATTTTTATGAAGGGACTGCACTGGTTCAGAATAGCACAGATACATTTAGACCACAGACAAACTAAGATTAGAAATCAGTGCATACTTTTTCCTACCTTTTAAAAAAATAATTATTTTGGCACATCAGGTCTATAGTATCACCTTCAGAATAAGCCCATTGGCTGCTTAATTGGTTCATCTCCTTTTGCTCACTTACTTCAATTGGCCAAATTTCCTTAATTAATGAGACACAGCAGAACAATTCCTTAAACTACCCCCACTTACTTGGCTTTTTATCAAACAGATGAACCATACCAATTGATCCTCTCCCCCCTATAATTCTTCTGTTTCTCTTCCTTTGCTCGCTGGTAATTTTTCAAGTTTTGCGTGGGGATCTTCCGCTCCTCTTCTGCGCACACAATCCATGCAGCAGCCCGGGCTCTAATGCAAGCATTGTGCGGACTGGGGCGTTAAAGGCATTCAAGTTTTTTATCCGTGGTAAATCTTTTTCAGAACCCCTTTAGCCCACATGTAGGACTAATACAAAAGACAACAAAGACGCGGGGGACAGCGGTGGAGTGACAACTGTGATGGGGCTGCGTTTTAACTGCCTCCACGGCACTTAATGCATGCACAGGGCTGGGCTCTCGTGCTGCTCTGTCTCCTCCAAAAAGGTTACGAGCGCTTCTCCGGTTTATTATCCAATATAAGAATACCATAATGAAATTGGGAATACATTAAAAAGATTAAAGGCATCAGTGGAGTGAGCAGTCAACAGCCCTCCAAGTCCAAACTGCCCATCCTACTGGTCTTTTGTTGTTTAATATTGTGTTTGCCTGCACGCTCCGCACAATCATGTGCAGGTTACCTTTAATCCAAGTTGATTTTTATGTCAGAAATACTTTAATTTATGCCTTGAACAATTAAACACAACTCGGAGCGATACACAGCAGAAGAGATGAGCTAATTTGACTGAAATTCTGGCAAAATACGCACACATGAATTACCTGTTTTGGACCTCTCATGGCTCAGGTTTTACTCTCAGTAAATCAGTACATCTCTGTTTAATAAAATACTTTTAAATCTTTATTCCCTTGCATAGATTCTCCTCACAAAGTAGATCTCCGGACAGCACAGAAGCCAGCAGTGATGTGTCCTTCACTGAATTAAAGGTCCAGCTTACTAATAAAACACAGAATGTATCATAGAAATAAAAAATACACTGCTAACAATTAAAAATCATCGAGGACACCTACCTTGTGTGTCCGAATTCACTCATGAATAGGGCAATCCGACTCAATGTCATATTCCTTTGGTAATCCATTTAAGAGAAAACACCCAGCATGTAATATTCCTGTTATTTTAAAGCTCCATCCGGACCCCACTTTTCTCTTTTTATCCAGTTGCGCGCAGATTTTTCAGCTCCGCTCGCCACATACGAGCATTTTGACTGGCTGCTCTGTCTCCGTCCCCGGGCCCCTGCGCTCTGATGACTGATCTTCAAAGCTCTGCCACGACCACACAGCCCCCTCCCTCATACACCGACACACCAGCCCCCTTTCCACTACTATTAACTTTGGAAACCAGAGGGAAAAGACATAAACATTAACGACGCGCTATCCTCACTACGCCGCGCTCCGACTTCATGTACAATCATTGATTTAATGCTGAGTTAAGATAATAGAGGGCGTGTGGACTTGACGGAGAGCGTCAGATCGCACACATATATCCACCAGAATAAAACAAATAACTGCATTTACGCACAACTCTCTTCTGTACTTGTTTATCCCCACAGCCTCACAACTTTACTTGGATACATGGCTTCATAATGCTGCTATAGAACTTAAAATGAAGGATTTCTAACAGCTTCAATAGGAGAGCAAACTGTCTCACAAATAAAGAGGTGACTTTAGATGTGGTTTGCCCTCTGTTACACCGCTTTAAGAGCGCTGGAAATACGCTTCCGAGCTGGACACATAAATGCGTCCTGAAAGGAATGAATGAAGCGTAAATTGGATTGAAGCATAAGCAAAAAATAGCCCGGACCTGAACTATTTCTGTCCTGCAACCATCAGTTTTGCAGAGCAGCATAGCGACGTGGTCAGAAGAGATATTTTGTATCCCAGCAAAGACTTCTCCTCTCTAGTTTTCCCCTCGACTTTCACTGCGTAATGCGGCGCAACAAAGTGATATATGTCCACGTAGCGGCAAAAGAAACTCACCTCATCTGAATTGCTTATTTTTGTATCCTTTAGTGTTGCTTGTAATCCAGAAAAAAAATGATTGTGCGCGTCGTAGTGAATCAACTTCTCCTGGCTGGGAGAAAAACAAACTAATGCACGGCAAATGGTGTAATTCGACCCGTGTTAAGTCAATCCATCCAGAGAGAGAGCCACAGCCTACCAATAAGCAGCGCTCTTGCTCCAGTCCCTCCCCCCACCATCCATCTCTCCTCAGTTGGTTTGGGCTCCTCTGCCGTGCTCTGGCTTCCTTCCTTTCTTTCCTAGAGCCCGGAGAGAAAGAAAAAGCGACCCCCTCCCTCCCGGTTCTCCTCCTGTGTGACCCCGTATTGCCCCCCCCCCCTTTTTTTCTGTTAAACCCCATCCCCCAACTCCAAGTCAGCAAGAGTGCCTAGTAAAAATCATTTCAGCTGAGTTGTGGCTGCTTAGTAAAACACAGCTTTAGAAATGTTTGGATTTAAGAGGGATGGTTGAGACTCAAACCTCCTTCGGCTCCAGCAAAACATTGTGCAAGTGGTTTTCCATGAAAAGTAGAGAAATATAAATGTGAAGGTGTAGATTAAAAGTTTCACATTTATGTCAAATAACTCCACTGACACATACATTTCTATTCTATCACAGTGTTATGCTACAATATTATTCTTAATATAGAAATACCTACCACAAATAGGCTTCAAACTAATAATATTTAATGGTTTCAAACATTATTCTGCACTACAAACACAGTAAATCTGTAGAATTAATCATTATCCTTGTCCTCTTTTGTCTTTGGGCTTCATCCAGCTAATACATAAGCATTAGTAGTCTACATATGTATGCAAACATCCGCATGAGGGCTTGTTCCCGTATGCATGCGAAGCCCAAGTCGTCATTGAACGTGTCAGGTCATTCCAACCAGGTCTGCTAGGCCGCACAATGGAGGCCCATTTGCACCCCATTAGAAAAGCAGGTTAGCAGATGTGTGAGAATCTCTCCCAAGCGAACATCCTCACCCACTCTCACACACACACACACACACACACACACACACACACACACACACACACACACACACACACACACTCCTGACAGCCCCCATTATGAGCTCAGAAAGTGGGATCTGCATCTCAATACTTGCACAGGAAACACTAGTTTGCACTGCTGATCTGCCTGATCTCAGTTTGGCACTTCTTGCATGTCTTTGTCCCCGCTTGTCCCTCACTTGTCCCACCCTCTTCCTCCTTTTTTTTTTTTATTGTGAAGTTACTCCTTCTCGATATCCAGTCTCTTTATTGGACAGAACCTTTCTTTTTCCTCAGGCCCCCTATAGTTTTCTATTTTTCTTCAATCTCACCAGGGTTATCTCAACTGATAGAGTTTAGTCTGTCATTTATGTGACTTTCAGTCCCTTTCTTCTGGCCTCTGCTTCAATCTCCCAACTCAGTGTTTCTGTCAGTCCTCGGTTACTTCTGTGTGATGTCCCCTGTATCCCGTGGGGACTGAATCAGCACGAGCATCTATTATGGTGGGATAGGGGGAAGATGGATGGATCAATGTGTCGAAAGGCTTGCGCCGACACAGTTACTGAGTGTCAGGACGGGTGAACACATATATGGATCTGTGGTGATTGGTGGGTGTATTGATTGGTCTTTTTTCCAGTGAACTGACAGTTTTATCATGGGTGTAATGGCAATGTGAGAGTGTTTCACTAGGTTTTAATAGGTTTTGGTGCACTTTTGTTGGCTTTGACAATTCTCTATCAGCTTGCAGTGTAATTATTTTTGCCACCAACATGAATTGTTACCAACCCAAGCATGGTGAAAGGATAATTCATGGTTTTACTGTTGGTCTACACTCAAAATGATAAAAAGAAATCAAATTTTCTGATGTAATGGCGATTATTGAGGGAAAATAACAAAAAGAAGACAACTGATTTCCCTTGTTTTTCTTTCTTTAATTAAAATTCTAATGCAAAATGTTTTTTAGTTGAACAAATTACATATTGAAGTCACAGGGGGGATAGATGATTAAATTGAAACATATTTACAAACATAGCAGCGGTAGAAGTGGAGCAGATGGGTGGATGACAAAGGTCTTTGAGACTGAGAGCATGTTTGGATTGATAGTGGGGATGGACAGATGAATGTATTGATGTTGGGAGAAGGAGAAATGGATGGTGATGGTGATGGTGATGGTGGGAGAGTAGAGCGATATGCACAGAGGGTGAGGGGATAGACAGAGGACAGAAGGCCTGATAAGCTCCCTTGGGGACCTTGCAGTGTGTAGGTCAACCCCAGGGGGTGTGTGAGGGTGAGCCTTGGGGTGCAGAGGAGAATGTGAGGGCTTGGCCTTAGGTTGGGCCTACCAGAGAGTTCAATATCCTCCACTCCCTTATTTACTGCCTGAAATGCCACTACAGATGGCCAAGTGTCAAGGATGGGGGCGGCAGGCTTAAACTGGGGCTAGAGGCTAAAGATGGAGTGAACCCCAGGGTGGAATGATTTACTGCAATATCACCATTTCCCATTAGCTAATCAAATTACTCGAGAATATAAAAACCCAACAGGGCAAGATAAAGATATACAATGAATGATTTTCTTAAATCCTCTCAATCATCACTTACGACCCACTAGAAGTGTGTGGCAATTTATTTATCTGCAGAGGCTCCACCCTCAGTCTGTAATTTTTTATTTTCTATATTTTTTTCTGTGTTTGAGGCGTTCCTGGGCACAGTGCGCAAGTGAGGTTGGGACTTTATAAAAAGATACTGACCAGGTGCCAGACTGTAAGCAGCGTGCATCCAAGAGTTACTTACGAGAATTGCAAACACAGCGCCGTGAAGAAAATATAGCAAGTGGAAACGCCATGCAGACAAAAATGGGTTTGGCTTTCACTTTTACAGGCAATACTTGTTACAAAAAGTTGCCAACAATTGCTGCATAGTATCCCTTTAAGGAGACACATCCAGAATAACAAAAGGTGCAACGTTAAAAGTTGTTTAATTTAAATATATCAAGAACAGCTCAACTTAACTTAGCGTTACAGTAATTGTGAACAAGCAACAGAAAGGTGAATACTCTGGTTTTAAGATGCGTTGAAGGGATCTTAACATGAGTGGACAGCCAAGTTACATGGCCGTTCACATCTGTGTCTGTCAAGCATTATCAGCTGACCGCTTGTGTTTTGATTTCGTTACTGCCTCTGTCACTTGTGCTAGAAGGTCAAAGACCTTGCAGTTATTATTACATCCACCCTCTTGTCAGTCATGTTAGCAGTTGTGTCGTTACAGATGGAGACATCACTGTCAGCAGAATCCAACGCATCTCCTTCCCTAGGGAAGACCAACGGACAGTCACGCAACACTTCGTCCAATTTATTGTAAAAAGAGCAAGTTATAGATCATTAGCACGCTGTCACCAAGACAACCACCACGTTCTGCACTGATGATATTTTTTTGTGCTACTACCTTGTCAGGGACGCATCAGGATGTGTGGTCAGATGCGTCCAAGATCACATCGGCAAGTGGTTTGAGTGACTGGATGAGAACAGCCACATTTACGAAACACTTAGAACCTCCAAGTAACCTGTACGGAAATGTACCTAAACCCTAGATCTGCGTAGTGTTTCCATCGCAGACAGTACGCTCAATGTTGGGTTGTTACCTTATAGTGATAGCTGCGTCACTGCTTCATCCAGTGCAGAGGGACGTCTGCACCTCGTTGATTGTCCACAAAATGGGGTTGCACGTTGACAATTTTGCAAAAAAGCAGCAAAGGCTGGAGTGTTTACAGTCTCTGTCACAATTGATGGGATATTAAAAAACAGTGGGTTTGTGCACTGAGTCCTTGTAGAGCAAAAGTGATGATTCTCTTTTGACCAATTAATGGATTGCAGTGTTTCTAGCTCCACCTTATAGTATGGACCACTTGACACTTAACACTTGACAATGGAAGCACAAAAATAACTGTTGTGATGTGTAACAAATTGAATTGTACCGGACCGCTTGATGGAAATGAGGCTAATGTGTCTTGGTAGTTTTTTACACTTGTATTTCAGGCTGTCTACACGTGATCCGACTGTTCAACAAACATTTTAAAACCAAGTGTAAACAGGGTCAGAGTAATCTCTGCTGTGAGCAGTCCAGTTTTCGGAACTGATGAGATGACACTAACAGCAGCAGTGATGTGCTAACTAGGAAAAAAGGTTGTGTGCTCTGCGGCTTGGCATTGAGTGTTCTATCAGATGGCTGCCTCTCAGGGTGAAGGCAGTCTGGATTGAGGCTCCATGGTGACCTCTGATTGATTAAGAGGCCATTTCTGGCACTTGGCTGGCCTGGGGCACCATTTGTCACCTGACTGTGCAGTCCTGTTGAGAAGCTTCGTGTCCTCCAATCTACACTCAGACCTTTTTTTTTTTCTCAATCCTCAACTCGCCAGACCCACCAGGGCCACCCATGTCAAAAATCTGTTCACTCATTCTGGTGCTCAGCCTTTTGGATTAGAGTAAACACCAAATGGCATGTTGCAACATGAAATATATTACACATGAAACACTTTCTCTGTAAGTGATACCTCACTGCATTTGTCTCAGGTTGCTGTGGGTTTTTTTTAACACTGATATAAAGGTGAACTAAAACGCTTTTTTTTTTTTTTCAGGAAATCAGCATTAATTTAGACTTTTTTGTAATTATAATTTCAAAAAAGTATTTAGTCTTCTGCTGTGATAGGAAGAGATTCCAGAGGTACAGCTTGACTTTAACGGTTCATGACTGCATCCAAATGTCGAAGTTATTTTATTACCAGTCTTTAGGTGAGCTGCATGTCACAGATTGTAGGTTTGACGACTATGCCGCCCACTTTACTTCATCAGCTGCTTTTATAGAAAATTCATTCTAACCAAAGGTCAGAGAAAGGTGACCAGTTTTATAGCTGACAGTTAAATGCGCCGCCTGGAGTTGGGACTGAAACATATATCTGTAATTTGCAGTGAAATGACCTGTGCTCTGTTTGCACATATTGCTCCTTCAGGTTTCTTTTTTTTATGAGATTATTTTGTAGATGAGGTAAGGAGGGAAGCAAATCTATTTTGTCATAACTTGTTTTCTGCTCTAAATTTAAGGAAATTACAGTATCTAGTTTGCTTTGATGCAATCCTGATGACTGCCACATTTACTCAAGGAAATGCGCGGAAAGGTATGAAATAAATTCTGATATAATGTAATTGTGTTTATTAGAGTTTTCTCGGGGAAAATGAGAATGCTAATCATATTCATAGCCAGTGCTGTGGGTAATTTGCAGCCTGCGATAAGCTGCCATATCAACGTGAACTGCTGATGATTGAGTGACACACGTGACATTTTCGACTCATAATTTATTGATCCCATTTCAGTTCTCATCTAAATGTTTTAATCTGCCCGGCTATCGAGACGCTCACGTAAGAGAGCTATATGAAATGTTCCTGGATTAGATCTGATGGTGACACAGTTAGCCTCGGACTTATGTATGAAATAAATGATGACGTGGCTTTAATGCATTGCCACCTTGACACCATTAGGACAATGCTACCACCAATTAAGGATAGTACTCCTGGCCCAAGCCTAGCACTGACATTCACTTGGTGTGGGAGGGAGGCCTTTGTCAGGGGGCAAAAGTTTTATTACTTCTGATAATGATAATAAATGCTTCCTCCCACACACTATGCCCTTCATTACTGCATTGATCCCATAACATCTCTGCTAAAATCCATCACTGTAGCTCAGTTAATGAATGCTCCAAACATAGCAGTCAACCGCGCGGATGATCCAAGACCTTGTCACGTTCTCAGTAATGAAGTTAATGAGCTAACGGAGGAGTCGACATTTTCGGAAAGGAAGGATATGACTTTATATAGGGTGGAAGAGGATAGAGGCAGGATTTAGCAGACTGAGACTGAAGTGTGAACAGGAAAGGAAGAGCCACAGAGGTTGCTCCGTTCACACGCTCCGAAGTATTCTTGTGTGTGTGCGATCTGGCTGGCACACATACATACGTAGACAGACATGCACATAGGCACACACATGCAGACAGGTGCTGTGTGTGGTACTGACTGTATGGTGAACAGCTGTGTGTAGGGGCTTGTGCTGGGCGTGCTGGGAGGTAGCTGTTGCATTCTCTTGACCTTACCACCGGACACAGCATTTGACACAGACAGAAAGACAGACAGACACAGGGGGCAGCTGCAAGGTGCCATTCAAGGGCCGGAAAGCCAACTGCACCCGCCCACACAGAATTTACTGTCTCCAGCATGATATTGGCCCAATCCTATTTCTTATTTTTACCCCTACCCCAAATTTTCAAGTGCACCTTTGTCCCTCTGAACAGGGTTACAAGGGGAAGTGGTTAAAATCTTCCCCTATGAAATGGGACAGCTCTCCAAGACACTAATACATCACTGGGAGATGTCGATGCTGGCATGTATGTAAACAGACGTGACAAGTGTTGCCGTCTTCTGCTGTGGGGGTTTCCCTTGCGAGGGCTACAGGCAGCCTTTTGCGGTTTTCAGGACACTTGCAGTTTGTTCACAAGTTAAGTTTCACGCCATCAATCAGTCAAATAAAAAAGAACACTGCTTCATTATCAGGCTCCTTGTGGTGCTCTGTAGGCTAACATTAGCAACCACTGCTCCTAACCTGCCAGTCTGCACTGATACTAGAGAAGTGGTAACAAGTGCAGCAACTTTGCTGTTGGATTGTCGGCAAATTTCAGGCATCATGTGCCATCAGAGGGGTAGAACGCAACATGGAAATATACCTTAATGTGGGGCTGCCTTGCACAAATCTGCAATCGCAATGTAACGTAAGTTAGCTAGCTAGTAAGCTACCGAGACATCGGCATACTAATGATTTCCTTTGTAATGCTTGTTAGAAAGAAACAGACCAAAATACACTAAACAACATTAAACTAAAATAATATGATGGTTATCGTAATTTTGTAATCTCTATTAACAAAGAAAATGCATTTGTGATTTTCTTTGTTGCTTGTGCAGCCATCTTGTCGATGATTTGTCATAACACTGAGTTTGAAGTCTGCCTCCGAAAAACCTCTGCATGGAGGGTCAGGTAGCTGAACACTTTGCCCAACCCCTCTATTAAAAAAAAAACATGAGACATTCTACCCCTAAAAGTGAACATCCGAAACGGGGGGGTAAGGTTAAGTGGGAGTTGCAAAGGGTGTATTGGAATTGGGCCATTTTATGTTTGACCTAACAGCAAGATGACCCTGCCTCTTCTGCACATCCCAAAACCGAAGGACTATCCTGCAGCCACATGTCTGTGACTGCTCTGCCGTACCTCTGACTACAACCAGACCCCCAGCCTGCCAGAGGCAGCACTTAAACCACAACTGATGGCCCAAATATTTACCTACCCCCTTACCCAACCCGCGCACCAGTCATAAGCCCCAACGTCAAGCCCCTGTCCCACCTCCCATCCTGGCTGTCAGTCGCCAGCTAAGTCCTCCTTGGAGCTCGGAGGCTATCAGGGATTTAAGGGAAAAGCCCTTTATCCTGGGACTTTCTCTACAGGCTGGGGCGAGCAAATGCCTCATGTCAGCAAAACACCATAAATGCTGCAAATGGCATCTTTTCTGCCTCTCCGAGGTGGCAAACAAACTTTTCTGAGAGAGCAAACACATGGTGTATATATCACGAGTGAAATGAATCACTGGAGGGACTGTCAAGCTAGTGCTTGATTTTTATTTATTTTGATTCTACATCTGTGTTTGTAAGCATACATTTTCCTATCCAAGCACGCACTCGTAATTGAGTGGGCGTACATAAAGGTTGCCTTGGTGGGATGTGATGCCACATGCTGATTAACCCTTAGCTGGATTGTGTAGGCTAATCTGGGGAATTAAGCTCCGAGCTCTCAGGAATGCCATCAGCTTCTTCATCCAGACCAGGTGTCCACACAAGCTGGGGGCCAGAGGAAATGACCAGAATCATGCTCCATGTCCAGTTGGTTGTGACACACCTTACTACCAAATGGCCTAATTGTGATGAGTGAGAGATAAAGATAAAGCATCACCTGTCCCTTTAATAAAGGTGGCATTAGGAGAGACAGCAGGGAGGAGAGCAGCTGGAGAAGGTAATCCCGTCTCTCCAGGTCAGCCATCAGACAAGCTGTAGCAGGCCCCACTAACTCTTGCCTAATTAACATACACCAACAGGGAAATCTCTCCTTCTCAGACCCGCGTTGCAGCGCACACCCAGTTCTCCAGCCAGCCGTTGCAGGGTTAATACTTTCCAGCCTCCACACTTGGGGTTTTTGACCAGCTCCAACATGCTTCGGCTCCTGCTTCCCGGCTTCTGTGTCACAACTCCTCAGGGGATCGAGGGATAGATGAGTAAACGGGATGAGATAGGATGCAGAATGGCGCAAGACTCACTTTTCCATTGAAATTTCGCTGGATTTATGATAGCATTGTACGTCAGTCCTGTTTCGTCAGCACTGGACAGAATTCTGTTACGCATGTAACATTTTTGCACAAATACTCACAATTAATGAGAAAGTATGACTTTTTTAAAAATAGTTTTTGGTGAACTGACTCTGAAAATGTTATGTAAATATAAAAGCAAATGGAAAAAAAGTGTTTTTCTACAACTCTGGTCTTTTTTTAATAGTTCTGGCCATTATTTTTGTTGGTCATGATAACGTTATACTCAGCCATCTGAGAACACGCACAACAAAAGGACAAGACACACCAAACTAACATCAGAGAACTAGTGGGGACGAAGACCAACTGTTGGTCTCAATCAAAAATTTGCACCTAAACACACCGCAAAGGCTACAGCCAACGGCCAACTAGCATGCACATTCAGCGCCTGTGTGAGGGGAAATAACTCTCCATACCCGCAGGTGGGTGAAGTCTGTAGTCATCATTAAAAAAGGGAAACTGGAAGACCGACAGGACGGATTCAAGACGTTAACAACACAATCCAATGTTGAAAGGACGCAAACAATAACATCACCAACTATGAACTGTTTTAGCTAAAGAGCTCAGTGGCTAAAAACATAATCTCAACTCATACAATTTGTTTTGATCCCATGCCGTCTTGATGGGCCCCAGTGTCCCCGACGTTAATTCAACAGGCTGAATCGGCCGCAAAACAGCCAACAAGGGCTGATTAGTGCGGGACACACCGCTAAAAGTATGGCAACAGACACTAGACCATGCAGGTTGTAAAAAAGCCAGCAGTTCAGTAATATCAAGTTAAACCAGAGACTCAGTCTGTAAGCTGTGATGGATGTTTACAACAGACAGTTTGGATAATGCTTTTACCATTTGTCTTCATTTTATCTTCCAAATAACAAAGTCTAAACTGGGGTTTTACTCGACTGTCTGAGTGCTCCTGTTTCTTCCTGCAACAGACTATTTTTTACCATTTGCTATGCGCTCCCTGATCTCAGCATTTAACTTTGAGTACACTGTTATTGTTATTGATAGGAATGATGGCCAAAACTACAAAAGCAAGACTCAGATTGTAATAAAAAAGAAATATCCTTCAAGGTCTGTCCATAAGTCTGTACTATAAAAACCAAAATTATGAAATCTATCACTGACGCAGAGCTTTCAGATGGCTCCATACTGACACTCAACACTGCGGCTACGGCACGAAGAATTGGTAATATGTGCGAGACTTTCACTGTGATTGTCACTGACCAGGTGGAATGTGAAATACACACTGCCAAAAACACTTGGAGACAGTCGTGTGTGGTGGCGGGACGGAGATGTGCAACCCTGGCGTCTGACCCCTCACACACTCCTCCACAACACCACTCATCCATTGCTCATCCCCCCTCCTACGCATGCCCTTCTTCAAGTGTGTCTCCAGCTGAATGGTGGAAGGGGGGCGTTAGGGGTGGTGGGGGGGCAAGGGTATCAGGTGTCATTTAAAAAAGCAGTTGTCAGGACTGGCTGAAAATGGAGCATGACTTTATTCAGTCTAAATTGTAGCCTGGTGAAAACAGCGTGGCCTCTCTGTGCCCTCCCGCAGTGGAGTGGCCATTTCTGTTCGGCTCTAAGAGTCGGTTTAATGGAACTCTATTAAGTGCTCTGTTATTATGGGATTGATTTCTCCTTCCTGTTGCGCCAAATGAATATTTCGATAGATTTCTTTGCTCCTGCTGGATGCCAGCTGTCATTGAATAAAAATAACGTCTTATGTCTCCCATAGGTAGATTATATTTAAATTAAGTAAACCTAACTCATTTCTCTGGTAAGTCATCTGGCTTTGGCAGCATCACACAGTTTTACACACAAGCCACACGGACTTAGGCTATTTTTTTCCCTCTATTAGCCTCACACACATAAGTGCATGTCCGCGCGCACACACATATACAGCTGGTGGGGATTATGGGAGAGGAAGCAGAGTGAACACACTGGGTTTCAGAGTCAAAACAACGGAGCTGGACTTGACCTTTGACCTGTATGGCTATTCATCTGTTGATAACATCAGTCACTTCCATAATACGACAGGTCCAGAGTGTGTACAGGCCATTAAGTGCACTACGGAAAGACAGACAGATTCTTTACAGAGAATAAAAACCCCATCTTTGACAATACACACTCGCTTTAGAAGGATTTAACTTAAGATAGTGATGACTGCAAAGTATAAGGCTATATGATAATTAATGGCTTCCATTAGAGGGAAAACCCTTCCTCTGCACTTTTCCTGGTGGATGGAGTGCTGAAGTAGCTTAGCTCTGTGTTTCTGTCCTACCTGGGGCTATAGACAAGTGGTATCCTGCATGTTAAATAAAGTCTTTTCCCCCTCCGAGCCCCTCCTCCGTGGCCCCCATTCCTCAAGTTAAATCAAGTCTTCCCATCTCCGCCTCCTCCCCTCTCTCCATCCAGGCATTGTTAATGGGATCATTTCTTATATTTTAATATCCCAGTAATCTACATCATATCACATTTCCTCCCAGTTTGTTGAGTCAGGTGATAGAAATGGAGCAGTGGATATTTCATCTGATGAAGACTGAATAATGAATATTGTCTCTGTATGTTATGGGTGTGTGTCTTTACCTCTGCAGAGGCACTTAAGTGTCCATGTGTGTGTGTCAGTGTACTGTTGTTGTGGGATGTTAATTTTATCTCCCATCGGGCTCGTGGCCGTGTCGTGGACTAAGTAGAGTCATTTACCAAAGGTTACAGCTGCAGTCATGGATACCAGCAGATGATAAGTCATACCAATGAGCCTTATCCTAAGTAATTGCGCTTTATATTCAGTGCCTCTCTCCATTTCTCTGTCTCCCTGTCTGACGTCCTTCTTTTTGTCTGTCTGTGTTTTTTTTACCTCTTTATTTTTCAGTCTCTTCCCCTTTCTTTTATCCCTTTGAAATCCTGCTAATTCCCACAACCCTTTCTTGATAGAGAGGAGCTAACCAGCATGTAGCTGTCAGAGGGTTTTTACACAGTCTGCCATATTCAGTGGATCATGGTATCCACACCACTATATCACATCCACCGCTATGGAGATATGGAAATGAGACAGCGGCCCTCAACAGGGGCTCTCAAAACAATTATCTATACTTCATAGGCAGGAATGCTGCCGGGCCAGTGGCCAGTGCCCTGGGCTTTCTCATTTCTCTAAGAGCTAAATGTTGCTGACTTGCTGCTTTCTCACAGCATCAGCCTTGCCCTTGTTACAAACAGAGCTGAATGGAAGCCTTTTTTTTGCTATAGCTTGTCCTTGTGTTTGCAGCCAAATGGCAGAGACAACAGGTATTGTGTGACAGGGAGGTTAGCGGGGTTTTAGAGTTGGTTCAGCAGAGCGGCACAGTGGAGAGCCTGGAGGAGAGCAGAATGGAGGACTGTGGATGGGGAAAGGAATTATGTTGCTTTAAAAAAGCATGTGGATTTCTGCCAGGTTTTGAAAGTTAATTATAACTCTAAACATCAGACAGACTCATATCTTTGAGTCTGAATTCATATAAACTTGTTTTTGACGCCAGTAGGTATGGATCCTTCATAAGACTGTATCTTGGCAAGAATCTCCCAATATGATACATATCAGGATTTGAGGTAACAATTTGACATTGTGATATTGTAAGTAAGGTGATACTTTGCGATTTTTAAAATGTAAGTCATAGTATAAAGCAGTGATCTTCAGCCAGGGGTCCTGGGACTGCCAGGGGTCCTTGAAAAAATGGGGGATAGTTTATTTTTACTATTTAATTTACCATAGAAGTGAGCCCAGATGGGCAAAAGCATATCATCATTTAGCTGTTGAAACTTTCAATCATGATATAATATATATCTTGTGACTTTGAGCCTTGTAAACATGTAATATAACCACTTTAATTTACATAAAATCTGAAAAAAATAACAATAAAGCGCTACAGAACAAGAGGCCAGGTGTGAACATTAAGATATGAAAAGTTAATGTGAATCTTACTGATCTCCAGTCAGTAAGAGTAACAGTAAGGTCCTTGAGGGAGTTCCAGTGGGTCCCCATAAAAATGGGGGATAGTTTAAATTCACTATTTGATTTACTATAGAAGTGAGCCCAATGTGAGGGCCATAAGAGTCATAAGAGTGATTATTCTAATTCTTCCTCAACTGTAGTTGACAGGTATAGAATTCTGGTCTCATTCATATCTAATAATTTAAATATTTTCAAATGGAAGTCCCTGAAGTGAAATCTCATCAAATCGGGGTCAGAAATCTAATGTGTATCAATTTAGGGGTCCTTGACACGAAAGAGTTTGAGAACCATTGGTATAGAGAACACAAACACATATGCATTCAATCTGTGTAAATAAAGTTAAGTTCTTTATGTAATCAGAACAGTGGGATCTGCATTTGTATTTATCACAGTCTGTGTAGCATGCTAGCGATATGTTGCTACGTTGGAGTAGAGGAGAAAAATGGCTGAGGATTGATAACAAAACTACTTTCCAGCGGTCGCGGGTTTAAACACAACACAAAATGAACCACTGCCACAAAGCTTTGCATGGAAACTATAATTAAAAATCAATTGTATTTTTTTTAAATGGGTATAGTATCACAAAATATAATATTGTGATACTCAAGTGTATCACTATTTTCTAACACCCCTAATCCCTAACCATATCTCCTACATGACCCCAAAACATAATTTTAACTTCTATTTCCAGTGGGTAAAAAAAACCCAATTGTTTTTCCACCAAGTCGCATCAATCTTATATCCTTAGTTTAAGAAATGCTGTAACTTTGTCACTAATGACAGTGTTTATTTACAGTAAATTTGGGTTGAAGACCCCTCTGTCACGTACATAAAAAGAAACACTGCTAAGCAAATGCTGTCGTCTTTGGTTAGTTTATAGCCTTTTAAAGAAAATCAATATCAGTTTGAGTGTGTGCTATATTTAGAATATTTTGACTTCTTTACCTTTCCAATGGGGAACTGAAGCTGTTATCACAAAGCCACCAGACTCCATTGACAAAAACAGTAATTTTACTGAAGATGTGAGTTGCTGGTCTGCTGCTGCCTTGATTGGTCAGTGTGTAAGGTAATGTGGAGAAAATATTCCAAATATAACGCACACTTAAACTGATATAGATTTTTTCAGGTGGCTAAAATAAGCTATGTTGTGCTGCAGCTCCTGTCTACAGAGGTATATTGCAGCGTCCGTGCTGGTACATTTGGTTTATCAAAGATGCTGGGCAGGCAACACAGAACATAAAATAAGCACAGCAGAAACGTCAGAGAAGTTGGACCTCTGTGTGTAACTATATATCTTTAAACATTACAGTTACAGCTGAAAATGACAACAGAAAAAACAAGTTTGCTGAGTTTACTCATCTCTGCATTTGAAGTCAGTTGACAGTTGTCTACCTCCAAGCAGTTGTTGTCAGTGTGACATCACGGTGATTCGGTCTATTTGAATACTTCATATAGAATCTGCCTTACCTCTGTCCTGTTTCATTACACTATTCTATGGAAAAATTCAACCTGTCACAACCCAAAATTGCCAATGTTTTCTAATTCCTAATTTGAAAAGCTATATCTCAGGATTTATATGAGCTCTTGCCAGCTTTATTACTGCAGGCTCTTTGATCTCGTTCCCAGAGTTTTTGAAAAGTAAAAGCACTTTCAAAAACAGGTTTTATTTGTAGTTGTCTATCAGTATGAGGGTGCAGGGCGAAACTTGGCCTCCTCAGCTCTCTCCTAAGGTTTTGGATGTATCCCTAAAAGACCTGCGGGGTCTTGATAAGTTAATGCATCATGTGGATATTGCTCAGCCCATGTGAACATGTAGTCAGCAGTAATTCCGTAATGAGCAGTTTGTGTACGTCTCTTTTGTGTTTGTTTCTCTGTTTGCCCGCCGGTCTGAGCCTGTGTGTACACGTAGTGCCATGACTGATGCACAGCCAATCCCTAAACTTGGGGAAGATGTATGTGGGTGAAAAGTGAACTCCGTAATGAGCACTGTGAGCATGTGTACGAGAAAGATTCTGACTGTATGCTTGCGAATCCGTCTCTTGCCTGAGGGGGTTTGGGCTGTGGTTTGAAGCTTTTGAACAGAAGGAGTGATTAGGCAGGAGAGGCAGACTGAGATGTGTGTCAGTAGCATGACTAGCCGTGTGTGAGTATAGGATGAATGTTTTGTGGTGGCTGGAGTTCCCCCTAGATCAAGCGCACACTGTTTTCAGATGACTGTTTTTAGCTGCAGCTGTCAGCCTGTGCTCTGGACATGAAAGACTTAGACTGAAGGAAAGAAGGGTAAGATCTAAAGACCAGGGATCCAAACAAAAAAGGCAGCACAAAGAGACGTCAAGTCATTCCAGCCATTCTGCTCAGCATTGACACTGTTGATTATGTGGGTAGAGCCGATATTGCTGCCTGAGCATGCCAACGCTTTGGGCTGTAACACACTGACACACCTGGCTGAGTCAGCTGAGTCAGGGCACGCGCTGCTGGAGACATGTGAGAGAGTACATCTTTATTTACAGGAGTCTGGGTCGGATATAGGCTCAAGAGATTTTTCTGCGTCTTGCTCTCACTCTCTGTCTTGATCTCTCTGCCCCTTTTGATTGTTGTTATCATGCCTCCCCCTCCTCCTCAGGTTGCAACGTGCTTCTGGGGGCTCAGTAGGAGGAGATCAGCCGTCCTGTCCTCTCTGTTTGTGTCCTAACAGCCCCATCCTGCTCTACACAACTTGCTGGCCACAGGCAGCCAAGGGAGTGCAGCACTAATTGTGTAGGTCACCAAGGTTACGCAGCCTCTCAGAGTCTCTCAGCCTCCGCCTCCCTCTCTCAGATGTGGTTTAGTCTCCACTCTCCACTCAGTTACTGTATAATAAGGCATGACATCACAGTTTACATTGCCATAACAAATAAATACTGCACTCTGATGTTTGCAACTGGAAACTTAAAATGCATCACTGCTGCAGAAGTTTACTTTGTTGTTCGCTTGAGAGGTTAGTCATGTAGGGAATCCTTGAAAGCTTCCACATTTTTCGGCGCAACCTCTGCTCATCTAAAATCATTTAGAGCTTGTTTTGTTTCCTCTCCTTTTCCCCGCTGCGTGTGATGTAGGAAATGTAGGAGATGTCTGTCTTTTCAGGCGGGTTCCGTTGTCTTTTGTGTGTCTTGTCTGAAACAGCATGTCAGCCAGGCGGGGCGGCTCTGGGAGGATGTGTGTGTGAGAAAAAGAGAGTGTGTGTGCTGAATGAAATGTAAAAAGCAGTACGCCTGCCTGCACACACACACAACAGCCTTTGGCCTAATGGGAGCTGACACTCTGACAGGCTCTCTGAGCTCTTTATCTGGGCCTCTCGCCTCAGAACGTGCGTGTGTGCGTACATGTTTGTGCCTGTGTGTTTGTATGGGGTGTGTTTCTGCTTGCTGGTGTGTGCGTGTGTGTGTGTGTGCATGTGCATGTGTGACCCCAGCGGTGGTAGTCGCCAGGCCCCTAGAGAGTTCTTTAACCCCCTTACAGAGTCAGACTCATTTACATTGAAATGGGAGAGTGGCAGGGCCTCTTTATGGACTGTTTGCTTTCGCTCTATAGAAAAGCTTCAGCCCCACCTCTCTCTGTCACACACAAGTTCATGCCCGCGTACACGCACATGCATACACACATGCAGCGTCACGCCAATACATGGGAATTTACTCTGCTGCAGGTCACACAGTTGGTTTTTCAAACTGTTGGGCTGTTATGCCCTCTTTAAGGATCTGGATTGTGTATGTGTGTGAGAGTATGAGTTACGAGGGGTCACAAAGGGCCGCTGGTTCAGGTCTGTGTGACTGAGGCCATGTGGTTGTTAGCTGAGTGTTTTTCCACCTCACACTACAGCTCTCCTACCTTCCTAATGACTGCTGGCTAGAGCTGTGCTGGAGTCCCCCAGGTTCCCGTCAGGGAGCTGGTCCCACAGTCCAGATAAACGCTGCCTGAGGCATGAGATTCTAGATCAGAGCTGCCTCCTCAAAGAACTTCCTCATCCTCTAGAGGGGGAGCTCTGAATCTGACCCCAGACCTGTGTGTCTGTGCTGGCTCAAGGCAGTGAGGGTTCCCAAATCTGGCGGTGGCCGCCAGTGAGAGCACAGGTCTAATTATAGCAAGCAGGAAGTGAGTGGGAAGGAACTCTTTGATGATCCATACAATTATATTTCTGTCTGGGAAGTACTGTGGCTGAGGAGGGGAGCATCTCTCCTCCTGTTCTTTCTCCAGTCTGTTTCACTGCATCTTATATAGCAAGGACTTGTGCCCTCTTTTGCAAGCTTAATGCACTGTTTCCCTCACTATCTTCCTTCTTATCTCTCAGTAAGGGCGTTCTATAAAAAAAGGAGAGCAGAGTACGCTGTTTGAAGTCAAGTGGCTGGGTAAAGAGCAAATAGAGTCGATGTTTTCCACCTGTCTTGTTCTCTGTTCTCTAATTTCTTCCTGATAAATGTTCACTTGCACCAGCTCTCCCTCTCTGTGGCTGCAACCCGCCTCTGAGTACAAATGTTTCAGTTAAAAAACACAGAGAAGTGCACAGTGGGATCTATATTTAGCCACTTTCTGCATGTATTGTGCATGCACATGTTCATGTACGCCGTGTCTATGCTGTGGTGTTTTATGCAGTTGACTGGTGAACTAAACAGAGGAACTGCCAACACTTTTTATTAGACAAAGTATTTTTTTCCTCCGTACAAATACAGTCTTTCATTAAAATATATGAGTTTTTTTATGTGCTTTGTGTAGAGCCAGCATAACAGGTGGTCAATAAATAGCTGGGTTGCTACACAGCTATTGGATCTCATGGTTCCAGCTAGTGTATGGTGGACTGTAGGGATAAAAGTGTGTTTCTGACAGGGCTGAATAATATGGTAAAATAATCTAATTGTGATTCAGTTTCTGAAGTCCCTTATCCTCTGTATTACTCACTATACACAAGCAATAAATTATTCTATATCATAACCAACACAACATTGAGTACAGTCAGTATATTAACTGCTCTGTCTTATGAGCCTGGCCTGTGTGCCATGATGAAATGAGATGAACTGATGGAGGATAGTTGCGAAAAGCATATCTTTATTTAGCTGTTGAATCTTAACAAACCTTCAGTCATGACAGAATATTATATCTTGTGTCTTCGAGCCTTGTAAACATGTAATATAACCATTTTAACTTGCATAAAATCTGAAAAAAGAACAATAATGTACTGCGGAACAAGAGGCCAGGTGTGAACATTAAGATATGAAAAGTTAATATGAATCTTACTGATCTCCAGTCAGTAAGAGTAGCAAATCACACAAACTAAAGTGCACACTGACCACAGCTCCACCACTCCAAACATGTTGAGAAACTCAAAGCCTCAATGTAAACACGCTGTGAGCTTAAACCAAGCAGTTGGGAAGCAAGACATGGGAACGTTTTTAGAGTGTTGAGAAGCTGCAGCATTTATTCATGGACAAACTGAAACCTTCACTGTACATTTAATAGCATGAGACAACTTTACCGTTAATACTTCTCTGCTCTGATAGCTGACAGCTGTCTGCTTTGAGCGCAGCCTCCGTCACTCTTGCTCTTTCTGTTTGAACCACACACTCGCTACATAAATCTTACAACAATGTGATATGTAAAAATGGGGATTGCACTTAAACCAAGCTGCAACCTCCTAAGCTAGAGAGTGAAGCTGATGTGGATGTGCCAAAAACTGCAGTTCCCCTGTTGGCCACTTGAGGCTGGCTCCAGACGCGAGTGAATCCACACAGACACCCATGTTAAAAGGCCCAACTTTACAGCAGAAATAAACAAGTTTGCAACCTGGTACAAAAACAGTTTTGGTCTTTAAAGCTAATTTCTCCATTAATGACAACTTTACAGGCATGGATTTTTACATAACTCATCCGTTTAAAGGATTAAAGTTATACATAATAGGGGTGGTGCAGCTTTGAGTGACAGGATGTCTGCGAGGCCTCACCAAAGTCTGCAAGTCAGATCCTCCCAGCTCCGCCCTCTTATCCAAATATGGTCACTTCTAGCTCAGAAAAACTACAATGACGACAGCCGAGAATACCAAACAAGGCTTCAAAACAGCACTCGGTGACATCACAATAGCTAAGTCCTTTATTTTTTACAGTCTGTGGCTTGTTCTCAGCCTCGGCCATTTTTATATAGCAGTAATGCGAGCGTCAACACTTGTGTAACTTTTTTTCATCCACTCCCATTCTCGTTTGTCACGTCACATGGAGTGCAGTGCAGTGTGTATGCACGTGAAGGTGTTTCTGACCCTAGCTGGTTAGACTGTGTATCGTTGAAAACACAAACTTTTATTAAAAATCATGTCTTTTGCGATTTGAGTATTGTGTTCCATGACGTTGCAAAGTCGATTTGAATGCAGTTAATTTCTCAGCCTTATAGTTTTCAGAGTTTTTAAATCGTTGTTGTTATTAATATATTCCCAAAAATCTTGACTGAGGATTAAGGTTGGAGTGATTTTGCTAGAGGGAAAGGGGAAAGATGTTAAATGATAGAGTAAAGTAGAGGCCAGAAAGCTCACAACTTGCCCAGAAGATCAAGAGTCGAAAAAAGAGGAGATCTCACATTTTCATCTTTTCCCTTAGCTGCTGATTTTAGCGGTCTTCTTTCAGCCTGGAGCTAACAATTAATTACTATCACTTCTAATTACAACGACACAGTGTATAAATGTTCCTATCGCAAAAGTATGAATGAAGCACTTGTGTGCCAGTTGTACTTTGTACATTGGCAGCCACGCTGTATATCAGTGCCCCACAGAAAGATGCCCATGCGTGGTTTGCTTGACATTTAAGCTATGTTTTTAGGATACAACAATTAATTTTAGGCACATTTATACATGTTTTAGCTTCACACCACTTCCCTTTCCTGTTGAGGATGAGTCATCGTGTGTGCGAGTGTGTTTGAGTGTGTGTGAGTGTGTGTATGTGTGTGGTGAGTTCAGTCACCGCAGTAAGAGCAAGCCACTCTCTGCCTCGCTGTGATGAGATCCAGATGGAAATTTTCAGTGGATTGCCCACTCTGCTAACCATTATGGTTCCTAAAATGTTCCCGAAATGTTTTTTTTTTCTTCCTCCGAAAGTCTCTCGTGCTCTAAGATAGTTTTACACAGCAATGGACACTTTTAGGCTTGCAGTTCATGTACTCTCTCTGCTGCAGTGAATAAGTTAAATCTACTACATCAAAGGGTCGTTTCACTTTGCTGTGTCAAGACCTATAGTGTGCTCCCATTATGCCTGAGTTATCAAGAGCATGCCAAACATTACCTGCAGAGTCACTCACATCAAGAGAAGAAGAGAACTGTTTCTGCTCTTTTCAGACTCTCCCCTGGATGTCTCATTTGCACCGCCACAAACCAGATCAAGAGGATCTCTCTGTATCCTCAGTCTTTGGTTGTAAGGAAACTCAAGGAAACCCAAACAGAGTGTTTTGAGCTGCGACAAACAGACCCACCAGGGTCCAAGAAAGAGGGCTTTCAAGTTTGGCCAAGTGGTCTACCGCTCATCCCATCCATCAGCTCCCCTCTGGGTATGGGACAGAGATCCAGGGTCAGCTTACTGTGCACAAAAACACATTCTCAAACCCGTACACTACACTAGTTGTTGTCCGGTCTTTGTGATAGTGTAGCAGCTTTCATGCTGTTTTGTTTCAGGAAATCCTGGTAGGTTTCTGTGTTTTTTGACTCTAATTTGTGATGCCAGTTTAAAGGGATTCTTTGCTATTTGCATCCAGTTTTGTATCATAATGTGGGTAGTATGTGTAAATGAACTCTGGGAAAGTTTCCTCCATGTTACTAGCGCCCAGACCTCATATCTCTATCTCTAGGGCTGTTTCTCAAACTACAGCTTGTATTGGCCGCAACCACTGAGACAAAGAGTAAAGAAGCAGATTGAGAGAGAGAGAGCGTTCCCTCTCCCTCTCTCAGACTCAGAACAAACTCAAATCAAACTGTACAACTAGGCAGTGCTGATCAAAAATGACCAAGATTCTGTTACTGTATTGCATATTTTATTTTAACTAAAATGTCTTTAGAGACATATTTCAATGCGTTGTCTGGCTGTCTGAATATGTGAGCAGTAACTGGACGCCATACTGTTTCCTACTTTGTAAAAATTAAGATCAAACCTTAAAACTAAGCAGTGCTGATAAGCACGAACAGAGATTTTGTTACTGCATTGCCTATTTCTGGCCTCAAATGTTTTCAGAAATATTTTTTAGCTTACTGTATTCAAGTTTGTTTGTTACCAGCCGGCCGCCATATTGTTTCCTGTGTCAAAATGGCCAAGCTTGCATCACGTCACCCACCAGTGGGAGCATTGGCGTTTCCAAGGCGTTCCCATGTCAGATGAGATATGTAATCCCTCCAGCGTGGTCTTGGTCTGTGCCGGGGCCTCCTACCAGTAGGACATGCCCGAAATACCTTCAGTGGGAGGCGCCCAGGAGGATCCTGATCAGATGCCAGAACCACCTCAACTGACCCCTTTTGACACGTAGGAGCAGCAGCTCTACTCCGAGCTCCCTCAGGATGTCGGAGTACCTTACCCTATCTCTAAGGCTGAGCCCAGCCACCTCACTGAGGAAACTCATTTCGGCCGCTTGTATCCACAATCTCATGCTTTCGGTCACTGTCCAAAGCTCATAACCATAAGTGAGGATATGGACGTAGATGGACCAGTAACCTGAAAGCTTCGCCTTCCAACTCAGCTCCCTCCTCCTCTCATATATGTATATCATCAAATATTCATGCCATATTTTATTGACTTCAAACAATCCCAGCTAAAAAAGGAGTCAAATATTTGGACCAACAGATGTGTTATAATGAAGCAAAGGTTGAATATCCTGTAAACAATTTGATTCGGCTGGCAAAGTATTAACTCAAATGTAGATTTGTCAGATTTCCTTTTTTTTCCCAAGCAATTTAAAATGAATTGGCTGCCCTTTTAAAATTCGAGGAGATATATTAATAATAAAAATATATCCATTATTTTACTTCTTAACTGAAGTTACTTGCTTTTATCAGTATTTGTGGCAGTCATGTCTGAAAAACTATGCACGTACAGCTTCTAAAGTTTGGAGGCGCACAACCAAACATGACAACTTGACCTAAAATACATGATGATGTCATTTTTGACTCATACACCCTTGCACTGTGAGCACTATGGTGAAAAAAAACTAACCTAACTTTAGGAAGACTAACACAAGATATTCATGTTTAACTGTGGTTGAGTAAAAACAAATCAAGGTGTGGGAAAAGGAGTGGCATTCTCTTATTTGCCTGTACACGTTAATATATTTGCATATATGTGTATGTGGGACAGAAAGTATGAGAGATAGCTTGTGTGGATCTGTTAAAGGGTTTACATGTTCAGATAAATGCGTAGTGATTGGTGTCTAGTTTGTGTCTGTGTGTGTTCAAGAGCCAACAGTATTGTGTGGGATCATGGCAGCCTGCGTGCTCTGCTTCATGTTTGCATCAAAGAAAGCTCAAGCTGAGAAAATGCCAACAGCTGATGAATTCTCCTCCAGCGCAGCAAGGTCAAGCAGTTACCTTGAGAACACACATCTCCCTCTGCTGTTGTCCATTTCTCTGAAGATGAAAATACATTTTTAAAATTGAACATGTATATTTCATTGTTCCAGACAACACGGGGGTCTTGGGGTGCTGTTGCAAAGGGGTTTTCATATCAGCAGCATCACATGCAGCCACCAACAGTTAAATTTACAGAGAGGAAAGTGAGCCAAACAGAAAAATGAAAACAAAACATGAATCTGTCTTTTATCTCTCTTTCACAGCCAGACGTACCTGCTTATCTCCAGCTCTGTTTCACCTCTCCCTGCCTTTTACTGCCTACTAAAAACTACAGCTGCAAACTTTGCTCAAACCACTTTACAGTGGTGACCTCAAATCTCAGCAGGCAGGCAGGCAGGGTACTTGAGTTGAGTTGTTGCGTAAATTTGTGTATTTTTTTGTCAGACTTCGCTTGTATTGAATAATTCACTGGCAGACCTATATATAGGGTTAAGACCACTGGGTTCTGTATTTTTAGCTAGCTCCAGGCTTTATGTAAGGCTCTTTATATAATCCCAAGGTTTAATGGTACATTTTTCTGTTAGGACACAAACATGATGAGCAGATAAAGGGTCGGGTGACTCATTATCACTTCAGACACATACATAAGTTGGACAGTGTCCAGAGAATCAGGTCTGGACTTTTTTCCCTTTCACACATGTAGCACCTAACAGGATATTCTCTGTGTCAGAAGCGTTCTCACCTACTGGAAATGCTCTGTGTGGTTTAGGTGAAGGGTGGCCCCTGGGTAGAGCATGCAGGAGGCAGAACACAGTGCGGATTAGGGCAGGGTCACACACGAGTGAATGCAGGTGAGTGACTATCGCCTGCTGAGGTGATGTTTGTGTGACTGTGGGCAGTGCTGGATTTGACGTAAATGAAAAGCTAGCTTGCTAGCTCATGTTAGGTGGCTTGCTAATAAATGCATTTTCAGTTTTCTGATGTTCCATGTGTGTGTGTGTCCTGACTGCCTCCTAGCCAGGCAGCATCTCTCGTGTGGGGCAGTTTGTATTTTTCATGGCCAGTATTGTACAATATCGGCTGTTTAAACACAGTAGCAATCAATGTGTGTGTTCTCAATCGCATATTTTTTCATTTTACTTTTAGGAGGTACTGCAGCCGCCCTTAAAAAGTGCATACTGTTCAATGCACTATGCACACAATCAGGACACACTCATAATATTACACCCTGAACTTTGACCCTCTTGCTTTTATATCCGCTACTTTGGAGATAAAACAAACTCCACTTACCAAGTTCGCCAGAGACGGAGATCAACAGCTCTGCTGTTGTTACTTTGCAATGTATGTAGTTTAACTTTAAAGTTATAACTGCACGGATTGTAGATTCTAACATATTATATTAGTGACAGTGAAATTACATCTGCAGATCTCTGTCATTATTGTTTTTATTGTTATATCCTAATGTTGTTTGTAATATTTATGATAATTTTGTTCACTTCAACAATCAATATTCCTATTATTACTATTCAGCTGGTCATCAGTTACTTGGATGTGCTGTCATCTGCATTACAACTTCTGACAGCTGTCAATGAGCTGCCAATGAGCTGTCATCTGTTTGCGGCTCAGTTGATGTGACGTATCGCCCGCTGCACAGAGGATTGTGGGTCAGAATATCCAGAAAAGCTTGCTGGCTTGCATACTGACAAAACTGACCGGATGTAGTAGAACATCCTGGTATTTTTAGCATACTGCATTTGACAGGCTATGTATCGGGACATACTAAATCTTTTTCTGGCATACTATGTAGTATGATAGTATAGTAAGAACACATAGTTCTTTGCTATTTGTTGAGGTTGTGACTTTGTCGGTCAGAGTTCACTAAAGTTGAACTCCATGCGATGTGAATATGTGAACTTGTTCTGCCACTCGAGGCAAATGTTTTATTCGCCTCTTTGCTTACAATGAATGGAACTGAACAAGAGGCTAATATTCATTAGTGTTAATTTCGCTCGTGTGTGACGTTAAACTTCAGTCGTGTAGCTGGTTCATAATTTGGTCATAAAAAATGGAGTCTCTTGCCTTCCTTGAATTGGTCTGATGATTTCTGCTTCAGTCCTTACCGACAGAAGCTTCCGAATCTCATCTCTCTCCAGTTAGAGGTTTTTGTTGCTGTCTAAGTGTCCCATCTTCTTTACCCGGGGATGTTTGTTTTCTTCTGGTTTGGCACGAGCCTCGAGATAGAAACGTTAACATGCCACTCGCTCGCTGTGAATTCTGCTGAGAATTACCTGCTCTATTCACATATGGACTCAATCAGACCTTTCACTGATTTTAGGGAGCTGGCAGGGTAAAGTCCATTTAATGTTAGATGCAACTGATTCAGACATTTGTGTCCTTAGATAAAGCTTCACTGAGTAATGTCTAGATAATTTCAGGTTTGCAGTGCATGTGTGAAAAGGGGCTATTCACATATACACACAGCTTGGCCCTGTTATCAATGCAGCGTATGTTGTCAGATGTGTGTGAGGACATAATGAGCACAATGTTTTGCATAAGGTGCATAATTTTGTGCCAAATTTGTCTCTCTTAAAAATGTCACAAAAACCCTCCATCACTGCCTTTTATTACAAGCTATATATACCGATCTACACACCACTGTAATATCACACCTCTGCCTGTCCTGCGCTGATGAGAATGAGTCACCAGCCAGCAGGCATTAAACAGCCTGAATGGAGGCTGTGAAAGAGTTATTAGTAAACACATTTATCTTCCTGATGTGCCCTCTGTGAAAAGGGACTTAAGTCTGCGTGTACCGGCATCCAGCGGTTTCTTATCTGGAGCTAAATGGAAGTCGTGGTGACAACCACAATTAGGCAGGACAGCACAGGATGGGAGAGGGTCACATACATGGTAATTACTGTCACTGCAGCGGGGCCAGCGATACTAAAATACTGGCTACAGATCAACGAACACACCGCCGAGACAAATATACGCATCATGAAGACAAAATACACACTTTCAGATATGCCATCACTGCGAAGAAGTCAGGCGTAGTTTGTGTCAGGCATCAGAAGCCAATGATGTGTTTATTAAGTCATAAAAATGTGCAACGTATTCATTCTGCACGTTTCTCAGTCATCTGCACGCTGCAGTTTAGTGATCGACTCCTGAAATAAATCACCAATGACTTCAATTTAATTAAAATGGGGTCTGAACTCTTGACTTCCGAAAGAGCGGCGGATGGCTAGTGCACTGTGATACCTTATACACTTACTTGGCAATCTCGTTTGTTTGCTATTCAGCGGCGGAGGTGAAAATATTGAAAGTTATCTCAGGAGTGAGTTATTATTGCAGCATGGGTCCAGGCAGGTCCTCAGAGCCAAAACAACAGTGTTGGCTGGAACGTCCTTTGAAAACAAACCTGAACTCTTTCTGGCACAGGACGTTTATTTATCCCACGGATACAGGCTCTATTGCTCCAGGCTGCCTGACACAGCCATGCTCCATATTTCATATATTCACTATGGATAAACAACACCGACTCTGACAAGTCCTACTCATACTGAAGTATGTCAAGATGTGTCTGTGTGTGCATGTACTGCATGTGTGTGATAAATGTTAAATCTGTGACAGAGCAGCTCTGCCTAGAGCAGACCTTGAGAAGCTGGTACTTTGTTCAATGATTGAACTGTCTTTTTTCCATATCTCCCCCTCTTCCTCACCCAGTGTGTGCATCTGTCTCAGTCTCACCCTCTTCCTCATACCTATCCTTTGCAGTGACTTTCCTCTGTTGTCGCCCTCCCCCTTCTTTGTCTGAGACCTGGTGAGACGCTCAGATAGTAAATAAGAAGTACACTGTACCTGCTCAGACATATTGATCACACACACATCAGTCAGATGGCAAAAATAGATTGTGATTAATAGTGACTGAAGGACTGGATGCTTTTGACAGAGTTTGGGAGTTGCTGCTGTGTGTGTGTGGGTTATTGTGATGTGTGCACGTTTCCCACTGGGCCCAATACGTTCTCTGGGATATTTACACCCAGAGTTGACTGATAACATAATTAAGGTCGTGTAGTGATCTGTGGCGGCTGTGTTCCCACTACACACACCAAACCCGGTCAGTAAATAAAGCTGTGGCCCAGGAGGCGATCCTGTGACACAACATATATTCAGCAGAGTTACACTCACACACACTCACAGACACAAAGAAATAAATGAGGAATTCTGCAGTCGTGTCACGGAGCAGTAAGGTAGCTGTTAGCAGGTGTTGAAAGTACATTGGTGCTACTGTGTGACAAAAGACAGCTGATTAACTTTATTTAACATTGCTCATCCTTTTTGTAGCAGCAGGAGGAGGTGTTTTTTTGAGAGGTCAAAGAGGCCAAAAAGCAACAGTTTTATGATAAATTATTCCACCGCGCACATTTCAGATTAGCATTATAGCAGTCCACTTTATGGACTTTTAAAATTTCACTCTAACTAAGGGTGCTTTCACACCTGCCCTGTTTGCTTCGGTTCACTTGAACTCAAGTTCTTTAGCCCCTTAAGTGCGTGTTGTTTGGGCTGGTGTGAACACAGCAATCACACTAAACAACCGGACCGAGACCACCTCTTCAAGAAGGTCAAGATAGTTACAAACAAACTGGTGCAGTTCATTTGTGGTGAGAACGTGTTCTGACAACCAACTGCAGTCACATGACACATTGTTTGGGTTAAACATGAGCATGTTACAGTCCTGGAGGATTATTAATGTGCTCCTCCTCCTGTACTGCCTTAATATGCACATTCAGCACATCCAATGCATCAAAACATTGTTTTCTAGTTGGAGCCGCGCCTCGTTTTCAAACTGTATGCTTTGACTCAAATGAACAATGACAGCAATATAGTCCACGATGAGCAGCGCTAAAATCAACCTGTGTAGTTGTCCCTCCATTGTGACATTAGAAAGTGTCGCATTTATCTTCTGGATTTAACTTCCTGGATTTTTCCTGCATGGAAATTCTGACCAATCAAGAACAGCTTTCCCACACAAGGCATTTTATCAAGGTCCGCTTGTAAATCAGCTCTAGGCAATTATGCAGCTTCGTAACAAAATGAGTCCCTGATTCGTACCAACTACTCTAACAACTCTAGGTGAGAAAACACCCTAAAGCACAAAGCTGCGCATAAGAGGGGGAACAGGGAAAGCCTTCTGTACCCTAGCTGCAAGGGTGGGGAGTGACATGGCTGCCACCAATAATCATGTTCTTCCTAAATATAAGCAACAATAACCACATTTTAATTTGACCCAAAATATTTACTGTACTTGCAAAATTATTGTTGCTTTAGTTAATTGTGGCCTGTTTCCTAATTAAAAAAATCCTCTCCTGTAAATGACATGAGTTGTTTTTTTCTGCACAACTGTTTTGAAAAAAACAAACAAAAACAAACCCCAAACTGCGAGGGGCCGGCCAACTACTTACAGATTTGAAAGAGAGACCATGCCCAAACAGGAGATCTGTGGAGTAATACAGAGCACAGCAGCAGTGGCACAGTGATACGAAAGTTTTATGTTTGAGAAAATGTAGTGCCAAAGATGAGAGCTGTCTAGTGGCGAGGTAAAGCGGTAAAAATATCCTCAGTGTAGCATACACTTAGACGGATCGTTATTTTTTTTGGTGGGGCCTGAGTGTCTGTGGCAGAACTCTTTCCTGCTATTCTCAACAGTGAGCACACTGACTGCCATCTACTGAAGGTAATACACTGACTATAGCTGAGTAGCTCATACAGCCCCACTTCAAAAATCCCAGACTATCCCTTTAATTAGCCTTGCAGGTTCTGGTATGTGGATTTTGACTCCTTTGTTTCATAGAGGCAGGCTAGGGTTTTCCCTGTCTCCACTCTTAGTGCTAAGCTAAGCTAAGAAACTGCTCACTGTAGCTTCATATTTACTGTACAAACATGAGAGTCATACCAATCTTCTCATCTTATTCTCTGTAAGAAGGCAAATAAACATCCTTTCCAAAATGTCTAACTTTACTTTAATTTTTGATTTTTACAACTCTGATAACTCTTTTCATATAAAAAACCCCCCATCTTCCCCATCTGTTTCCATTTACGACAACATTTCTCTTTGGATTTGTCTGAAGAGAGATTAAGGGCTGTCCCAAAAATCTTTTTTGGGGAGGTTCTGGAGTTTCGGTAGTAATCAGCAGCAAATATTTGAAGCTTTGGCAGCTTCTGAAATAGTCTGAAGTCGTTTTGTGAAGGTGGGAGTGCTTTGGAGTACCAGTGCACCGTGTGGTTTTGCAGAATCCCTGCTTGTAAAACAGTTTGGAATGAAAGCCTTGATGTGTTTGGGCTTGACCAGACTGTTATTATCACTAAATTGCTCAATTTAAATTGATGCAATTGTCACATCAGTGCGCTGTGATATATTTATTTCTACATAAATAACATGCTTTCTTGTTGAACATAAATCTGCTGAGTTTAATTTATGCAGGCTGAAACTATTCTTGTATCCTATTTGTTCTCTAATTGCAGAAATCAAGAAAGGTTCTGCTTTAACTTGTTTCAACATCACTCTCAAACATGTGTCTCACTGATGAGAGAATCACAGTATCTGCACACATTCAAGCTACTTTTCTTTTTTCTGTCTTGGCTTTTATTATGTGTCATTTGTGAATTCACGTGTCGGTCTTTCCGTGTGTGTGGTTTCTCTTGAGACAGAAGATCATCCCTCTCTGCATGTTACAGACTGACAGCTCCCGTCATTGGAATGTTAATAGCACAGGCCACTGCAACTAATTGGGCTATACGTGTGTATACGTGTGTGTGTGTGCGCCTGTGTGTGTATGTGTGCATGCGAGTCAGAGTGTATGAATAAGTGAAGACATCTAAACTTGGTTAACTGATGTAGAGTCTTTATTCACTCAACTTAAATGAGGTCCTGATCTATGAGAGGGAATCGAGCATGTCTCCATGCAGTTGGCCTCACACCCACGTCTCCATCAAGAGATCAAAACACCATTTTATCATGCAAATGTATGTCTTATAGTGAAGCTTATTTTTCCTTAAGATCGCTCTCTTTACATACATTTTTACCACCACCAACTTCTCTATGGCGCACTTACCATTAATCCACATCTATATCTTCAACGGAGAACAAAAAGACTCTTCATCACATGATCAAGACTGACCAGCCAACTGCTTTCAGACTTGTGAGAGGATTAAAGACACTTTCAGACCGAAAACAAAACCTCCACATCTCAGCTAGCTGACAGACAAGTAGGATGGGAGCGTGGGCAGAGCTCTATGAAGAACTCTTGGCTGGGAAACCAAAGGGAAACTAGGCCAGAGAGGCCAGAGGGGTTGTGTGGTCCACTCTCCTTTAGTACTCAAAATGATGATTTTTCTTATGTGGGCATTGACAGGTCCAGAATGGATTTGTCTGCTACCACAAAGGTGTGGATACATAATGGGGTGCCACATAGTGCTGTTGTTACATTTGTACTCACTGAAAGATGAGCTCTAGCTTACAAAATCCTTCAAAGGAAAAAGGATCCAAACTGCATCCACAGAAAGGTGGTTAAATCTGAAAAAACAGTTTACATGAGAAAATGACCCACAAGGATTTTCATAAATATCTCCGTCTACTCTGAAAAGCCAAAACAAAAGGGAAATAGCTCAATTTCTATTCTTTCTTCTCCTTTGAGTGGCAAACAACAAAATAATGTACTACAGCAATCACCTGGTAAAGAGTGCGACAAGCACAAACAGTTTTGCTGAGTCTTGAAAGGTTTAAACTTAAAGTCTGTCGCCTCTGCTCTCCATGAACACTTGTGTTTTGTTTCAGAATAGCTGAGCACAACTGAATGAATATAAAGTAGTGATTCTAATTTATGTGGATGTTACCTGTCAAATGACCATTCCTAAGTCCCGTCCCTTTTCGCTCCGTGCTCCAAGCCAAACTTTGAAGATGGTTAAAAGATGTGACTGTCACAGTCTTCATGGACACAATACCTTGTGGTGTTGTACATCCCATTCTCATCTTAAGTTAGCTAATGTTAGCAAAACTCTAGTTAATCAGCTTGCCAGCATAGCTACATCAAGAAGAGTTAGCCGAATGCAATGGCTCTCAAACTTTTTCTCTTATAACCCCCTTCAGAAGCTGAAAAAAGTTCCACCACATGCAAAATTGTTTTAATCATAAAAAAATAATTGGAAAAGCAATTAATAAACAAGGATGCATTTTGAATTTAAGTGAAGTTCTAGCACAAAGAAACTCTTTTATATTATCCTCACATAAAACATTTGTTTCACTGCATATATTTTCCCTTGTCATCCACTGCACTGGCCTTATGTTGGATGACCAGCATCAGCCACATTTGCTTCCTCCTTATATCTGCAATAACATTAAAAAGATTTGGAAAAGGACAGATAGGTTGGTTGCTGACATATTTTTAAGATGATACGAATTATCGTTAACCAGACAAGATCAAGGCTAACGTTCCTTTGTTCCTGATGTCTGTGTAAGGCTACGTGCTGCCCCAAAGTAACCCTCTATAGTAAAGAGAGACTGGGTCAGCACCATGGTCTGTAGTCATTAATAAATACTGTATAAAGATACAGTGCTCTGCTGATTCCCAGAAGGGGAAAAAGGACCTGGCAGTGCAGGAGCATATTGATTGATAGTCTTGTCATCTTGGGCTTTATGCAAAGAATGTGTGGTTTCTCCCTTTTTCATTGAGACTGGAAGCCTCAATTCATGTTGTTTTGCCTTGTCCATAAAAGTTAACATCATAAATGCACCCTTTAATCACATACTGTAGTCCTTGCTGTTGGCTTCTCAAAGCTATATTGTCTTACTTCCAGAATCTAAACACTGTGGCACGGCTATTCCATCGCCACGTTTCTTTTGTTAAGCTTGTCCAAACTAGCAAGAGTTACTAATCGGGGTGGGACTTTGGATTGGTCAGTTAGTTGTAACTGAAGCGTTTATCAGTGGACAGGCACTAAAAGATTAAGACGTGGCAGAAACATGTGTTTTCACTACCACATAGCACCTGTGCCTGAAAAGGCATAAATCTGAGTTTCTGTTCAGTTTTATCTGTTCACCCTAAAACACGATGCAGCTGTTCTGAGCTTTATCTTTAAACAGCATTTTTGAAAAGCTCAGTCTTGGGTGCGAAAATGCCGGCTCAGTGTGGACGGAATGCCAAAATGGAGATTTGGCCAGCTTAGTTTGGACGTAGTCCTAGATGCACACCATTTCAGTGTTTCCTCATTCTGTTCTTGTCCACAGCTACAAGTCATACATAACTTCTTCTGCACTGCACTCCACTAACCCAGAGCTTCCCAAAGTGGGTGCCTTGGGGGCAGGCCAAGATTTTTTATTTACTGTTCAGTTATTGTGCGGTATTAAACAAATTCTGTGAAAGCGTTACCCAGCCCTTAAAACATTCTATCACTTTTTTCTATCTGAAGTTGTAACACTCCCCCAGGGTAAATAATTACAGCTGCAGGTAATGTGCAAAATGTTATATTGTTCTGTTTAAAACACAAAATGGGGAAGTTTTAAACCACGCAATATACAGTATTTATAGTAGAGGTGTGAAGGTTCACAAAATTCATGGTAAAGTTTGATAGGGGTGGCAGTAGCTCAGTCTACAGGGACTTGGCTTGAGGACCAGAGGGTGGCCAGGTCAAGTCCCCATACGGACCAAGTATGGAGCATGGACTGGTAGCTGAAAAGTGCCAATTCGCCTCCTGGGCACTGCTGAGGTGCCCTCAACCAAGGCACTGAGCCCCCAGCAGCTCTGGGCACCTGTCCAAGGCAGCCCCCTCACTCTGACATCTCTCCATTTAATGCATGTATAGGTCCTGTTTGTGCATGTGTGTGTATTTCGGGCCTGTGTGTATATGACAACAGAGTGAAAAAAAATGAATTTCCCCTCAGGGTTTAATAAAGTATATCTTACAACATGGTGGTGCCATGGTTCAGCAGACAGCATGTTGCGTGTTACTTTGTTTTTGCTGCCTTGTTAAGCACAGTGGCACTAAGAACATTGTGTTTCACACAATTTAAACTGTATACTTTATTTTTAAAATGTAATGGGATGAGTTCATAGAATCCTTTAGTTTACCAAACAGAAAGCCTTGCACCAAACAGTTCCATACAAATACATAAGGTGGTACACCTCTGGTACATAGGTACCTTTTCTTGAATTGTGTGTCCATCAAAAAAACATCAAGGAAGATACTTTGCAGAGTAAACTTCACAAATAAATCCATGTTAAAGTAGCATACTAGTAACTCCACTACAATAGCAGCAGCAGTGTTTGACATCAAGAACAAAGAGACATTAGGCTGGTTGCTTTCCCCTGTAGCAAGAAAGAACAAAACACAACCCAACTCAGCTAGTTTTACCAGAGCTCTGTCTGTAATAAGGACAGGTACAGAGTTCACCCCTGGCTAAGGTTAAAAAAAAAGTTGTTTTAACTTTGATCACAGCTGTTGGTTCGTTAAACAGGGCCTTTGTGGGATCACTGAACCCCGAGCTCTAACTTAGTTTTGAGAAATGTGCCTCTTTGTTAAACACACTTAACCAAAATTGAAATTTAAAATCTGAATCTCTCCGTGGTTACATCAGTTTAACTCAACACAGAAAGAAAAGGGGACAAAAGTTGAATTTGTAATCTCATTACACCTTCAAACCTCCCAGATGAAGCCTTCAATTGAGCCACAACAATACCACATATCCACCGCATTGTTGCCAACCAGAAGTCAAACGGCGGCTTTCTAAAGAAAGACAATAGGCCTGCCAATTGAAAGCAGTCATTCTGCAGTCTTGAAGGAGGCCCTGTGTTACCACATCTAGTTTTGTGAGACCTGTCTAGAGCTCAATTCACAGAGTCTGAGGGTCTTTCATCTCCCTGGGCCTATCACTCTAAGCTGGGAAACAGGAGCTAAGGGACCCTCAACCCGCAGTACCCCAGCCCGGCTTTCCTGCCCTCAGACCCCTCCTACTCTTGCCTGTCGTACTGGCCCTCTCAAAGGAGCCTTTCAGTATTGTGTTGAGGCCCAGTTCCAGGTCAATGGAAGCCCAGAGATTTAGAGCTGGAGTCTGAGTGGGAACAAATGGTTTGTTTGGTGAGCGGTCTGAAGTAGCTTTAGAGCTTCCATCAGACTGAAGGTATTGCTGACTTAAGTATTTAGTATTACTGCTGCAGAACTAATATGACTGTGATGACAGAGGCTCCGGTTCCTGCTTTCAATCCTATCGCCTGGTCACAGGCAGAGGTAGGGCGTAGGTGCTCAAACAAAAGTTCATGTAATCTTTTTTTTAAATTTTTTATTGATATCGCAAAACTTATTCAACACATCTCAACAAAATGCCACAAAATGTCCAAGATAAATTAAAGCTTGTGACACCTGCTGTGGCATTTTCAGAAACACAATTATACTGACCTGCGAGGAACTGACATTTAAAAGAAACACATTTGCACCCATCAGTGGAATTACTGCAGCAAATCCGATTTAAGAGACATATGAATATATCCAGCGTTGAGTAAAGAAACCAATTTAATTGCCACAGGCAGCGTCAGTCAGGCTGAATCAGTACGTGTCCGTCAGTCTGCTCTTGTTTTGATCTGTGCCAATGGAGGAATGCTTCTGCATGTGGAAGGTCGTATCCTTGTGCAGAGTGTGCTTTGTCTTGTCCCCCATCTGCCCTGAGTGGCAGCTCAGCTTCATTTGGGAGACGTCACCTCTGTACTCTATCTCTAGCTGTCTCTGCTCAGGCCTTTGTGTGAGTCCCAGCCGTTGATTGGGCTGTATAATGTGACTGATGTCCTCTGGGCAATCTGCTGTTGGGACAAGGACGTGCTCAGGTGATCCAGAGGCTGATTGGCGCCCAGCTAATGGAGAGGACACCACGACCTCTGAGGCTGTCAGGTGCCAAACCAGCCTGTTAATTATGCATCCGGACAGTCACCTGCCGCTGGAACCAGTCTGCCCCCGCCTGCGTGGCGTCTAGACATGCAGACCCTAAAAATTCACCAGCCTCACCAGTCACTGTGTGTGTGTGTGTGTGTGTGTGCGTGTGTGTGTGTGTGCGTGTGTGTGCGTGTGTGTGTGTGTGTGTGTGTGTGTGTGTGTGTGTGTGTGTGTGTGTGTGTGTGTGTGTGAATTTTGGACCATCTGGTCTCAGGCTGAACTGTCTCTCTGCGCTTTGTGTGAACATCAGAGCAGGGGATACTTCACTACTGCTCATAGGTGTGTGAAATGTCCATATTTCCCCCAGTTAGGATTTCATGGCTGAGCAGTGTTGGACGGCTGACCGTAACATTTTTCTCTCTGGCAGTCCCCATCCATTTCCTTTCTGTCTTGCCTCCTGTCTTGCTTACTTCTTCTCTTTCTTATCCTCTCGGTCTGTCCATGCAGACCACCATTTCTCTTGACAATCTTTATATTTGGCAGAACTGCTGATCTGTTAGCCTACAAGAATAATTTTGACCGGTTACGCATATCAGTCTATAGGTTAATTCCATAGATCTTTAGTAATACATAGATCCTGGATGCCAAGATGGCACCAATTCCGTCCTATGGAGTTGCTAACCTGGCGCCCCTATGCCAAAAGAAATTTCAAGCTTCCAGGTTTACTTCCATGGTATGTGGTCTACTGAATATGGGCATCAGTGTTTCTCCCACTGGCTCTGCTTCCCGCTCACCTCATACATTTTATATTGTCATGACGTCAAGGATTTTTTTAGCTCCAGGAAAAATACAAAAATAAAAATTTCATGGATCAAAAATTAATATAAGCAAGAGTTTCTGCAGCAACGTAGTCCCGCCACTGGGATAGCGTTACCAGCGGTAACCACAAAACATTAATATTTTTACCACCTCTAAGTAGCGCTTGAAACATGGTGCTAAAACTTACTGTGTCAGTGGAGCTCAGGACGAAAAGGAAAGGCCCCTTGTATGTCATGTAAAAATTAACCAGTAAGTTACCAGTTAGTGGGTGTTTGGCTATCAAGAGCAAAATTAACTGAGTCTGACACCTCTGTTTAGCACACATTGTTAATATATTTTTGTTGACCTGTGTAGCAGTGCCTTTCACCTTTTCACCTTTGTGTGGAAGAGTAAGCAAATATTGATGTTTTTACTGCTTTATCTGCTCCTCTCCTCCCCCTCATCATCATTATCATCACCCACCACCTTCTCCTTATAATCCTACCTTGTCTGTCTTTAATTGGTCTTCTGTATGCTTGATCCACCCCTCCCCCTTTTGTCTCTGTCCTACATCTCCTTATTTGTTTTAGCTTCAGATGGTCTGGTAGATAGGCTAATTTCTCTCTCCTCTATCACCTCCTGTAATCAGGCAGGCCCTAAAGGAGCCGTGTCCTGCTCTATTACATGTAGTACAGTAGGCTATACGTGTGTATGTGTGTGTGTTTCTGTGTGTGTGGTCTGTTTGGTTATTGCATTGTTAGAGGCGCTGCCTGCCAACACTATTTCTTTTAGACAGACAAAAGCCTTGTTTTGGATGAGCCATGTTTATTGTTCATGCTGACACTGCTTTTATGACAGAATGACTAATGAGTACACTCCAGTGTGTGTGTGTGCGCGCGTGTGTGGCATAAACACTATCAAAAACAATAGCAATTGGCAGCATCCTAAAATCCTGGCAAAGCGCAATTTATGATTTGAAATGAGTGCGGTGTGCCTGTGAATGAAGGGTAACTGAAGGACATTGGCTAGCATCCGCATCCTGCAAACCTTCAGGGAAGCCTTCTCTGAAAGAGTTCTCTATTGTATTGCAAAAATTAATTAATGTGAGCACAGAGCATCTTGTGTTGATAGTACAAAGCTCCATGATAATTTACAATAAAAACAAAAATGGAACAACTCCTCACCTTTGCCTAAAAGCTGTTATCGTGTAACAAAACTAAAACCCACACTCTCTTTTGAGGTCGTTGGGTCACTCAACCATAAAAGCTCAAGTCTTGCTGTCTGTATGGCACTTAAATCAACAATGTAGACATTTATGCTCCATCGACAGGAGAATATTGAACTCTTCACCAAGCAATAAAAAGCAATAAGTACATGGGTCAAAGTCACAGCACTTGCACAATACTATAAATAAAGAAAATATGTCCCTGCGGCTTCATTTTGAAAAGTGTTTATGTGGAATAGAATTGCACTTCGTAAAGAAATAAGAGTCAGGCCAAACATGCACTTAACAAGATACGACCATAACAAAATCAATTATTATCAAGTGGTGCAGGTAGCTGGGTTTCTCTTTGAAGCACTTTTTAAGGAGGCAAGTTGTAGCAGAAGATTGGACATGTTTTTTCAGAACTGAGTGAAATGGGCAGATCAGCCCAAAAATGAGGATCCAGAGGGCAACAGATTCAAGGCCAGGCCCTGTACTGTACAAACATGTCATATGAATTCATTTTGTTTGAATTATTTTTGTTTTTTGGTGTGGTTTTTTTCTAGGGGTTTAACTGGATGGGAGATAAGGGGTATGCTGTAATGGCTAAAGACGCCTCAAGGTCAACCACGATCCTCACTCCCAGACACGATGATGTCATAGAGGAGGATGAGGGTTAACAAGGTCTGGCATCGTGTCTAAACTGAAACATGGTTTGGTTTCCTTCTAGTTTTTTTTTTTTTCTATCCTCAACAGTCTTAGGCAAGGCATGGCAGTAGATTACAGTTTTATATCACATGCTAAATTTAAACTTGTGTGTCAAATTGATGGTGTACCTACGACATAGACTCTGCATAGATGTGTACCCTACACTGTAGCCTGATGTGCACCTTTCCAGAAATGAAACTATACATCGTGGCAACACAGACTGTTTATTTTTGTAAACTGAAAGCCTAAACAAAGTCTTTATTTACTTTTATTACACAGAAACGCAACAGTAAATTGTAAAGACAACAAAGCCTCCACAAAAAAGCATTTTAAGTCTTGTGTGTGATTTATCCTGGCTTCATATGGGTAGAAGAAAGTCAGCTAGCCACTTGGCTAATGTATCCAATGTAAAATGTCATAGGCCTATGCTAATAATGTTAGCATGTTGTGTATGTGGAGAAAACGTGTCTACTATAAGACAGTTGTTTTGTCTGTGAACCTGTAAATTACACTGTAACCGTATATTGTGACGTAACCTTTGTGAAATGTCGCTGTTGCCTCTGGCCTTATATGAATAGAGGAAGACTATTAGCCACAAGGCTAATTTAAGCAATGTAAAAGCACATAAGCTTGTGCTTACATTCTTAGCAGGCTATATTTTGGGGGAAAATATGTCTAGTACAAGATTAATATTTTCTCTGTAAAATTTATGAGTTAAAGTGAAGCTGATTTGTGTACTTGTGTTTGATATTATCACTATTAAGCCATGTTTAATGTATGTTTTAGATGTGTTTTGAATCAATCAAACTTTAAACCCCACCGCCAACTCGTGCTTTGGAGGTATACACACCTATGCACCAGTATATGCTCACATTGTCGTAGGCCATGTGTAGTCTGTGGTGTGGGCTCTACATAAAGATAACGCACAACTATAAATCTGCCTCAAGGGCCCTATTTAAATGATCTGCAGCACATGGTCTAAAGTGCATGGCGTAATTGCAATTACAGCATGTTTAGCTCCACTTTTGCTACTTAAACAGTACATAATCTGAGCGCAAAGTAAGTTGCAAGAAGTTATATTTACTCCCTTCATTAATCTTAGATTTAGTTTGGGCGTAGTCAGAAACTCAGAGTTATGGAGTGGGAGCAGTAATGTCAAATATTGTGGGACATTTAAGCAGCAAAACGAAAAACTGTAGTTATAAACTTGACACAGAAACAGAACTAAACTTATAGCTTCAGAATGATCAATTAAGCTTTGCTTCCCCTTGTGCGTAAATGCGCACAGCGTCTCTTTTAATAGGGAGTCGGACAGCAGCTCTGTTCTTTGATAGATTCACATTTTAGAGAATTTAATTAATATTTTTCTGATTAACAAAGTATTAATTTACCCACCTGAAACCCATCTGCACGTCCCTGTGTGTGTGTAACAAGTTGAGTGTATGCCTGTTGTGAAGCAGCCCATGCAGGAGCATCTCACTATCTTAATAATGCACCCTTTGCTGCCTCAAAATAGAAATCCACCAGCAGTGTGCCTGATCGCACCTCATTATAAGACGCACACGCCCATGGGTGCACAGATGGGAACAAGTACATTTGTTACTTACACAATGAGGGCACTGGCCTGAAAAATGACAACTGTGTCAGTCTGCAGTGACAGTTGCGCTGTGCTGTGCGCCACTTTGTACTCGGTAGATAAAGCCAAGTATCTGTTGAGTTATAAAACTATAGAAAATATTAAGTAGACTGTGGGAACAGAAAGTGAGTGACTAAGACAAGTTTTGGTAGTTTCTGTTCTGAAAGTTTATATATAATCTCCTAACTTTAGGTTTCCGTTGTTAACCCAAAGCCAGAGCTCTTGGAGAGGGGTAGGAAGAGAAGAGTGTGAATACAGTGATATCATAATAAAAGTTTTACTTTCCTAAAAATAATACGCATAAAAATAGTCAGACGCTCATGCAAACTATTGTTTGTAACTATTGTTATATGTGCACAGATGCTGTTGCTACAAATTTATACTGCACTGAGGGTGTGCAAAGATTAGACGATAACTGCAACCAAAGGAAAGATGATATAACAATGTTAAAAAGTTAGAGAGCTACCATAATAAAGATGGCTAAGGCAAAGAGAAACAATTGCCTCTGAGGGATTTAGAAGCAGTTTAATCATCATATAATTTAAATAAGTTCATCCCAAGTGAAAAGAAGGAGACATGTAAAATTATTTCTGCCAGGGAACTTTGCAGAGTTAATGTGTTTGTTGCATCAGTAAAAGCATTGGTTCTCTTTATAGTGTTGTTGTGCTTTGATTTTACAACTTCCATGTTAGTGTTTTGGGGTTTTGAACACATCTATGAAGGTCGAATGAGTCAGTCCCGCTCATTGTGCCATTCACACACGGTCCTTTCCCACCAAAAACATTTCCTTTTCTTTCAGTGGCAGCTGCGTGTGTGTGTGGACACAGCTGGATGCTAGTGAACAGAGACCTCTCGAAAGAGAACAACGCCTGAAAGTGGAAACTTGTTTGGTGATACAACATCAAAGTGTCAGTGAAGAGATGGTAAATTGGGAGGGAGTGAGTCAGTGAGAGTCTGGGAATTTATATCACTGTGTGCATCGCTGCCCTGTTTCCTGCAGCTAAACCTTTACTGTAATTATATGGTAGCTGCCATACAGAAATATAGTAGGAATAATTATTGAAAAACATTGGCACTGAACTTTAAAAATGTCAACAATAAACATAATCTGTGGTTTTAGTGAATTGCCCAATAGTTGGTTGGAGCTGCTTAATACATATCCATATTTGAATCTGTTTTATTTACTGCAGCCTACATTTATAGTGTGTGTATTACTAAAAAGTCAAGTTTTAACCCCTTAGCTGTAACAACGTTGTCAAGCTGCATACCAGTTTGGGTTTATTCCCTACAGAAGATATCCTCATTGCTCACTGTGTACAGGAAGTTGTAACTCAAAAGTTTTAGACTTAGACACAGGGTTTTGTTTTCTTCTTTCAGAACAACCTAAATTATGAGTTCAATATTCGGTTAATGCACTGCACCCAGTTCAAGAGTTAACACCCCTTCCCAGTTTCTCTGGTTTAACTGGTTCAATGAAATACAGGTCTCAACACTGAACCTTTTAAGTGTTTTGCTGTCTGTCTGTTGCTGGTGTGGAGTTATCGCTTAAACCTGACCTATTTACTGAATGGAGCTCATAGAAAAACATAGGAAATAGAGATCAGCAAACTCCCACACAATAGCATGTCTCGTATGTCTTGTGTAGTGGGATTGTTAGATGTATTTTGTCACTCTGCATCTACGGTACTCTTAAATCCACTTCTCTCTTGGTTTCCGGGGTTTATATCCTCCAAGCTTGCTGCTTTATATTTCACCCAGATGGATATAATGTCTGTGAAATCGTAGCACTTGTCAATGTCGGCAAAGTGTTTCAGAGATGGAGAGAAAGTGTTGTTAGTTGTTTAGCCTTCTGCTAACCGGAGCTAAAAGCTCACAGCTGTGGCTTCAAGTTTGAGTTTATGTAGCTAACATTAACTTCAGCTTTGAATCACTTTGTGTGTCCTCCAGCTGACTCCCTGCTGCCACAGACCACCTCACACGGAGGAGAGCGGGCAGCAGCTCCAGGGTTGGACCCCCAGTCAGCACCTGCATCTACCTGAATCCAGCCAGCGCAAAGCCCAGCTCCAGGGGACCAGGCAAAAAAGACTTTCTTGGCTGCCGTTACACAGGTTAGACCCAGCGCTGCTGCTGGCCACTTGGGCTGTAATAATCCAATGATTCAATGATCAATGATCAAATATCATCTATGCAAAGTGAAAACATCAGTTTATATCACCATCCTTAGGATACACCTTGATGTTGAAATTCTGTGTCATCATCAAACAGTGGCAGACAGATAGTGGCAAAGAGCCCGAAAAAGACGATGATGATAATGTTATTCACTTAAGAATAAATCAACAGTCTGAAAATAGTTTTGATTTCAGCGAAAATATGGGTCCACAGACAAAGCATGCGCCACTATGTAAACTATGCCATTATGAGATACTCAGGAAACATGGCGTATCTGCCTGGCCGGCCATCTTCCTTTGCAAACTTTTTCCAGTGACACAGCAACATAAGCTGCTCTGTTACAACAATGTTAGGTAGAGAAACTTGCATTCAGGCTAAAAATCCACCATGCTGTTCTGTCGGGAGATGCAGTCACTTAAACCAGTGGTGAGTAAGAAAAATGATAAATTATACATGCAATTTGTTAAGATGTGAGTAAAGTAAAAGCCTGCTAGGTGGCAGGCTAATTTATGCAGTGTAAGAGTGCTTATGCTTATAATGGGTGACTCGCAAAAAGCAATTGTCTCGTCTGTGACTCTTGGCAGAGCTACATATTATACTTCTGTGTAATGATCTTGTTGTTAATTTGTGTTTCATGGCTGTTGGGAGAAGTTTGCCTTCAGGGCTTTAACCAGATACCCTGACATTTAAGAAATCATGGTTCATGGTTTGGGCTAAAATGAAAAGATTTCTTCCAAAAAGGTCTTTTTGTCAGAAAGACCTGAAGGTTAACTTTAATCCCACGTGCTGTTTGATGTGTGTTGGTGGAGTCAATTTAAAGTAAACTTTCCTGCATTTAACAGGTTACAATTATTTGTCAGTGGCAGTCCCCTAAATTGATTCGAGATCGTATTGTGGCAGATTTTGTGATATCGGCAAGTGTCATATTGTTGTCCAAAGAATCAATATAATATTGTATCGTGATGCAGGTAGTGATTTATACCCCTGCTGGCCACCAGCTCACCATGACAACTGGCACAGGTGGAATTTGTGCTGGCCAAATGAAAGCCGCTGCAACCACTGACAGGAGGTGGCAGGGGGCGAGGAGGCGCGACCAAGTTTAGCTAGCAAGCTAGCAAGTTTTTGTCTTATTTGTGGTCTGATGAACAGAGAGTGTGTGAGGTATTGGCTCAGCCCCAAAGAAGGCCTGAGCAAATGAGCTGCTCTCATCTGTATGATGAAATAGAATTCAATTAATTAATGCATGAGAAACATTTGGTTATGGTATGAAGTGCACGGATATGCCTGTGCATGCATATGGTCATCTGGTGCTAGGGGCTCAGGAGAGAGAGGGGAGAGCTGTGGGGTTGTTTTTTGCCTTCCCCAGCTTTAAAAACAGGCCCTGCTAAAACACTCTCTGTTGTGTTTTCCCAACACTGTCTTCTCTTAAGTGCTCCCACTGTCTCTGTATTGACAGATTACTAAGAGGAATGGTCCGCCTGTCCTCTTTATATTCCAAATGAGGTTAGATTAATGATATCATCGCATAAATTGGATGCTGGACGACCAGATGGTTTCAGGGACATTCTGTATATGTAATCACAAAAGGCAATGTAAGGACATTTTCTCAAAAAAGACAATTAGTGGACTGGTGGTTTAGCCACCAATATTTCCAGACCATAAGTGAATTTTATTCAGTTGCTAGAGTCTCTTACTACTTGTACAAGGGCAGCCCATTACTGAAACATCCATTTACTATAGCCATTTTTTCTGTACAGGGTCATACCGATATGACTCTAATTCCAGCCTGCATTAGGTGAAATGGAGGTGAATGAAATTTCTTTTAAAATGCTCACAGTGTTCAAAGTAGCATTTAAAAATTCAAAAGCAACATCTCTTTCCAGAAACAGTGGCCCAGTTTCTTTCTGGATAATCCACAGAAGCACTTGAAGCAGTTTGTGCAGGGACTATTTCCTCAGGAGAAAGTAGTTTCAAATTTAGACCACAAATCCTAAAGCATATTTAACTGCTTTTACACAAGACTTTTACACGAGTAAAATCTCTTTGATTCATAAATTTCTTCTGGCAGTATCAATGCATCTTGCTGCTTTGCTTATGCTTAACAGTTTGCCTGCTCTACATCTGTATCTGCAGGCAAGGAGCAGCTGGATGCAGCTAATTCCTTCACATGTAACTATAACAACACTACATCACCTTGTTAGTTACTGTTTAAATAGGATAGATGGGATATAAAAAACATTGTTATATTATTAGATGGTGTAGTTGTCAGTATTTGTCACAGACTGTATATAAAGATGGACAATGCGTCTCCACTTATCCACACTGTACAGAAGTAAAGCTAGAGCATCTTGCTCTGGTGACGCCACTTGGAGCCAAAGTCTGTGCAGTAGCGACCTCCATGTTATCAAGTTTCCCGCCCATACACCTATCTGACCAATCGTGAGCAGTGTCACTGTATGTGAGGCCACCAACTGGCTCACACACTTGTCAATCATGTTGTAAAATCCCTGATTTATAGCATTAAATAACTGATGAACCAAACTTACTAGAAAAATGAACACTTGAACAAACTGCAGCCTGCTGAAAACTACATTAAATGACAGAAACCATTATTTGGAAAAACTTATTTGATGTGTCCTTTGAGTTTTTTCAAAGTTGGTCCAGTACTTAGTGAGAGCGCTGCAGCTGGCAGCAACAAAACCAGCTGCGCCATAACCACTTGGGGCAATCAAGCACCATCAGTGTGAGTCCACTGAAACAGCTTGTTTTTTTTGCCACTGGCAGGATCAGATTTTAATGTTTGTCAACATTATGGAAGGGATCCCTACAGAGACCGCCCTTTTTCTTAAAGAGTGAGATTATTTTAATTTAATTAGCAAAAAAACAAAATTGGCGTGCCAAACCCAAGAGACTTCATGTAAACAGTCATTTTAGCATGTTATGTAATGAGCCAGCATATTTTCACATCTAACTGGGTGAATTAAGGGGATTAATTTCAGCCAAAACAGAGTTGGTGATTGTTGGGACAGTGGAAAGAAGAACCAAGTGTGTTTTATGATGATGAAATTACTGTTTATTTAAACTGAGTCTGGTGGGATTGGTGATAGCGATCTTGGGGCTTTTTCTGGTTTGAAAAAAAGGGATCTTGCTCTTTAACAAAAAGGTCTCTGTAGGGGTCCTTTCAATAATATTTTCAGACACTTGAACTAATAATCTGACCCCGTCAGTGACAAAAACAAGCACTTTTTGTGGATTTAAACTGCACAAATGTCCTGAGTGGTTTCATTGCAGCCTGTTGCGCTCTCACACAATACTGGACAAATTTCAAAAATTGTTGTTCCCATTAATCAATGAGACACAAAAACATGGGAAAATAGAGTCCAGGTTGAAAAAATATGGACATCACCCTTTAACTATTTCAGTTATTCCCTGTAGCACGCATACAGTACAGCTGCCATGTTCTACAAGCTCTTAAAACTGTGCCTCACGTTGGAGCTACAGTATACATTGTGTAAGCATGCATTATGAATTGCTCTAGCACCACGTCACTACCGGTGTTTTGAAATATACCACTGCGGCTGTAACGCTGTTCTCGTGTGCAAAAGCATTTCCCCTGATGCTGAGAGCCAACGTCAGAGGTAGAGACAAAAATAACGTAGATAATCTAATTTAAATATTTATTCTCAGGGGACGCAGGAGTAAGTGCTCTCTGGCATCACTGGAATTCTGACAATAGCACTCTCCCGTTCCTCTCCATCCTTCCAACAAGTCAATAAGCTGATACTGGTAGATCTTGTCTTTCCCATATTCCTCAAATGTATTTTAAAAATTCTTGTAATGGCACTGGGAAGCTTCTGATAGCAGATATCTGGGGTTTTCTGTCACAATTTTACATTAAAATTAATCCCACCTGCAAATTAGGATTTGAGATAAATGAAATGAAAAATTAAAACTGGTAAGACAAAGAAATCATCAAGAAATCAGAGGAAAAGCACCAAGGTTGCATTCAAGGACGAGTCAGCATCAGGGATGTTGCACATATTTGCCAGGTGTGCCTTTCTCTCTCTCCTCTCTTTTTCTCCGTCTCTGTCTCACACACACACTCTCACACTCTGCACCTCTTCTCCAAAAAACCAGGCCAATCTCCTCCTGTCTGCGGAGATTGAGCTGCTCATCAGAGCCTGTTAATTACACCGTTCTCCAAAGGGATGACAAGTTAAGCCACTCTTTTTTCCTGGTTGGGTCTGAGGCATGGAGGCGGGCCTAAAAGCTAATCTCAATAATCCATAGGGTGGAAGGACACATCTTTGCTGTCATCAGTCATCGACGATTCCAGCAATCGGTTAGCAGGAAATAACTGTCTCCGTCTCCTGCCAGCTTCTACTGAGATATTAGGAAACATAACCGAGTCCCTGCATGGCACTTCACCTCCGTGGTCTTTCCACACCTCCCCCAACCTCAGCGTCCATCCACTGCTCTCCCCTATGCCCTGCTCTATTACAGCATGAACAAGGACATAATTGCAATTTAACACAGTTACAGACACGGAGGAGATATGAGTGTCTAGTGGGAGCCTGATGGCTAGGTTTTCCTGCTTGCCGGTCTTCGAGGCCTCCTCCCCTGCCGAGTACAATGCAGCCTACATGGGAGCAATGATCTCTGTACGACTGGACTATCACTGAGTCTTAATAGGGCTTTTTTGAATATGCTTTGCTTGTATTTGTGCCGAGAAAAGGTACAACAGGTTATATCTGTACTTCCTTTTGCTGAATCTTTGTCAGCACCCAGTTTGTCATTAGTAGTGCCCCACCTCATCCATGTTGCCATCAGAACATGCTAATGCTGCTGTCTGTTTACTCACACTCCCTTTTTGTTGTTATGTTATGATGATGTTTGGAAAAGGTCAAGTGATGCATCTGCTTACCCTAACCTTTCACCAAGAGCTTTTAATTAGCGCCAGCATCACTCAGCATATGGCGTAGGTTGTGTGGATGTGTGTGTTTGTGGCTGTGTAAGTCTGTGAATGTGCATGTACAGATGGGTGACAAATTAAAGGAGAAAACCAACAAGAGGAGCCAAAACAGCTTCAGTGGTCTTTGGCATAGAGGCAATGAGTCTTTGGAACTCTACAGGAGTGATGAAACGCCAGTACTCTGAAAGATATTCTGTCATTTGCTGTTTTGATGGTTGCTTTGGAGAATAGGGTTGGGTACTAAAACCTGACGACAGTATGGCACGACTGGTACCTACCTCACTGACATACAACGCAGATTTCAGTGTCTTATTTTGATGCCAGACATTATGTGTAGCGACTGTGTGTTTACAATGTGTTCACAGTTTAAGCTATTTTTCAGTGAAGAAATGCCACAACTCCTCAATGCCCAAGCTTAGTTTTCGTGTCTTGCTTGCCACCCACTTAATAAAGTGAACTGGTTCAGTGCCATAGATGTCTAAAGAGACTTGGATACAGCGTTAGAGGCAGAACCTGTTCATTCATATGAGAGTTGCTCAGTGGCACATGAACCCAAAATGGTTCACCTGCCACAGTGAAAATACCTGGATGATGTGGGGATTATCAGCACTACTTCTGCACTGTGTGGCTCATAATGCAGGTGCACCAGAGACTTCTGCCAGCCATGGTGGCTACTTCTGGTTTTAGGGCTCAGTTAACTTGAATGGGGATGAAGGGACTCAATTGTGCAGCTCTTCTAGACCTTCAAAATGTTATGTGACTGAATGGATAAAATCCCGATTGTGGGGGTTATGACACTCAAAAAATGTTTCCACTTACAGACATTTCTTTTGTCATGCTGGTCAGTGTGGAAAAGTCTTTCTGGGCCGCAGGGCATCACATGATGGATGTAATCACACTGTTTGGTCAATATGGAGATTGGCTTCAAAGCCTGTCACATTTCCTGGGGGCCTACAAGTTAGCCAGCGAAGTTAGCCTACTTTAGCGGGGACTGTTAAGGTGGAGTAGCTATTGTCATTGTGGTGACAATAAACAAATAACAGAGTAACGTCTGGCCACTGAGTCTCTCCTAAGTTAGGAAGACAATTCTGATCCCAAATTGTTGTAGTTGGGGTTGGGTTTTCTTTATTATGTAAATATGTTAATAGTGTTTTGTATTTATTCATGTTGAAGTATTTAAGTATACTTTAAACTGTTAAGAGTTGATATATTGTTCAATTTAAAGTTCAATTTTCGCTCAAAAAATGCTATTCTTTAATGTCATTGACTGCCGTTTTGTGCCTTTTTTAAAAGTATCGATTCAGGCACCGCTGAGTCACTGGTACTGTTTTAAAAGTATAGTTTTAGCAACAGTATCAAGTGGAAAAAAAAACCAAAACAATACCCAGCCCCAGTGGAGAGTGCTGTCTTATGGAGATCTGGCTTTGAGATCTGGTGACTGTGAAGGCCACACCCTAAACTTCACATTTGCATCAAACCATTCATTGACCCATCATGCACCCTCTTAGAAATTACATTTATGTAAAACTAATTTGCAATTACAAACACCCATTGAAAGGAATATAATGCAATCAGATTTTTTTTTATCAACATATGACAGGATCAACATGAATCAACATGACAAAATGTTTGAAATGAAAGCATTGACAACATACTCCATCTGTTTTCTGTATTATATCTGTTCTTGCAGTGCAGTACCTGCTTGTGTTACAGCCAAAGCATGATTAACATTTTTAAAGTTTTGTTTAGGCACTCAAAGTACTTGGTTAATGTTGGGGAAACTTTTTGCACACCCATCATCCACCCAGTCCACCTCCTTACAGCTTGCCTGCACTCTGTACCTCTGTCACTGCCAACGAACATGATCCAGGCAGCAGCTACTCCTCCTTCAATACGTAATTGTCAAAACAAATCAGCAGTGTGTAAACTTATGACAGGGTTGTCTCATGTCTTGTATGGAAGCATCTGCATTCAGTGTTTCTTTAATATGTCACCCTTCTTTTAGAGATTGTTGTTGCTGATCAGACTGTGGGAGTAGCTCTGGATAAAAACATGGTCATGTGTTTACATGTGTTGATACTCATGAGTCAATTCAACAGCTTGCCTTATCACCTGGTATCTTAACAAGCTGATAGCGCAGTGGCCTGTTTACCACTGGTTGGATATTAATTGGTCTACTATGAACAGCAGACTAACCTCCTGAGCAAACAACCCAACCCAGATCACGTCTTTCTTCAAACATAGTCCGATACCTATGCACTTGTCTGATACTGTGATCTCTGTTTTGTCCTGTATTTCACTGTAGTTTGACCAAACACATCTGCACATTGACTTTTTCTGATTCTCCTTCTTTAATTCTCAAACTTCCTTCCATGCTTAGCTCCCTTCATTTATTTCTTCAGTCATTCCTTCCATCCTCTCCTTCCTCAAACGTCGCCTTACATGATGAAGTCTGTCCACTCCAGCCGTTTTCTCTATAGCCCAGTAAATATCAATAGCATCTGGGTGATATTTACTGGTGTGGGGAAGATGAATGCCCTGCTCTAAATGCTTCAACCTCATTGCCTCTTGGAGTATTAGTCATGTAAACAACGTCTGCTTATTAATGGTAAAAGCTTTCCCTAATGATCCACACCTCACATGAGTCTGAAATATCAAGTCAGGGCATAAAGAGCAGCCATAGATCATCATAATGAATGATGGGAGGCTGGCAGAAGGCTGGGGGAGGAGACCTGTCCCGATGCTAATTCACTCTCTATTTCCCCGCCTGATTCATATGCTGTTTGGTCATAATACATCAAGGCTGTATGATTCTTCCATTAAAGCAGCTAGTTTTGCCTTCACTTCACTGGAGGTTATTTGTCAGCATTACAGGACGCTTATGTATTTGGTAGTGATGCCAGCTTTCCTAAAAGTCAACAGCAAGGAGATACACAAGTCATCGTAATTGCATGCAGAGATGAAATCACAATCTGACTTCCCTCTTGCACGTCAAGTTGTTCTGTATCCTGAAGGCAACTCCACTAGGAATGCAAGTAATTTACAAACCTAATCAAATGTGTTCAAAAGGAGCGCTATGTGTCTTTTAACGAGTGTTCTGTTATCTGGCTGACATGATCAGTCCCCTGAGAGAATCCATCAAAGCCCTGTTGTCTTCATCACGCTGGATGGTTCCGAAGAAAATTGGCATGTATGTGAATTTGTTCTTGTCAAATGTTGGGTAATCAAAAGCCAGCCAGCCGTAAATAAACAAATTCACTTCACTACACAGTGGCATACTAACTAGCTTCACCGCAGTATTGCTCATAATGGGGTGTGATTATTTTTATGGTGCTGCTGAGCGGTCAATGACAATGATAATTCCGTAATGAATCAGAAGTGTACCTGTGAATTTGCTCTAATTGGCTCTGTCACTTATTCACCACATCCACGGGCATGTTGGTTTTAAAACGTCCATTCAGTGTAAAACAGCAACCCGTTCACATCACATCAATAGGATAATGAAAGCGCCTCAGGGAACAATGGTTAGGGGTCAGGAATGGGGAGCGGTGCATTAACGTTGCTGTAAGAGTGTTACATTATCCACGATGCAGGTGGATGTGCCTTCAGAGCCTCTTAACTCTGATTATTTGATTCACCAATTAGCTCTGAAGGTTTAGATGGAGAGGCTAATGGATGGGTGGCTTAAGTGATGTCAGAGCTGCCTGTTGTTAGTGTTTCTTTTCAGCTGAGAGCACAGAGAGATAACCCCACATGACATAGTGATGAAGTAGTGGACATCACATGTAAGAAATGGCTTATTTTAAAGGGGTAGTTTGGATCCTTTGAAGTGGAGCTGTATTAGGGGATTATTCATAGTCAGTGTGTTATATACAGTAGATATCTGTCACCATACCCCCAGTTTGGAAAAGCGGCACGAGTGCCGACATGGAAGCTAAGCAATGTACTGCTGTGGACGGGGCAGCAATAAAATGTATTTTAGTCACCTCAAAAAAGTCCCACCTAAAACAAGTCCATATCAGTTTAGGTGTACATAGTATTGAGAGTAGTTACACTGCTTTACCTTGGCAGGTACCTTTGACTTATTGTCAGACAGCGATTACCAACGAGGAACTGAAGCTGTGATACTGCTCTCTTTCAAGCCAGACTCCATTAAGTAAAACTGTGATTTAACATTGTTGAACACAGGAGCTGCTGATCTACCGCTGCCACAATCAGTTTGTCTGTTTGTGTTATTGTGTGACTTTGGTGTTTTAAAGGGTTAGTTCAGGAACATTTAAGTCCCACTGTATCACAAACTCACTGATGGCAGTAGTAGGCCAGCAGCTCCTGTGTTTAGCGAGCCAAAATGACTGTTTTTTTCAGTGGAGTCCAGTGGCTTTGACAAAAGCACAGATAAGTAACTGAAGGAATTAACAGCTTACCCACTGGAACGGGCTGCCAGACGGAAAGGTAAAGCAGTAAAAATATTCTTAATAGAGTGTATCCTTAGTCTGTCATAGATGTTTTTGGGTGGGACTTTTTTAGATGGCTAAAATATGTTTTGCTGTTGACTCCCATCCACAGCACTGCATTGCTTAGCTTCTGTGTCCGTACTTGTGCCGCTTTTCCAAACTTGGGCATGCCAACAGACATCTACTGAATATAGTACCTCATACACTCGCACTTCAAAAGATCTGAGCTATCCCATGAAAGGTCCAGTGTGTAGAATTTAGGGGCATCTTATTGGCAGAAATGGTAATAATATGAGTTTATAAACACCTGAGAATCAGAATTGTTGGGTTTTTGTTACCTCAGAATGGGTCGTTTATATTTACATACAGAGTGGGTCCTCTTTCATTGAGCCACCATGTTGTTCTACAGTAGCCCAGAACGGACAAACCAAACACTGGCTTTAGACAGGGCCATTCACATTTTCACACAGGAAAAATTATAGTTCTACAACCTCATCACTATTTGCCACTAAATCCTTCACACTGGACCTTTAAAATACAAGTGAGGTGCATTAGTGTTGCTACAGTTTCTATAGCATCTGTGCGTGAGAGAGAAAATGTGGGCGTCTTGCAACACAGGCAAAATACATCCAGGGATTATCCCTGCTGTTTTCTTCTTTCTGTTCCTGGCCTGCAACTTGAGCAACCAAGCAGCTCCAGAGCTTACACTCTGTTTGGAAAGACTGGGAAGAATTGTGTGACTAACCTGTAAAGGAGGGGGTGGAGATTTCGTTGTGAGATATTGTTGGGTGGAGCATTGGTGGCATGAATCAAAACATTATCTGAAGTGGTACAAGGACCTAGGAGTGTTGCCAGTTTTTTTTCTTCAGAAGTTAATGCTTGCAAAAAAAGTTTCAAGAGGCTGTTTAATGCCTTTAAGCACTAAATTGCACATTGTTGTCATCACAGTATTCTTTTTTTGTCAACACAAAGCCTATGTTACTAACTGGGGGTGTGGATTTTGAAATATGTGTGCTTACTAAGCAGGGGGGTCTCATGAAAGACCAAGCTGCATTGTGAAAAGTGCACGATCCATACCTGGGACTTAAACTCTGGATACCTCAGCCTCTGCTTGATCGACTTTAACCATTTTTCAAGGACATGCCGTCTCTGTACAATTCCCTCAACATCATGAAAATCTAATTAAAAATCACTGGAATATTACTTAGATCTTATATCTGTGTAGTGTAGTCTTCACACTGTGTGAGTGTAGGGAAGTGTGGTTATGAAGAGTACATGGGAAGGATGGTGGTGGATAGACAAACAGTAGTTGTCAGTGATTGGTTGTTGGTCACACTCACATGGACAATCACAGCTTCATGTTACAGATACGCTGCTATTCGGTCCACTGAACCTTCATCTTTCAACTTGCATAATCATCAGCACTTCTGTGTGCTGGAGAGCCACAGTGGGCAGAGAAAATGATCCGATATCTGCTCAGAAAATCACTATATGTTGCTGGAATCATTTTTAAAATGATGTTAGGCTGTGAAAGTAACCACTTTGGTAAGTTGGCAGTAATGTGAGATAGAGAACAAGTTGTGCAGGAAATCTGCTGCACAGAAACAGAAAAAATGTAGTCATGTATGGTCGTCGCACACTCATGTTAACTTACGTAACAAACACAATTCTCTAACCCCAAAACACGATCTTTGCTCTTAACCTAACCAAGTAGTTTTGTCGCCTAAACTTAATTGTGACAGTTTCACAACATTAATGGTGTGTCACAATGTGTTTGAGCTGTGCGTCACATAGATGGTGCGCCGTGTGTGTCTCTATGAGACGTCAAGGAAAGTGACAAAACATAGGTATTTGACAACTTCGAAATGTGAACAGGTTGATGGGAGGCACATCTTTTTTAGTGAACATCCTTTTAAAAACAATTAATCTTACAAAGCCAGGTTTTTGACAATTAAAAACGACATCATATCTTTCAATATAAAATATGCCAACGCTTGATTAAGATCTGTTTATTTGAGGCTGGTGCTTATGCAGCCTTTTTTGCAGAATCTCTTTTATTGTTGGTTGCCCAGCTGTCTCTTTGGGTGCTGCTGGAAACGATATTCACGATTATTCTGACACTGGAATTTCATAATGGTTAAGTTATTGTGAGAGGTTTTTTTTTTATCACACTCTGCAATAATACTGTATATTGTCCCATCCCCAGTTTTCAGTGTAGTTCAGTTTTTATCAGTGTCATTTTAGCCTGAGTAGATACTGAAGCGTTTAATTCAAGCAGTCATTCAGTCAAAGCTGAGATTCCCACAAGACCTGCAGTCTAGTCACGTCGACTGGGTTGTTCCTACTTATGAGGTCACCATTCCATGGTCAACTGCCCAGTAAGCACTGGAAGAGATCAATCACCATTTCCACTCCGACAAACTCTAGAATCCTGTCCAAGAAGGGCGATCACCCCCATGGGCCCGGATCAAATCTCCCAGTCTCACACATAGTGCATTACTTATGACCAGAGAGCCACTTGACACAGGAGTGGTCAAGATTATTGCTTTATTGGTGGCGAGAGGATGTCATTTGAGATGCAGCACAAGTAGCCAAGCTTTAAAAGCACAGTGGCTCTCAGATTCCCACTTGTAAAAGTGCTATCAGACCTGTCCAGCCAGCTACGGCGCCTGTGCTAGCCTTGGCACTGGCACTAGGCTGGAACTGGGCCGGGCCTGGGGCCGACTGCACATAAAAACACAGCGACCATATCCTGAGAGGAAATACAATCCCTCGCTCCTTCCCCAACCCCATCCCCCACTGTCTGCTTCAACAGCCAGGGTCTGGATCTTCTCTAGTGAGAAGTGTGTTTGGAATTGTGTGTATAAGTGCTGGCTTATATGGGACTGTTTATCTTAGGTGAGGGCAGTGGGTATTAGGGTCACTGTGTAAATGTTGTTGAAAAAGAAGGTCTTGCGCCTGCATACATTCCACGCCTCTTGATAAACACCGAACAATTTTTTGTGTCTGTGTGCATTTTCTTCATTCACAGTCCCACTTGTATATTATCCTGTCAAAAGGGATTTTGTGAAGCTCCTAATGTGAATGTGTCTTAGCTGAGGCCTTACAGTATGCTGTTATGTGGAGAAGCGGGGCTGAAAGTGATGACACAGGATCACTTTGTTTCACCCCGGAGCCCCAGCCTGACCCAGGGCTATATCATAATAATAGCTCTGTGTGACAGCCATACTGCTTCACTCAGAACAAATGCTAACTGACAGTTGTCTCTATGTGAGGACCAGCAGGCTCTAGCTGCTGCTGGTGGCCTCTCTCCAGCTCCATTGTACTGTTGGTAACAATACAACTGATGGTACAGAGCCAGAGCTGGTGATGCTACCACCAGGGCAGTTGTGCACGGCAGCCAGAGCAACATGAGCTATCAATAATGTAGTTGGGTCAAAGCACTGGGGAAAGGACGAAGCTGAGAGTAACATATTCAAGGTTGACTTCACATCAGTGAACATACATATTATATACACTTATAGCACTGAAATCATAGGCTGTATAAAATAATATAGGTAGCCACTGTGACGTCACCCATTGGTTTGTGGACCTCCATTTTGAAGCCTAGAGTTTGGCATTTTGGCCCCAGAAGTGACCATATTTGGACGAATGGGCTGACCTGAGGAGGGGCAAGTGGTGGATGTGACTCATAAGCCCTTTTTACAGAAGGTAGAATGATAGGACCCCTACGACGTCCCCTCATTATGCTGCATTTGCTTTGTTACACAGGACTAAGCAACAGCGGCATAATGCTTCTTGCTGGTGATTTAAGATAGCATGCTGGCATCCTGGAAGCAAAAAAGGTGTGACATTTAACACAACAGCATTGGCCTCTAGTGTGACATATAACATAAACAGTGCTTTCAAAACAATTACAATGGAATAATGTGGCAATAACAATCATTTACCTTCCCTGTTATTTGGTGGTTGACTTCGTCCTCTGCTTAGAGGATTAGGAGATCCTGGACCCTTATGTCTCCCTAGTTTGTAGACCTTTTCGGTTGCTGTTCTTTCTCTGAGTTAACTGCTAATTGCTGCTTTTGAACCCTTTGAAACCTAGAGCGACATCACTTTTGTTGTGCTGCTTTCACACACGTTTTGCAAGTATTTAAACCTTTGAACCCGGAGCAAATTGGTGCAATTTCTTTTAAAAACATGGGAAAAAAGGCAATGAGGAACTTGATAAGAAATGTCCCACAGATTGCAAAAAAATAATAGATTCAAAAAGAAAAAAATTTTGGGGGAAAAGAAGTATTTATAATTATTATTATTACATTTTCATATTATGTTACAGAATTTTTAAAATAATTTTTAAGTGCTTTTTCCAGGTCATTTCCTTGTTTGTTTTTAACTTTCTTTCTTTCTTACTTTCAACTGATTTTTATTTTTTAATTTTCTCTTTTTACTAATTTCTTGCATTTTTTGGGGGGTCATTTCTTCTTTCATTGCTCATTGCCTTCTCCCCATCTTTTTGAAAGAAATCATGCCAGTTTGCTCAAATTTCAAAGGGTTAAATCTACCAGCAGTGGACTGAGTAAATAACACGTCGGCACAACATTACACCCGACCTGTGATTGTACCTTTTGTAAAGAATGGCAAGGCAACACAACAACATGAAAATCCCGCCTTGAACAGACATTGTAAAAGGGACAGTAGATTGTGGGAACACCTGGCAGTCAGCCTGTCACAAAAAGTGGCCACGCCCTTAATTATGCGCAAAAAAATTCACTCGCAGTACAGTTGTCATGAACGGGGAAATTAGCTATGGAGACTAAAATCTTTTTTTTTTTTTTTTTTTTAGTACCAGGCTGCAAACATGTTTATTGCTGATGTTAAGTTGGTCATTTTAACATAGGTGTACGGGTTGACTCACTTTTGGGGCCAGCCTCAAGTGGCCGTTCAAAGAACTGCAGTTTTTGTCACTTCCACGTTGGCTTTATGTTCCAGCACCGGAGGTTGTCGCTTGACAGGAATAGCAAGATCCATGAAATTTCTCTTTGTCATTTATGTTTCATTCACACTTTCTAATCAATTCCCCATTCCAACCAATCAGATGACACATCAGCCAGGTGTGTGGATGCCCTACAAATCCCATACCCATACACCCTTCATGATAAGGGGGAATCCCCAAGCTTCAAAAGAGCGATCTGGTTCACTACAGGCTGGCCAGGTCGGATGGCTTTGACAGGGTCATTGTTTGTAATGGCCATTTTGTGGTTGCAGGGGACACGGGAGGGTCGAGTATCAGTCCGCTTGGCCAAACAGTCACCCCACTGTTTTGCAGCAGAGAACACACAGAGAAGCCTCAATTAGTTTCTCCAGTAATCTCCCTCCCCTGTCACATGATCTGGGCTGTTTGTAATAACACACAGGGGGCCGGGGCCGGCCCGGTCAGGAAATGAGATGATCCATGGATGACAGCTTAGACACACAGCAGCCACTTATCTGTTATTACTATGCTGCAAAAACAATCTCACTTTCCCCTGTGTGCGGGTATGTGTGTGTGCCCACATGCATGTGTTTGCACATGATTGCAAGGACACAGAGAAAATGAAGTGTGATATCACATCAAATCAGAGATAAGAAGATAAGAAGATAGTAAAGCACAAATCCAAAACTTTGTGTGTGTGTGTGACTGAACCACAATCACAACTTGTTGATACCACTGCTGGATCCACTGTGATTTGGGAGTGTGTGCAGGTTTTTCTTATAAGGACACTGCTGTTAAACCTTGAACAATCCTTTCACTACCATAGGCCTCAGTCAGCCCACCAGAGACCCAGCGTCTCCAGTAATCAGCATCAACATCACCTGTGTCATGTTCTCTGTCAGTGATGTGGATATTCCGCTCCACCCTGTACTGTATCCATCCCCTCACTGTCCCATTGAATATGTAGGCGCTATCAGTCGTGTAGTATGATTGCAAATGATGACTATGTAGAGTGTACACACAGATCTCCATAAGAGTGAGAGTGAGAGAGAGACCTCCTCTGAAAAGCTTCAGTTCAAAGGCTGAGACTTGCTTCTCTCTTTGGCTCTTGGCAGAGTCAGAGATCAAAGCTAAACGCTGAGCAACAAATGTGTGTTTCTGTCACTGGCGATTTGTCTGTGTGTTTGATCAGCAGCCTCCCTTATCTCCCTGCCTCACTCTGCTGCTAATATGCAGTAATGGACTGCCTTTCATGAGACAAGAGATGGGAGCTTGATGTGAAGGATGTGACTGAGGTGAATGGAGCAGATGGGAAGACACTTTGCCGACAAATCACACAGATTCCTGAAAACTTGATGGTGCGTGCGTGGGCTGTGTCCATGCAGGTGGATTAGAAATAATACATGTCCATCTGTAATTGTTCAGACATTACTGCCATACAAAGGCTAACCACGGTAACGATGCTGACCCTGAAAATGAGAAAAGTAGCCTTTACGTTTTTTGACTGTCCAGCTAAATGTGTTATAGGTAGAGACATAGTAATGCATTTATTAAACAGGTATACTTTTTATGCCTAAAACCTATAATCAATGATTTAACCAATGAAAATTGTAGTTACTGCACTCTTCCTTTGTATTACCGTTATGCCCAGGCCACACTGCCTGCGTGAACAGCGCATGTGCATTGCAGAACTTCTTGTTTTGTTTTATTTTGGTGCCCATGTCAAAAGGTGAGGGCAGCTTCACTGCCTGCATGAGCAGCAGCTGCCAGAGTCTCACCCATTTTTTTACGTGATGTGTGCAGTTCTTCTTATCTTCTTCTTATCAAAAATCGAACAGTGAAAATGGTCTTTTGATAATCATATGACATCATACCTCCTTTCACTTCAGTTTTCATGCCTGTATCTGTCACAGAAATGAAAAAAAAACCCAAAATTAATTCAACACGTCCTGTTTTTACGTTTTCAGATTAAAGCTATCTGACAGAGTCCACACTTCATTTCTTAACACATGGCTTTTTTTGGTAAAATATTTGCAGTACCGTGTTGTTGCGGTGGCTTGCACAGCTCCGTAAGTTTGTAGAGTACTGGCTTTTATTTGTGGAAATACAGTACTTAGAGCAGCAGGCAGCTCTACAGCGGTAACACTGTATGTGTGAACACTGCACGCATGCCTGCCGCAGCGGTTCAGTGAGGTAGCCGTCACGCGCTGCTCGTGCAGGCAGCAGTGGCCCAGGTGTTTAACAGCTATATAGGTAATGCAAAGGCAAAGTGCAGTGACTACAGTTTTAGTGTCTTACCTTCTTCGGTATAAGGAAAACTTTTCATTTCTTACTTGATTCAGGTTTGTATTTGTTTCATTTATAGATGTCTGTTTTAAAAGTAGTGACAGAGAAAACTTTTAGCAGCCCTCAAGAATTATTTTGTTGTAATATTCACTTCATCAGGGTTTCTTCATCAGAATTAAGAATTCTTGACATCAGTATCATCAGCCTCATCACTGATCTTGCTATGGACATTGTCACGTTGTCAGTTATTTTGTCATTTGCATTATTCTCAATGTCTTGTTTATCATTTACTGAAATATGCTTAATGTGGTTTTTCCCAGGCAATTCCAATTTGCCTTGGGTTTTGGTTGCATTTGTAGTTACTGCAATTTTTACACCCTATTTTCTCTCAAACAGAACAAGATTGAAACAGGAAATTTTGTCACAGGGATAGAGGAGATATCGAGAGGTTTCATTTCAGTCATTACTCAATTTTGACCAAAATTGTAGTTACTGCAGCTAGCCTTTGTAGGGCACATTACTGAGGACGTCAAACGACATGCACTTTTCACATTATTGAAATACAGCAACACACACCTGATCCTTTCTCTGATTACCCAGATCACAATCTTCAGCACTGATAACCTCCCTCACTCCCTGTTTCTCTGCCTCCTCTGTCTTACTCAGGGCTTTGCATAAATTAAGAAAGCAGGCAAATAAACTCCCTTCTCTTAGTTTTTTGGGCAAAAGAAAATCCCGGCTTTGACCTTTTTATGTTAAAATCCATGTGGTGGTTGGTAAAAGGATAACAAATCCCAGCGGATGGGCTGAAAGGCCTGTTTATTCTGCCCTTTCTGCCTTTGGTCCAGGAAAAGAAGGAAATAGCTTGGCTTTTCCAGTTGCTATGTAAATACTAGAAGAAGTGTGCCACTGTGCTTCAGCAAAACACAGCACAGTGTTTTTACAGTGTGTGTTTAACTTCACGAGCGGCTAATCCACACAGAGGTTTTTGCCCTCACAAAGAATTAAACACTCTTTGCTGGTTGGAAGTTCTAAAATTTCACTGGAGTTGGATTCTGTGTTTTTGTACCTCTGGGCACAGACGCTTTCACACTTCTGGAAGAGTGGCATTTCAAAAGCGTCTGACCTAGACAGCCATAATGGCTTCCTGGCCCATGTCCTCCCAAAAGTGAGAAAGTGACACTATCAGGCTTTCCACTGAATTACTCCCCTCATCGACTCCTAACGCTAGCATGATGGCTCTAATTAGAAAGGTCAGATATAGTTATAGATAGGCGTAGTTTATGTCTCTCTCTATCTCCCTCTGAGTGTGTGTGTTTGGTGTGTGTGTGAGGTTTTGTTCTGTGGGAGAACTCTTCCCGTAACAATGTGTCCATGGACTGTTCCTGAAAGCACCCTGCTGATAAAATGACTCCAGTAAAAAGCTATGTTTAAGATACTAAACTATTATCCCAGTCCCCGGCCCCCACTGAGCAATCACCTCTGCGGTCCAAGTCAGGAGAGCTCCAATGACACCAGCTGGCTGGCTGGAGTGCAGACCGCAGGGTATTGGGACCGTCTGAGTCCACCTCCTTCTTCTCCTGCCAGCTCCACCTCACACTGTGCACAGCTGGACAGGAACTAGATTAATGTTGTTTGTGGGGCCAGTGTTAAACAAGAGTTCAATGACGCCGTAAAGGAGGATGGCTTTGTTGCTGTTGAACCAAAGAGGCAGTAAAAGGCCAAATCTGAATATAACTGTTGATTTGCGCCCTGCATGCACCCAAGGTCATTGCTGGTTAATTAGAAATGGTGGTATTTTGGCATGCCTCATCATCACCCTCCCACGCTTTGCTTGCTTTTTGTTTTTTTGTTAACTGACAACCACTGAGGTCCATCAACATGTTACATTTCATAATCTTTGGCAGCACAACAGTATTCAGAGTATTCACAAATAAATCTGGAGTGGTCTTTGATAGTGTGACAATAATTTTTACTAATAGATATGAACATTACAAATTCCCCAACTGTTTATTTACATGAAGACATTTATTTTTTTGAATTAGAAGTGTTCTGAAATTCAATGTTTAAATAAGCGAATAAGGCATTATCTCATTAAACATGAACTTATTTACATACATTTTCAGAACATAAATCTGAACATGAGGTTAAAAGTCCTTGTTTAATTTTGTTGACATATTAAGAGTCAAAGTTTTTAGAGAGGGAGTTTTGAGTATCTATTTTTATCACTCCATAACGTTGAACATACTGTTGTCAGCCACAAAAATAGATTTTTGCCATATTGTTATGAATGAAATGTTATAAAAATCAGGCTATGGATGATATATGAACAAATCCCACTGGAAAAACCTTCAGAATATTGAATAAAACTGGAAAGTTAGGTGTTGCATTATGTAAGTGCTACTGAAGTGGAGATTTTTGGCTCAAAGTACGTGAAAAAACTAGTTTTGTGAAAATTGATTTAAATGTGTTTAGTGTTAATTACATACATAGTTAGACCAAAAAAAGACATAGCAGATGTGCAGTGTAAAAAAATGTTATCACCATGAAACTTGCTTAGTTAATGACTTACATCAAGATAACTTTTCTGAATGTGTTTGTGTAAATTTGCAAATACGGCGCTGTCTGATTAAATATGCATCTTTGCATACATTTGACTGAACTAAACCAAATGAAACGTATATCTGTATTTTGGACCTTTCTGTTCCACTAGTCAAAAAAGACATTCTAGAAACAAAATACCCCAAAATCTCTTAATTGACCAGTGTGTGAACAAACTATGTTTTCACCTGCAGTGTCTCCCCTTAAACTGAAAATTAAGCACGACTAGTTAAAGTATAATGTACAGGACTGTCAGGTAATGTTTATGAACTCTCTCGCTGGGAAGGGGTAAAAGTAAAAGATTCACTCTCGTTCGACGTTTGCATGTTTTCAGTACTGTGTCTCTTGGATGCATGCTGCTTACAGTCTGGCAGCTGGTTGCCACCTTTTTATTAAGTCGAGACCTCACCTGAGTGCTGTCAGGGTACACGCCCATAAACATCCCCAGCACAGAAAATAAGAAGAAAATAAGAAAATACAGGCAGAGGGCATAGTCTCTGCAGAAAAATACACTGCCACACACTGAGAGTGGGTCATAAGTGATGATTTAGAAGGATTACTTCTCTATAAGTCTATAGAGACAGAGAGCATTTAAGTCCCGCCCCCACTGGAGGGGAAAACAATTTATCACTCTCCATTGACTTTGTATTGTGTGAAGCTGCCTCCTTGTCATTTACACTGCTAGCAAACAACACAAAAATGCCTAAAAGCTGCTTTGGGGTTGGATGCACTACCAGAATTCTTAACCTAAAGCCTGAGCCTTTATCCAATAAAACAATATGGTAAAGATGCTGCAGATTTATGATCTAGTGTCACCAATAACTTTTGACTTTAGAAGTTAGATCAGCACATGTTCACTACTGAATGCATAGTAATAATTCCCTAATAGGTGTGAGACCTCCTGTCTGTCATCAGGAGTCACATGGTGGGCGAATGAGGAAATATATTAAGTAGTAATAGATTTGAACAGGTCAAAGATAAGCACAGTTCACAGTGTATTTGTGTAAGTATATGTAGAGCCTATACTGAGTATCCTTTTCCTTCCATTTAGCGAGAGATATTGTGAAGGGGGAGATAGAGTGTTTAACAGATTTAATGAGACATTTGTGCTTTTCCCTGAAATTATTCTGGTTAATCTGTCACTGCTGCCATCCAGCAGCTCATTAATAATAGTTTCATAGTAGTCAGTGTGTTATCTAAAGACATGGTAAACTGGGGGAGCCTGACACTCGGTGTGCGTACGTGCTGCAAGAATTTTGCGAATTTGGCCAGACAAACTATAGAGGCTGAAGCTAACTAAGCTCTCTAAGACCTGGTTTTGATCTTTGTTAGGTTAAATGATGATCTTACGTGATGATTCAATCAAACAGTTGTAAATATCAAGTCCATTCATCGGGATCAAGATGAGCAAGGTCAGGAGAAGGGACACTGAGACAGACTGACAATATGGAGTTTGTCAGTGTTACTTTTCTTCTCTGGTAGACAGAAGGTGCCTAAATAATCCTTTGACATGTTGAAATCTATGCTTTTAGCTAGCTACAGATATTTTGTTAGCGTTTCAGCCCTTGGTTATATTGTGGTGCCGATAGTTTTTCCCTTCTGGTGAGCGTGGTTTCCAGAGTATGACGCTCTGTCTCTAAACATTGTTTTCTAGGAGAATGCTGCATATTGCATCTCTAACTTAACAGGTCACGTGTCAGCTATTGAACATCCTAACCACACAGATATAATTTTCAGAAATATTCAAAGTGCTTACACCTCGATTATACTGCTGGTGCATTTTTTTCAATAGCTGTCAGTGTGTTGCAATATAAATAGTTTCCACATTTGTTCAAGTTACGAAGCTGTTGCCTCCAGCAGTCATTACCAAAGTAACAGATCAAGTTTACTAATTTTTTACCTAGTTTACCTGAACACTGGGCTGGCCAGCGACACAGAATTCAATAAAATATGCAATCACTGCATTAAATATTGCTACAGTACATCTGAGATAATGGTAGGCTCATAAATCACAGCCCCATTTGTTTGCTAGGAGCAGCATATTTCCAGGTTTATGGTAGAGCTGCTGTATTTTAGAAAGTGTTTTACTCATTTATCCACTGATTTGCCCTTTAGTTACCCCTTTCCAGAGCGAACACCATTACCTGCAACACACACACACACACACACACACACACACACACACACACACACACACACACACACACACACACACACACATTATCCTGTAATTTACCTAAACTGATTAATTATGATGCATAAATCTGTGCTGTCATTTTGATCTGGAATATTTTCACGTTGCTTGCTTTTAATATGCATCAGTCATATGCTCCCATTGTATTTTATGTAATTGTTATATTCTGTATGTTAATTTGTGTTATCTTGTCCTTTCTACCTTCCTCATTCACAGAATTCTTTTATGCCGGTGATAAATTGTGTTGTGTCTTAATTTTTCCAATGTCATTTTTTAATGGTGCACTTAGAGAACCTTGTGCTGTTTTTTATTTATGAAAGATAACTTTGATAAATGTACTTGCATTACGGTTTTCCTTTCATAAATGAAACAGTATTTTTCTCTCCTGTTTACAATGTTTTGTTTTGAATGAACGACTGCTTTGAGCGTTGTTGTATTAGAGTGTGAAAATGGCTGAATTTATTTATTTATTTTTTTCAATTTAAAGACTGAGATGTGAAACACAGGGATAAGCATTGCAGAGCAGATTACAAGTGTAATGACAGCAGTCTAATGGCAAATCTGGCAGACAGACTGGAAAGTTGAGGCAAAAGCAGGGGGATATATTCTTCTTTAGAATGTATCAGTAGTCAACCAGCAGAAAAAAAATATCATGAAGACTTAAATATGTCTGCCAGAGAAGAAACAAGCATTATCTTCCTCCGGGAATAATGACCTGTACTTTGGGTCGGTCTTACAACGAGAGAGAGGATTAGCTATTTATCTTTAGATGCCTTTGTAAGGATATGATCTGTCGCGGACCTCTGCAAGAGAAACTGTAATCACATGCACAGAGTGTCTGGTTCCTGGAGGCAAGGGGACAGAGTGAGCGAGAGTCTCAGGGGGGATAGGGTAACAGGTGGGCTGAATGCCATTCACAAGGGTCAGACAGCACAATGCTAGCATCTCCCTTTGATGCTGATACCATCTTCTGTGTGTCTGCTCAGCCCTGCTCCCTATTTCACTGCTCAGCGACTTTACATCCAGTTGCCTCCAATTGTGTCTGCAGAACTGCCCCCGGATCCAATAACGCAGCACCACTGTAAGACAATTACCCGCTTTAATAACGGGCGTCATTACACACCCAGTGGATAGAATATGAAATACGAATTCTGAATGCAAGTGCGGGCCTGTGTGCTTGTGTGGATGTGAGCGGCATCAAATCCCATCTGTACCCTCACTGATCATTACAGGAAGTCTTTATGAGTTTAGTTTCATTAGAGCCTTTAAAGTTCTCCTTAATGACAATGTTTAGGTGAGAATAATTTTCATTATGTGAGTGATGACTGGTTTGTCATAGCCTAAATCCCCTGTGTTTTATTATGTGCACAGAAAACGCATCAGCCGACTATCTTAAATGCGGCTTTATATAAAATCCAGGCGTCGTGACCATCGTCAGTCCAACAAAAGCATTACCGCAAGAAACAAAACAAACCTTTTTTTTTTTGTTTTTTTTTTTGTTACCAAGCTGGAACTTTATAGCCGTAGAACAGTCATGCATTTTCATTGGCTTAGTGGACTAATGCCAGCCATCCATAGCGTGCACGGGACCATAACATAGAGAGAAGGAACTGAGAGAAAAGACGAGTGGAGAAGGAGCTGATAAGTCATTTATGAGACATAAATTATTAATAAGCATCATGATTGCAGAACAGAGACTGAAAACACACAACGCCATCTGGACTATGAGTATGGTTTGTCAAAACAAAATGGATAAATGAAATTTTGATTAAGTTTATTAGTGGGTCTAGATCTAATTTACACAGCCATTCATTGCCATTTGCCCGAGAGTGCTTGGGGGTCAGGACAGCGATTATCATGCTGACAGTATGGCACAGACATAGGCATCCTTAGATTTTCAGCTACTCAGTTCAATGTGTGGTCATTACAATATTATGATAATGTGCTTCACTTTTATTATATAGTAAAGGTTTAATGGAGTTGGATTAAGTTTATGAGAACAATGAAAGAGCGAATAACGTCTTTACTAATCTTCTTATGTGGTGTGATAACAACAGTGAGTTTGTCCATACTCTATCCCACTGAGTCCCAAACACTTGGACCTCATGGGCTATTTCTGCAGTTACCAGGGTGCATGTAGAAAGATTTAAAAAAAAATATCAAAAGTAATTATCCAGTATTACAAATAGCTGTGATGCTGACCTGTAGTAATTTTATCGTCACACTAACCAGTGAAGTACCAGCTAATATTGGCTGACTAAACAGGACACATCTCCCACTAACCTGAGTTTGAACACCTTAAAGTCAGGGATCAGCATTGAGAGTACAGAGTGAGTACAGAAGTTTAAATAGTTAACTAAAAGCTAAACGTTATGGATGCTTGAAATGGTTAGTTAAATTAGTTATAGCCAAAATAATTACAGGCAGTTTGGCGAGGGTGTAGTGCCGGACTGTCGTGGTGAAGAGGGAGCTTTCGATTTACTGGTTCATGTACGTCTCAACTCTCTCCTATGGTCATGATCTTTAGGTAGCGACTGAAAGAAGGAGACCACGGATACAAGTGGCCAAAATGAGTTTCCTCTGTAGGATGGCTGGGCTCAGCCTTAGACATAGGGTGAGGAGCTCAGACATCCGGAGGGAGCTCGGAGTTGAGCCACTGCTCCTTCTTGTCGGAAGGGGCGGGTTGAAGTGGTTCGGGCATCTGATCAGGATGCATCCTGGGTGCCTCCTTTTAGAGGTTTTCTGGGCACGTTCAATATATGGGAGGCCCTGGGGCAGGCTCAGAATACGCTGGAGGGATTATATAGCTCAGCTGGCCTTGGAACGCCTCAGGATCCCCCAGGAGGAGCTGGAAAGCATTGCTGGGGAGAGAGATGTCTGGAGTACTTTGCTCAGCCTGCTGCCCCTGTGACCTGGCCCCAGATAAGCGGAAGAGGATGGATGGATGGATGGATGGATGGATGGATGAATTATTTAGCCGAAAGTAATCAATAAACAGCTAAAAACGATATCTTAAAATAATGGATAAGTGGTTGAAATAGATAGCAGTCATGGACCAATAGTAAAATAGTAAGCTTAAAGAAATGGATAAGTGGTTGAATTAGTGGCTAAAAGTAATTTGTAAACAAATGAATAGCTGGATAAAAGCAAAGACTAAATACAATAATGGGGGTAGCTACTGTAACATCACCCATCTGCTGTTTTGAAGCCTCAAGTTTGGCAGGTTTGACATCACCATCCCGTTTTTTTTAAAGCCAGAAGTGACCATATTAGGACGAGAGGGTGAAGCTGTGGAGAAGCGAAAGGAGGATCTGACTCATAGACTGTAGTGAAGCCTTGCAGACAGCCTGTCACTCAAAGTGGCCACGCCCTTAAATATGCATAATTTTTAGCCTTTAAAAAATGTAAAGTGAGTTATATAAAGCTGAGTTATATAAAAAGTCACCCCCATTCAGTTATACAGAACGGGAAGATTAGCTATAGAGCCCCAAACTGTTTTTGTACCAGGCTGTAAACATGTTTATTTCTGCTGTAAAGTTGGGCATTTTAACATGGGGGTCTATGGGAATTGATTTGCTTCTGGGGCCAGCCTCAAGTGGCCATTCAAAGAACTGCAGTTTGGACTTCACTACTAGCTTCATTTTTGAGACCCGGAGGTTGCTGTTTGGATAAAAGTAATGAGTAAACAGATGAAAGAAATTGCTGATGGCAATATATAAACAGCTGAAACTAATGGGTATGCATTTGAATTTTGGGTGCTGGGCCCCACTTGCTGCCAGAGCAGCTCGATTGTGCCTAAGCATTGCTTCTTCAAGTTTCTGAACTCTGCTGGAATGGAATGGAAACACCATTTTGTTTTGACGATGGTGGTGTAGACGTGTCTAACATGTAGGTCCAAAATCTCCCATAGGTGTTCAGCTGGGTTGAGATCTGGTGACTTTAAAAGCCACAGCATATGATTCACACCATTTTCATACTCATCGAACCATTCAGTGAGCCCTCATGCTCTATGGATGGGGGCATTCTCATCCTGGAAGAGACCATTTCCATCAAGATAGTGTTGTTTCCTCATATGATAGGATAGAGGTGATCACTCAGAACAACTTTGTATTGATTTGCAGTGACAAGTGGATCCAAAGCATGCAAGAAAAATACCCCCCCACAGCATAACAGAGCCACTGGATCCCCTTACTGTAGGGGTCAAGCATTCAGGACTGTACCGTTCTCTTGGTGTACACAGCACATGCTCACTCGCCCATAGTCATCTGACTATATATCACCTTCCCCTAAATCTCTGTACACCCGTGCCTATGATGTTTGCACCACTGAACTCTAAAATATGCATTCATTTTTGCAAGGAGGGCTTAATGATCTTCAGCCCTGCCGTACAGTAACTCCAAATGTAACTGAGGAAGAACTGTTCTTGCTGTCGGTCTGATCACGTCCTGCACTGACATTCTGAGAAGGAGTTGCTCTTCTGTTTTTCCTTGCATATGGCACTAGCATCACGGTCATCAAAATGTACGCTGTTGACAACAATTTCCGACCCTATTTACTGATATACACTTCTTTTTAGTGCTACTTAACAACCACTTTAAATTCAATTGAAATGAACACATTTGGAACATGATGGAGGGGTACTTGAGCTGATCTGATAGGAACGTGGTGGTGCTTCAGACAACAAGGTCGGGAACCATTGCTTTAGTCTCATCTGTAAAACTAGTTTCTGGTGTTTATTTATTTTTGCTCTTGCAGTTTGTGTATCAGCAGAGTGATGTCATTGTGCTAGAGGTAATACATAGAGGCCTGGCACTGTCTCTGCAGCCCATAGGTCTGTTAGGAGATATCCTTACCTCTACTACGCAGCACCAGCTAGGGGCTCATATCACACCTTGTTGCCTGAGCAGGTGTTTTACTGCTGTGGGAGAGTTGGCACACACCCAGAGATCTAGAAAGAAAAAGAGAGACGGAGAGAGAGAGAGAGAGAGAGGAAAATGAGAGATTCTGTCATGCACTGGGTCAGAGGAATGCCTAACTATAATCATCTGTGATGGTATAATCATAGCTCAGTCAAACTCCACTCCAGGCTCATATATCCCCCCTCTCTCTTACCACAGTGCAGCGCGCTCTCTCTCCCTCTGATATGAGTGAAACTGGCAATCTGACTTTAAAGAGCCAAGTCTCAACTTCGTCAGAAGAGTCTTTATCATTCCAAGAGTTTCTTTTTTCAGGCTAATCTACGAGCGCTTTCCCCATTTTAATCTGCGTCTGTGTATGAAGAGTGTCCCATTGGGGCTGCCATACACTAGAAGATTAATGAACCCAATTTGCAAAAGTGACCTTTTGGCTGCTAAAGCACTGCCGCTGCTAAGCCTCTTAATGCCTGCTTTAAAAAAATGTTGTTATAGAGAGCAACTCTTCAGATAAGAGCAGGGAAAAATAAGCATATCAGAAGTTAGAGGAGGAGTCTGGATTAAAGTCAAAGTGATGTGGCCACCATACTAGCCCTCAGAGGACACGTTTCAGTGAGGAAATATAGTATGATCAGCCCATTAAACAACCAAATCAGAAGTTAGGATGATACTGACACACCCTGTAAGCACTTCTGACAATGACACTTAAACTAACAACAAGCGAGCGTCATGGGTTCACACGTCATTATAAACACATCCTTACAATGGAAAGGACAAAAGGAACCATGTTGTGAACGTACAGAAAATGATTAAGCCTTCATTAATCTGTCTCCGCTTTAGAAATACACAGTTCCCTTGGGCATTGGGCATTTAAATCTTTTCGGCAGCATGGATTTGAAGAGATATTTAATGACACTCACTTCAACATTACGTGATGAACGGTTAAGCTCCATCATTAGCCCATTAGGAATGTGTGTTCATCACCAGTCTTTAGATTTTTCTGACATTTCTTGCCAAAAGAAAATGGCAAAATCCTCTTAAAGAAATTGGAATGGACTGCAGAGAAGATGTTGCTAGGTCAAATATTTACTCCAAATCGGATTTATTTCAACCTACTATGAGTTACAGACTAATGTAACCCAAAAAGCAAGTGAATGAAGTCAGTGCTATTAAATGATTGTAACTACTGAGTTACTGTTAACTGTAAATTATTCAGACACATAGATGCCAACACATTGATTAGTTTAGGTACTAGTTAATGTCTGAGGTTGATCATAGCATGTTGTTGTTCTTCTTGGTGGTGGTAGTCTAATGTGTGACACTGAGACAGCGCCTGCATGCAGGCGACAGATGGGTTTAAAAAAAAAAGTGACAACACAGACGTTTCATGTACAAGACATATATAACACAGACAAAGTGTCTCTCGCTCCTTCCCTCCCTCAGCCTCTGTTGATGCTCTGTGCATAAATAAGATTAATAGCCTAATTAAATAAAAAAGATTTAAATTGTTTTCCAGTACTAGATTCTCCGCCCCCACAAAGATTTTCAGTTGTTCCAAACTACAATGGATTTAGGCCTATTTGTTACTGTTATACTCATGTTATAGTTTAGTGTCCTGTGCTGCAAACCTGTAAACCTCTGTAGCTCCAGTGCTGTGTGCAAAAACGTAAGTATACAGCTCTGCTCCTCCCTGTCTTTGCATTTTATTTTGATAACAGTCTGTTTTTATAAGTGCTTGTGACATCTTAAATGTGGCTTTGACTTGCAACTGAAAACATATAGCCCATTTTGTAGAAAATATTGAGATATATATCATGTATCTGCAAATACAGAGACATTAATTTTTATCAGCCCTAATTAGGAATATGTTGCTAGGCATCAGGGAGGAAAAGATAGGGTTTAAGGTCTGTGACTGTTCTCCAGTACTGGACCTAGCATATTCTAACGTTATTATTATCATCATTATTATATAATCCTTTATATTTATTGTGTTTATTACAAACAAGAACAAGAGCTAATGAGAAATGAACACAAACAATTTAGCTAACAAACAACAAAAGGAATATGTGCAAATTCAGCCGTACCCATCAATGCTCTAGTGCAGTGGTTCCCAACTGGTGTGTTGCGGCCCAATAGTGGGTTGTGGTTACATTCTGAGTGGACTGAGTGACTCGCAAACAAACAACATCAAGGTTGTAAGAAAACACACTTAATACTGAAGTACAATGAATTTCCGGCACAGAGCTTTTATTTTGAATTGCTGTTCCTGATTTAGAGTGAGTGACTAATGGACAGCTGCTTAACAGAAACTACATTACATTACATTATATTTTATTAAGGCTTAAATTTACGCATATATAAGGTCAGGGTGGCTTGAGTCACAGTCTGTGAGACATCGCTACAGTCTATGAGTCAGATCCACCCCTCACTCCTCCATAGCTCCATCCTGTTGTCCAAATATGGTCACTTCTGGCTCCAGAAAACCAAGATGATGGTGGCATTAAACTCGGGGCATTAAAACTGCAGCCCACAAACCAGTGGGTGACGTCACGTTAACTATGTCTGTTATTTTACACAGTCAATGGCTCTGAGGGTAATGTTAACTCACTGATGAACATATCAAGGTGAACTACATTGCCAAGACTAGAGGCTGTGCCAAGGCAACTGTTAGCATTTCATCTTTGAATAAATTGCTCTTTATCTTTCCTTTTTCTTTTCCTTATAAAAATATAATAGGGTGGTGGAGGATAATTTTGCGCCCTAGGCAGCCACCTATGTCATTTGGTGAAGTTATTTGTCTATTAGCTTGCTATCTGTGTGCCATTTCAGTTGCAGTCATGAGAATGACCGTTTAAATGTGGTAAAAATCTAACATGTGGAACAGGCACATCTTGAAATTTGCATACCACACCCTCAGCTGAGTTAAGCCATTAAAATTAAAGATTGCTGGCACAAGGCCCAGACAAATTGTAGTTGACAAAATGAAGGAATGGAGTGGACAGCAGACAAACTGAGCCGCTATAATCTCAGTGAGACGGAGGAAATAAGAATTCCAGGAGCGTTTTTATGTCACTTGCTGCTCATCCATTTAAAAACTCTTTAGTCTTCATGTCCTGAAACAGAAAAATGTGCAGGATTTCAATTTATTTGGAAATGTTGTCCATTCAGTGTACAGAATCTAAAATGCATTTGCTGCGTTTTGAAGGTACATTTAACTTAGGAATATGGATATTACACTTCTCAGACACAGACTTCTGAGCATTTGGCACAAAAAAAGTGATGGCAGAAGCACTTTGAAGGAGCATTTTAGCGTGAGCATCTGGTATTTTAGGTTGGTTTAAAGGTTTGTAACGAGCAGTCTCAAGCTGTTCTTTCCACCCCACAGTCCCGCGAGCCATCACTCTTGCTGTGAGGACATATCAGCTAGGCTTTTAGAGGTATTGTAAGTGCACTAAAATATGATTTAGCTGTGGAGCACAGCTCTAATTCTTCAGTCATTTCTCGTATTCCCTGCCATATTTATTCCGTTAAGATGAATTAAATGCATTTAAAGGGAGTAAACTGAGCAGTGGGGCGCCTTGCCATGCACCAAATTATGAGGCGGAGTGGTTATTCAGCAGTCCCTTTCTCTGATGGTAAATAGTGGAGTTTAAAAGAAGCAGTGGATGGTTTTGCCATTGACTCTGACATTGGCAGAGAGATTGATTATAGCGTCATTCATTTGACACAAATGTATGTTTTAAAGCAAATGGGCGAAACATCAGATCTGTCAGGAATATAGATGAGGGCGCTTTTGCAGAGGCAGTCTGATAGCAGATATATACCACACTGACTGGGAGGTATTTTTATTCCTCTCACTGAGATCCACTTGTTTTTTACTTCTTGGAGTTTCTTTCACAGCCTGTATATGTCTGCAGTATGTGTGTACTGTTTGTGCATACTTGTGTGTTTGTGTTTGTGTGTGCATGAATGATTGAGTGTGTGTGAGTAACCATACTTGTCACTGAGGAGAGGCATTCTGGCAGTACAATGTTATGTCATATAACTGAACCTCAGTCCACAGACTCCATCCTGTCAAAGAAAATTACCATTCTGTGCTCCTCTCTGTTTCTCTGTCTCTCCCTTTGTCCCTCGGTGATGAGAATGTAAACATCTTGTAAAGTCTCTTGAAACAAATGCTCTGTTAATTCTAATCAGGGCCGGGCAATGTATCGACATTATAACAATATCGTAATATGAGACTAGATAACGTTTTAGAGCCCAAACACACAAAACCAACATCAAGGAACTAGTGACAATGTGACTCGGCCAAAAAGTTGCACTTATGTACGTGACAACTGGCACATACGTTCTGCAACTCTCCATACCAGCAGGAAGCGGTAGAGTTAGCCAGTTAGCACATTATCAGCAAAACTTGATGTTGAAAGAGCAAATGATATTTACTGTGTGCTAGCAAACAATAACACAAACAATTAGAAACCATTTCTGCTAAAGAGCCCCTAATATATGAAGCTTGTTTCGATCTCACGCTCTCTTGACGTTAGTCATTTGTTTACTTCTCTCACCTCGTTTTCTCTTCTTGTGCACTGAGCTGAACTGCCAGAGTGATTTCATTCACTGACAGGCTTCGCTGTCTCCGAAGCTGACTCAACATGCTGAATCGGCCCAAAAACAGCCGGCAAAGGCCAACTAGTGCCAACAGTGCAGGACGCACCATAAAAAGTAGGATGACAAACGCTCAACTTTGGCCCGACAAGTGTGTCCAGGCCCTTAGATTCTGGATATGGTAACATCATGAACATTGTCTTTTCCTGGTTTTAAAGGCAGCCTTACATTAAAGTGATATTATTTTTTGTTGTTCTCCATATTGTTCTAGATTTTCTTTTATTTGCCTTTAACCACTTAGACATCATTGGTCAACTCTACAATATTGTCGTAATCTCTATATCAAGGCATTTGGTAAAAAAACAAAAAACAAACTATATTTTATTTTCTCTATAATCCAGCCCTCATTCTAACCGTGGATATTGTTTGCCGTACAGTTCTGATTATTAGAAAAAGCATCTATTGCCTGGAAACATAATTAAAATAATTAGGCTGATCACTCTGTTTTATGACTAATAAAGACCTTAGATTTTTCTTAAATTACTTGATTTGCAAAGGAAACGAAGCTCTGGCAAATTTCTTTCACTTGTTAAAAAAAAAAAAATGTTCAATGACTTGTTAAATTAATTATTTTTTTAGTTTCATTGCACTTTCATGTGCTATTACCATGTTCAAGGGCCACTGGATTGTTTTTCACTTACATCAGACAGCGCATGTTGAGCATTAGTGCTTTTCAGCCTGCCCGTCGCACTGTGTTTGATTGTATTGAGGAAGTAGCATAATGTTTTTTTTTAACTGGACAAGAGCAGTCTGTTGAGAGCGTGGTCATTGGGTGAGGACATTAGTTACCCCCTCCTCATTCACACAGCGTGCTCACAGGAGCCGAAGCCGTCACCTAGCAACCGGTAAAAAGTTTTTGGAAATTCCTGTGTGTACTTACTCAAAGCAGAAGATGATTGAAATTGTTTAAGTGGAGCAACAGACCAACACTTCAGATAAAGTTACAAGAATAGATGTTGCACATTTAACCAGGTGTCTTTTTCTCCCTTTGCCCCCCTGGTTTCTATTCATATGGCAATATTCTGCTGTAGGAGGTAAACACAGTCTGCGCTTTGCTTCTTATTGATGTATTTAGCATCTGTCTCTTGATAAGAAAAGCTCAAAACTAATTAATGCCATCTGAGAATAGCGTGCAAAAACGCTCCTGTGTCCTCGCAGTGTGGGACTTGTTCACAGTGGGGAGGGGGACAGACAGAAAGAAAATTAATTTGAGACAGGAGTGGGCAGTGAAAAAGGGAGGAGGGGCAAAAACAGGCGGAGAGAAAGAGAGGTAGAAAGAAAGAGTCCAGGGAAGCAGTTCAGTCTGGCCCAGGCAGGGTCCCTGGGTTCCCCCCTCAGTTCTCTGTTTACACACAGAGAAATTTCGGACAATTTCACAGCTCCCCTTTCAGTGGCCATTGAAAAGGGACAGATTCCTTCCTGGTTACTCACCCTCTATCCAGTGAGAGTGGTTGCTATCATGGGAAAATCCAAACCTTTGGCATCCTCAGTGGGTTAGCACTCTGCGTCGTGCTATAGCCTCAGAGCAAACAGCAGCCCCGCGTAATGCCTGTGAAATCTGTGTGTGCGTGAGGTTCAGGGCGCATTGCTGGGATTAAATCAAACAGGACCCCTCATTCAGGGGGTCCACTCTGCAGTGCCGGGTCTGTTTGCATTCATGTGGTTCTTTCAGTGAGGTCCAGTAGGAGCGTCTCTCTCTGTTTGCTCTGCGCTGGAGAATGTATACGGCATTGTTTCTCATATGTGGGCTGACCCTGCCAGATGCCATGGCCACAAAAACCTCTTCTCCTTAATCAGACAAGAGTGCTCAGAGGGCAAGGTGGCACGCCGCCATTCATGCCCAGTGGAAGGAGAGAAGTACAGAGAGGAAGATAGTGAAAAGAAGACATACTTATGAATGGATGTGGAAGAAAGGGAGATGCATGATAGGATGGAAGTCTGGCTCGGGAAAACAAGGACGAGACTCGGCCTGCACCGTATTTCAAGTAGATGGAAGAGGCCCAGCTCTCTTTATGATGCCCTTAAATATGCTTAAACCAGCCCTGGTCTCTCTGCCCTCCGTCTCTCAGACAGGAGCTATGGGCCTCTTTATGTCTCGCCCCAGGTGTCTCGTTACACAGCCACCTTAACACACACTCAGAGAACAGACTCATATAGAGTAATGACACTCGCAGCTGGTGTAAGCTAAACTATTAGAATAACATTAGAGCCGAGCACAAAAGCAACCGCAGAAATTTTGCGACTCTCTGTACGTGATACAAGGTTATAGAGGCATTTACACGTGCGTGTGTGTGTGTGTGTGTGTGTGTGTGTGTGTGTGTGTGTGTGCGCGCGCAGCAAAATTTCAGCTATGAGCAAAAAACTGTGGGGATCTTCTGGTAAATCCCACCGATGCAAAAAAGAAAAACATGAGCGCACTCATTCGTCGTACTGTGTGTGAGTGAAATTGGTATTTGATTTGAGGTAATTGAGGTAACCAGGTGTGCTAGGCAGCGGTCCTCCATTCTATTATTGCTGAATATGGTGAAAGTTTGTGGGTTATGTATGTAGTTAGCGTGAGTAGTGTGAGACAATCCGAGGCGTAGCTTCGAGCTGAGTATATTGATCGCTCTCAGCATCAAACAGAGGAGGCAGCTGGGAGACAGCGGGAGGGCTCAGCGTTGTCGAAGCCCACTAGTGTACTTCCTCTCGTATTCTGCTTTGTTCGTGCACTTCCCTCCAGCGCCCCACACCGACCCCCAGCACCACCTCCTCTTTCTCTCTTAGCAATGGCCACTCAGAAGGCAAAAGAGATGGGCAGAGGAGGGGAGGAGTGGAGGAGAGAGCAAAAGAGAAAAAAGGGAGAGCACTTAGTCTGTAGGGCATTAATAAGCATAGCTCTTGGCGAGCAAGCGCTTCCTACATTCCCACACAAAAACTCATGCACAAACACACACGCACATATTCAGTCGCTCGCACACTCAGTGATGGTTGGCCACTTGCCAGCGGCTCCCTGGGGTTGAAAAGAGGGTATGTGTAGTGCAGACTACAGCAGGAGTGGCTGTCTGAGGGAATGGCAGAGAGTGTGTGGAGCACTGTGCCACTGTGGGACGGTCCATTATCCATACCCCTCGGTCTGCATTTCAATGGTTCCTGCCAGAAAAGAGAGAGCCAAAGCGTCAAGCAACAGGCAAAGGCTTCCTCTCCTGAGAGTCATATGTGTCTGCACATTCACATATCCAAGTTGGCTGCATGATTCATATTCAGGCTGAGTGAGAGCAGCGATGTTGTTCCTGTTTTAATGACCTCCCCTGTCATTCGTCTTATCTCCAGTCTCATGTAGATGTGGCATGCTTAGCTGGCAGGGACTTGGCTGGACTGGGATGGCCTGTTTGACCTGTGTGAACAATAAGCTGCTGGCATGATCACATGCAGAACACCACAGTAATACATTTGGCAAATAGAGACTGGCCTCCCTCAAAAATGACCACATAGAGTGGGACTCAGGAGGTAGAGCAGGTCGTTCACTAATACACACATCGGTACTTTGATCCCCGGCTCCTTCGGGTCTGCATGTCAAAGTATCCCTGGGCAAGATACTGAACCCCAAATTGCTCCCGGTGGCTGTGCCATTGGTGTGCGAGTGTGTTTGAATGTTTAAAAAAATGAGTATCAGGTGGCACGTTGTACAGTAGCCTCGGCCACCATTGTGTGGCTTTGTGTGTGAATGGGTGAATGTGACAAGTAGTGTAAAAATGCTTGGTGGTCAAAAGACTAGAAAGGCCTCTTTAGGCTGCAGTAATTATGACATCAGCAAAGGAGGACGTCAGGTGATGATGTGGTCTAGCGCAACAAAGTCCCTGTATGGAGGAGATCAGGGTGGATGGATGGGTCAAACAAACATATGACTTCCACCCATGAAACTGCTGTTTGTGTCCCGTGTTAAACCAAAAGTAAACGTTGACTTATTTTAACTTATGTACGTGAATAAATTGTGCTGTATGGAGACAGATAGTTGATGATTGAGTCTCATTCCCAGGACCTCAAATACCGACGCAGATGTTGGGCCGAACCACCAACCCAAAGCGTCGGTATTTAACAACCTTGGAATGAGACTCAACAATCAACTATCTTTCTACAGGGTTACACACTTAACAGAATTTATGAAACACCCTTATCTTACATCAGGTAGATAACTTGAAGTTACATACGCTTGTAGCTTCTTATTTTAACCCAAATAATGATCTGTTTTAAAACCTTACCCAGCACCTTTGCCTAAACTTAACCACGACCATTTCACAGCATTAAACACATGTTTAAATTGTGACCATTGATGGTCATGTGTGACCTGTTCTGTCGTTTAGGTGTGAGAATGTGTTGATCTGGTGCCACTGGTAGGAGCACTAATATAGGAAACGCACCTGCTGGTCATATTAAGCTCAGTTCAGACCAAAGATTCAAAACAACACATTGATTCATGAGTTGCAACGATTTGCAATGTGCCAGTTGCCAGTGTTCTGAAAACCTGCCAGTTTATGCCAATGCAACTAGAGGAGATGGTTTATCATTTCCAAAGCAACAACCTTCTGTATTTTTGTTCTAGCTTCCCGCTTTTCAGGCTTATTTTGTAGCGAAATACAGTGTGTAGCTTCTTAAAATATGAGTGAGGCTAGTGACAGTGAGATAATTGCTACAGTTTCATTTCTAGTTGTGATAAAACTGCAATAACGTAAAAAAACAACCTGAGCTTCAGGTGGACTGTTTCCATAATTCATTTCATAATTTAAATAATCAATGTGTGTGTGATGTGTACGTACAGTGTGCAGCCAGCCACCGTCCAACACCGACACACTGTGAGGAAGGAGACCAACATTGGCCCACATGTCAGTAGCCGTGGGGATGTAAAAGAGACAGGCTCGGGCTCGGTGGGGATGGAGGTCTATTGTCAGAGAATGCCACAGCAAGTGCACATGTTATCTGCAGGTAACTGACTTGGCTAGCGGACTTTGCTAAAAGCCAATTGGCTGTTGAAACAGGAGATGAGCCCCACTTCTAAAACCAGCCGCTGGCGACTTGACAAGCTGAGTTGCAGGTGACACCATCAGCCGGCCTGAGTTGAGGTGAGACCTGCCAGTTTACACTGTTGCTACTTTTTCTGCAGTGTTCCAACACAGTTATGTCTCATCATGAATCTGTGGTCTGATCTGGGCTTTAGAGGTTAAGAACAAACGACCTATGTTGCTATATGTGTTGAAGGACTTGTTGGGCGAAGAACAGAACAAGCCCGTTTCAGCCTCGATCAGAGACGTTCACTCCTGCTTGTTTGGCCACCTGGCCGCATCTACCTCAGCCCGCAAGCCTGTGGTCATCTTTAGGGAATGACATGACCTGGAAAAAGACTAAGACAACTGACACAAAGACCAGAAAATAAACCCATACACCACAACAGCAAACAGGCAGGAGGAGAAAGAAACATACTGAAGCAGAATGCAGAGAAAGTGGCCAAGATCAAGAGAGTGATTCAGGGTTTTATTTTAAGTGACTAAAGAAATACACACTGAGCTACAGCATGAGCCATTAGCTCTGCTTTTACAGCATATAACCAAATTATCTGCGTTTTAGTTAAATATTTGTATATATAATATAGAAGAGTCACTAACCAGCTGAGTTCACAAGGAGCGTTTAATTCCACCAGTAATCTGAATAATTGCTCAATTATAAACATCTCTGTATGAATAAAATGTTCCGTTTCAAAAGAGATTTCATTTTCACTGATTCATTCCACCCCGTCAAAGAACGAACTTCATGTCATGTCATGTCAACACTGCTTTTGATTACTCTCTTTTTGAGAAAATCTGTACTCTGTCTGCACATGCTCACTCACTTGACGCCCCCCCTGGGAGGTGCGCATCATTTTTTTTCCCCCCATTGTTTGTCATTTACTAGCGCTTTTTACCTCTCTCTGAGCTGTGTGTCTTTCTCAGGGGAACCATCTTTGAATGAGGTGATGTTTACTGGGTTTGGGGAAATAAAGTAAAAGCCTGCATTCTGTTCAGTAACTCCAGGAGTGGTTACATAGTGATAATGCTGTTGCCTCAGAACAAAAGCACAGCAGTGAGGAAATAATAGAGGCACAAGCACGATGCTGGTCAGACTTTCTCAAAACATTTGCCTGTGGTGAGGTGCTGGAGTCTGTGTATTCTGCATTTAAGAATCATTATTACTTTAAGTGTGGAGCAGGTAAATGGGACAACTTATGTGCTGATTAGGCTATATTGAGCGCTCATGAGTTATTTCAGTTAGATTTATTCAAAACCGTATTTGAAAAAAACAACAACACTGTACTGTGTAATGTTTTCAGCAGTCCCAGTACAGGAGCATACGGCTTATTGAAAAGAAAGATAAAATCAAGAGGGTAGCTTCTTAGGAGAGATAAAGAGACTTTGTTGGCATCACCTCTAGGGAGTCATTTTAGTGTGAAGTGGCTGGAGCAGTCTTTAATTTATTATTGATCTCCTGGTTCCATCAGACTTGTCTGTGTGTACATTAAGGGGGCTATTACTGTCCTTCAAAGCATCCCTTGTCATTTAAAAGACATTTGGTTTATTTTATTGGACTGTAGGATAGATATTCAGCGCTGCGAGGGACAGGCAATGTTTAGCTAAATCAAATGTTTGCGTAGGTCATTTCAGAGGAACAATAAAAGCTTAGACATTTTGTGGTGTTAGTAAGCAACACTACTGTACTTGTTTCCATTAAAGATTGAACAGGCTGTTTGTTTGACAAGATAACACTGGTTTCTAATTGCCTGCGTAATGTAAGAGGGATCTATATATAGTCCTGTCACGCTGTGTTTTGCATGTAAATTCTACCAGAGGTCATTCTCATTTCTAGCCCCGAGCACTCATTCCTCAGTATCTTCTGTCACAGGAAAAACATGGAATATTCAGGAGCTGCAGAGGATATGTGCACGTGTGAAGGTGCACTGTGCAACTTTCTGCCTTGAGGCAACAATTGTGTATTTTTAGTCCTGACCTCCTCCCCCTCAAATGGTCAAGTTCATGTAAACTTGCCAGTCATCTTGATGAGCTGTCTACCTTTAAATGGAATCTAGCCTGGGGCCTGATTTACACAGCATACATGGAGCACAGCCACAACAGATGGTGAACAAACCTGATGTGCAATAAAAAAAAAATCAATGTTGATGGTCACCTGTGTTTTGAAATGCAGGTTTTATTGGCTGCATTCTAGCTTCATTGTTCTATTGTTTCTTACAGCTTGCGTCTTACTTAACTGTTTTCACAGTTTTTTTTTTTTTATCTGATTTAACTTTCATTAAATGGCTTTAATAATCACAACCCTATTTAGGTCCAGCCTCAGCACACAGGTGGGAAATGTTACACCCCTGTTAAACTGCAACAGAGCTGGCACGAAGGCGCCACCTCTAAAAATGAACAACTCTATTGGCAGACAAGGTCATTGACATTAGAAGAGTCTGCAAAACTGCAGCTACTCCTGAACTTCAGAAAAACTAAGAAGATGATAGTGGTCTATGCCTCCCTTAATATCACTGGGTCCTTGGTGAAAAGGGTGGACAGCTACAAGTACCATGGCTTCCACATCACTCAGGGCCTGAACTGGGCCTTACATACTGGCTCAGTGTAGAGAGAGGAAAGGCAGAGACTGTTTCACCTCAGATGCTTGAGGAAATTCCAGGAATCCCCTCAAATACTGAGTATTTTCTACTCCTGCACCATTGAGAGCATCCTGACGGAGAACATCCCAGCCTAGTACAGAAACAGCTCTGAAAAGGACCGCAAGGCCCTGCAAAGAGTGGTTCGGTTGGCTGAACATACAATAGGCCTACCCTGCCAAAAGGATGCGCTGCAAGATAATAAGGCCAGGAGAATCATTAGGGATCCCAACCACCCGAATAATAGCCTTTTCTCCCTGCTGAGGTCTGGAAGAAGGTACTGGTTACACCAGGCCAGCACTGAAAGGCTCAGGAAGAGCTTCTGCCTTCAGGCCACAGCGATCCGAAACAACACCACACACTGCCTAAGAATACTTAGTTTTATAATCTTAAATTCACTATTACAATCCTGTTTTAATCCACAAATTGACAGAACTAACAGGAAAACATTTCACTTAAACTGCATTTTATATAACTTAATGTGATTACTAAATTGATTGATTGACACCTTCAGTGTCAATGCTTTTTTTTTTTAAAAATGTACATTAAATGCCAATTTTTAAAATATCTGTGCATAACAACTACAGGTCAGATCAAGGCGAGATTGTGATAAACTGTGGTCAATGTATGGTGAGGTTTAGGTGACAAAAACATGTTAGGAATATTTTTTAAAAAGTTTGTAGTTACAGTTCATGAAACAGTAAACATTAGTCGTAGTTTGGGATGGAAAGCAAACTCTGGTCTCCTGCATTTAAGTTGGATTAGCGAAACACCAATCCCTGACTACCGATATACCATATCTTTGCTAACTGCTACATGTAGGGCACACTACTTCCTGCTTGGGTATTGAATGTAATAATATATAATATCTATGTAATTTTGAGGATATGGGCTGAAAAGAAAAGTATATTTCAGACATATTAGATATTTGCGAGCCTTTCCTGTGGTCAGGAGCTTTGGTTAGCCACTAAAAGAATGAGATCGCGGATAACAGCGGCTGGAATGAGTATCCTCTGCAGGGTGGCAGATCTAGTGGCATCGTGAGAGGAAAGAACTCTCTATACCAGCAGGTGGCTGTGGTCTGTGTTCCCCATTCAAAAAAGCAAACCAGAAGATGGACAGAATGGATTCAAGATGCTAGTTAGCCAGTTAGCACATTAACAACACACTCCAGTGTTGAAAGAATAAAGGATATTTACTGTGTGTCCGCAAACAATAACACAAACAATTACAAACAAATTTTGCTAAAGAGCTCAATGGCTTAAAAAAATAATCTTACCTAATACAACAACTTTGTTTCGATCTCATGCCCTCTTGATATTAGTCGTTTGTTTGTTTTCCCTAATTCTGATTCTCTTCTCATCCACTGAGCTAATCAGAGTGATTTCATTCACTAATGGACTCTGTCCTCTCAGATGCAGACTCAACATGCTGAATCGACAGAAAATAAATCAGCAAGGTCCGACAAGAGCCAACGATTGCTAATGGAGTGGGACACAAGCAAAAACTAGGCCGACAGACGCTTACTGATTGCCCAATAATGACGGACAGCCAACAGTTGACTTGATGTGTCAGGGTGAAATACGGTGAGGCGCTCAGACATTTGATGGGAGCTCATTTGCCGCTGCACCTTCATGTTAAAAGAGGGCAGTTAAGGTGGTTCAGACGTCTGATCAGGATGCCTCCTGGACGCCTTCCGTTAGACGTTTTCTGGGCACGTCCAAGTGGTAGGGGACCCTGACGTAGACCCAGAGCATGCCGGAGGGATTATATGGTATGTCTCATCTGACCTGGGTAAGCCTCAGGATCTCCCAGGAGTAGGAACGTGTTGCCGAGTAGTGAGATGTTCAGAAAACCTTGCTTAGTTTGCTGCCCCCACGAACCAGCATCAGATAAGTGGAAAATGATGGATGGATGGACGGAGGGATGGTTTGATGGATAGATGGATGGATGGATGGATGGGTATACTCTATAGATGCACAGTCAGACACACTGAAAATGTAGCTTATAATATATTCTGTGTTGTATTTTTTATTGCAGTGTAAAAAGGCACACTGCTGCATAAGCAGAAGCATTAGCAAAGCGTCATCGTCGATAGCAGATTACACAGCCAGGCTGACAGTTAACAGTATTATTGTCAGGGGAGACATCGGTCTTACTACAGCTGTTGGAGATCTCATGGGCGCTCCTTGCCCTCTCTTAAACATTCAGGCTGCGTTGTCTTTGTCAAACACCTCAGGCAGTGCTACATGTAATTTATTTTACATGAACTACATACGAAGTACTTGATTGCTATGTATATCACTGTGTGTGAACATATTCACACACACACACACACACACACACACACACACACACACACACACACACACACACACAGACACGCACACTCACATATTTTTACATGATGGAATTATAATTAGCCGTATTCCTCCCACAAGTCCAAACATGCAGCACTTCGTTAACATACCGCACTGTTTCAAAATATCTGACATGCATTAAACATGGCTCCTAATGAACGTGACCAAAATGGCGCCAGCTTGCTTTGATCTACATGAAGGATCTCTGAACATAATTATTCATAATCTCTGTTTTGTGTGTGTGGGTATGATGTTATGTGTCTCTGTTGGACCGTGCTCTGCTGCTGCATGCTGCTCTGAGCTGTGGTGCGTAGTAACACAGGGGCCCTCTGTCCCCCTCCTCCTCCCATCACATTCACATGGAGGGGTGTTTGGAGGCCAAGCCATCTGTGTGCTCCTCATCCACTGTGGAATTCATCATTTAGGCACCTTAAATGACCCAACAGGCCAGGTAGCCACTAGTAAGCTTCGTAGTCAGTCAGCCGGCTAGCAAGCAAACAAGCATGTCAGCCAGCGGAGAACACATTCAGCCAAGTATTTGAGTCGGGGGAAGCAGCTGAATATATTTGGAGTAGACGAGTTTCGGAAAGATAATCATGGTTTTTGCTGTGAAAAGGGAGCAGAAGGGCAAGCAGAGGGTCTGGCTGAGAGGGTAATGGGGCTAATAGGACTGGTAAATGAAAAGCCAGATGATGATAACTCTGCAGCTGATTCTATCTCATATATAGCCTCCGTGGATGTGTGAGTGTGTGTAAAGGAGACAGAGAGAGAGCGAGAGAATAGATGCCAGGAACTGAAGAGGAGGGAGTGGTACAGAGGCCAGAGACCTCCCTCTGGATTTGATGAATCCTTCACAGTTCTGAGAGCTTTATGAAACATTTATGATGGACGTCATTTCTTTCTGTTTCTCTATCATTGTCTCTCTATCTGCATGACTCACTGTGTCTTTCTATCAGATAGAAGCATGAATATCAGTCATCTAAAATTACACACCTGTGTGTATCTTGGCTTTTTTTTTATTCTCACAGCCAATCAGATTCTCTTTTTTCTGATTCCTGCAGATTGAAAGCTGCCCATGGAAGTGAATAATTCATCCATGTATTAACCTCAATACTTATGAAGTGCAAAGCCTCTATATACGTATAGTCTATCTTTCTTTCTGTCTCTCTTTCTCACACACACAAATACACACACAGACACAGATATAGAAGTGTGAGGATCCGACTGGTCTTTGGGACTGAGCGACTTTTTTATGATTTATTTACCACTCACCGAAGCTGGTTTATGATGTGAGATTCCACACACACAAGCAAGCACACGCACAGACACACAGACACACAGACACACACACACACACACACACACACACACAAACGCACATACTGTACGTGTGCATTTAAGTGCACTGTCAACAAACAGGGGATCAGTCTCTTCCCCATCTGCTGAGTGTGCCAGTTTGCCGCAGGCATTAAGACACCTTCAGATGTTTCACACACACACATACACACACACACAGATTCATCCACGACAGTAGGAAGAAAGTCACACCACAATAGCATATTCAATTCAAAACTGGAGCAGACAGCCCAGTAACAAGAGGCATAAATTACTCCATCTCCCTATAGGAGACAATCCCGAAGAAAAATGGAAATGAGATTCCATGGAGAGAATAGAGTTCTCAGCAAAATGCAGCGATCATTTCCCCTAAATATTATCACATTATCTCCCGGACTGTGGTTTCCTTTCAAGAATACCCTCCTCTTTGATCCTGCTGCTGTCTTTTAATGAGAAAACATACATTCATTCTAAAAATTTAAGGTAGCACTTAGCAGAAAACAATGCAAGATATCCCCAGCTGCCACACCTCAAAAGACTACCTCATTCAATCAATAGTTTTTGGCTTAGTGCCGAGTCAACTGCCGAATTCCCGGAAGAATATATTTCACCGTTTGTGCTCAAGCTGCATCAGATGGCACCATAATCATTCGGAGGGATGCCAGCTCAGTCTGCGGTGGTAATTGTGGCTGTTTTCTTGGTTTGATCTCATTCCAGCTCATGTGCATTGACACTGTCTCTGTAGCCTAGATCCCCGTGTCTAAATGGGATTGGACAGTTTTGGTATCATGACCTCCGTTCGACTCAGTATGACAGCAGAAATGTGGATTGCTGTCAATGCATTCCCATTAGCTTACCTACTGTATGGATTTTTCCTTGCACGTAGATGGCTTTCATTCTATGATATCGAGCTCAACCCCCCATCCCGAAAGCTCCCTCTCTGTTTGATTAGTCCCAACCATTATCCTCCATTTTCAAATCAATATCTTTACCCAGGCCTGCCTGTTGGGTGGCAGAGGCACAAGGCGACGTTTGCTGAGAGGCCTGACTTGGTCATCATGTATGTTTTTGACTGATTGCAGCATGTTTAGTTAAAGAAAAAACTCAGATAATTTTACACCAGTCCATGAGCCAGATACAAATGTGATGTGTATGCACAAAAACCTCCTTTTCCCACACATAAGCTGGTATTTACAAAGGAATATGTGATGAGAATGTGCGCACCTTACAGAGACTTCAGACCAGGCGAACACATGGTTTTAGATGAGATTGCTGCAGGTGATATGATAAAGATGAGTTTAAATATAAGTTGAGAGACGAGTAACGAGACAAGGTTTATAGGTTGTTTGGGAATTTCACAGATTTCAGGCTGTACAGTGTCCTGTAAAATGTCAATCACAGGCACATTTATAAACTTAGTTTTAAATATTTCTGAGTGATGAATTCCATCATTTCATTTTTTGAAAATTAACATTCATCTCCCTGGTTATCATCAAGTAATTTTATCCTGTGTAACATTTTATAAAGTCAGTTTCAAAATGAGTGCTCTGAATGGATCATTGATCATCCGTCTAAGGTTTGAAAACAATGATGATTGACATTTTACTGCAATAATGGTTTGCACAAATGTGATGAATTAGTGGTGCAGGCGCTATAAAATGCCACAGCCAAGCATAATAACAGCTGTTCTGGTACCATCAATTGGATACAGTCAATGAGATAGCATTTTCTGTAGTGGTGGAGAGACACAAATAAAGATATACAGATGGATATTTACACCCTGGCGAACTGCAGTTTTGGAAATGGTGCTTGTGCATGGGGGCCCAGCACTACAATGATTAGGACTTTAAAATCAGAATCAGGTGTATGCACAGCTCCATAAATCTGACAAAAAGCATATATCTGTCTTTGTGTGTACACGCAGTTTTAGTTGTGAATCTACACAGAGTTTCATGCATCTGGGCCCCATGTCCCAGATTTGACTATGGTTTGGGGTTTGAGTCAGCATAATTATCCAGATAACTCAGTAAACCAGCTTCTTGGAACAGACCCAAGGCCTGTTGATGGTAACACTGATTACGATCAGCTGACGAACACACAAAATTATTACTTTAATCTAGGTCAGACTGTTAAATTGGGGTTGTGAATTTAGCTGAAATTCATCTGGTTTTTGGTCTGTTAAGTAGGTCACTTATCTTCTTAACTGGCTATTTCTGAGTGTCATACAGGCATTTTGTCTCCCCATGTGTTAAATTGTTTTATAGTGTATAATCTATAGTTAATGAGTTAAATCTGCAGATGCCATATGAACACCTGTAAGCTTTGATTTTATACTGCAGTTTGCACTGTCTTAAGTTCCATATGACAGTAGGAGTTCCTTATATTGTGTCCTAGTTTCACAGCTTTTGAAAGATGCTGAATAATTGAAAGTTTTCTTATTTATGAATCTGCCGCACAAAGCTCAGCAGGTGATGTGCTGAGAGGGCTTATCAGCTGTTTAACAGGTCACAGGCGTCCAGCTGGCTAAGCCCCTTAGCTTGTGACCAGAAGCACCCCTGACGTGATGTGACTTCTGATACTGACACAGATAAAGCTTACTACACCTACACCTGGCTGTCTGAGCTCACTACCACTCTCCTGCCAGGGTACGTCTGTACGTGCGTGTGTGTGTGTGTGTGTGTGTGTGTGTGTGTGTATGGACATAATGACAAGCAGGCGAGTTTGCTATAGTATTATCCATCTGTACTGTATCTGCATGGCTGCCTGCTTAGTATTCCCAGGTGTTGTGCGCTAAGCTGCATGTAGCTACAGAAGAAAAAACAGGGGCGAGTTGGAAAAGAGCTGTGAATAATACATGTGCTGTTGAATTACATCTTGACACAGTTAAGAAAATTTACTATAAACTTCCGAAACAAACTACAAAGGTCTCTGTGTGTACACATGTGCCGGCATGTGTAGTATATGCGTGTGTATGCAAGTGCAGGTGCGTCTGTGAAATGGTAGCTGGTTGCAGGTAATGGTGTGTGACAGCGGAGCACCTGACAACATGGCAGGGACTGGGAGGGCTACCAGCAGCAGAACAGAGTAAACAGTGAGGGACCTGCTCCCCGTCCTGCTGCAGAGCCTGCAAGCATACAGCCATTTAATTTACTTACTGCACTAATGCAATTATTGCCACAGTAATTTACAATGTCTAAGAGGGCGCTGTCTCTCTGTGTGTCTGTGTGTGTGTTTAATTAGTCATGCTGGACCTCTTGAGAGAGATGTTGGTTGTCTATGGATCTGTGTGAGTTAGAGATGGTATAGCAGTGTGTTTCTGTGTGTTTGCATGTGTAAGTGCTTGTGCAGTACACACAGTAAATGTGTGCGTGTTCCGCAGTCTCTAGAAATGTACATCTATGCCAGTGTGTGTGTGTGTGTGTGTGTGTGTGTGTGTGTGTAAACAACACCATCTGCCTGTGACTGTGGAGCTAAAATCCCTGATAGCCTCTCGTCCCCGTTTCAGAAACAGCTGATCAGTCATCCAACTAGCTGGCTGGCAGCTACATCAAAGACAACGTTGTCTCTGGAGAGCCATGTGTTACACACTCAGACACATCACCTACAATAACACATTCACTTGTACAATATCATCACAGTGGTTAGAGCAGCATGGCAGTAGCTACAACAAAACTGCACTCAGGTGTAGCTTTGAGTGGCCAAATGGTGTTTAAAGATTAAAGGGAGCAGAAAGTTCAAGGTCATGTTTAGGATCAAAATATGCCGACAGAGTCTTGACTTCAAACTTTAAAGATACTACTTATAATGTGTTCATTGTCATTTATAGTTAACTGACACAAACATATACAGTATATTACTATAGGGATGGCACGGTGGTGCAGTTGTTAGCGTAGCAAGAGGGTTCCTGGTTCAAACCTGGGGTGGAGGAGCCCCTCTGTGCCTGAGTTTGCACGCTTTTCCTGTGTCAGCATGGGCCTTCTCCGGGCACTCCAGCTTCCCCCCAATCCCTGATAGCCTCTCGTCCCTGTTTCAGAAACAGCTGATCAGTCAGGTTAATTGATGAATTGGTGACTCTAAATTCACGTAAACCCCCAACAGGATAAGTGGCTACGGAAAATGAAAGAGTATGTTTACCAGCCATGACAACATTGCAATGGCTGTTTCTGTTTCCACTGTGTCAGTCTGTGCGTGTATGTGTCATCGTGGCAAAATGTGGTCCTGGTGGCAATTAAGTAGTTTGGAGTACTTGCCAGGTGTTTATGTGTCTGTGGACAGATGTATCATTAAGTGATAGAATGTGTAGTTGAGATAATAGAGAAGGCTGAGTTCAGGGATGGGTGTGGTGTGAGCAAGGGTGCTGGCAGTAGGGTTGTACGAGGCATAGTAGGGAAGGGGCCATTGCCAGTTCCTGCGACCAGTTGGACTCTCATAACTATCCCCGCGTGGAGGTGACAGTCCAGCAGCAGCAGCTATAACCTGTACAGTCTGTAATGTGGTGAAGTTGAGCATGGTGTATTTGACAGAGTTGGCAGTTCAGTGTGCCTAGATACCACCAAAATATTCAAATGTAATGGCTGTACTACACATTACTCCATTCACATTAATGGGTATTGAATAAAGTACTCTGTTGGTATTGGTATCACTTCAAGGTTACTAGTATTGGCACTGGTATCATACATTTTTTAACTGATACCCAGCCCTACAAGATGGTCTCAAGTTTGATTTTTATTTCCTTCATTTGGAAATCCGACTGCCAAAACTAAAAGTACCAGTCACTATGTGAACTGCTGCATTTGGGCCGCTCAGTAAAATGATAAATTGCCTGTCCAATTTTCATTAAAATTTGACTGGTGGTGTTGCAGTTACAGCATTTCAAAGTTAAAAACTTCTTTTTTTTTTTTTTTCTTTTTTATAAATACCCAGTGAGCCAGTCGAGTTTTCTTTAAAGCTTTGCCAAAATGACTCAGCTCTTCAAGATTTTTGGAACAGTGCTGTGTGTGATTTCACATTAGAGTTAAATATTTTGACTTTTAATTGCAGAGTCCCTGTTAAGGGTTGCTTTGGCAAGATTACATAAAATATATTTTCATATTATAATCCACAGAACAGGTTATGTATATATGTGTTTGTAGGTAATATTGCTCACTGCAATATATAGTAGTACTGTAGTTCCACTTAAAACGGTCCATAGGGAGCCTGGTTATCCAGAGGAAACGAGACATTGTTTTTGAGGTGAAGCATGGCTGTAGAATATCTGAAATGTCACTTTTCAATGTAAAAAGCACAAGTACACTTCCATTGTACAAGGTGAGGTACGGTCTCAGACTGGATATCTCAAAACCTGAGCAAATGAAACACAAACTAAATTGTGTGTGTGTTTTTTATTTTAAGGTAGGTGAACCAGTTCTCATATGAAAGTTTTCAAATGAATGAATCAGAAGAAATCAATGAAGAATAATAGAATTCGGTTTTTATTTTATAGCATGTGTAGTGTCAGTCAAACACATAGTGAGGAACATTAAAGGGGCACTTTGCTGATTTTCAACCAGGTTTATATCATAAAATGTGGGTACAATGTGTAAATGAATTTTGTGAACTTCCCTCCATCTTACCTGCGTACAGATCATCCTGTTCATTTATGCTCAAAACCTTTGGATGACACGTTTTATGTCCTCCAGAGGATTTTAGCTGGCTTCAGTGCTGTTGCTCAAACTGTATATAGTACCTCCACCTTTTTGTATGCCTGCCACCACTGACACAAAGAAAACAGAAGTGGACAGAAAGAGAGCTGCCCGTCTCTGAAACTCAGACCAAACTCAGATTTAACAGTAAAACTAGGCAGTGCTGATCAAATATGAACCAAAATTCTGCTATTATATTGTCTTTTTTTTGCCCTTAATGTTTTCAGAAACATATTTTAGCTCACTGTTTAAGTGTAATTAGAGGTTGTTTATAACCAGCTGGCCACTGTATTGTTTCCTGTGGAAAAACAGCCAAGTTCACATTACGTCACCCAGCAGCAGCAGTGTTGTTCTGGTTGTTGTAGGTTTTCTAAGTCTTTAGCAAAAGTGACTGCCACAGCCCTTTCTTTTTTTTTTGGTGATGTAGCACCAGTGTCAAATGGATTTGCTTTCTCTCTACTGCATAGCCAGCCAAGTGTCATGAAGTACTTCTTTAAGTTTCCTTTATTATCATTATTGTTATTATTATTTAAATTTCCATTCAGCAATGTAATTTGTAATGATATCTGCGTGTCTGTCAACATGTAGGCTATAATATCCTGGAGAGAAGCTAACTGAATATACAGTATTTTAGATTTTTTTTTCCACCACAGTTAACACCTTGCCTCTGTCTTGCCTCACATAAACTCTTGGTCATCCCTGCTCAGCCACTAGTATGGCTTTTAGACATCCAGATTGGGAAAGCTGGGCCAGTGTGTCACTGGTAGCTCTCAGCCTTAACCAAGCATGGCTCAAGCCTGGCCCTGCTCCAGTCAGAGACATATTATTAGACCGTACCTTACCCCAGCACCTAGCCTGCTCCAGCACGAGGGACTTACCTCACACAGGCCACGCTAATTAAATCTCCCAGACGCCCGGGCTCTTAATAAAGCCTGACATGACAGCTTGGCCTGTGCATGTCAGAGTGACCCCATAACCCGGAAGCTGCCTCGTGTGATTGTATTCAGGCGTGTGTGTGTGTGTGTGTGTGTGTGTGTGTGTGTGTGTGTGAGTGTGAGTGTGTGTGTGTGTGTGTGTGACACTCAGGCTGGGGGTCTTGCCATTGGGGGAAGGGGCAGACACCTGTCTCCAGCCCAAAGAGAGGTCAATTTCCAGGGGTATGGGAACGACCGTGACTCAGCAGCTCTGCTGCAGAGGGCAGCTACATTAGCAATACAAATCATACCGTGGGGAAAGGAGCATCTGATTATCATTTTTTCTCGTCGGTGCCATGGCTTTACTTTGTATGGGAAAGTGAGTGTGGACATTGATTCTTAATAAATAATTGTGGCGTTTCAAACTTGAGCAGTTTCCCTGAAGATCGATTTTGTTCCATTTTCATCTACAGTTTTTGAATGCATCAGGGCACAGTTGAAGAACAGCAATTTTATCTTCTCATGTGGAAATGCTGTGGTATACACTTAACAAATAGTTTTGAACTGCTCAGCCATTGAGATGGAGCCTGCCTGCAGTCGTTTGTGCTATCTAATGTCCACTTTAGATTCCCTTGTTTTCCACAAGGTTGAACTCACTGGAAAGCTTTTGGATGGATGGATGGATATATAGATGAGTGGGTGGGAGAACGGACAGACGGACAGATGGGTGGTTGGATGCATGGATGGATGAATGAACAGAAAACACTGAGTTATACGGTGACAGACTTTGAGGCAGAAATATAAACAAGCACAGCGTGGTGACATCTGTTAAAAAGAGAAACCCTCTAAACAGCTTTTGTGGATTAACAGTAAATGATTAAACCCTGTTAGCATATGGATAAACAAGTTAAGCTTATGCATCAGCATGTGTCTATGTGTGTCTGTGTCAGTGCTCTCCCTGGTGCTTATACCTGGCACTGTCTCTCCCAAGGCTCTCGGTCAGGTAACAGATCAAAAAACAGGGGAGATATCTGTTTTGTCTCATTTAATAACATGAATGCTGCATTTAATGTCCTCATCCAAATGTCACCAGCCGCAGTTTTCCTGAATTTCATATTACACCTACTTGATTGCCTCAGTGATTGATGTGGGTGGTACCTTTTAATCATGTGTACAATTGAGAGTATACAGATCCATTTCAGAGCAAATGGTAATAATAGTGATTAGGTATTATCTCGGCATTATCTCAGCAGCAGCGCAGAGCAATCTCAGTCTACTGACCTGGATTAGAGGGAATATGATTGCACATTCACTGCAGAACAGAAAAACAACTTTATTTGTCAAGGACAATAAGCAGCGAATCCAGAATGCATTCTTGATTAGCAAATTAGCTTCATTACAGAATCATCTTTGTGCTCTGTTTGATCTATTCTGCCTGTGTATTTATAAGTCTGCAGAAATTTTAGAACAAGCGATAATTAGTTGAATCATATTAGAGCATGCAATAATGGCACTGTGGAAAAAACAGGTAAACTGGGTCATGTGCAAGAAGAGCTACTTTGACCTATATTCAGAAGCATTGAGCATCTAATAGAGCAACTCTTCCCAAACAGTAGAATTTTGAAATATTTATTATGCCACCGGTATGTGCCTATTCCTTCATTTTCTTCACAGTGCAGTGTGGTGTTGTTTTGTCAATTTAGTTTTGAAATTCACTGCGCTCCAGACAGCCAAGATGGATTGCTCTGAATGGGCGTCTGTGCCTGCAGTGCCCATTCTAATTCAGCCTGGCTGCCACACCCACAGCTGCTGCCTGGGGCCAGTGCGAGAGCAGCAGGACAGAGTGGAGCAGTGGTGAACTATGGCTGCATGGGGCCAGACTGAGAATATAGGTCATCCAGCCCCGCAGATGAAAGATGCATAGCACTGGCTGCTGGGGTGGAAGCGGGGTGGAGATGGAGTAAATATAGAGATGCTTCCAACTCCTCAGCATGGGCAGTTTAGATGACCACAGGGAGGGATAGAAAAGGGCATGTGCAGGGTATATGCAGAAGGGGAGGATGAGAGTAGGAGTGGCATGCAAGCCGAGGAAATTCAGGAAATTTAGTGTAGGGAGAGGCATGGGTGGGGTATGTGCTGTGGGTGAATGAGACTCACAGGAACAGGAGTGTGTCAGTGTTTGTGGGAACCAGTATCAAATGCTCTTTCTTACTGATGAAGGGGAAATACAAAAAGCAGGCTCCCCTCCTCGGAGCAGCTGCGGCTGGCACACAATATCATCCTCTGTTCGCCTGTGGCTGGTGGTGATCGGGTTGCGAGTGTAAAGATCACACTCACAGTGCACATATCCTTTTGTTTTCTTCAAGAGTTGAGATTGATGTGGTCACTTTTATTGCTCTGAGCGGTGCTACATCGCTCGGTGTATCGTAATCTCAGTGACACAATTCAAATGCGATCTAAATCAACAGTTTGATTCGTCTAATATATTCTTCTTTGAAGGGACAGTTAACCCAAATTACAAACTTTTTTTCCTCATTTTCTTTTGGTGGTGTCAGTCATGTGGGTAGTTTTTGTTTTGTTTTCCAGGTTTGAGAGATCTGTCTCTAAGATTTTTTGCTGCCACCTCAATACAATGCAGGAGAATGAAGCTTTGTTGGGGTGCTCGCGGCACTGAAAAACTGTCCTGCTTACTGTGAAAAATCCACCCAACACACTTTCAACAGTTTTCTTTAGAAGTACTTTCCACTGAAGAAATAGTCCCTTTGAAAACTTTTGACTGTGTTCTGTGGATTTTCCAGAGTAGCAGGGACACTATTCCTGGGAAGAGATGTGCAGTAGATTTTTAAAATACAAATTTTAAACTTCATTGAGCAACACAGATGATATAAACCCTCATTGTACTGGATTGGCAACAGAATTGTCAGAGATGGATATAAGGTTAAAGGTACTGCATGTAACACGTTATTGTTCTGTTTTTGCCAATGGCTGAATAGATTGCAATGTAACCTAAAAAATGAGATCTTACCCGACCTGCTCAGTTGCCTATAACAGCCTGTGGACTGACTTCTATGTAAAAGCCTCAGGGCAAATTTTCTGGGTAAATCCAAAGGATGTGATAAACCTTAACCAGGAAATCCTTTTCTAGCAGAACACCCTCAAGGCAAAATTCTCCCAGCAACAGGCTGCATCTCTTTTCAGCTCTGCTACAACGTGCAACAGTAGGCTAGCTAACGTTAGCTCACAAATGGAGTCAGCTAATGTCCAACAAACGCCCGGCACCCACCACAACACAAAGGCCATCTATGCTGTGAGCCAATGGTTCAAATGAAATAGTGCGCTCCAGGGATGACCTGTTTCTGTAGGCCGATGTGGAGGTTACTTTCACCTTCATTCCCTCGTCAAAAAGCCAATGGGATTTTTTGCACTGGAATTTGTGTCATTGCAGAAAATAAGTTCTGTGGCAAGCAAATGTTTATAATACATGTCCTGTTCAGAAAGATAATTCTCAGAGGTGAACACCACTTTCATGTGTAAAAAAGCCTAAATGCAATCGGCAGAAGTAAAAAGCTAACATTAAGCTATAAACCAACTTCACCACAGTAGCATGACTTCAAAGTCGCCACCACAACGAGGGTGTAAAGCCGTCTTTGGCGCAGTAATGTTCTGTAGTCTCATTTAGCCACTTGTTATTAACTAGCTTTTGCACACATGAAAGCTTCAGAAAATCGCAAGTGGGGTGTTTACTGATGTATTTTACGTTGGAGATCAAAACGTGAAAGTCTCGTAAGCTTGTGTTGACCAACGACCTTATTTTGTGCATCTAACCAAAAACCCGTTTAAAAAACATATTGACTTTGGGAACGTATTGTAATGTTCTTCAAAATATGATTGTAATTTACTTTGCAGTGTTCTATCAACATGATGCCGGTCAGTCACAGTCAGTCTTTTGTTTGGCACCATTGTAATCGATTCAGGTGCTCGTGCGCAGCTCCAGAGGATGCTGACTGCAGTTCACTTGACAGCCTCAGAAATGGGTGTCATCAATAGCAAGGATTTTCTTAAAGTTACATACAGACCCTTTGATAAAATCAAAACTACCTGCATGTCAGACACCACTGGAAGTAAATTACAAAATGTGTTTTTCTATAATTTAGGTGAACCAGCCTCTCATTTTTTCAAAGAGAATTATCACAGAGCAGATAACAGACATGCTATGTTATCAGAGAATAGAATTTCAAAGAAGCACTGTTTGATGTGTGAGAGTATTTGTATCTGCGGCCCATTCCAAGGTTTGTCAAGCCGGCAGAGTATTCTCTTGCCTGGTCTCTCGTCTGTCACCCCCCCCCCACCTGCAGCCTGCTCCAGTCGAGGTCAAACTTAGGCATGCACTCATGATAAGTGGCCTTTTGTTAAGACAAATGTTTCAAGAGGTGCTTGTCAAAATGTCTGGTTCTAGAGGCAATGGCTAATATATGTGCATAACAAAAGAGAAGGCACTACAATCACTCAACAACTGTACGTGCAGAGTTTCCTTATTAAAACATAATTATGCACATTATTCAATCACATTAGTACCCCTCCATTGCCTGCTGTCCATTAGTCCCATCAGATAAAGTTTTAAATGACCTGTAAATGCAGGACTTGAATTAAGCGTCGTGATTATTCTCCGCCTGATAGTCAATCATTCTGTTATTAAGCAACACGTGGTCCTCATCACGCCGTCCCTCCTCCCGCATCCAAAGCCAGTTTGTTACAAGTGCAAAACAAAGAGATTTCTTTCACTCATTAGCTCAGAGTTCCACCCCTGCAACCCCAGTGAGCTAATAATGATCATTTACCTTAACGGCAAAGAAAAATGACTGAGCAAAAGCTGCATGTGCTTTGACCTTAGCATTTAAAAGGGGCTGCAAATTCACCTGACAATCACACAAATTGAATACCTGAGTGATTTTCCATTTATAAAGATTGAAAGAGTCTGAGGAAAGGGTATACATCGGCTGCTAGTGCTGCTCCATTCTGGCCAAATGACACCTAATTATGTAGCTCGAGCTACCTGAAGAGAGCATGGGAGTGAGAGGGGCTGAACAGTGGAGGAAGAAAGGAAAAAAAAACAATAGGGTACAGGGAGGGGTGACAGTGAAGGGTGGGATGACTTTGTGACAGAAAAAGAAAGAGCGAGGCAGTGTGGACAGAGCGGCGACTTGGTATGGACGTGGGTGTGCTGTGGAGGTGAGAGGGGCACGGAGGTACGAGTCCATAGTGAGGGGCTGAGAAAGGGTCTGTCTAGGGACGACTAAATGTGAAGGGTCATTGCTGAGAGTGGAGCAGCGCCTGCTGACACAGACAGACTGTCTGTCTCTCCTGCACTAAGGAGTTTTGGGACACACAGAGACTCAGCTGCTGGTCTAGACGACAATCAGAGATAGAAGAGGCAGTCAAGGAGAAGTCATTCCAACCCCCCACAACCAGATTCTTCCTCCCAATGCTCGTGCAGACAAAAGGCAACCTTTTAGAACCCCTACATACCAAGCTGACCTCAAAGAACTGGTGCCACAAAAGCCAGCTAATCAGAAGCTTTGCATTGGCTCATGTCACTTCATGTCCAGCCCTGTCGCCTATCAGTGATGTATGCATACAGCTCATTTACATAAGCAAAGAAAGTCATGTAGGGAAGATCATAATTGCCTTTTCTGATCAACAGAAAAAAATCTTGGTATTAAAAATATCTGCAGTATCTCTTTGCTGTCACTGTTACCTTACAACATAATATATTTCAGGCAGTTAAAGCAGGATTTACATCTTTATAGTTACACGTAGGCAATTTAAAACACTTGGTTAATGTTAGAAAAAGGTTGAAGTTCTCGTTAAATACTGAAAAATGTAACACTGACTTAAATCATGACACGGGGCATGCTGCCTTTGCTCACCTTAAAGGGGTAGTTCACCCCAAAATCAAACATACTTATTTTCCCTCCTACCTGTAGTGCTCTTTATCACTAGATGTCTGCCTTCTCTCGAGTATAATGGAACATGATGGCACTTGGCTGGCAGTGCTCACAGCACCAAAAAAATACATCAGAAGAACTCAACAGCAGTGTCTCTTTCCAGAAATCAGTTACCCAAGATAATCCACAGACCTTGTTGTGAGCAGTTTTACGTAGGAACTATTTTCTTCACACAGAACTACCCACCAGCTGTATCACCGCACAGAAAAGGTAGCGTGCATCTACTCTGGAAAAGAGGCTTGTGCTTGTGACAGTGTGATGTTTAAAAAATAATGCCATCCTCCGCAGCTAAGCTGTGGTGCTAGGTAAGCTAGCAGTAGATACACGCCTCCCTCGAACAATCAGCAACTCACATCAAAACACCCAATATCGTTAAACAGCACTACAGGTAAGAGGAAAAATATGTATTTTTGATTTTAGGGTGAACTGTCCCTTTAACAAGTACTGTAGTAGTCTAAACCTTATCCCAACACATGAGATGCAGGACATGAATCCCAGTTTCTGGTGTCAAGCCTTGTAAGAAAAAAAACATTGCTAGTGAATATAACATTTCCCCCAAACATATTGGCAAAGCAAATGAGTGTAGCAGTCCAAAAAGATTTCAATGGAGAGGTTGCACTGCCTCACATCCCCTTTTATTTTCTGGAATCAGTTTCTCCTGAACACGCTACAGACTACATCAAACAAAACATAGTCTGGTGATTGACAGATGTGCATATATTAATGTACTCACAAAGACAAAGAAAGAAAGGAATCACACTCATTCTCAATTAAAAATGCCTACTCATATCGTTCTTTTATTATATTACCACCTAAGAGATCAATTCTAGGATGTAATCAGAAACTGTCCTCAAATGCATCAATCATTTCAGCTAGTAAATACAACACAAGCAAAGCAGAGGCAAGCAAAGTCAGCACAGGAAGGAGTGTCATGCTGGATGGATGGGTCACCAAAATGCCAGACTTTACCACAGGAGACTGTTTCTCATTTCCTGTTTCAAAACACATGTCAACGTTGATTTCTTTTAAGCATGACCATGGTCATACCCATACTTTAACAAAGTGCTTATGTGGGCCCAAATCTTTCCTAAGATGTAACAAAGTCATTTTTGTGCCTTAACCGAACCAAACCTCAGCCACATCATTAAAGGGATTTATTTTCAAACTGTGATTTTTAATGGTTTTGGAAGGCACAGACAAATGATGCTGTCCCGCTCATATTGGGACGTCACATCAGAAAACACTTTTAGGTGTCATTCCAGAGGGCGCGGACAAATGACACATTTTGTCTTTTAATTTGGAGGACTTGTTGTGTCATCCATATTGAATACCAGCATGAACTCACAAAAAGACACTGTAACAAAAGGTGTCACCTGTTCTTGCACATATCATCAGTCAATGTCAGTTGAATGCTGATTAATTTGTAATGGTGACAGCTTCATTAGCACAGACGAAGGGACAAAAATGGCAAATGCAGTAGCCATTGCCTCATCTGCTCTACTTGCTGCCACCTCCATGACAGCTAACATAAAGGTCTGGGACAAAGGCCAAACTGCAGTGGGCACTAATAACTGGTGTAAATCCTAGTGTAAAATTTTGCTATGGTAAAGAAAACAATGACAAATACCAATGCGAGCATCCAAATATAAATTGTAGTTTGCATGTTTTGGGATTGAATTTCATACCCCATATTTATACAGCTCCAGTGGGAATAGGAAACAAACAAACAAACAGCAATATCACACCTCTCATATAAATGAAGAAAGAGCAAAGAATAAGATTGCGACTTCCCTGCCTGCCAGCTGTTTGCCATAGTGACCTGCACCTGCTACACTGCAGGAAGGTCACTGTCAATCGAATCAGAGTAATTTGGGTGCTTCTCTCTGCACCCATCTGAGAACAGCTAAATGCATTATGGGCAGAAACCTGCTGGGTGCGTGGGTGTGTCCGCCTGCCTGTCTGTCTAGATGTCTTTCTCATTGTGTCAGTCAGTGTGTCTCTCTGTTCGTTGTCTTTGTGTGAGCCGGCATGATGCAGAGGCCCACAGCAGATGAGCCATTGCCATGATTGGCTGGTCCCTGCCGTGTGCTGATAGGTCGCTGTCTCTTTCTGTTCAAACAGGGGTCTAATCAGACACTTTAGCAGGCTGTCTTGTTCAAACACACCATGCTCTGCACTGGGGATCTGGCAAACACAGACTTGTATTTATGTGTGTGAGTGCGCGTGTGTACGTGCATGCTGAGGGTCAGTATAATTAGTGTTGGTGAGGAGATGGAAGTGGGATGTAGAAATCTGTCTTGCTCAATTTTCCTGCAGCCTGGTCCTCATTCTGTCACACCACCCCATCTGTAATACATTCAGTCCCTCATCTCCCACTGATGATGAAGTGTATAAATGTGTGTGTGTGTGTGTGTGTGTGTGTGTGTGTGTGTGTTTGTGGTGTTGTGGTGTGTGTGTGTTTGTGGTGTGTGTGTTTGTGGTGTGTGTGTGTGTTTTGCTTATAATCATCAATAACTCTAAAGAATGTAACGACAATATATCCTGTGGTGAGCAGGTGTCATCCAACTACAGCAAGTGTGGCTGACACACACACACACACACACACACACACAGACGTACACACACAAGCAGGCCACCTGCATTGGGTTGTCGTCAGTTGTTGATTGGAGGGACTGAGGTTATTGATAAGGAAGCAAAAACACCTATTTGGGCAAACATGTCCCCATTGTATCACTGCTATAATGGCCAATTAAATCCTTTCTCCTCTTTGCCTCCTACCTTGCTTTTCTTTCCTCTTTTCATCAGTTTTTATCAGTCTGCTCTTTGTAAACACACATTTTAACCTTCATCCAACAAAAAGGGAGCGTCACTGTTTCTGCATTTGCTTCAATTTGAAAGTTTTACTTTGGCAAACCTCTGGCAGGGTTTTTGTGAAGAAACTACAGGTGCTACAAGTGTTTTCTTTGCAGGGCTCAACAGTTAAATTTTGCTGGTTGCTATTGGCAACCATTTCGAGAAATTGGCTATTATTTGTTGCATAAGTGATATTTAAGTATTGCTCTTACTGTCAGAACTGTGACCAGACAACAGTGCTGCATGTGCATCGGTTTGTTGACTCCTATGCACACAGGCATCTGTTTTAGACACAATGTTGGAGCAAATGAAGTAGCACAATAGCTTTTAAATTCTGTAAAGTATCAGATGAAACACAAACTTCCAATACTTTTGTTCTGTTGCTGTGATAAAGCTTTTAAACACTCTTTTATGTCATTTTTTTTATAGACCCTTTTACTGTTAGTAAAACAGTATGATGTTTTTTGGCAGGGCAGGGCTTAGCTGGAGGGAAAATAATTCTCCACAGACATTTGCTAGCGCTAGCTAGCTTGTTCTGTTGGCTTGTGTTAGACAAAAGAGGAAGATTATGTGAGTGGTGCATTCAGAGGAACTCCTTCTGAGTGTCGGAGCGCACTTTGGAGCGCTGTCTGAATGTAACCTTCGGTTATCCAGAGCACCACTCTCTGAGTGGCAGAATGCACTCTCTGCACTCTGTCTGGGGAGACGGAGCAGCAGAGTAATTGTGTGATTAACTCAAGTGTTCATGAATTTATTTAGAAATATAATGCTCAGGTCCTTCGACCAGCAGGGCTCTCATTTTAGTGTAGAGCATCAGACTAAATTTCTGAACACACCTTGTCAGGTCACTCACTCTCCGGGACTCAGAGTGTTACTTGAAAAAGGAGGACGACACTTGAACGGTTTTCTCTGGTTTGTTTTGCTATCCAAGCTAATGTTCGCAAATGCACGAAAAAGTTATTGTTAAGGACAAATCCAATTTTCCTCTGAATACCTCCCCAGTTTCTGATGAGGTGGACGTGATAACACTTAATACAGATAATATTACTCACCCTTACAGCTGTAAAACCTTTCTCCCTAACCTGATATGAAGTGTGTGCTGCACATGTGAATATTTCTGATGATCGCCTCCGTCCAGTCCTTTTGTCTTGTTGCATTTAACTATAGTTGTCTTTGTCTTTGTTAATGGGCAGTGGCGGCTGGTATGTGTTTTTGAGCCATGACTCTTTCTATTCTGGCTGCCAATAACACAACAAGAAGACATTTTAAGACTCCTACTGTATATAGCTTACAGCCCTGTGGTGGCAGTACATGTTTTGCCTCCAGCTAACAAACTGACATCATTGTGGCATTGGCCCTAAACGGGTCTATTAATAACATGATGTATAACTGCAAAGTATCTTTATCACTTAAGATAAAGAGTGACTAAAAATGGCAACCATATTTTCAGCTTCAGCAACCAAAAGCTGATACCAGGCTGGCAACGACTTTTAAAGGTCCAGTGTGTAGGATTTAGGAGCACCTATTGACAGAAATTGTACATAATATTCATGACTATGATGTCATTAGATTATAATCACATAAAAAAAGGATTGTTGTGTTTTAGTTACATTAGAATTTGCTGTTTATAGCGGAGTCTCACATGTATTTTCTACAGTAGCCCAGAAGGGATAAACCGAACACTGGCTCCAGATAGGACCATTTAGGTTTAGCCATTTTGCCTCTGCAGTTCTCCTTCAGTTCCAGTTCTGAAACCTTACAACTAGATGCCACTAAATCCTTTACACTGAACCTTTAAAAGTTAGTGACAAGACCTGCTTTGTCATTGAGGATAGAATATTAGTTGAACATATTGCACAGGAGAGATGGAAAATGCAGCCACAAGCAAACCACTTTGATGAAGAGACGTAAATACTTATTGCACTCTAAACGAGCCTAAACCTCTAACTTATGTGCAGATCTCTTGCTATTTAAAATACTTGCACCATTAAATCATCACATGTTCAGATCATGGCTGCTCACAGTGGCATGGTGCATGTCTCAACATGATGGAATTTTAACACTAACCCCATTACAGCTACAGTAATTGGCAGTCTAAGCCAGACAAAGTGTCTGTCTTTGTCTGTCTGACTCTAAGATAAAAGAAAGTCCCTGAGTGATGAGTGTGTTAGGGCAGGCTATTCAGAGCTCCAAGAGCAGCCGTGACATATGGTGCATTAACACCAAGAACTTCTACTTTGTTCAGTTAGATTAAAGGCTTGATTTGAATTCTATAAGCATCTATATGGTTTGAATTCCTTCTTAGAAATCAAGTAAAATCTCGGCCAGACAGAAACCTGCAAAAATATGTCATGCAGTAAACGTGTGTGGCCTTTGGCCATGATGGACATAGTTAGTCTTGACTCACTACACTTCTCTTTAATTTACCTTGTGAAACTAATTGTCTTGGCACCTGAAGCATTCACTAATTAGAGACATATTCAGTTAAGAGAATGTTAATGCTAAAGTGGAGAGTTAAGCCTTCACTTCTCTGTGTGTGTGCAAGTGTTTTCACTTGTATGTGTAATTATAGGGACATAACGTGACTGGCTTGCTATTTGAGGACGAAAAGCAGATCTCTAAAAGGTAAACAATATGATGAAAGGGTCAGGACTTGTTTTTTAAAGAAAGGTTTAAGGTTAAGTTAAGGTTACAGTTAGGGTCGGTCTCGAGGGAATGAGTGTAGGCGAAAGTGTGACTGCTTTGCATGAAACAAAAACAACAGTGTTGGATGTATTTGAATTTGAACCATTGTTCTGTTTGGAGGGCTCCAAGATAGTGACTGCCCCCTTGGGTATGTATCGCTTGTTGGGGCAGATGTGTGTGAGTGTGTGTTGGTGGGTGGATGCGGGTAGAGAAGACGGCTCAGGTGTGTAAAATGGGCCTCTAGCACGCAAAGTCTGGGAGTGTGGGTCCTTGAGGGTCTGTGTCTGTTCTCTGAGCCCTCTCACACACACATGCATACAGTACACACACACAAAGATCATGCCTCTGTGCGTAAATCCCTCTGTGCTTGGTGGTTCAATTCCACAGAGGTTAATTAGAGATAATCAGAGGGAACCACTGTTCTGCCACGGAGCAAACTCCACTAATTTGTTACCACTGAACTCTTCCCTTTGTCTTCTTCACAGCCCCTTTTTGCTTGTCTTGTCTTTCTACCTGTGTGTTTGTGTGTGTATGTGGGAGTGTGGCTGCCGGTAACAGATTATGAATATATTGTGGTGACGGTAGTCGCCTTAGAGGTGTTTTTAGTGAAGGGTGCAACTCGTAACTTTTTATTCTTGACTGTAAAACTTCCTTTCCTGTCTTTTTCTTACCATGCTTGGGGAACTACAAAGTGAAAGTCAATCACAAAACTTCATAAGCACATTATATCCTTGAAAGCACTTAACATCACAGATTAGACAAAAAACAGGTACAACACTGTTTGATCATTGAACGATTGAGAGAACAACAAAGCTCACAGGTTTGCAACCCTGAAGCATGATGGAGGGGGAATGTAAAACAAGAGTGTTTCTGGGGCGCTTCATGGCACGCAGGGAAAATAAGAACTTTACTATGATGATGTCTTGGAGGCTTGAGATTCACCCAAACTGCTTTGGGTTTTTACACCTCTTTGTGTAACCTGCACAGCTGTGGCTGCATCTTTTCTGCCATTCTCTTCTTGCAGTTTTAAAAGTCATCCTATGATGCAAAACTACCTTTCAGAGACTGAACCATGCACACTACTGCTGTGTTTCTTAAATGAGGGTAATGAGGGTGCCTTTTGAGGTACTTTGAAATACTGCAATACATTTTTTTAAAACGTTAATTTTAACAATGGACGTAGATACCATGATGTCACCTGTTGGGTTTTTGAGCTGTTGTTTTATAGCCTGGAGTTTGGAATTTCGGTAGTCCGCATTTTGGTTTTTTGGACTTAGAGGTGGCCGTATTTGGCTCCAAAGGCTGGAGCTGTGGAGAGGCCGGGGGTGGATCTCATGAGAGGCCAAGAACATTGAGGACTTCGTTTTACAAATATCTCCTTCGACACTAGAATGCAGAATTGTCCCATAATCTGGTGGTCAGACCGGGCCTTATCCAAAACCGTCGTTTCTGGACTACTTTAAACCATGCTCGCTGAGGTGTAGCAAAAACAGTGGGTGCAGCAGATGCTTCGATTTGTCTGTGAAGTGGTGCTGCAATACTTAGTTGTAGTGTAAAGTAGTTGTTAGACCAAACAGTGCTGACAAAAGGATAGCAAACTGGTTGCCCACCATTGTTGTGGTTGTTCTTAGCGTATGCTCATTACATTACAAAGCATCAATGGATATGCACAAATAGAGAAGATGATGTCATTGTTTTCCAGATGGGTATAAAGTTACCTGAGTTTTGAAAAATCTGCACCTTAGAAGGTATTTTAAAAACTCATCCGCACGTAAACTCATGTCTGCTCAGTGTCTGTTTCCAATAAAATATCTGTAAATTTGTAGACAGGGCCTAAGAAAAGGGTGTTGATGTTTCTTAGTGTCATTATCCTGTTGTTGGGGCATGGAACGTAAACACAGCTGTGAGTTTTATGAATGGTTACAGTCAAAGATTGTGGTCGTGCTTCCAGCTAAGAATCCGTGTAATGATGCACGGCTGTAGCGGGGTTTAGCAGTAAAATAACAAGGCAGTCAATGCAGGGTAAATAGAGGTTAAAAATATCCCCTGAGCAGACTCCTGCTCTGTCATAGCTTCCCCTTTGATTGATAGCAGGATGTGTCATTCCTATCATTGTTGTTTTCTTTTTTTTGTCTTTTTTTTCTGGATCCCCTCAGCTATTTCATGAGAATATGCTAATTTCACATTCCAATTAAGAGGAAGTCACTCAAAGGAGGTGAGACGAGGTTTAATGAGAAATAATTGGAAAATTTTCAGCTTTTTGCTGTTGCACGAAATTGAAGGGCAATATGGTTAGAAGTCTGTGTTTAACCAAATTAATTAAATTAATATCTGCTGCAGTAAACAGTAACGCATAGAGCTGAAGTCTTTGAGAAGACTGTTCCTTATAAGAATGACTTATTAGTTAAAGTTGAATTCTGTGTGAAGCAGCTCATATTCTAAAAAGCATGAAGTTTTGCCCCTAGAATTGCTTTATTGCAGCCTGTGCTGATCTTAGGGCGCATATAAGACGAGAACTTGAAGCCCATTATAGGATGCCTGGCAGACAAAGAGAATAACAGCATGTGTTGGCCAGATGCCACATACACAGTCAGCTGGACATTTTTTATGAGGTGTGTACTTGCATCTGTGTATGTAAGTGTTCATGTGTGTGTCTATGTTTTGTAGGTGCATGTGTGTTAATATGTGTGTGTGTGGGTGGTCATGCAATGCCACGGGTCATCAATAATGTATCAGCTCTACTCTCATGCATTTACCACTTGGATTCACTTGATTTACTCATCTGGCTCCTCCACCACAGGGGGATAAAGTTATCATTAAAACATCTCCTTCCTTCCCTTCTTGCTCAACAAATTCACCTTTACAGTGAAAAAAAAATGGTGATATGGAATAAATCCCTCAGTAAGTACCAAAAGAAAATGCAGATAGCGTAACACATACAGTTACCCACTGAGAAATATTTTGACTTTGAATCATCCATGAAGCAGCGAGTATCATAGTCTGGCATGCAGCACAGCTGTGCATAAAACAAATTAAAAGTGGAACCAATTTTAATTAAAATGGAAATTAAAAAGCCAATTAAGTGTAATTCTGTCACTAGATACAGTATGTAATATATGAGCTTGTTTGCATATGAAAGGCACCTGGAAAGGGCGAGAATTCAAATGAATTCGTTTTTTGAATATGGATATCTTTTAGCCTCTGAAAGTCAGCTTAAGAAACTTAGTCTGGACGACAGCCACAGAAAAATAATTGAGCCTGGCAGCTGGAAGTTGATCCAATCACTGAGCTAATGGGAGTGGTTTAGATTTAGATGATATGATATGCTGCTTCCTTAAAGTTCCCCCTTAGACATGTTTTTAAGTATGCAAAAATACTTGTTTAACATACTGTTTGACATGGTTGTCCCACATAAAAGGTAAAAAAAAAAGAAGTGGCTGGAAGTAGATCTACTCTCTCCCCCTCACTGAGAAATGATGGATCTGACCTCCCTCCCGCCCACCACTGCTGCTATTGGTAGCCTCTGCTTTGCACTTTCTTCAAAGAATTTTTGTTGCCGCCAAAAGGTGGCATTACAACCTCTGAGTCACGTGATGCCATGGGGCCCGAGAACACTTCTTCCCTTAAACTTACATTAGGATAGAGATGTCTGTGAATATACATTTTTCAGGAGCACAAGCTTCTTGTGTTTTTTTCAGACTTTATATCCATAACAACCCCCATTAAATGACATGATTTACTACAGGGATGTGATCAATTTGGTCTGATAACATTTTGAAAGTCTACAAGAGCCAGGCAATTAAATTATTTTACCCCCATTTAAGTTAATGGAAGGCTAAAGCAGAAGTAGCCAGCTTGGCCAAGTGCACTTACTCTGTGGGTCCAACGATGTGAAAGATCCAGGTCATTTTAGACCTGCTAAGTCAAACATTTTTGGCTTTAAGTGCCACTGAGCACTTTCATGGGAATGAACGTGACCCTGCCTTCAGTTCTGTGTCCAGTTTAGGGACATTTTTGTGGGAAGGGGGACTTTAAATTATGCAGCTTCATGGACAACTTTTTTTGACTAGATACTGGATATATACAGTAAAATGAAGCAGAAAACTTCTGGTCCCTTTTCCAAACAACAGCCGCTATGTTTTCTATGATTGAAATCCATCCATGTTGGAAGGTTTCTCAGCAAAGGAGAGCAGTTGTCAGTCATATATTTGAAATGACTCCCAGAAATGCTCACTGAGCTTTGCCAGACCACAAGCAAACTGTGTGGTTATGAGTTCATGCACTGTTAACGCCTGGAGCAAACTCAACAACAAAGTGAAGTTCAGGTCATATTCCATCTTTCAATAGATGACTTTTTTCCCCGGTATCACATCACTGCAGGTGCATCGTTGTAACTGGTCTGTATTTGAGGCCGCAGTCCATCATTCACTTTCACAACCATTTCTCCACTGCTTCAGTGACGTCTGACAGTCTGGTTAAAATCATGTTCCTGTGATTTTACATGCACGTTTTCTCTTAAGCACACATTAGCATAAATTACTGATACATCATGCCTTTCAATAACGCTAGCTAACATCAATCAGGCAGGTTGATGAGAGCACTCATGCAGTTTCTTGTTAGAATGTTTGTGTCACAAGGTGTTGTTGTTCCCACCCATATTCAGCTCAGCACAGCTGTTTCCAGATGTACGTGCCTCTGAGTGTAGATGAATGTGACTTTGATTAAATGTAAGCCTGAACCATATGCACTACCTCTTTTGTGGTGTAGGAAGTTTGCATCCCAAATTTAAGATTATTATGTCAATCATCTGTGACCTGACTGTGCCTTTTTACTCTTAATAAAATGGCGTGTTCACCCAAATGAGCTGGTTCCAACAAGAGCTAATTATTAGTAATTACGGTCATTATTATTTTGGTTAATGCTTAATATAATCCAACTTTCTGCAGCTTTAAAGGTCAGGCCGAAGTCACAGCTGACATAAGGGGATTTGTTCTTGTTCTTTGTTTAAAAAGAAAAGAAACAGATAACGAAAAGAATAGAAGAGAAAGTGGGAAATGAAAAGAACAGAGGAGGAAAATGGATGATTGAAAGAGTGAAGAAGAAAACAGATGATTGGGAGAACAGAGGAGAAAAGAAATAGATGGAGTCTGGAGAGAGGGATAGGTGGAGGAGGTGGTGGAAAGGCCTGTTTATGTGCAGCAGCATTAATCTCTGTCAGTCTGTTGGTCAATATTGTCTGTGGTCTCGACCATTGGATGTCGCTGTAAATGATTGATATGGCAATAACCTGTTTACCCAGGTGGCTTAAAGCAGTGGTATTCTCGCCAATATTGAATAAACAGCACAAATCCACTCTTCTCTGCAATAGTATACGATCCACATGCGTGTGTGTAGAAACCCACACGCAGGCACACACTGCTCAGGGGTACATCAGTGGTGGTGGCAGGGCTGCAGGGCGGTGCTGGAAAAAAGGTTTATCAGCTGGATAAGTTCAAAAATCTGTCCAGCTGTAGTGTCCTTGAACAAGGGGTTGGATCCCTACTTAATTCACCTTCTTTTTTTAGTTAACGCCGCAGTCACTCTGACACATCTTCATCATTTCAGGACAGGATATTAATACTGAGTCACTGTTTATTAAATATTAAAATATTGGGCTGAAAATATAACCCAAGCGGTACTGGACAGAAAGCAGGAACACATCTCTACAGATGCCAGTGCACCAGAGGGCTAACAAACTCACATTCATAACCTAAAAGTGTATAAAATTACAAACAAGTTGAAGTCTCTACTCCACCTTGGGTGTTTGTTTATTATGTGCTGTTATTCCACCTCGCAATTCTTCATAAAACACAATGGTTTGAGTTGAAGGTGAGAGAAAGAATAGTCTCAGTAACATTGTTAACACTGTGCTACATTACAGAGAAATACAAACCGTACTAATGAACCTGAGCGAGCCGCCTGTTAATGACGCTGTGGGCTAATGGGCATGTAGCTACTTCCATGTTTCACATGATACGTCATGTTTGTAGTGGACCAATGAAGATGAGTTTACATATCACCTTGGGTTGGTCCTTCACCTTCTCAAAATGATCCCACACTTTGGATTTCCTGCTCGACATGTTATTAACTAGCCTGTGGAATAACCGCAGGTACCAGCCCTGGAAATTAGAGGCCGTACACATGCTGCATCTTTAACTGCCCAGAAAACATGAGGTCGGGTGCTGGGCGCTACTCTTGTGCCTTTTTTGTGCCAGCTTTCAAGAGCGTCGCAGCAGCTTGCGTCTGAGGTTGCTGAGCAACCCTAACAAGCACTGTATAGCCGATTTACCTGAAATCCTGAGTGCAGGATGCTGGCATGCTACTGAAAATTACACACTTGGGCAGCATGATGCCAGTGTTGTTTGGTTCTGTATTAAAAAGCAAAGGCAGCTTATTTAAGGGACTACAGCCTGATGTATAACCTGTTTACCTGAAATCCTGAGTGCAGAGCTGATCTTCCTCCAGGTGCTGTTTATAAGTGTGTAGGTCTATCGTCTGTGGGACAGGTGTAAAGCTCTGGGTAGCCCTGCACTAACATGACCAACCATGTCTGACTGAATATTTACAGAAGATAGGAAAGATATCTGTCGGCTGTGATTGGTTTGACTCCTGTCTGACTGCTGAGCGTGGCATCTTCCTGTGTCTGTCCTTTCAGTTTAAACACCCACATGGTCCAGTCATGTAGGTTTTGATTTATTCTGACATGGTTTCACATTTTTTGTCTTTCTGCAACCAAGCGACCAATGAAATCTGGCATGACCTTTGTGGTCGACAAACATTTGGTTGACTATTAGGGGGGCAGCCCTAGCAGGAACATTTCAAAAGCAGCTCGAAGCAGTTAGCAGCTAACTCCAAGAAGAAAAGAAGAACAGCAGCAGAAAATGTCTGCAAAGTGAGGTCTGGAGCTCCTGAACCTCCAAGCAGAGGGTGACATCAGCTGCCATATAATAGTAACAGTAAATAATTCTTATTGCCATGTTATGCCATTGTTATTCTTCAGAAAGCACTTCCAGTGTGTATGTTATATGTCACACTAAAGCTAATGGTGTCATTCCTCTTCTGCTTCCAGGATGCTGGCATGCTATTGAAAATCACACACTGGGGCGGCATGATGCCTGTGTTGTTTGGTTCTGTATTAAAAAGCAAAGGCAGCTTATTTAAGGGGCTTTATAGCGACACTACAGCCTGATCTCTGTGTAAAAAGTGCTAGTGACACAAACATATTGAAACAGGAAAAAATCCCAGATTCTTGTGTCTGTGGGTGACAGTTCTAACTATCGAACCACGCAGCCGCTGCTGACATTTCTCCTCTTATAAATCAGTATCTCTGAGGTTACAGGGAATTACCCTGAAGGGCCAGCTGCTTTGATTGAGAGTTGCCCTCTGTGCACTAAATGACCTGCATCTGGATCAGAGCTGAAGGTGTACTGAGAGGCAGCAGGAGATAAGATGTAGTGCCACTCCTGAGGCCTCAGCCCCTGGCAGAGTCACTTCGACTTTTCCTCTGCTGCCTTCACTGTCTCCACCCACCTCAGGGCTGCTGGTGTCTCAGCTGGTCATCTTATCAGCCAGCACTGCTACCCCAGACACTCACAAACACACACACATACACGCACACACTGAGTCGAGTGCTCTAAATGTAAACACAGATTAGATTTATTATTGACCAGCTTCCAGTGTGTTATAGGAAACTTCCATCATCTCATCACATGATGCATTATGCTATTAAGTTGTCTGTATACTGAAATATTTTTACAGCAATGCTTACCAACATTTTTGTGACACACTACTTGGAAATGTGGAGTTGAGTTTTAGTGTCTTAAACTTCAGTGTTTAAAGCAGCTTACAAAAAGACTAACACAGTTCTTATTATCCACGACTACTAAGTTTCAATCAGGGCAATTTCACAATATGCCATTCCACACAGAGTTCCCCTTTTAGCTTTGGCATTTACACAGGTATGTTTTTTGATATTTGTCTTGCAGCGGTGTGCAAATTATGCCAGCCTTACAGCTAATGACTTTTTAAGTGATTTTATTGTTGCAGACAAATCCCTGATGTCAGAATTAAATCATGAGAGTTTTGGTAGAGTTGGTGCGCAGTCCTGTGATTTCCATTGTTAGGTGTAGGGTGGTCATAAAACTCAGTCTAAGCTGCTGCTTTGACATTTCGATAAGTTCTTAGTCTTGGCTCATTCAAATGCTGAAGTTCAATGACGTGAACACTGTCAACATCCAAACGCTGCACTCTCTCCAGCACCAAACAAGAAGCAGCAAACCGAGTAGACAGTGAACACGGAGGCGACTCTGGGGAGGATAGAACAACTTTAACATGAACAAGTCTTGGTTCTCTTGCACCGATGAGAAGGAGGAGAAACTAGTGGAATCGAGGAGTGAACAAGAGCCAGTATATTATTCAGTGTGTATCTGATCCACCAACCAGCACTTTTTTAAAGTGTGAAATCTTAATTTTTGAAACAGTTCACCTCTCATTCACACAGTCTCCTCTTGCTAAAATAACATGGCTAACCACTGGAAGCTGGTGACGAGTAGAGGTGACAGAATCCAAAATGTGAAGTTTGTACACAAATACTTTTCTCTTTATAGATTATATTGATGCCGAATTGATAAGAATATTGTCGACATATGATGCCTTTTATCTTGTATTTTTAGAATTATGTGTTTTTGTGGACATGTGAGGAATGTTGTTGTCATATTTCTTAAAGGAAGCTTGGCATAATGTTTTCCACCACAAGCAGGACAGGAAATAACCTTAAAAGGAATCTCGTTGTGGTCTTAATAGTGACCTTGCTGGTCTTTTTTATTGTATGACACAACCTAAAGAGAGAGCAGACAGGGTGCAATAAAAGTGACAGGAATTAGGAAGATCATTGTTAGAGATTGGCAGCATGGTGGGGCAGTGGTTAGCATTGTCGCCCCCATGTACTCCCCGTGTCAGTGTGGGTTTTCTCCGGGTACTCCGACTTCCTCCCACAGTCCAAAAACATGCATGTTAGGTTAATTGGTGACATTTAAACTTGACATAGGTGTTAGTGTAAGCATGAATGGTTGTCTGTCTCTATGTGTCAGCCCTGCGATAGTCTGGCAACCTGTCCAGGGTGTACCCTGCCTCTGTCAGGTGGGACAGGCTCCAGCCCCCCCCACAACTCCTAACAGGATAAGCAGTTACTGAAAATTAATGAATGAATTATTAGAGATCATTAGAAATGTTGTCCCCATAATTGTTTCCTTAACACCTTCTTTTTTATTTTCTTAACTATACTACAAATTATTGACACTCCATTATAATGGATATAAATACAAATATATTTGTGTTGATTTGTGTTTTCAGTGACTTAACTTCATTACTAATTTCTTCTGTTGAAATTAGTCTACTTTTTTATAACAGATTTAAACTATAGCCTCAGTTTACTTCGATGGATCCCATTCTGTGATGTTTTATGACAATTTTGTAAGTGATATATTTCATCTTTGCACATCTTGTAAAACCAACAGCGTCTAAGCCTTTTAAAACGCTTGTTTAAAGCACGTCCAAACATTTGTTGATAGTGGCTTAGAACTGTTTGTATGTGAAACTGAAAAAATTACACCAACCTTTAAGTGAATCTTTGCAAAAATGGGCTGATGCTGCAAATGTCTTGATGAGTTACAGTGAGTCCCAATAAAATGCCACATACTGTATATACAGTGTGCTTATAAATGCTTTATGACATATTTTATTTCACAAGCAAAGAGAGTTCAAATATGCTAATGTAATTTCATTCCTCCAAACTTTTCAATGTAAGAATGGCAGACTGGGAGGCTGTGCTGAACCACCTTCCATTATATATTTCACAATGTGTGGCTATTAAAGGAGATCTATTGCTGGCAAGCTACAGCATGCAAAGACATTAATTATACAAGCCCGAGTCCCCAATGCTCTACAGTATTGACTTTTTACCTGCTTTAGCCATTTTCTTTTCAAGCTAATTAAAAATTTTGTATGACTTTTCCTATTGCAAAAGAAAGGGAAGGCTTCCAGACTGCATGAAGCAGCTGTAAATGCAATGAAGATGTAATAAAACTTAAAGACGAAGAGGAGGAGGAGGAGGAGGCGTCCTTCCTCTCTAGACTGTTCTACTATCTGCTTGTCCTCTCATTCACTTCTGTTCTGAGTCTTGAGATAAATAGGTAATTTCCAATCAGAGACTGTTATAATGAGATACAGGGAGTTAAATAGAGAACTAAGCACCTTCTTACAAGTATGTCATGAGTCCTTGAGAAAGCAGAGCAACATCTGGGCGGCATCAAAGAGTGGTGGTGTCTACCTAAACAGAACTAAAAGCATCAAAACACCAAGCCAACAGCTGGCTGTCAGCCGTCAGACACCATTGAGCCATCATTGACTGTCTGTGACCACAGTTGCCCGCAGTTTGTGCAGTCAGCCAAGCACCGTTGGCATTAGTGGGCTCTTATCAGCGACCGCTCTGCTGATTCAGAGTGGTGAATTGGTGGCAGATGCGGGTAGAGAGAGAGAGAGAGAGAGAGAAGCAAATCGGCCATATTACTTATTTAGTACAATTTTTCTTCTTTGTTCTATTCGTCCCGTCTTTTCTTCTTCAACAAGTGAAAGTATTAGAGTGCCAAAACAAAACAAATCTTCAGCAATACGAGGCTGGTCAAACAGAGTGGCATGATTTGATGCCCCTAATTTGCCATTCTAATTTGTACTTTGCAGAAGTGGGGGACTCCAGTCCATATACCTTGACTTAGATGTGAGTGAAATGACTTAAAAAGTTAGGATTTGTTTTTGAAAAAATGACTGGGCAATTTCTCATGCAGTGTGTGCAAACATGGCAGACCAGCAGAGGCCAATGCATGAGGCAGCTACCATGGAGGGGGCTGGTCCAAAAATAATAACATTTAGATTGAAGATCATGTCGGTAAGGGTGGTAGTAAGAAGAATATAGAAGTATGCAAAGTCTGCAGCTCAAAAATGAGGGACACGACCACCACAGCATTCAACTTCATCTGTCACTACAAAATCCAAAAAAGAAATAAACTTGAATTTGCCTTTTTAACTAACTTACATAGCTAACTCTTGATCATATCATCAGAATTTTGCATGACTTGACTTGTGACTTGCTTGACCTGAGCAATTAATTGACTTGTCTTGGTTATAGCTGGGACCAAAGTCCTGCATCAGGTCAGGTAGCCACAGGTGCTCGGCGGGTGACCTGCAAAAAATGCTGATTTACAAGTTATATTTTGCCTTAATTTTATTTACAGGCTCGGTTCTGGGTGAAAAAAAAGAAAATGGGGGTTGAATCGTGGGTGTATGATGATAAATACATCAAAATAAGATGAGAATAATAATGATTTAATTTAATGTTTTAATCCTCTGACTGCTGACTTTGTGTACCGTCTTCTGCACCACCTGAAATATAAGAGCTGCTTCAGTGGGATACGTTACTTACAGGCACGTTAACTGTGGAGATGTGCTGCTCAGTGTTATGAGACTAAGCTAACAATATTCATTAAGCTGTATTTCCTGAATTACATTTGTTCTAAAATATTATATTGGAGTTTAACTTGTATAAAATGTCCCAAAATGATCACTTTAAACCTGCTGCCTAACCAAAACATTTGATCATGGTTATTATAAGATTTACAGTCTTATCTTATGTTGGCAGATCAGCTTGCGGAACTAATTGGACATGTGTGTGGATGTTGGGGCGGATGTGGTCCTGCATGTTTCAGTTCCAGTTTGGGAGCAGGTCTTGAAAATCAGACCCGTGCAGGACTCTGGCAGGGACTTGACTTGCGTGATTCTCACCACAGTAACTTTGGACTTGCTTGAGACTTCATGTTTAAGATTTGAGGCTTGCTGGACATGTGTGATTTACCCCCACCTCTGGTATTTTGAACAACAGCTGACTACTTGTTACCTTCTCATGCAGGCGAATACTGTACTTGCACGTTGTAGTCTTTGTAGTTAAAGTGCAACTTTAGTGGAACACGACAAAGTGGTTATCACTTGATCTGTCAGCCTTTGTAGATGTTTTTTCTTTGAGATCAGTTTTGTGTGTCAGGGCCCAGAGTACAGCTGAGAAAAGGCAGGTGCAATCCTGAGTCACACTGAGTACTTTTACTGATATGATCTGCAGCTAGATCATTTAATACACTGTATGAACTAGTTCATTTTGTGCCATATTGGAAAATTATTCCAGGAATGTGTGTGTGTATGCATGCGCTTGCATTCATTATCTCACTGCCTGCCTTCCAGTAGTTGTGTTGGACAAAGGAAATACATTTTCATTGCCAGATCTGTAAAGACCTGCCTAAATGAGAGACGTAGTGTATCAGAGTGGCAGGGGGGACTTTAAAAAGAACATATCAGAAAATGTATTAAGAGGATGTTATTCTCCTTGAAGAGAAGAAAACCTTGTAGCTGGTATTTTTTTATCAGATGAAAGATGGAGCAGAGGAGACCTTCTAACCTCATCTTTGTGTTGATGAGAAGGGGAGGAGATACAAAAACAGTTTTCTTTGTCGAGCTAGGAATGAGCATAGCTTGTTGAAAAAGACCCCGTTGTCAGCCAGAGACCTCGGTTAATGTATTTTGGAGAAAAAGCAGTTCAGCTTGCTATGGAGCAAAGGAGGATAATCAGTAGAATTCTGCCATATATTAAATGAGCATCCGTCTAAACCAAGTTGTGCTTGTTTACAATTTGCATTGTAAATTAATTCAAATTTTTTGTTTTCATGAATATGCACGGCCTTTTCCTTTTCCAGCCAAAAGAGGACACTTTTGGCTTCATGTCCTATAGCCTATTTAAGCTTCATCTCTAGTTGTGGGAGGAAGGACCATGTGGTTGTGGGTTCTCTTTGCATAAAATGAAAGCCAAATGTGAAGTGGCACGTTTGAGATCCTTGTAGAAAGAGAGCTGGTCTGAGCTGAGTGGGCCAGGAAATAAATACACAGTTTTTGAAAATAGATCCTCTCTATGACTTCCCCGTATGGTTACAGTGAGAAGAATAAATACTACAGTCAGCCGCAGCTTGTGCCCAACATAAGGACATCAGGAAGACTGTGTTTGCACTTGTTGCAGAGAGTGAACAAGCTGGGCCAAACCAGTGCTCTCTGTTTGTGACTGAGTGTGCATTAGCATAAAAAACATAAATGATACATTGAGCACTAAGAAAAATGTTGTCCATGAAAATATTTTTGTCGTTTTCTTAATATTACAGGTGGTTTATTTCTATGGTTTCTGTCAACATGTCAATATAGTTCTCCTTTCCTTTCCATTATTGAGTCTAAGTAAACATTTATTGATCTGTATACTGTGTGTGTGTGTGTGTGTGTGTGTGTGTGTTTGTTTCTGTCTCACCGTAGGCTACTGTGGTGCTCAAAAATATCACCCAGGTTTGGCAGGTTGCCATGGTGCCAACTTGCCTGATATGGTGATGACGCTCCTGTCTATTTATGAACTCTTAATGAATGTACAAGCTTGCAAAGGGTGTAGTGTTTTTATGTTTGTGCTTCAAAATAATCCCCTTAATGTAGATATTATTTGAAGTCCATTGCGTATTCTACAGTTACGTACTCCACATTTTACTTGCAGTCATAAAGACAAAATGTTGTACCACATAACCCATCAGTGTTGTTATGAGGCTGTAAAGGGATATACATTCAGACAGCATACCAAATATAGATTTAACCAGTGCTACTTTCTTTTTTCATAAATTTGTTGGACTTTATTTATGTTTCACTTGTTTGCCCCCAAGCCTGTTATTCTTCAATTTTTGGCCTATACATAATGGATGCTGTGTGAGTGATTCAGGGTGGAGTTTGGTTCTGGGGCTTGCAGGCATTGCAGCGAGATAGAGTAAGGGAAGGAGAGGGAGACATGGAGAGCGGCAGACTGACCGAGAGTCTGAGCCAAGCCTTGGCAACTGAGCAAAAAAGAGATTATTTGCCTCAAAGGAGAAGGAGAAGAAATCGTGGTGGACAGTAGGAAAACCTCTGTTTGTGACCCCTGTCTGGCACAGAATGATATGGAATACATTTGAAGTGCTTTACATCGAAATTGTATAGTGAGGTTTTCCTGCAACGTGCCATTCTGATCCATACTTAAAAAACATGCCCTGTCTTGGTATGTAGTGTCATATCCATTATTTTTTTCTTGTTACAACTGATGGCTGCCAGGAGGTACATTGTGTGATTTCTTGATGGGTAAAAACATCGTCTAGACTCATTGTAATCATACTGAGAGGAAGCAGTTCATCATAAAAGAGGAATGACAGGAGCCCCAACAGACTGACTGACCAATACACACAAACATTTCACTCCCTTTGTCTTGAGAGCCATTCTGAGAAATCCAAGAATTCACAAAATTTTGTAGAAATACATCAGACATGTGACGAGTGTGTGGGTTCAAACAGGCTGCATTCAAGCTGACATTTGCACTGCATGAGGACGCCTGTCTGTTTACATAAATGAAACCACTGTGTTGGCACAATGCAAAGGGCTTCAACAAAGACAATGCAGGGTCATCTTGCAAAATGAGTTGAATTGGCTCGGGCACTGCATTGGCCAATGTTGTATAACCAAAAAAATACTAACAGAGGATAAAGTGATGTAAGTTGTAAAATCCTGTTTCGCAGTATTACAAACCACTGTGTTTAAACTATGTTTATTTTAGCATCTTAAAAACCTTTAAATTCATGGATCTGTCACTCAAACCAGCCTTCCTGGATTGTATTTCATCCTCAGACCAGTACTGCAATAACAGCACATTCTATTTCTCAGGCTGTCAAATTCCGACATTTTGTCACGTCCCTTGTCGTGTGATACCAACGCCAGAGGCATCCTCTAGCGTCTTAATGACAGAACCAACTCCAATGTGAACCCATCCACGGATATGTTTGACGCTGAGAACAAATATTGTAGTATCAAGTGTAAGAAAGTCCACGTGTTACCGGCTCACCCTTTTCCCCTTTAAAGGCTGTGGCCTTATGGGTAACCTGTAAGGGTGTGACATGTGCTTCAGTGTGTATGGAGGGAAGCAGCTCTCTCGGGGTGTCATGGCGAAGACTCATGCAGCAAGTAGTGATGATAGCAGTAAAATTAAATGTCTAGATGAGCTCAGGGCTGCTGGTCAGCCTCATGAGAAGGCCATGTTTATTGTTTTGTAGTGAAGACAGTAAAAAAGCCATTTTTAGGGAACAGCAGCCGAAGGCCTCGCCATCCTTCCTTCTGCAGAGTGGTTCCGACCGCTAGAAGCTAGTTACTAGCTAAGAGAGAGCCAAGCTAAATTAATCTAAGTAAGTGTTCCCAACTACGGTTCGGAGCTGTTACGCTGTCACTGAGAGAGGTAGCACAGGTAAGGTCGGGTGGAGGGGAGGTGGTTGGGTCAAACAAACAGAGGACTCTCACCCGTGTCTCTCACATAATGTGTTTATGTCACATTATGTTACGTCTAACCTTAACCTTGTAACAAATGCACTTATTTTAACCAATACATGACCTTTTTTCTAAACCTAACCAAGTAGTTCTGTTGACTAAACCTAACTGCAACAAAACATTGACCATGTCTTTCCGCATGTTTCAGCTGTGCCTCACACACAGACACTATAGGGTGCCCTGTGTGCCAGTATGAGATGATAAGGGGCGTGACAAAGCATTGATATTTGACGACCTCGGAATGAGAACAGGCTGTTAGGAAGTGCTGTTTTTTTACTGAATATCTGGTTAAAGCAGCAAGGAGCCAGCATGCATGGCTGATGCTGCTAACTGGAGGCTGATCAACAGTCCAAGAGTTTGGGAGTGTCTTTCGCTTGGAACCATTCCTCTTCCAAGTATTGATCTAGGGCAAGGCTAAAGCTGATAGCTGAGCTGCAACCAGCTTGGGAGCTAACTCCCAGTGTTCCTGGTGCTGACAGACAGGCCCAGACCTGCATCATTATTACAGCGCTAAGCATTGGCAGTCAGGCTGCACTCTCTCCTCTCTTACCCCATGATAAACTACTGACGGGACTCCAGGCAGATAGGTTTTTCAGCATACATCAGCTCCAAAAAGCACATCAATTATTCAACCTCACAGTGGCCTATTGTAATTACTCTGCATTGATAGGCTGCCAGCCATCACGACCATAAGTCAATGAAATAAGCAACGAGATGCAAAAACTGTACTCCTGCGGCACTGCCAATTGCAACCTGCTTAGGTTGTCCTTGTAGCCAGCAGGACACTAAGCCACTGAGACTATATGAAAGAAGACGGAAAGATCAAAAACATGCACACGTCTGTATTACAGCATTGATAGATGCCACGCTTGGCCAGTGGATGTAAATGCTTCCTCTTGTTTCTGGACATAAATTTTTAATGCAGCCAAATCTAATCTGTGACTTGCTGGGCATCTTAATGCGCCACGGCTAGTAAAGAGTGGAAGTCACGAAACGCACTGGGAGAGTCAGGGAAAAGTAAGTGATCAAAAGTCATCAACAGGCTGACAGACTAATAGACTGACATGTACACAGAAAGACAGACAAACAGACGAATGGACAGAACCACGCTCAGAATCAGAGTTCAGAATGCTAATCAATGTCTTCCTGTTTACATTTCACATGACTGTCTCCTTGCGTTCACTTTCACAAAGCCCCTGTAATCTCCACTGAATATAGATTGGTTGTTCATCAGTCTGCGCACGAGCTAGTCATACGAGATAGCAGACAGGGATTGAGGAGTAAAAAGGACAGAGAGGGGGAGAGAGGGAGAGAGTGACAACCAGTACGCAGGAGAGAGACAACCCAGTCTCACCTCTTTAGTTTTATCGGACAAGCAAATGCACACTCAGTGGAGAGAGGGAACAGAGAAGAAAGAAAGAAAGGTGACTTACTTCTGAGCGAGGGTGACGGCAGACAAAGAGTAGGTGCTCCTGTGCGTCTCTGTGAGCCTGATTGAGACGTAACAGCTTCCACTGACACAGATGGAGAGAAAGAAACAGAGAGGGGAAAAAGAGAAGGAGAGTGGCGAGAAGAGATGAAGAGGGAGACTGGAGGCTTGACTCAGAGCGCTGGCTTTGCTTTGTAGTGTACACTGTGGAAGTGCGTGTGTGTATGTGTGTGTTGGTGCTCTATTTTTTTTGGTTCAGAGAGATTCCTTGGACGGACTCTGTGCGGATACACTTAACCAACTGAACCTCTTGTTCACTCAGCTCCCAGTGCTTGCATTTCCACCACATGCGTGCGTACAAACGCACAAACACACGCCAGCCTTTCTAAGTTGCCGTATCACACAGCTGGAGTGTTTAGCACCACTCAGATAATGCCATATTCTGTTGGTCCCCGTCTCCCCCCCTACATACTGATTCATAGGCAAATAATGAAAGCATCTCTGCCCAGAGCAGGCAGGGAGTTTCAGTGTTTCGAAGAGATAAGGAATTTGGGCTCCATTCACACCAGAAACAGACTGAGACAAATTGATCCCCTCATTCTCTCGGTCAGTTGTTTGTAAGTGAGAATAATGCTGAGAGCTGTCAGTTCAGTGTGTGAAGATACACTCACTGATATCCAAACATTATTATTATAGCTCATTTATAGTTGTTTTTTTCTTGTTCCGTGAAGTCAATTTGAGTCAAATCGAGCATCCTGCCCTCTGAGACACACATAGAAATCTTTAGAGGAGCCGAGGCTTTTGCAGCATGCAATTAGCCTTTTGTGGGGTTATTGTTGTGGAGAATATGTGGAAGCCATAGAAATCGGGAGCATAATGATGGCAGGTGTGGAATTAGCGTTGTCTCGTTGTTTCCACGCCGCTGCTGTGGAAGCTCTTACAGAACAATCTTCTCTCAAGTTTGCAGCAAATTTTTTAGCATCCCAGTGACAGAAACTTTCAAACAAAGACGTCAGCTGTGACTGCTGCTTGGCATGAACACCGATGTAATGAATATTAAGCGAGCATGGGCGGATTTTGCAGACTGGCTGGATGCGAGTCTTCTTGTTCTCCTGCGAGGCCCATGACAGATTGTCAGGATCACCTTGTTTTTTTAAGCTCCTGAAAAAATGCTGACTGTAACCTTACATGTCAATGCCTTAAATTAGCCTCCCTTCTTGCCTTTTGTTTTTTTCCTTCCTCCCTGCTCCTTCCATTTTCCACCCAGTTTCTTTGTAGGTAACTCCATCCTGCCACACCCACAGCAACCCAGTTTTATAAAAGCGGGATGAATATGATCGCTCTGACAATGCCATCTTTCCCTTTTTTCTTTCACAAACTCGTAGTCTGTGGGCTGCAGGCCACTAAAGCATGGACACTGCCCTGTAACCAGACCAGTATTTCCCCCTGGGGTTTTGGGATTTATTGCCTGTAGCATTTATGGAGAGGTCCCAGTTGGAGATGAAAGCACATGCACACACAAACACATATAAACACAGAGGAAAGGGGGTTAGAAATGCTAATTCAGACACACAGACGGGGGGTGTAAATCCAGTCCTCATTGTGAATTCAGCACGTTGGCTGTATTGTGCAGCGGTGAGCCCCTTTATTCAATTGAGCTGCCATCCATCCTGGCAATGGCATGGAGCAGGCACGTACAGGGAGCTCCCACAGGAACCTTAGACTCACTCAAACACACAAGGGCTGTTTGCATACACATCAACAGACAGTGTGGAGATACAAAGACCTATTAGGACTATAATGGCCTGATGCAACTCTCTGTAGGGTCATTATTATCAGCCGAGGAATGCCAAAATATCGCTTTTAGGAGGGTGGCTGTCTGTGTGTGTGAGTCACCGTCTCTGTGAAGATACCTGTGTGTGAGTGTATGTGATAATGAATATGTGCATACATGAGTATATGCTCAAGCTGCGGCATGTGATAAAACCCCTCTGGCTTTAACGTATATGTTACTGTATGTGTGCACACTGATGTGCAGTGAGCCACTGGAAACATATTCAGAGTAAGGTAAGAGCTCTTTGATGGACTGGCAACCTGTCCATGTTGTTCTTTCGAGGACTTTCTCTGTAAAGCATAAGTGGGTAGAGGTGAAAGTTGAGTGGATGGAGTGAATAAAGGTACTGAAGAAATAAAAACTCTACATGTCAAATAAAGTTCAGTTCAAATCTCACAAAGAGTGCAGTACTCTAGTGACGAAAATACAGGCCAACATTGATGCAGCAGAGGCCAATGCCCTGAAATTTAGTTCCTAATATGGGTCAAGCTCCAAAACACTGGATTTCCCATGACGCAACCATGTGCATTTTTAAATTGGCATGTTCTGTATGGTTTTACAGGCCGAGTTGTACTTCCAATCTATGACTAATAGACAGTGTTATGTACAAAGAGTGTATAAAAAATAATGGACGTAGCCAATGTGACATCATCCCTTGGTTTGTGGACTCCTGTTCTGATGCCATGAGTGTAACATTTTGGCCATCCTCATCATGGTTATTTGGAGCCAGAAGTGACCATATGTGGACAAGAGGGTGGAGTTGTAGAGGAGTGAAGGGAAAATCGGACTCAAAGGAGGTGATGACGCCTCGCATACAGCCTGTACAGTTGTCATTAATGGAGAATTTAGCTTTAGAGACCAAAACTGTTTTTTTGGACCAGGCTGTAAACATGTTTATTTCTGCTGTAAAGTTGGGCAGTTTAACATGGGGGTTTATGGGCATTGATCGGCTTTTGGAGCCAGCCTCAAGTGGCCATTTGTGGAACTGCAGCTTTTAGCACTTCTGTGTTGGTTTCATTTTTCAGCCACAGAGTTTGCTGCTTGGTTATGTATAAAATTTGGGCAGTTCTGCTTTAAATAAAAGTCTGTAAGTATTTTAAACATAGTGTATTGAAGTGCATCAAGAGTAAGAGACACTATGTTGGCATCTGTTTGTATCAGAGTTAGTTCAAAGACAATATGTGAGGCTGCTCCTGGTGACCTTGTCAAGCAATGGTTGTCAGAGAGTAGGGACTGAATCCAATACTAACGTTCATCATCATTTGCATTGTTTGCACTATCATGAAGAGAAACAACCATGACTCCTTTTTGACATGTACGTACTAAAGACATACAGCAAGTTTCCATCATATATGTTTTCCTCAAACTACAAAAAAGAAGGTCTTAATTATCAAGCAGTTCATGGGGGAAGGTCTGCGAATATGCTGATCGTGTCTCTTTAGAAACTTAATTTAATGAGTTGTATTAACTCTCAGCACTACGGTCATTTAGCACATATTCAGGGTCAGGTGAACTCAAGTTTATTCACTTAAGTTCTGAAGTGGCCTGAAAATAAAAACTAGATAAACTTTAGCTGAATTATTTTAAAATACGTAAAACTTACACTACCATTCAACAGTTTGGAATTGCCTGCCACAAAGGTTTAATTCAGCACAGTAAAATGGCTGAGATCTATATTTCTGAATGGCTGTTCATGCTTTTAGGTTGTAGAAAGTCGTCCTTACAAACAGATGTTATTTTGTATGAAAGGTTTGTTTTGTACATGGAGAACAAAACACTGTTCAATGGTTCAACCAGACTGACATCTGAAAGGGCAGAAAGAGAAAAAGATGCCTTTGAGAGTAACAGTTTAAAAAAGATATAAGAAAACGTCAACCACTGGTGAAAGAAAGTGGAAGCTTAGCATCAAAATTTGTGCAGGTTTAAAAAGGAACAGGTTCCTGTTTCAGTGTCAAGTGCACAATAATACCTACAACAAGCTGGAATTACCAGGTGAATAGCTTTAGCAAAGCTATTCTTCAAACTTCACAATAGAAGGAGAAGGTTAGTCGAGGGTTAGCACTTTCGGAATTGGATCAGGGGGTATCAGCTGAACATACTGTGCACCGACAAATCACAGTTTAAACCTATTCAATCTAACCACTGAGTAGACTGCAGTGGGCCCAGAGAAAAACAGGTTCCCAAAATATTCAGAGCCAGGTTGCAAACACTGCTGTGCCTCAATAATAATCTCAAGTCTCTTACTCTTTTCTGGACTTAAAAATAAACTCAAAATGTATGGTATTTTGGGGGAAATGGTTTCAACATATTCTCCCGTCATGCAACACTGTGGGGACATCGACTAAATGGAAATTTGAATCATTTAATTCTTCTTATTTTGAGGCCCAAACTATTTAAATGTAAATCATATATTTGGTCTGAATTATATTGCTTTTATCTCTGTTTAAATAGCCATTGTTGAAGAAAAGCTAAAAGACATCAATATAACAGGTCATTCCAAATGTTTAAAAGGCATTATATATATTTATGTTAGGTCAGTGAGAAAAGATTAGTTGATCCCACTAAATTCCTGATGTTTTACCGTGTAGTGATGGTAGTTGTCAAATGAATGTTCCTGAGGAAAAAGCGCTGAAACGTAGAGAAAAATATAAATTAACATGAAATGTACATGCTTGAGTAAAGTTCCTTAAAATAATTATCATTACTATTATCATCATTATAAAAAGCGCTAGAGTACATTGCTTATTTGCTTAGTTGCTTTTTACCACCGACCACCACCACTGTTTAAAATATATTGTTGAATCTCAGTAGTGTGTATCAGCCAGGAGGAAGCTGGCACTGGCCGAATCCCTATTAAGCCTGTGAGAGAGATGGCACATCAACAGCGTATCCCTTCTCATCTGCCCACTGATGGATGGTGAGAACTATAATTGTGATGATTGGTGTGAGCTGCACACGAGCCTAGAGAGCAGATGAGAGGTGTTTAGCCCGCAAAGGTGGGCTGTGGCAGAGCCTCACCAAGGTGAGCTATGGTCTCTGGCCTCGGTTATTATCAAGCTGAGTTATAGGCCTCCGCCTCCCCCACCAATCTGCACACATTACAATGCCAAGCCACGACACGCAATCTTTCCTTATGCTCTACCTCTAGGTTTCCACCCATGCCAGTCTCTCTCTCTTTCTCTCTGATTCCTGTCTCTCACTCTCTTTCGGCCTCTTTAGTTTATTTCTGCACCCACACTCTGTTTAAAGAAGGACAAGAAATCTAATGAGCTGGAGGAGGATCTGGCATAAATGGAAGTCACGTAACCAGAGAGGAAAAGCTGAAATCTCAGTGGCTAACCATCCTCCCAGGTCCTGATGAAAAATTGCTGATTCCAACCAAAAACTACTAGATTTAATCATGTCTAACCTAATACCCAGTCATTAACAATCTCTGTGCTTAGACTTAAACCTGCCAACTCCAGTCTAATACCTAGATAAGGAATTTTCCAAACCATGTATAATGAACCATGTCTAACCTATTAGATAAACACTTTTTGTTCCACAATAACAAACAACAGACCTCTTTCTAACCCCCCAAAAAACCTTCAGTTACTTTCACTACATGTCTTTATCAGCCATGTGATTTTGCTCTGCTTTAATATGAAATCTTATATACTGATATATGTGCAGGCTCTCTGTCTCAGAAAATGGTATCATCCAAGCCTTGACCAACCCTGAGCTGAGCAACTATATATATATATATATATATATATATGTGTGTGTGTATGTATTAGTATTATGTAGTTTTTTGCACGTTGGTGCTGTGGTTAGCATTGTCACCTCACAGCAAGAGGGTTCCTGGTTTGAACCCCACCCTGAGCCCTTCTGTGCAGAGTTTGCATGTTCTCCCTGTGTCAGCGTGGGTTTTTCTCCGGGTACTCCAGCGTCCTCCCACAGTCCAAAGACATGCAGGTTAATTGGTGACTCTAAATTGTCGGTAGGTGTGAATGTGAGTGTGAATGGTTGTCTGTCTCTGTGTGTCAGCCCTGTGATAGTCTGGTGACCTGTCCAGAGTGAACCCTGCCTCTCGCCCAGTGTCAGCTGGGATAGGCTCCAGGATAAGTGGTTATAGAAAATGAATGAATGAATGAATGAATGAATATCCCTGTCAGTGTTACCTTGTTGCCTGACATCAGAAAGAGCCATCAAGTCATAACATTGTTTCCATTTCAAGTCTGACGTTGCGTCAGCCCTTAACAATTTTCATGGGGGAGGTAGATTTGATTTTCCAAACCAATCACTAGAGACCAATGTATCTGCCTGAATTTAACATCATTTATGTCCCCACTGATGTGTAGCTATGCGAACATACTGGTTTTAAGAGTGGAGTGGAGTGAAATAAAAACAACAATGAAGTTGGGCGTTGCCGATTTAGAACAGCCTTAACAGCAGCGACTATCTTGTCTTTAGAGTGCCCTGAGAATGAGTTAGCATTTTACCAATCCCAGTTCACACTGGGGTCAATAGGTTTCTTGAATGTGTTTTTGGTTAGATGCACGAAATAGGGCCTTTGGTTAAGGCAAGCTTCAGAGACTTTCACAGTTTGTTCTACAACATAAAATACGTGAGTAAATACCACACTGTGAATTTAGAAGCTTTTATGTGTCTTAAAAAAAGGCGGTTGCTAACACGTGGCCAAATCAGACTTCAGAACGTCATCACGCCAAACACAGCTTTACAGCTGCTGCTGTGGCGGTGACATAAAGTCATGTAACCGGGGTGTAGTTTGTTTTGTAGCCTAACGTTAGCCTTTTACTTCTGACAATAATATTTAGGCTTCAAAAATCATAAAAGTGGTGTTCATTTGTGAAGACTGTCTTGCTGAACAAAACATTTGTTTGCCACAGAGCTTATTTTTTGCGATCGTTCAAAATCCAGTTCCCTTTGACAAGGGAACCACTGCGAAAGTTACCGACAGAAAAACGTCATCCCTGAAACACTCTATACCGTGCTTCCATTGTTGTTATTACTCCTTACTGGTTCCCGTGCACCGCTTGACAACAGCTTGGCAATGACGTTAGTGCCGCCGATGCTGCTACTTTAGATAAAGTGGGTGAATTCAAAGGTCTGGATCTGGGCAAGGCGCCTTCTGTTGAGAAAGTTTAGTTGAAAAAAAAGAAAAGATCATGACTACACACACATTTATGAAGCAAGAAGAAGAAATGCCTGTGTCAAAATGACCTCAGCAGTTTGAGGCAAACGCAGGGCACCCGCTCTCACAAATAACACACCCTCCCCTCTATGACAGAAGAAAACAATAAAGCCATTACCATATATAACAGAGTTACCATATGTGAGTGGCAGAGAGGCATCATTGCTCATATGACATTCATTGTGTTGCTGCCTGCTGGTGCAGAATGCTGACATGCAATGACTGGCAAAAGTCAGCAGGAGCCCTGCTGTCTCTCACCCTCACCTCCTGCTGGGGCGGCTTGTGTGTGCACCCTGGAGGGGAGTGGTGGGGGAGGTGGAGGAGACAGACGGAGAGGGAGAGAGAGATAGAGGGAGAATCAAGTTAGAGCGAATGGAACATCAGGCCATATCCATCTTCTCCATCTCCTTATGAATATGTAAACCAGACAGGTCAAGTAGGCATCAATGACTCTCCTCCCCCCGGAATTAAAGGCACGAGGAGGAGAGGGGGAAAAAGGAGCGCTCCCTCTGATGCTTTCATCCAATAATGGTGGATCTCTCTGTGGCATGTTATAGATACCTCCGAGCCTGTGTGTTTCTGTGTGTATCCATGTATGTGTCTGTGTTACAAATGGGAGAGCCTAGCAGTCATTCATTGAATACAATTGTTGCCTGAAAATTGCCTTCTCGATAACCTGCCTCTGTCTATGGTTTTGTCACATTATGGAAATTCAGAGAACATGTACAGAGCCTCCAACATTTCTTCATCCCTTTTGGGGGAGAAATGTGGTTGGGGTTTCTCCTTTTCCCCTCAGATGTGGAGGGAGGACTTGAAAGCCTTAATATCAGGATGCTCGTGCCAAAACCACTCCCTTCCCCTTGCTTTGCGCCTGCCTTCCCACTCTCGTGCTGCCCTTGGATGTGTGTCTTTGAATGAAACATTGGCACAGCATCAGTGAAAGAGCATACCTCACCACAATTCCTTTTGATGGTCCAAGACGAGAAGGAAGCATTCGGTCATTGCAGTGGTCTGCTGCACTTTATAAAACTCTCCATACTACCACTTATAATCCATTGATCGGCCTTCCTTGCTTGGAAACTTCCTGTGTATGTGCTTGACTTTGTGCAGATTCTTAAAATAGTACAATGTAATCAATATTTTCCCTCGTACTGCTCTCCGCATATTTATTAGCAAAACCAATTTACAATGATTAGGGAATGGAAATACCGGAATGATTAAAAATAGATACAGCACAAACATTATATCCACGTCAAAACACACAGAAAGTTTATAACAAAAAGTTGCAGAGGCTTTATGTTCCTTATGGCCATATGAATTTCATGTGTTTTAGACAGGTAATCTAGTTACTACTTTGAATCAGCCAAGAAGATATTTATTAAAAGGTTTAAATTATTTTTGAAATGTTCCCAGTAATCAAATAAAACTAATTAAATTGTGAATTTATATATATCATTAAATAATTGGAGGATTATGACCAATGGAAGCAACAATGGTACTAAATTGTATCTTCTATTACCTATGAGTATTCCAGCCCTGTCTCCTAAAAATTGTGTTTATATACAACTAATATCAAACAGCAAGTACATCTTTAGGGGAATGAAATGACGAGCAAAATACATCTTCTATTAACATAATAGGGGTATTGCTAATTAAATTAATTGAAGCTGGCACTGACCAGCATAACAATAATTTAATCACCAAAAATGTGGATACTGAACATGATTAGCAAAATGTTCACTGACAGCAAATTTCAATCAGGGCTGCCCCTGACTAAGAATTTCCTAGTTGACCAGTAGCCATTGTTTAGGGCCATTAGTCGACTAGTCGCCCACATGTTAATGATGTTAATTTAATTATGAAGTTATATATTTTGGCGGGGCAACACAATGTTTTAAGTTCAAGGTCTAAGAAAGAATAGTCTCAGTAACATTGTTAACACTGTGCTACATTACAGAGAAATACAAACCGTACTAATGAACCTTCATTAATATAGGCCTATATTTTATCTACAAGTGTACGTCACACACTGAGCGAGCCGCCTGTTAATGACGCTGTGGGCTAATGGGCATGTAGCTACTTCCATGTTTTACATGATACGTCATGTTTGTAGTGGACCAATGATATGCAGATGTTTGCTTGCAGAGTTTACATATCACCTTGGGTTGGTCCTTCACCTTCTCGAAATGATCCCACAATTTGGATTTCAGATGATGCGTCATGTTTGTAGTCGACGCATGATAGGCAAATGTTTTCCTGCAGAGTTTACATATCACCTTGGGTTGGTCTTTCACCTTCTCGAAATGATCCTACACTGGATTTCCTGGCCGACATGTTATTAACTAGCCTGTGGAATAACTGCAGGTGCCAATTCTGTAAATTAACCTGACTCCTGTCTGACTGCTGAGTTTCGCCACTTCCTGTGTCTGTCCTTTCAAATTAATTTCCCACATGGTCCAGTCATATAATTTTTGATTTATTTTGACAAGGCGCAGCTCCTGATAGAGTTTCACTTTTATCTATTTTTTTGTTGGTTTGTTTTGTTTTTCTGCAATTAAGTGACCAATGAAATCTTGCCGACTAATGACCTTTCTGGTCGACTAACATTTGGTCAACTGTTAGGGGGTCGCCCTAATTGTTTTGTCGACAAAAGCAAAATTACACTCTTTCCCTAACTTTAACAAAAGTGCATTTGTTGCCTAAACTTAAGACAAGAGTCTGGACGCGAACCTGTAGTATTGGTGCGAAGGTCCTCCACCTTGCACGGCCACCATCCTCCCAAACCACCTCCTTCCATGTCACTGAACGTAATCCAGGCAGCGATTATGTTGTCACAACAACATAATCAAGAAGCAGTTTAGCAACATAAGCATAATTTCCAGGAGACAGGGATGGGATATTCACCTTAATCTTTCCAAAATGCCAGAGAAAATTTACAATTATCGAATAAGTGAATTACTGTAATGACTCTTACAAAATGTGCAGCAATATCAATGTCCCTCATACTTCTTGTTCACATTCTCTGTCATATTTTGAAATACTGTCAAATATATAACTCACTGTTTGCTTATTGTACATACAGTAACTCAATATTATTTACTGTTTAATTTTTTAAATATCTTATTTATACAATACATCTTCTCCCTACTTTATGCTTATTATTTGTTGTTGCAAATCTCTCTGAGATCATTAAAGTGTCATATCTCATCAAGCTAATTGAAATGCCCTGCTTCACAAAATGGCCTTTAAGCCCATTAATATGCCAATACAGGCTCACAGCTCCTAGGTAATAATAATAGGGGGATCAGTAGCCTCCACTGTAAAAGTTAGCTTAATATAAACCACATCAGAATCAAGCCTGTGATGCCTGCTGTCCCCTTCTCCGTCCTGTGGCGGTCAAAAAACACATTTCATTATTTTCCTCTCATCCTTTAATCCTCTCCTACCTGATGTAAGCACTGGGCTGAGGAGTGCACACCCGCATACATGAATGGTCAACAAGAGTTTTTGGGTCATAAATACTGATGTGCAGCTTTGCTCCGTGGTGAGAGAGTGTTTGCGTGTGCAGGACTCCTTGCGGAGGAAGTGAGTTGGGGACAGGGGACAGAAAATGCAGAGTAGAGGACAGGCAGGGGGCAGATGTGTGAAAAAGAGAGAGGGGGGAGAGAGTGTGCAAGTATGAATTTTGGCAACATTGTCATTATAATCCCTTGTCAGGGACTGAGCCCGGGTTTACACCAGGATTACAGCTCAGGACCAATTATTACCTGAGACACTGAAGGAGAAGCGCAATGTCAGACCTCGGATCAGCAACCCAAACGTGATGTGACAAGCATGCAGTAACTCGAGCCATAACAGGTCAGCATATGGTCAAAATGATGGTGAGCTAGCAGTGTGTCAGGTAGTGTTAGCTGAGACGTGCTGCTTTAATGCCTAATAGTCAGCTCAATCACACCTGTCAGCGCCTCAGACACCTGCCAATCATAATCAAGCCACAATCCTCCCACATGATTGTGTTTATCTATGTGTGTGTGTGTGTGTGTGTGTGTTTGCGTATAACGTGCGCACAACAGGTGACCTTTGTGTCCCTGCTGACAGTATTATTCCTGTGTTGTGTTTGGCTTTGACACCTCATGAAACGTAAATTGGATTGTAAGAAATTTCATAGAGCCACGGCTGGTGGAGAATACAAGTAGATGTCAGTAGGAGGGAGCCTCTTTTAAATTCCAGTGTTCTGGCTGCCTCGACTCAAGGGTAATGTATGCAGAATCATGGCCAGCCTGGACACATGCAGAGAGAGGGGTCATCTCTACAGCAGCATATCCAGCAGCACATTAGGCTGTTCTTTGTCAGACAGAGACAGTATTATTCACTAAGTGTATTCATCCTTTGTTCCCAGTGCCTCATCCTAGCAATCAGCTAATCACCACTAATCAAGTAATCAAGACTTTGCACGTATTAATGAGGCAATTACATATCATAAAATCCAAAGAAATCCACACAAAAACAGAATTCCCAGCGTAATCTTTTCACTGGCTCTGCTTTCATTTGTGAATAAGCAAACTGCCCCCCCCCCACCCTCACAACAAAAATAAATGAATTCAAGAGTGCCAGGACTAATCTGTGCAGATCAACACACTTTCTGAAGCTGTGTCATTGACAATAAATGGCCAGGGGGATTTAGTAGGGATTTCTAGTTTATACCTATTAGCCCTGAAATGAAATGACACCTGTAGTTATGGAAAAACATCCACTAAACCCACAGAAATCACAGTGATATCACAGTGTATTTGGCCTTGATTCACCTCATATTCTAAATAATTAAACCTCTGAGATCACGAATTTTTAATATGGTTTTTATTTTAATAATGTGTTATCCACTGAAGTGAGTCCACGCTGGGCTTGAATGAGTATCTGCACACCCTGCAGCTCGCTACAGCTCTAAGATGGATGATCAGCAATTGAGACACTATCCTAAGGTTAAAGTGGACATACACAAAGACATTAGTTCCATTGTTTACCGGTGCTATAGATCCCAGGCAATAAGGCTTTACTAATTGCTGCTGTGTGTGGAAACAGAGTCAGGTAGTCCAGCTCATGCGATGAGCCCTGTGTAGCTGCGAGGGCCGGAGGCAGAGACAGTGATGATTATGGAATTACCATGGCAGAGATTGTGATGGCTATCCTAATGATTTCATGTTACTGTAATTAGCATTACGAGGCGGATTGGTGGAGTGGGGGTGAGTGGACGGGAAACTGAGGGAGGAGAAGAGAGAGGCAGAAGCAAGCAAGAGAGTCGGAGGAACTGACAAAAACAGCGGGGAAGGAGAGACAGTGAATTAGTCAGAGAGGGAGATGGAGAGCGGAGAAGAAGAGAGATGGAAAAAGTGAGGGGTGGAGGGGGCAAGACAAAAGGGATGGGAAGTGTAGGAGGATGTTCATTAACTAAATGAGGATGAATTGTTGGCAAGACTGTGGGCTGGTGAGGTTCCTTAGCTTCAATTTCAGAAATGCTCATCTCACACAGAGAAGGAAGTCAACCCCCTCACAGGCTGTCAGCTCCATATCCAGTAGATGAACATCAGCTCATCAACATTTTTCACTCCCTGGCAACCACGTTAGTCATGAATGTTACATGACGACTGAATGTACCTCTGAAATAACCAGTAGATGTACGGATAGCCAACGACTGTTCAACATCAGAGGAGTATGTCATTCTGACATGCAATCCTGCGGCTATTTTGTGGTATTGTTTTTATTCCAGTGTAGAGTTGAGTCGATTTCCGGTTTTGCTGGTCTTGTCTGGTGTACGAGTGTACACTGATTTGATGTCATGCAAACCGGCTGAATGAACATCTGTCATTATGACACATTGTGGCAAATTAAAAAGCAGCCTACATTAGTAGCAACCTTTGCTGACAGTGTCAAGGTGCTAAATCCAGCTTATATTGCATTAGTAATTACCAATATGACAAAGTGCTTAGGCTTTGTGCAATTTACTGCCAAGCTCAAGTCAGACGAGATCAAATTTCAGCAGAGGTGGGAGGGGGAGACAGTGGTGCACATTCTGTTTGTTTACCCGAAAGTTCATGTGTTTTTTAGGGGTGACAACAAGATGTGGCAGAGTGAAGGCCTTTGCACACTGAGTCCATTTCTTTCGGAAGCATTTTTTTTAAATGCACACAGAATCCGGTGCATTTAATTGTCCTGTTTGTTTCAAAATTCGAAATACGTGACAAAATGAAAAGACACATTTCCTCCTTTGCCTCCCTCCACTGGAGTTACCTTTCTAGCTGTCATTCACATTCTGTGTGCGGTCCACATCCTCCTCCTCTTCATCATCATCCACCTGAATATTTCCATCTGACCTGTTGCTATCTGAGTTATGAAATGATTGTGTGGGCCCCGTTCCATTTTCTTCACTGATAGCAGAAATGCAGAAAATCAAACCTGTTACGAAAGTTTTAATGACAGACGAAAGTTTCAGACTCAGTGTGCGAACATGATTAACACACTGTGGGGTCGTATTTATTTTTAGATGTGCGACAATTTTGGATGGAAAAAAATGGACTCAATGTGCTTGATGTCTTTTGAAAAGTAAAACTGCACCAACATGACAACATTTTGGATTTGAAGTTCACAAAAGAGGTGTCCTATCTGGTTGTGAGCGACGAGGTGCGCTGTTTTGAGATGAACTTTTGTTTGGATGCCCTGTTTCTATTTATCACTGTTGCTTGCTTTAACAATGTTGCAATGGATGTAGAATGGCTAATTCATTAAGTTGAAATGAGGAGTTGTCGATTCGATACCTTAATATTTCACTACAAAAACCTAAACAAGATGGCAGCCGGCTGGGTGAAGATCGCCAGGGAGCTGAAAGATATGGTAAATGTCCATCGCTAATAACAAGCTAGGCTAGTTGCTGTTGGCCATACTGTATGTCATATTCAGTAAATATCAGAATATCAGGATAGCAAGTGGGCTACTCATCCATCTTACAGGTGGTTATGTCTTCAGTCTGATCTTCAGTGCACAACTGATATTTATGTCGTTTGTTTACAGGTAACAGAGGGATATATTTAATGGATTCAGTGTGGACAGAGAGCTCCGACTTTACATGATGCAACATGATGGTCAGATGCTTGTTTGCTGTTAGGATACAGTGTCATTATGTTCCACTCTGGAGTTAACTGCGTTACTAGGTCTAGTGGTATACCAGTCCAGCATAGTGTTTGGCTTAATATCTGTGCTGTGAATAACTTTGAGAACGTTGATGGTATGATGATAAGGTCTAGATGCACACACAGCAACAGATGTTATACAATAACATCAATTAAATGTAAGGTTTTGATGTAAATCCTGCAGAATCAAAGAGCACAGACTGAGTTCTTTACTCTGAGCCAACTTTCAAAAATCAAACATGATGAAAACCATCACAGAGGAGGAAGACAGTGATTGTAGTCCAATAAATCAGGCAATCAGGGTAGAGACTCACTAAGACCTGCATGTCCAACAACTAACACTCACATGTTCATACCTGCTGTTTTTAATCAACTTGTGAAAATCCATCCTGCAAGTCACAACATGAAAATACAAAAGACAAACACCAAAGAAATTTGCGGGAAATGGGTAAACCAAAAAAGCAAACAGCATTTCCCTTAACAATATATATTCCAGATTGAGTTATTATATTGTAGATAGAAGATTTATAAAGGTGTGAAAGTATCTGTGTTTTTTCTAATTATTTAATGAGCTGTGGGCAGAAATTGAAAGTGATGAGTTATCATTTGTGTGTGAGCATGTGTGTATGTGTTTGTATCCATGATTGCATGCACACACACTTTTGTCTTCCTGTTGCGTTCTAATTAGCACCTTATTGTGTGCTGCCAAAGCTGTGATAATATTAGATAATTCTTCCTGCTTTTTCCGCCTGCTTCTGAGATAATTTCCACGATGACACATTCGAAGACGTAGATAAGTCAATACCTTCAGGTGGACATACACAAACTGAACAAGGCTGTAACAGTTAAATTCTTTTTTACACCTGCCACCCTCGTAAGTGTGGGGAAAAGCTGGTCTTCATAGTGAGGGTGAGGGATTATAAAGTGGAAGTTGGTCTGTAATCAGGCAACATAATATATAATACAGGTACCAACATTTCCTGCTGTGTTCAACACCAACTATGAAAGCTTAACTCTAAAACAGAAATTGGAGGTGTAGTTCATCTACTGGCACGTATTGTACAGTTTACATTGTATGTGCTGGTTGTTGTTCATAACTGGATGCACCTCTTTTGTCTCCTTTATAAAACCATACCCCTCTAAGTTACGATAGCCATCTCCATCATACCTGTCTTAGACTGGCAAGGCAAGAATGAACTCTCTGTTAATACTTCAGAAAATATAGCCTTTTGTGTTGTGTCTTGATGCAGGAGGTCAGCAGTTAGGTTTGGCCAAACACATTCCCATCTCATCTCGCCAAATACATTCAGTGGCTACACAGGTCAAAATATGACACACTAGGAACCCCTTTTAGACTCCCAGGGACGACGTGTCAATTCACACTCGTTACATGCATTGTGTCTTTTCAAAATAAACTTCTGATTTTACAGAAAATCTAAAGTGTTTGCATGTTAAATGCATGCAGTTCTTAAAAACGTACAATGTAGGCCAAAAAAATTAAGTTTCTTTCTTTAGGTTTAGGCAACAAAAGCAAATGGTTAGGTTTAGAGAAAAGCATGCTACACTTACATGCACACCATGTTGTTGTTGAAATAGCTCGATTGACACGGCACACAAACAGCTGTTTGTTTGACCCATCCACTTCACCTCCTGCCCATCCAGCTGACTTTCTAGGTCTTTATGCTTCAGCAGTAGTCTGGAGCACCAAAAACAGCGCCCTCCCCTGTGCATCTCATACCACTGCTAAGGTATGGTGCTAATGTCTGATGTTGAAGGCCACTGACCAAGCATCTGTATCTGACATTTTGGGAGTGAGACCAGGTTGTTTGGGTTGGGAAAAGATCGTGGTTGACGTTAATCATGTCAGCCGATCCACGTGGCTAACATCTGACTCACGTGACTAACAACTGATGTGACAAAATAACTTAACGTTGGCTTTTAGTTTCACATGAGATATGAACACCGGCCTCCTGGGTCAAAGTCCTGTGCTTGTTGGACCTAACCACCTTTCTTTATCATATGTCTGTTGCTCTGAGGGCCAACTGCCCAAAGTTACATGTTTTGATGCCCTGGGAGTGAGAGCAGTTTGCTCAGCTTGTACTGTAGGTTTCCTCTATCTCAGCTTTTCTCTCTGAGCTACAGCAACCATTAGAAATGTTTAACACCCTAATTCCTGTTGAGTCACATAAAGCATTTGTCATATCCTCTCTCCGTGTTTAGGATTAACCTAATCCCACCGTTATGAAAATTAAAGTTTGAATCTTCCTGTGTCGCCCCTAAAACAAGTTTCTGCCTCTTTATTGTCATGTCAGACTGCCCTCAAAAAAAAAAAAAAAAAAAAAAAAATGAAGCCGCTTCTTTTCTCTCTCCACACCAGTGAGTGAAGGGATGGTTTATTCACTTAATGAAAGAGAGAAGGATATTTGCGTGAGGGAGAGTTGAGGCAGCCAGTTAATCCTCCTCTGTCTGTGTAACTACTGCTCTAGAGACCTCTATATGTCAGTTAGCATTATACTGTAAATACCTTCTCATAAGGCAGAGAGCTGAGCTGCGGACACTTGTGAAATTTCAGCAACTATAATAATGACCTGCATTAATGTTGTGCTAATTTGCTGCTTATCATTTTCTCTGCGCTGGATGAAGTTGTTAATCCACAAACTTATGAGCGACACTTGGGGAAAGTAAGCTAAAAGACGCTTTCTGTGCCACTTGTAGAGGATTTTTTGAAACATCATGCACTAATTACTAACTGACATCTCTAGAGTCAGCTGCAGGTGTTGGTTTAACTCACTCATTACGGGGCGTTCTTTCTTTCACCCCCCCTCGTATTAATAGGCTCCCACAGTCACTTAGCCTCCAGTGTTCTCCAGCATGTTGTTACATTCGCTTTCTCGCATACAGCTCTATCTTTTTCCATAGGTAATTGGTGCACCTGGCATTTTAAATCTGTTTTGTTTGTGTCCAAATTGAATCGTAACTTTAAAGCAGGGCTGCAACTAACGATTACTGTCATGGTCGATGAATCTGTTGGTTTTATCTCAATTAGTCAATAAGGATTAGGTCTATGAAATGTCAAAAAAAATGGTTTCGAAATTTTAGTGTTTCCCAATACCTGATAATGTCCTCAAATGTCTTGTTTTGACCACAACCCAAAGATGGTCTATTTACTGTCATAGAGGAGCAAAGAAACCAGAAAATATTCACATTTAAGAAACTGGATTCAGAGAAATTTGACTTTTTAAAAACTACGCAAACTAACTAGTTGATGAAAAATTTTAATAGTTGACAATTAAGCTCTACTTTAAAGCAACGTTACAAAAGAATTGGTATTTTTGCTGTTTGATGCCCTTACATTTTCATAGTGGAACATCTTATCAAAGTGGTACTGTCGTACTTCCAAACCGTTTATACTGTCCTGATGTCAGCTAGTGATCTATGTCTTGGCTATCGGGAAAACAACAGCAATCGCTGTTATCCGCTTACCCTCTTGAGGGTCGCAGGGGGCTGGAGCCTATCCTTACGACATTGGGCGAGAGGTTGCCAGACTATCACAGGGCTGACACATAGAGACAGACAACCATTCACACTCACACTCACACCTACGGACAATTTAGAGTCACCAATTAACAGGCATGTCTTTGGACTGTGAGGCGACAGTGCCAACCACTACACCACCATGCCGCCCAGCAGAGTGCATATCCCTGCGAATGTTATTTATGAAAGTTTGCAGTGTAGCCCATAACCTTATCTGTGTCCACTGTAACGGCTGTACACGTGCATTTGTTGACAAGCTGAAAGATCTGGAACCACCAAATATAACGTCAGAAGCCAAAGAATAATGTTGACTGACAGGGTAAAGTAATATTACAGGATTTTACACAAATATGACTGCATAGTTTAATTTATTGTGACACCAGAGATCAACACTAACAAAACAAAAACAATTATTAAAAAAATTGAAAAAGTTTTAATTTTGCTAAGTTAACACTCATGTTTTCAGCCCATACACATAGCTGAAGGTTACTTTTGGCATCTGGAAAACTACAAAACTCTGTGAGACAGAGATGGCACTGTTAAGGTTACAGCCTACATCACAATCTTTCATAAATAACATTGGCAGGGATTTACCCTCTGCTGTCAAACTGTTGTTTTCCTGTTAGCCATGAAACAGATCATGATAGTTCCTTATGTCACTTCTATCTCTTCACCTCCGTCATGACAACCGCACTGAGAATTCCGAGCCAACGTTAGCTTGTTCTTCTTTTTTTGGCAACATTATTGAGACAATTTAACCACAAGTTTACAGAATTTTGTGTATATAACTTAAGTCTCAATGACAAACAAGTTGGGGAACTGAAGATTGTAATAGAAAATATAAAACCAATCTAGCTGGTGGTGTGCGCCATGATGCTTTTCTGTTGAGAGATACTAGCAGCTAACCAAAGTGACAGAGTGTAAGAACAGGTGCTCAGGGTGCAGAGATACCAGAGGTGCCATTCTTCTTATTACAAGTCAGTGCACAATCTAAATGATGTTAAAAGTGTTTTTCACTTATTCATTGTCCGTAATCGCTTACGGCTCACTATCACAGGGCTGACACATAGATACAGACAACCATTCACACTCACATTCACATCTATGGCTAATTTAGAGTCACCAGTTAACCTAACCTGCATGTCTCTGGACTGTGGGAGGAAGCTGGAGTACCCAGAGAAAACCTAGGAACAATACTAACCACTGTACCACTGTGCCGAAGTTGCGTAATGTTTCTCTCTACTGTTTCATCTGTTGACCAAGAGATTTGCAACTCCCCATCATAAGACTGGCCGTCAGAAAAAATTAAAAGAGAAAATTTGTTTGTGTCTGTATGTGTGTGTATTCGTGTGGGAGACGGAAGTATGTGGGAGACAGAGGATGATAACAATCTGGCAGCTCAAGGTGACAACAGGTTCTGAGGAAATTAGTCCGCCATTGTCGGAGCAATTAAGGACACAGTCTGAGCCGTGAAGATGAAAGTACAACAGGGAGGATAGTTCAGTTCAGTCCTCTGTGATTTGGATGGCCAGGACTCACTGCCCATTTTATATAATCCCGTTCCATGGATTTGTTTGGAAATAAAAATGCCCACATTTCTGTGTATCAGTGCAAGCTCACATTTCAATGTTCAACTCCCACACACTCTCCATACGCAGTACAGGGTTGGGTGCATGAATGATCTGCGCAACAGAGAGAAGCAAATGATGAAACAGGAAAAGAGAGAGACAGACGTACAGAGAGACGGAGAGACATCTCAATGGTGAAAGGTTCTTATTCTTTTGAAAGTCTGAATGTTTAAATACAGATGCCAGCAATCAATGTAATGTCATGTGGAACAAAGCTAGGCTGAGGTAATACAAAACTTATTCTCCAGTACCATGTTCCCAGATGTAAAAACAGTCGGTTCACTCAAAAAGAAAAATGTTCAACAGCCACTTTAACATCAAGTCGGTTGTCAGACTTTCCACAGGTGGTCAATTTCCTTTGGCTCTGCTGGGAGAGGGGTTTTATAACTTATTGACATTTTATTAAACAAGCCTTGTAACTGAAGTGTGTTTAGGCACTGATGTGTTTTAATGTAGTGTTGGCGAGACAGAGCTGAAATCATATTATAAAGGCTACCTTACAAACTCTGCATTCAATTTGTTTTAACAGAAATATCACAATTTCAAAAAGTGCATTACATACATGTTATTTATTGGTTTGTTCATGGATGCATTAGAGTTTGAAGTTCAAAGTCATCAGTACATTGGTGAGAGCAATAGGCTTTATAAATAAGTAGTACCCATTGGACCAAAGGCCCATTTCTTCAATCGCCCCTTATCCCAAAACAAACGCCTATTGCTGTGAAGTCCCATTTCTTCAAAAGTATTCACTCTCTACAGTTAGACAACTAAATTAATTTCCAGAAAAAGAAAATGTTAGCATTGTAGGCTACATAAATACTTTTGTACTTTGTATTGTGGTGAATGTGTGGTTAGGTTTAGGGACAAAAACGCTTGGTTAAGGTTAGGAAAAGATAATGTTTTGGCTTTAAACACCTATGTCTGGTGGCATAATAGTCACTGGAAAGCAGGGATGAGTCAGTCTAAAACACCTGAAACTAAAACTTACTGTAGATAGTGTGTATTTTCAGAGAAACAGGACTTTGAAGCAATGTACAGTATAATGGGATAATAGGCTATCTGACAAAAGGGCTTTTGGTCCAGTGGGACATTTTTCTGACAAATGGGACTTCGGAAATTTGGGCTGTTGGAACAATGGCATGACACTATTAAAGGTCATGCCATCTAAAATGACACGAACACAGAAAAAAAACCTCAGCAGATTACCACTGTACGGAAGACATAGTTTGTTGCTACATAAATTTGCCATTAGTAATATAAGTGTAAAGTAAATCTACCATGAAGAACAATACATCTATAATCCAAAAGGAGATGAAGAGGCAAGTTGCAGCCAAACTACACGAGCATCAGTAGCTACATAAATGTGTAATAGGGACAAATGTGAAGCTTGTCCATTTAAAGAGATTGTCTCATCATCTCCAACTTGCACTTGAACCTATCACTTGTGTCTTTATGTATACATTATGGGTCAGATGATGGCCACAGTGGTGGCATGACTGAGTGCCCTGTGCTTATTTAATGTGTGTTACTCTGATGGAGCAGGACAGTCCTGTCACCATAATGCATGGGGAGCAGATTTTTATGAATATACGATGCCTCATTTATGATCTGAACATCAAAGACCTTGGCTTTATATTATTATGATTGGCCAAATGCCATCAGCACTGAGGCAGAAGGTATACAACATTTTCAGAAAAAAACTCCCTGGATGCTCATAGTGACCTTTTGCAGATAGAATTCAGTTTGACATCTTCATCAAATCAGAGGTTTATTTCTTATTTTTCTGATTTCTGGATACACTGACTCATGTCGACAAACTGATTAAACCACTTAACAGAATAATCCAGTCCCTCCAGGCTTCTGCAGGCTTTATTTGGAATTGTTGTAGCCTAAAATGCCTGATTTCACAGCAGCTTTTCTAAAATTTTGCAATGCATGCTGCAATGTTTGTAGGGTGTTTTTGCAATGAAAATGCAAGAGCAAGAGAAACCTGTAAAAACAGTGTTTCTTTCAGGTAATTAATCAAAAATGGAAAGCTTCATGGTCTTGTAAGACCGCACTATTCTGAGTTTGTGATCTATATTACACTTACGTTACCACTAACCCTGCATGTTGAATCTGAATCGCTTGGATTCTTTCAGTATGCCCGATAGCAACAGCCTCTGTCATGGTGATTTATCTTGTCACTCTCCAGTTGTGGTTGGGTGGTGGAAGTGTTCGTCGAAAAATGTAGTGTGTGTTCCACCACAGCGTTGCACACGGTGCAAAACATTTTACCACGGTTTTTGTGTGGAACATTAGGGAATAGGGGATTTCCTTGTATGGTCTTTAGTAGTAATTTTCGTTGGTAAATGTTAGAAGTTTGTGTCTTTACAACCAGATACAAGAAAGTGAGTTTGCTGACCATAAGTGCTTGAAAATGAGTCCAGTTGCCTAGGATATAGCACTTATGATTACCATGACCTAGCTGACTGAGAATCTTCACTGACATGAGTTTGCTGACGTTATGCGGGGGACTCCTATGAGTGGTGAAACTCACTGGAAACAATATTGATCTGTCAAATTTACTGAAAAGTTGAGGTGATTGGACAAAACTGCAAGGTCACGCAGAATGCCCAGGACTTTGGTTGAATTTGTCCCAATTGTTTTGATCGTCTTAACATCCTGTAGGGACTGATAATCAGTTGTACGTTCTTTGAGATTCTGCTTAAGCAGCATTTCCCCTTTGCTGCTCCTTTTTTTAAAGTTTTATTTTAACAGGTATCTTTTGATGTGTGAATATGTTCCTTTAAAGCTTTCGAACCAGATTGAAAAAGCTGATGAATCTGACATTTCTATTCTTCCCCCTTTATCATTCTGCAGGACTGGAGACTCATTGTAAAGCAATAGACTCATTGTAAAGCAAGACCAACTCACACACATGCCTCAGACCAACTTTACGCTGAAGGAATTTCAAACTTTCCTTAGAGAGAAGAGGTGAGACGCTGAGTAGGAATGTGATTCCTCTGCCTTTAGTAGGACAGAGTCTTACTATGAATCCCAATAGACTAGTCAGACAGACATGGGTAAAATTTTGTTTTCTGTGTTAATCTTTAAACATTGAGTTTTAGATCTTTAATAGTGGAGACATATGTCAAAGAAATAATCCCGTTGTACAAAATCAAGTCATAGCAGATTGTCCTGGATTAATCTCTGTTGTGAGATCTAATCCACAGACATTCCTTTACTGCTAGAGAGCTGTGATAATCCCATATCAGACCAGGGCTGTTAATCTTGTTCCTAACACACGGCCTTTTTCCACTGCGTGATCTCGTACAATAGAAAAGCCTGAACGCTACTTGAAGGTGACTCAATGTCAAGATGCGAAAATGGATTATCTGAGGCAGGTTAAAAGAATAACAGAGATGATTAGAGGAAGGAAGGTTTTATTTCCATTTGGAATAATTTCTTTTGAAGTGTGAGAAAAGTAAATGGTTCTGCTAGAATAAAGTAATCCGCATTCAACAAGCATTCAACACACGCTAACATAGAATCACCCCCACTGCTCAGCTGCACTCCGCTGGTATTTCACCACGCTCAGTATTCAAAGCATGAACAGCTTTAAATTACCACTCTTTCTCCATGTGTGTGTGGGTGGTTGTGTGGGTGTGTGTAACTGCCCTTTTCATCGGCCCTTATTGGTAATCAAGCGACATGGAGATCTTTCTGCCTGCAGAAGGGGAAAATGGCCGACTTTGCTGGGCCTCGACCCAGCCTCAGCTTCACACTGTGATTTATGTGACCTATTAGTGGGCCCCTACTGGCAGGGCCCATCATCTGAATTATAACTAAGGATTAGGCCCCAGGCTAATGATAGGACTGGGAGGGGAAATTGACCATGTGTTTGGCTGTGGCGTGCCTCCTGTAAACCAGATTACAGAGCGCATGCAGAGCCGCACAAATATGAGAGACAAGCACACATTAAAATCATGTCTATAAGCATGAAGATTAGACACACACACATACACACCAGTGTAAAACCAGCCTATAAGAGCATGGGGGTTGCAGCTGTGCTTAGATTATGAATCTCTATTAACCTTGCCAACCCATCAACTCACTTCTTAATGAGGCCAAAGATAACACTCTCTCACACACACACTCACACACATGCACAGAGATACACACAACAAACTTTCACGATTTAAATTAGTTTGCCAAAAAATATATATTTATTAACCTTGGTTTATCTGAAATTCAAAATGCCACATTTGGCCTACATATGCAAGGAGAACACACATGAATGCAAATATACGCACAGTATTTAAAGAGGCCAACATGCTCATGTATGAAAAGCCTGAGTGTTGCACATGAAATTCATGTTTGGTTGAGTAGTTGGGTAGACATGGCTCGGGGCAGTTTTCATACACTGTGTGCTGCTCATTTCCAGTGTTGCGGAGTAATGGCACAGTTTGACGTGGCCTCCGGCATTAAGATAACCCAATATCAGCCGGCAACCTGACTGCTATTGTTTCATTTAAAAGAAAACATTGCGCTCTAATATCATATCACATCTGGTCCCTCCTAGGGAATACTTTTATTCAGCTTGTGTTTGTAACTGTGTGTGTGTGTGTGTGCCTGTATGTACCAAATATTACACACCGGAAAAAACATAGATCACAGGATTCCCTCCCTGCAGCTCACAACCCTGCCATCCAATCAGTAGAATCAATACACCCCTGGCCTGTTATGGACAATATCAGTGAATCCCCTTTTAAAGATAAAGAATATTATAGTGGCAATTCCATGAAGCCATTACCAGTTCAAGGGCAGGTGTACTGGAATCAATAACAGTCGAGTACATGGTGTTTTGAGGATTCTACGTCGCCTCTGTCTGTTGTGATTGTCACATAGTAGCAGAATTTGAAACTCAATCTGGATTGATTTTTTTTTTTTGTCCCATTGCAAATATGCAGCAGCCCCAGGCATCTGATGCAATTCCTCTATGATATTTTTCACTATTATGTGTAAAGGATTTCTTGGATTGTGGCACTGAAAGAGACCCTTTGATTACCAATCGGACTATTTCTTCTCTGGCTAATATGAGTACCCATTGAACTAAGCAGCAACGTTGATGTCGGATCTCCAAGTGTGGATCAAAGCAGCCAGACCCTACCCCTCCTCCCCCTCCTCCCCCTCCTCCCTCTCCTCCTCCTCCCATACCCTCCCACTCTTGTGGTAGTCTAATGCTGCTTTGCCCTGCAATATTAACACTGCTGTAATTGGACTTGTTGTTTGTTTGTAGCTTCACTGTTTGTTTAGATTGTGTTTGAAGCCTCACTTAATTAAATCGCGTCCTTGGTGTCAGAGTCTCAAAGCATGTGGAAAGCACACAGCTGGATATAATGTTGTTCGCTGATTTCAGACAACATCCGTTGTAGGGGAGGAGAGGTGAGAAGCGTGAAAAAATAATAATGAAATAGGTTAACTTGTGGGTCTATCACTGCACTACGGGGAAGTGTCATTTGTGCTCATTTAGAATATGACATTTGTGCAGTTAAATTTACCAAAGTCAAGTATTCTAACGTAATTTGAAGCAGTATTCGCACAGGATGAGTCTTACCAGGGGACCTTGTATGATATAGAAACTAGCCGAGATAGGCAAAGTCTGTATTTTAATCATATTTATTGACATTATCCCCGAATATGATGTCAAGGCTCTGTTCTCATGCACTGTTTGTAGGTATACTTACAAAAAGTATTTGCCTGGAATTCTTATAAAACTCACATAATCATGAGGCAGTAATTTGAGTATTACCCATGTAATTTTGAAGGATGCAATCATGTGACAAATGTGCTGAGGGTAGTAAAGGAAGTAGAGCCAGGTTGGGGTGGTAGATGGGTCAAACAACACAGGACTTTCTGCATAAGACTAGTGTTCTTGTCTCATTTGAAATGAAGTGAACTTTAAGTTATTTTGAGGTTTGTTGTCACCGTGTTTCTTTTCCTAAGTCTAACATATGTACATTTTTATTAAGTACATAACTTAACCTTGAATAAGTGACGTGATGATGCCCAACCATGTTTCTTTTCCAAAACCTAACATATGTAACTTTACATTTTTACACACAGTATGTAACTTTACAGTGAGTATGTGATATGATGACACCTTTCCTGGGGTGCTGATTCATTACATATTTCACAAACCATCGTATGAAGGTATGCTGCAAGGCTCTGCGTAACAGCTGCCCCTAAAGCAGTGATTCCTAACTGGTCTAGCCACGGGGTCCAGATTTCTCCTTAGTCAATAGTTCAAGGTCCACAGAGTTAAATAAATTCAGAGTCATAGTTTGTCCATGCCGTTGCACTAGTTTGCTGTCTCTATTAAGTAGCTGTCTGCTATTCACTCATTCTACAGCAGGAAACAGCACTTCAAAATAAAATCTATTTGCCGGAAATTAACTGTAAATCAAAATAAAATGTGTTTTTTACAGACTTAACACATTCCATTCATTCAAAATGGACCCAGGACCCATTTTTGGGCCATGACCCACCAGTTGGGAACCACTGCCTTAAAGTATACCTTTCAACAACTATTATAATAGGAATCAAAAGAGGGAAAAAAAACTTATGTTACATAGGATGCACATTGTGATATGATGCAATTTCAGAGCCAGTTTTGATGTGAAATTTTATTTTATTTTTTCTTCCAGGTTTACCTGGTTGTCAAGACAGTGATCAACAGGAGGCTAAGCTACAGATGAGGCAGACACCGCGGTAGTGTTCACATCAGATGAGAGAGAGACCACTGCGCACCCTGCAGCTTCAGTGTCAGGTAAGAGAAAGTCTGGTGTGCCTCTGACAGATATTGTGACACTTTGTAATGTTCAAAAGCTACAAAAGATTCAATAATCAGTATCCAGTTGTCCAAAGTAGTCCGTTAAACTTCATTGTGTGTTTGAAATGTTAAGTATCCTCACTACGAAAGATGTTAAGATTCGCCTGTTCTGTGCTGCAGGAAAGGGCCCCACTCAAGGTTAGCTGCTGGGGGTCCTTACGTGTTTGCGTTGCGGTCCTGCATATCAATAATAATATTTCCCAAGGCAATATATCACAGAGGTGATGATTCACAGGGGACTAATGTTGTCATGACCTCAGTGTTGCAGTGGAATTTTTACAGACAAGGCAGATCCAAGATTAAGATAACAGATGACCCTCTCCATTATTTTAAATTACTGGATGCCCCCAGGTAATACTAGTCCTTTGTGAAAAAAACCCCAAAACCAATAACTTTCAATTTCAGTATGAGAAAGATAAAAAGTATAAACTGAAAAATTAGGTGATGTAATCAAGATTAAACCAACAAGTTGCAAACTTTTACCACCTGATTAAGTTGAATTTACTTCGGATGAACCCAAACCTCTAAAACTCATTCGGTCAGTTCAGGGTTTGCGGACTCATTTTCATCCATTTGAGCAAATTGAACTATAATTGTCCACGTTTCAATTCCACCAACTATTGTGGGACTCTGAAGTGTGTTTATGATTGAGTCTGGGGAACATAAAAGAAGTTACCAGACCATGGAGACTAAATATAACCTTTAAAGGCTGCCTTTTCCCTGCAAGTGTCCCTACACTTACACTTTGCCTCTCTGAGGGGTGTAATGACTTCCCTATGCAGTTTGTATATGCATGCAGGAAATCTGTTGACAGGCGGGAGTGCGGCAGAGCCAAGCGTGTCCTGTGAGATGGAGGAAAGTCTGATGACTCGTTTAGAAATCTCCCAAATGGCTCCCAGAACTAATCACTGGTCTTGTTTAATGGCCATTGATGTTATTATTGTGGATGACTATTTGATCTTGCTATGCCACTAGAGAGGAATTAGGGAAGAGTAATTCACCAACAAACAGTGTAGGCGTGGCAACCCATCTTAAACACAGACCCCATCATCCCTTTGCTGTAACAGACACAGCCCTAGATGATCTTCTTCATGAGGTAACAATTTGGATTCTTTATTTTGTTTGCATGAATGCACACTGCAGAGCTTTGATCTCTCCACTGCACACATCAGTAAGGCAAACCAGGCCACATCTTTGCTCCATGCCAGCATTTGCACGTCCCTTTCCCACTGCCCCTCACCCTCGCCAGGCACTAACTAATGTAGATAGTCTGGCTGTGATAGATTACATACTGCCAGACTGGGTGCTGCCAAACACGCAACCCAGAGCTGGAGTGTGATTTCTAGCCTGAGCTCCCTGACTGAAGCAGTCCTGTGAGATGTTTTGTTGTGCTCTATCACAGTACTGTAGGTTTATTTATTTATTTATTTTTTCTGCAAAACGTCACACTGAAATGTGAATGAATATCAGTGCCAAGTGTAAGAGCCAAATGTATCTCTTAGCCACACCTTTTCCTGATTGGTTAAGACAGTTGACTGGCTGTTTAAGGCCAGCTGTCGAGGAAATTGTTTTGGCATGTATTTTTCCATTGCTGTGTCCTCCCTCTGTCCTGCAGCCCAATCAATAAGAGACTTCACAAGGCCATCTGTGCGTCTGTGTGTGCAAGAGAGTGTGTGTGGTGTGTATGTTTCCGCAAGTGTGCATATGTAATTTATACATGTGTGTACACTCTGTGTGTGGCTGCATGACATTTCTGTCTATCACTATTCTCCGATGTAGAAAAGGGATCTGTTTGGGTTTTTGTGGCCACTGTAGAGGACATCCGGCCTCTTTTCTTTGAGGGTGAAAACATAGACACATCAGTCAGAGTCAGAAACAGGGGAAAGCATATGGCCTCTACGCCTGCAAATGGAGAGGAATTAACTGACACCAATTCCAATATCAGTTCCTCTTATTGCTCTGATTCTTTATCGTTTCTCTTAGTGATTACTGATCAAGTGTCTGTTTGGAAAAAAAGTGGGCTTACACAGGTTTTAAGTATCAGCGCAACTGTTTTATTATCTCCAAATAATAATAATAATAACAATAAACTTTATTTATACAGCACCTTTTGTACAAGAAATACAGCACAAAGTGCTTTAAAAAAAGGGCAGTGTAAGTGCTTCACATGAAAATGGACATAAAGCAGACAGGGCATTTCAATATAAAAGGACATTTAAAACAGTTTAAAGCATGCATTAACTCATTCATAAAATCATAGAGTTGTAAAAGTATATATCTTAAAATCAAGTAAGATTTTAAAAGAGTTACAGCAGCGTGAAACGTAAATAGAAAGTAAAAGGGTAAAAACAAAGTGTCAGGCCTGTATCACAGCTAGTTAAAGGCTAAAGTGAACAGATATGTTTTTAGCTTTCTTTTAAAAGCACAGTGTAAAGACAAAACAAACCTTTTCCTACAAATTGTACGACTGCATGGTGATTCTTGTTTACTCTTTTTTTTGCTCATTTTCCCTCCTCGTGCAACAAGGTGAACACAGGGAGCTGGTGGGCGAGTTGAGCTAGCTGTAGATACAGGCTGTCTGTCATCATCTGAAATGGATGAAATGAGAGAATATTTATACAGCATTCATCTTCATTTAGATTTTCTTAGTGAAGGATAAAAATCTGCAAAGCCTGCCTGCGTGGTGTTAATGTTATTATAATAGGATATTTACAGTTGATACCCTACGTGCTGCTCGGCTGGGAAGCAGTGGCTTTCGTCTTTTATGACATTCCTGAAATTTAAGCCCATGTTGTGTAGAATGATGTTTCAACATATTGTAGGTGTTTCCGCCCCTACTTGAAAAGATCATTGATCATTTTACAGACATTTTATGCAGCACTGTTGTCATCTTTCTCCTTGAAATGAAGCCATGCTTTGAACATAGTCTCCTCCCCCCTCCACTATGATTCCTTGTTGCAAATTTCCAGCAGCTTAGATGCAAGACTGAGATGTTACTGTTCTGTGATGTGCAACTGTCAAAAAAAAAAAAAAAACATGCCAGCATTGATAAAAGGAACTGATAAGCTCAAAGGCAACCAATACTGATGATTAGACAATTTTGAACTGGTTCTTAACTGCAGCTGGTCCTTGATTGCCATCCCTATTCTACACAGTTTCACAGTATCCCATCAGCCTAATAAACCAAAACAAAAAATAAGCAGGATTACTATGGCAACAACACATCATCAACAGGGTAAAACTAACCTGTCCCACAGCAGTCTAATCCTAGCTCACATTCCCTATTAGTGAGTGAACAATCCAACATCGTAGGATCAAAAAGCGACGTCGCTATTAACGCTTGGCCGCCACAAGCCACTTATCCCTGTGAAAAAGTTATCTGACACCTCCTGCTTAAAACCCAAAATTCAGAAGAACACTGTATTTGTATTTTGTGTTGATCGCCCAGTGCAATTTTGTAATCTACGTTAATGAGGGAGATTATACTTTTAGAATATTATTTATTATTTCAGCTGACTACTCACTGCTTTTTAGTGTTTCTAGAAATAAAGTATGTGGATCATTCTTAGCTACTCTATCATGTGCGTACCTGCAATAGGAAATATATATCTAACAGTCTGCTCTTCTTTAATCTTTGTAAGTTGTTTATTCTTTTTGAGGCTGTGGCATTGGAGAGGTATTTGGGAAAATTCAAAACATTTTATTTTTGGACCATGCTTATGAATTGTGCTGCTGGTGGTGTTTGCGTTACGTAGCTCCTTCCCTCAGTAAGCCAAACTCAACCAGTCTCAAATAATAGCAGTTTGAACAAATAAAGCCAGGTCAACAAAACAGACATGTATTACCATTCTAAATACCATGTAATGGGCTTGGTTTATTTTAATTTATATTAAACTCAAACAAAAACACCCACATAAAAATACAGTTCACTCTCTTGCCAAGTTTCCTTTTTTCAAAAATAATTCTTTGCTCGGTCCTTAATTAATTGACTCTTATCAGCTCAAACTTGCCATGATTTCTGAGTTTTAAACTGTTGTTGAAACTTTCCTGCAGATGTTTAACCATAACCGCCTCCCAGAGAAAGGAACACATTGTGCTCTGTGTCATACTGGAAGGATTGTAATGTGACTAAGATTGTTTATTGTTATTTGTGGTCTTAATGGTAGTTAGATGAAACCCCAATATGAATGTCATCTCTTTGCATTTAATATGAAGTAGCCCACGCTGTAGACAGAATCTTAATATTTATCCAAACTAAACATGTCACAGATTTTTCTGCTCTTTCTAGTGGTCCTGTTATGATATAAGGGTTCATAATTTGGATTGCAAAGATGTACTAAATATCACAATAGAGGACAGCCTCAAAAGCACTCTGGCATTCATAACGACACGTCCTCTTAATTAAACAAGAAAATATGCTGTTTGCTGCTATGCCCATGTCCTTTAGAAGTAAAACATAAAAGCATTTTATGATGTGACAACACTTCAGTTAATGTTTGGTGAAGCTCAGGCAAAGAAACAACTAGGTTAGGGAAGGAGTATGGTTTGGGTTAAGATATGCGATTAGGGAGGGGTAAAGGACCACGGCCGTCGCCATGCTTAGAATGATAGACGTGGGATTAAGGTTAGGGAACAATTGCAGCTGTACTTAAAAACTGTTGACTGTAAATTTGAAACGAGAAACAAATAGTTCTCCTGTTTTTGAGTCCCATCTTTTTGGACCCAACCTCTTCCTTCTGTAAATTTCCTCCTATGTTCCCGTCATAATTTCTAGGTCTGCTAGAGGGTTTTGTTACTTCAGTGTAAACATGTCATTTTAATGCACTTGCTGAAATGACTTGTAGAGTCGATCTTCTTGGTAGGACAGTGTCATTTATAGAAAGAGATCATCACATTGTTAGAAAAGAAAGAAGCTGCACCATGTATAAAAATTATTAACATGATTACTACAAGACTAAAAAATAATGAATACAGACATATCAGTCAGACATCTTGGTTGAATTTAAACACAACAGATGTTAAATTGTAAATAAATTATGGCTACACCCATCTCTGTTTATGCAGATGGGTGCTGGCGCTTTATACTTAATGTTGCCACAGTTTGTGCCATGTTAAACAACCATTTCCTGTGCATAGTTGTGGTACTGTAAATAGGTTTTCCAGATCTTAAGGCACAAGTATGAGAAAAGCAGGTTGTTGTGGCATCAGTCCTTTATATAACGCACCGTAATTTTAGCACTGGCTGCTTTTGAGGTATTTTGTGCCTTAGCATCAATGGATCTCCACGCATGTTGTTGAACTGGTGCTCCTCTTCCCACTTTACGTGACCAAACACTCCACTAATTGTAGGTTGGATCTGTGAGAGATGTGGGATTGAAATTCCCCGTATTGTTGAGTATGCAAACAGCTCCTCCTTTGCAGAAATTTCAATCCCAGTGTGGTTTTGAAGAGGATGTAAAGTAATCCAGTCATCTCAACAGGAAGAGAGGGCCCCTTAAAAGCTAAAACTGTAGTCTAAAAGAGGTAAAGACGCGAAACCATCAAAATACTTGAACCCAAAGTTAGACTGATTGTTCTTTCATCTAGCACATAACTGGACAGTAAAAGCAGCTACAACTGTCTTGTGTCTTAAAGGGATAGTTCAGATCTTTTGAAGTGGGGTTATAAAGGCTACTTCTCCATAGTCAGTGTGTTACATGCAGTAGAAGTCAGTCAGCACGTAGTTAGGAGAAGGAGGCTGAAGTGCCGACATGGTACTGATTTGGACAGGGTCAGCAACAAAACTTAATTTAGCCACATAAAAAAGTCCCACCTAAAAAAATGAATAGCAGTTTAAGTATACGCTATAGTTTGAATATTTTTCCTATTTTAGCTTGATGTCAGACAGAAATATCCTTCAGGGAACTAAAGCCGTTATGTCACTCTCATCAAAGCCAGACTCCATTGAGAAAAACAGCAATTTAACAATTCTGAGCACAGGAGCTGCCGGGCTACTGCTGCCTCAATCAGTTATTTTCTTTGAGTGACATTATCATTTAAAAGGTTTAGTTTGTACTCACTAAAGTCACACAGTAACACAAACAAACTAGTCAAGGCAGCGATAGACCAGCAGCTCATATGTTGAGTGAGCTAAAATTAATGTTTTTGTCAATTAAGTCTGGTGGCTATGATGAGAGCATAGATGGGTAACTAAAGCAGTTATGTCACTCCTGTCAAAGCCAGACTCTATTGAGAAAAACAGCAATTTAACAATTCTAAGCACAGGAGCTGTCGGTCTACTGCTGCCTCAATCAGTTGTTTGTGTGACATTAGCATTTTGAAGGGTTAGTTCACACTCACTTAAGTCACACAGTAACACAAACAAACTGATCGAGGCAGCGATAGGCCAGCAACTCTTATGCTGAGTGAGCTAAAATTAATGTTTTTGTCAATGAAGTCTGGTGGCTATGATGAGAGCATAGATGGGTAACTAAAGGCATTAACGGCTCTCCCATCAGAAAGGGCTGTCTGCGGCAAGGTAAAGCAGTGAAAGTATCTTTAAAGCGTAACTTAAGCCTTTTTCAACCTGGACCCTTTTTTCCCATTTAAACTGTAAAGACACTGATGTGAACAACATTTTTGAAAATGGTGCCTCCATTGCTTGTATAACGAGCTGCAATTAACAGGGCAATTAAACATCGTCACTGTATGTCCATTTAAAGTGGTTATTTTTGACACAGAGTGTCTCAGATTGTTAACAGAAGTGTCTGAAGTGTCTCCTTACCTCGATCTGGCCTGTTTGTTATTGCCTCCTTACGCAGAAGTCTCTTTCTGAAATATCACAAGATGTCACGAGATGTCACTTGTTGCAGGAAAACAACAGTGGAAACGTGTGTGAGTTCTGGAGAGACTATTGTAATTAGAGTAGTTTACAGTAAACGTAGTTTAGTGTTGTCTAAAAGATATTCAGAGTTATGGATGATTATTTACCTGATTTCAGTAATGTTGATGAGGCCTTTGGATTTGACCGCTTCCTATATTTATGGATTGAAGAGTGGACAAGGAGAGAGAGGGACAAAAGGCAGCGGAGGCTCTGCAGGATGTGACACAGGGAGACCATGGAGTTTCTGGAGTTGCTGAGATCCTCTGCCCATAGAGGAAAAAATGCCCATGTTGTAAAGAGTGGTCGCATTTGTGCATTTCCGACCTGTGTAGACAAAATGAGCAGTTAAACTTTGGGCAGCTGTCATACACTTTGTCGGATATGGACGCGCTAAGGATTTGGCTAGTTGTGCTACAAATGGATCCTAACCCTCCTGTCCATGCACTGCACATGTTATCCTGTTATCCTATCCTAAGTTATACTTAAATATAGCGTACACTTAAGCTATTATTGATGTTTTTAGGTGGCTGTAATACATTTAGCTGCTTCCCACGTCCACAGCATTACATTGCTTAGCTTCCATGTTGGCACTCCCTGCTTCTCCAAACTGGGTATGCGCTGACCAACATAAACTGTATGTAATACATAGGCTATAGATAAGTAGATCATACAACCCCACTTGAAAAGAACCAAATTATCCCCTTAATATTTTGCCAATATTATATTCCAGATGATCAGATGAGCTGTTACACAGGTGGACAGGTAGTGATTTTTGTTGTTGTTAGACTCAATTTGCAGTTTGCAGCCGATCCTTCTGACACATCCAGATATCAAGTGAGGAGAGGTCTGTAATTTTGTTATCAAAAGATAACTGCATCATTTGCCACTCAGTTCAGCCCATGATAGTTCATTGACCTTGCATTGACATCTTACCGATGAGAGAGGTGCTCACAAATGCCACTTAGGATATTAAAGCAACTAGGTCAAATGGATAGCGAAAATAAGATTACGCTTTTTTTTTCACGCTGTGCAATAGCCTGGTACATTCACTTTAACATTTATTGTGTCATAACAAATACTGCAAACTAGCCTGTCTCTGTCACAGTCTCAGCTAGACATCATGAATACCACAGCAGCACTGTGGAAATGACTGTAAGCTGCATTCAACTTGAGCAGGTGTTAAGAATCAGTTTAAATTACCTGAGGCACCTGGTCTTTTCATTTGACTGTTAAATGCACTGTGATAAGAAATTAGTGCCTGATTTTAATAGATTTCCTCTCATCAAAGACTTCAAATGTTTTGGCACTGCAGCCTAAAATTGAAATGAAACTTGCGAAATTGTGTTGCCGTAATAATTATTTGGAGCACACAGAAAAAATGTTTTGTTTTTTTTTTTACTATCAATCAAAGTGACATTGGTAAAATTACTGAATTGGGCCCAGTTTCAAATAAATCACACAGACTCGCATTTTCTGAAACTATTGGCTAATATCAGCCAGTGTTTTTACCAGTCGATGGTATGAGCAGGATAAAATGCATAGAAGTGCTTAAATAAGACTTACAGTACCCACTAGGTGTCCAGAGAGAGCGTTTGACTTCATTCCCTGGAATGTTACTGCTCATAATAAAGTCAATACAGCATACAATAATTACGAAGTAATAGTATATCCCATAAGCCTTTATATCAAACTGGGTTTTTCCTCCATCTGCTCTTCCCTGTTTCCTGACTCAAGGTCATCTTATTGTTCCCCCCCCCCAAGGTCGTCTGACCACCTCACTCCCGAAGGCTTTTCTCACCATCTGACTGGGGCAGAAATCGAAAGTCCTGTTCAGCAAGAACAAAAAAATGTCAATTTCTCTGTTGATTCAATTAGGGAAAAGGAGTCTGTGAGATAAAGCTAGTGTTATTTATCATGGCTAAGGTAACACTCAATATCGAGCTATGTTAATTAGAGCTCTGTAGCTAAAACCAATGACTGTGGGAAGCAGCGCTTCCACAAATAGTTTCTACCTACCAAGATCAATCGATCTGAAGGAAGCTATACTTGGGCTTTCTTAGTGAAGCGTTGTTAGAGGGAATGAATTCCCAACAAGGTAACAGCTTGATTATCATCAGTTGTAAAATAATGATTTTTAGAGCTGGAAAAAAAGTGACATCAACTGTAAACTTTAAAAATCACGAATATATTCCTAAGACAGCTGAACACACACACTCTCTCTCTCTCACACACACACACACACACAGAATTACCCGGGGGCTTCCTCTCCCAGTGTGACATGTAAAAATCTTCATTGTAGTGGCTGCATAGTTTCAAAAAAAAAAAAATGTGTATTGACCAAGTACTGCTCTATAATAAGAGTCAGAGCCTGTCCTTATGATAAACAGAGATTCAAGCTTCTACAGCACTAAACAGTGTCTTTTATGTTGATGCAATAGGATTTTCTTTTTCTTCCAGTGCTCATAACCACCTAACAAAGGTCACATGTTTGCATGTATTGGATAGTATGTGTGTTCTACAACACACTCCTGTTACATTCTGCCTGTTCATGCACCTAGTGATTAATATCACTTCATGTTTCATGTATGTTTGTGTTATCCTTTATTTTAATTTGCACTACTTTATATCCTTATATGTAAATTTTAGTTTTGTTTCTACTCTTATCATTATTATTATTATTAGGCTGCAATCCATTTTGCAAATGAGTTAGTCATCAGTCACAGGTAGACTTACTCCGTTTGTTTCTGAGCGCCTGGTCCAGTGTGGTTTTACGAGGCTGGTTGCTAGCGCTAGCATCAGAGGCTGTGCTAGCGTGGACCTCCAGGTTCACTGCTAAATGTTTTGCATTGAGGTGATATTTCAAGCTTGTAGTTTCATCCGCCTCTATCATGTGACAAAGCCACTGTCGCCTTCAATAACCAGTCCCTCCAGGATCTCGCAAAAAAAAAAGGCCAATTATGTCAAAAATTGTGATAAAAACTGCTGCATTTTTGTGAGATTTTTTGCGGGAGATTGCTTTTTGCGCTGAGTTGCAAAAATTGCAAGTAAGGAGAAAAAAAAAGTGCTTTTTTTTTTTTTTTTAAACTACTGCCTCCAAAAAATAAGTCATGTAATCACTTGCTATAATAATCATAGTGAATATTACAAAAACAGCTGCAAATGTTTCAGTTCTTATTGAATTAGTTTCAAAACATGGACTCCAATAATGTTTTAAAAAAAAAGCCTGAGTGAATATTGTAGCTCTCAAAGCAGACAATGTGACTGTAAAACAACATGTAAGCTACATCTTCTGTAAACATAACATCTGAATCAATTCAACACATATTGTATGCATTTAAACAAAGTGACAATTCTTATGTCAATACAGAGCGTTTCTCCATACCGCAATGCCAGTCATACTGATGATGTTTCAAATGACATCACATGCGCAACGACTTCCGGTCAGCCAGAAAATGTGGAAAAATCGTGGGACTTTTGAAAATTTTAAGCCCCCCGCAAATATTGCGGACTTTCGTTGAATTTGCCTCAATTAATTTTCTGGAGGGACTGAATAACGCACCAGGTCAAAGGACACCACGGAAAGCGATTACTCAACGTTAATTTTTTAACGCATTATTTTTTTCTGTGATTAATTAATCGAAATGAACGTGTTATTTTGAAAGCCCTAATTTTTATACTTATTTAAATTGCAACATCAGAGGTCATATGAGATTTTTCAGTGGCAGTCAGTACGTTTACATGCTGCTTGAGAAAATTGAATTATTGGCTTAGTCCGACTGAAACCGGACTTTTAAATGCATGTAAACAGCTTAGTCCGACTGAAATTGGACTATCCATAGCTTGACTAAGGCACCTAGATAATTCGATTGAAAATCATACTATTGCCACATGTATCCACCTAGTCCAACTGGAGTCGGACTCTGCGTTCTGCGCATGCACCACTTTTTCTTTGGCGGACTTTCACCTGGAAGATAAATGAGATGACGTAGCAGCAGTTCAGTAACTACTCAGACAAGACGAGAAGTCCGACTTGACTGATTAGCCTAGCTATGAGCTTAGCTCGACTACTGCGTGCACGTAAACATACTGAGTGAATCCTCTTGCAGCTGTTGTTCACTTAAACAAATAACTCGTGGTCTTTATATGTTTTTCATAATTGTAACGGTATTATTACTCAATATCAACCAAGCGTGTTGCCACTCTGTGATTTACAAACTATCCAACAAAACAAACTGCACCAAGTAGAGGAAAGTCTGAAGGAAAAACTTTGTCTCAATAGGCCATCTTACTGCAGCTCCATCAGCCCTTCTTTGTGTCTGGGATTGAGGGCGTAAATTATAACTCGGCTGCAAAGAATCCTGGTCAAACATCGAAGTGAAAAGAATGAGCTGTTCTGCTGAGACGAGTGCGTTACTTTTTAGGCTTAAAGCACAACTTCAGCATTTCTCTTTATAGTCTATGCTTTTTGTTTTTCTTTCCAACTCATTAACTCCTTTTACACTGCCTGGTCAAGGAAGAAATTTTGCGCCATTACTTGGCCTCACTGTTCTTTGTAAAAGGTACGACAGCGCAATGGGGAGACAGAGTTGTCTCACCTTTAAGCCAGCAGAGGAGGCAATAACAGCGCAAAGTCAGCGTCTCTGTAAAAGGGACAGCTGGCAGGATGGGACTATAGCCGGGATGGTTGTGACATTTTGACAGCATGTTATGTGTGAGACCCACCTCTGAGAGATTTAAAGAGTAGCTAGAAGTAGTTAGCAGCTAACTCAAAGAGGAAGAATAGCAGCTGATAATCAGTGATGAAAACAGTGAGGAACTGTCACATCTTTTTTTGTTTTCAAAATGCTGGCATGCTATGTAACATTACACACAGGGTTTTTTATAAAAAGCAAAGGTGATGTTATGAAGGGATTTCGTAGCGGCCCTATAGCGTGATCTCTTTGTAAAAAGGTTATTGAAATGTGAGCGCGTGCACACACACACACACACACACAGTCTTCTCATACTTGAGTGACCTTGCAAGGTGTGTGTACAGTATGTTTGTGTGGGAGCCAGTGATAGCGGGTATGTCTTGGTGAGATTAGTTCCAGACAGGCTAATGTATTGATGTAGTACATGGCTCATATTAATCTCTAAAAAAAACACAAATTGCACATAATGCCAAAAGAACAAAGTGGGCACATTTGAATAGACAACCCATAACAGACTGGATACAATATGTTGTTTTCTGTGTGGAAAACACTCAGAAAGACATAAAGCAGAGTTATGTCACAGTTCTGGTAGGTGGCAACACATAACTGGACCCAAATGCAGACATAAAAGGAGATACAAGGTAAAAGGCAATTTACTTAATCCAAAGGTTTAAAAAGGAGCTAGCACTCACAGGCAGGCAATCAAACTGGGTAAACAAATCCAAAGAGGATAAAGCAGGATGGCAGTGGGACGTCAGCAACAAGTGATTCGGCAAGAAACAGATACAAGCAAACAGGTAGCAGAGAGGGCTGGAATGCTATGGCAGCCTAATTGGCAACATAGACCATCTGGCTGAAAACTGACATCCACACACCCACTGGAGCTGATAAGGAGCAGCTGGGTAGGCAGGTGACTGAGTCAGGTGATCCCTAGAGGAGGGAAAGTCACTGAGGGCAAATAGAGGGCAAGCAAAGCAGGACAGGGTATGGAAAATTCCAGAATTAACACACTGGGAATGGAAAAGGAAAGATGGAGGGGATGGAAAACTCAAGGGCACTGACGAGCTGGATCTAAACACTGAGCTTGGTGGGCGATAAGAGCCCAAGGACAAGCCAAGACAGGCTTGACCCAAGAAATATGATGCCTGGGATCAGTGTGCATTGACCAACGTAGATGCAGAGGGCGATGTTTACAAAGTTGGAAAGAGCTCCAGAAAATGGGGTGTCAGCCCATGGGGGTTGATCCAAAGAGGCGGGCTGTGAGTGGTTAAACCAATCCTGATGCCCAAGGTTGTAACAGCAAGCTGAGGTGCAGTTCCTGGAATTGTGAGACCTTTCTTGGCTGAAGGAGCTTATATAGTGCTGTAGAGGACTTCCCTTGGGTCCTGGAGAGGTTACTAGAGATGGGCAAAGCAGGACTGTGTGCAAGGGCTGCCACAGTTAAGGATCCAGGTAGAAAGTCTTGGTGGAATGACTACAGGGCCAACACATTTTCACTCCAAACTCATCAAAACTGACACTTGGTCAGTGGCCTTATGACACTCTAGGTACCCCTCATGTCAATTTTGGACGCTCAGGGAAGGCATGTCAGTTTCTGCTTGTAGGGCACATGCAGGGTTGCCCCATAAGTTTTCTTGCCACTGATACTGACTGCCAATTGTCTGTGAGCCATATCCACCAAAACCGATTGTTTGTTTTGTTTTTTTTGTTTTGTTTTGTTATATTAGTTGGTATAGTAGTATTTTAGGTCACTTAGACCTAAACTAGCCTTTAACCTAGGCCAGTGGTTACGAATTGGTGAGTCGCAGTCCAAAGGTGGATGGCGGGTCTATTCTGAAAGGACCGCAAGTGACTCGGGAATGTCTCGAGTTTGTAAAAAACGCACTTTATTTTGAATTACAGTGAATTACCGACACAGAGCTTTTATTTTGAAGTGCCGTTTCCTGCTGTAGAATGAGTGGATAAGGGACAGCTACTTAACAGAGACAGCAAACTAGCTCGACAATATGGCCAAACACAAGTATGATGCTGAATATATTAAAATGTGTGGACTAGGGCTGCAACGATTAGTTGACTAATCAATGACTAATCGACTATTAAAATAATCGGTGACTATTTTAGTAGTCGACTAATCGGTTTGAGTTATTTTTCATAGAAAAGCACTATAAAAGTACCTCACAATACTCTTATTGCAGCTTCTTACGTTCAAATATTGGCAGTTTTACACACTCTCCCATGACGGTGAACTAAAACCCTTTGGCGTGAGTACGAAACAAGACATTAGATGACATAATTTTGGGGGTTTGGGAGAGACAGACCAACATTTTTCAACATTTTAACACATTTTTCACCATTTTAACACATTTTTCGATAAAATGACTAGTCGACTAATCGAAGAAATAATCGACAGATTGGTCGACAATGAAAATAATTGTTAGTTGCAGCCCTAGTGTGGACCCTGAACTAATGACTGAGGAGAAATCTGGTCCCTGTGGCTGGACCACTTGGGAACCACTGACCTAGGCTATAAATGCCGTGTAAGGGCACAGTCACGAGTGAATACAGGTGACTAACCACTGCCTGCTGAAGAGACATTCGAGTTAAGTGTGGGCAGTGCCTGGTGTGACACATGGAAAAGCTAGCTTGCTAGCTGTTGTTACCTTGCATGCTAAATACCACAAAATATGATGTTCGTGGTACATTTTTGGTTTTCTTATGTTCCGCACTTGTCTTCTGACTCACTGTCAGTCAGGCAGCACCTCTAATGTAGCGCAATTTGCGTTTTGGTCAATATCATGGCTCAAGTCAGCAGGTTAGACACCGCAACAATCAATGTCTCCTCCACACATACTTTGCTATCAGTTGAGGCTGTAACTTTTGGCCAAAGTTCACCTAAGTTCAACTCCACTAGCTTGCACTGAATGGAATTGAACAGGAGGCGAATATTCACGTGTTAATTTCCCGTATGTGTGACTGTGCCCTGACTCTACACTATGAATCAAGAATCACAAAAAGTCTGTCTTGTCGGTGAAAAGTCAGTCCCCTCCATTCGGCGGCCAATTAACCAGGACATCCCTAGTCACATGACATACTATGCTGTATGTAGTCAAAATAACTCAACTCAGTGTTGACTTTTGGTTTCACAAGGGACACAAACTGCGGCCTCCTAGATGAAAGTCCTGTGCCGGGTTTACATATTCACCATCCCTCCCTTTTATCCCATGCAGTCCTTCTCATTCGTTATACAACCTTTGTTGCATGGAGCATCTAATAACACGGTACTTCTCATACACACATGCTAAAGGGTGTCTTGGTTTCAGAGGCTAAGGGCCACTGAAAAAGCATCAGTATTTAACAAGCTGGGAGTGAGAATGGGTTGACAAAGTAGGCGAGGCAGATGAAACTCCCTAGAAGGGCAAGCACCAGCAACAGAGACAGTTAACCCAAAGTCCAAATCATGTTGTTGGAGGACTAGACTTTAAGGGGGCGAAACTCCAGGGCACTGACTTATTTAGAAAACAGCGGGAGACAAACTGAAACCAAAGCTCAGCAAAGGCAGGCTCAACATAGGCTTTGAGACTCTGATAGAGACACAGTGCCTATGTTCAGACTGTGACTGTTAGAGACCGCTTTAGGCTCTGACACAGAGACAATGTACTTCAAGGATCTGACTGCCAAAGACCAAAGGAACTGAGCTTTTTGGCATTATAAAGATCTAAGTAAATCTAAAAATACATCTTTTATGGAGCGCACATTCACACGTGATCCCAACACAGATTTTGTTTTCAGGGCAAAGCTGCATGTTTTAAACGTGCAATACAAATTTAATGCCTCTGTAAAATGTATCAGGTGTGAGCCCATGTTTATGTAAACTGAGAATTACTCATACTACCTTCTAAATGACCTGCCATGTGTCTTCACGGAGGCAGCTTTATAAATGTTGACTACTGTGGGCTCATCTCTGTGATTACTGCCCCTCTCTCTCCCTCTTTCTCATTTTACCATGTGCTGCATTGGCTCACTCTGAACCCTTTGGGCTCTGCTGTACTTTAATATTTATCAAAACAATTTCAAGTGACATGTTGCCTCTATTTTAACCAAGACTGGATGGCCTCAGGTACATCCAGACAGATGCATCCAAATATGTTCAAAACAAGCTTATATCAACTGGAAAGCTGCCCATGTGGATGCTGTCTGACTGATAAAAGAAATCTGTGGTGAGGGATACTTAAGTCTACTATCAGTATTCTGGATCCTAGCTGATATTCTTGCATAAAAAAAGACTATACTTTTGCAATATTCTACCTTCAACACTGTAGACATGATTGAATTGTTCCTCTGTGCATTAATATTGCATACTACGTGTGCTGACATGTTGCAAACTTCAATAACAAATGATTGTAATTATAAAGCTAGAGCCTGGGTTGTCCATTTTGCGTAGGAACCCTGACATGGATCACATGCATGTAATGGTTTTTGTGAATAATTAATCTGGTGGGCTGCGCTGTCTCCAGAATACTAAATATTAACAATCATCTAAAGTGCTATTAGGAAGCAGTGGTATCTGCAGCACAGCCAAATGAATACATAATTACTCAACATTTCAAATGGTGTCCACAGAATCATCCAGGCGTTAGCATATTCCCCATCTGCACGTTTCGTATGAATCCATCAACAATGACACACACATATACGAGCGCAGTAGTTAACGCCGGGGCCAGCTGAGTGATCTGTCTTGTGTTTGTGTTGTGGGTAAATGGAGTTCTGTGTTATTCAGGCAGGCGTGCTCACTCAGAACTGCCCCCGCGTCTCCCTAGGCTCTGTTTCTAACCACTGCCACAGCAACGCATCAATCATCTCTCATGGCCAGACACTTCGATGGACATGGAATATTGATATGGCTTTTAAGATGTGGGGCATGAATATGATCTCTGACACCTATCAGCCTTGCTTTGCAGCTGCTCTACATATAGCCAGTGAACTATTGGTAGATCTGTGTGCACCCTATTTATTTAAAGGCAACTTATAGCTGGTGCCCTGAAATACTAGAAGGGTAGCTTCAAATTGGGAGCAGTAAAAGTGTATTTAAGGCACTGGGAGCCTCTGAAGTAAAAGTTTTCAGGCAGAGTGCAAATAACTCAAATGTTCAAGATATTTGTCATTAGACCAAATATTTGCTTCTGACATAATACCTTCTTATTCTTGTTCCCCTGATAATGAAGCAAGGTTCTAGCAGTGCGAGTTGAAGTGTTTGGTGCGTCTTTCTCATTGTATATGGCTACTGTGTGTGTATTTTGCAGGCGTACAAATGTGTGTAACTGTTCCACAATTAACTGGTGAGTGGAAACTTCTCCCTGCAGACATCTCCTCATTACCTGCCATGTGTACTTCGAGCTCACCCACCGTCTCCTCAACTGGAAAAAGAAGTGTCATCGTCACCATAAATAACATCGTATCCCCCCTCTCCCCCTCGTCTATTTTCACCTGGCAGTCCTAGCGTGCTTTCTGCAGCTCTCCATGCATGAAGATTTACTGCTTTATATATCATTTAAGAATCCATTTAAATCAACTCCCCTCATGTTCAGCCAGAAGAAAGATGCTTCGGTAGATATATCTCTCAGTGTATGTGCAGGAGGACAGAGATTTTGTCACATAAATAAAGGCTGACTACCATGCACATGGGTGAATATTTGCCAGGTGGCCTTTTGTTAAGGTCAAAGTCTGTTTGTCTACTTGAAGTCAAGAAACCAAATATGTCTTCACACACACTGATGTGTTGAGAATAGAATGCAGACTTTCCTAAGTTCTTAATTGCACTAAAACGCTCCTAATCAATGCAGAGATGCATATTGTATACACACAATCATGCAAACACACAAAAAGCAACACAAAAGCACATACTGTCAGGAATGCTGAATCCTGGGATGGGTACTGCCTCCCTCACGATGCCTTCACAATGATGAGTGTGGAACATGTCCTCCTTTGCCTGACAGCCAAAATGGATTCCGTCCAAAATGTGGTATCTTCCACCACCCTGAGCAGGGAAAAATGGAGAGTTTGCAAAGTTCAAACAATGCGCTTCGGGTGAGAGCACAGCAGTTAAACAGGCAAAAAAAGTGATAGATTTTGGACATAAAGAAATCCATCATATTTCTCAGGAGGACGAGCAGAATTCGTCTTTTTTTTAGTCTACATTTTCCAGACATTTCAGTTCAGCTATTTTTGTAAAACACATCTTAATGTGTCTCAGACATGTCTGGTTGTCTGTTTACAGTACACCTCTTCCTTTGTGAGCAGTTTTAACTTCTTGACATCAAGATGCTGCCAAGGATGGCTGCCTCAGTGTGTTTGTGCACATTGTTTTGTGTTGTTTTTATTGTAAATTCAGTTTTTTCTGCAGTGTTTCCTGGAGCTTTTCCACCAGAGACGAGCTCATAAGCATTAGGGAAACAACTCCAGTGAATTTATTTCCCACTTTTGTCACATTATCCGTGGAATTATTGGCCACTTTGGTCAAAGGTGCCCTAAATTTTCAAATGAGATTTGCAGATTAATCAGCTATCGGCTAATTCCTAGTTCAGGCCTTTGAAAGTCCAATACATTGATTACTCCCAGGTCATCAAAAACCAACGCCTAGTCAGTGACCCTACACGTCAAACTGTGAAGCTCAAGTTACCTCCCTTGCATCACTTTTTTCAGTTTTTGCTTGTTACATGCAGTGTCCTTTCAAAATAAACTTCCATGTTCACAGGAAACATACAGGTTCCGCATGTTACATGCACTGTGCATTCCAATACCCATACTACCAAACTATATAGTGTGCCAGAAAAAGATTTAGAATGTCCCAATACATAGTCTGTCAAATGTAGTATGCCAGAAATACCAGGATGTTCTACTACATCTAGTCCCGCTTTTCTGGATTTTCTGACCCACAATCCTCTGCACAGCGGACAATATGTCACATCGACTGAGCCACAAACAGATGACAGCTGACTGATAGCTGTCAGAAGTCGCAATAACAGATGACAACGTATTCAAGTGACTGATGACCAGTGGAATAATAATAATAGGAATATCAAATGTTTAAGTGAACCAAATAATCATAAATATCACAAACAACAAAAGGACATGACTATAAAAATAACTGACAGAGAATTGCAGGTGTAATTTCACTGTCACAAATATAGTATGTTAGACAATCGGCGCAGTTATAACTTTAAAGTTAAACTACATACATTGCAAAGTAACAACAGCAGAGCTCTACAGGTTGACATCCATCTCTGGCGAACTTGGTAAGTGGAGGTGTTTTATTTCCAAGGTAACAGATATAAAAGCAAGAAGGTCAAAGTTCAGGGTGTAATGTCATGAGACAGAAGTATGTCGCGATTATGTGCATAATGCAACAGTACGTACTTTTTAAGGGTGGCTGCAGTACATACTAAAAGTTAAAAAAAAAGTATGTGATTTGGAACACACCCATAGTCTCTTTTTTAAAATAAACTTCCAATGAAGGTTTACTTGTTGTAGTTTTTAGGTTTGTTAGGTTAACGCAACCAAAATACCTGATTAGATTAGACAGAAAGTGTGTGTGTGTGTGTGTGTGTGTGTGTGTGTGTGTGTGTGTGTGTGTGTGTGTGTGAGAAAGACGAGGGTATATTTACCCCCATTTTGATCTTTTTAAAAAAAAGACAGAGAGGGATTCAAATACAGAGGTTGCAGGTCTTCTTTTAAAGAGATACCAGTACTAAATAATGACACAATCCAAAGTTAACTATGTAGACAGATTACATATCTGGTGAAAATCTGTATGAGCATTATTATTGGATAGTTTCAGTATTAGCCACCAGCAAATATCTTTTGCACATTTTCTGGAAGTCATCTTGTTGATGTGTGGAAAAACCACCAAACCCAATTACATGCAATACATCATAAGCCCAACTCCAGATGCTTTGCCATCTTTGATGTAGTGTGATTTCAAACTTCCTTTCAAACAGCACTCACTGCTGGTGGAGGGCAAAGAAATGTACTGATGATGCATTTGGTCAGTTAGTGTAGAAATGTGTACAACACACAACTTCAAATTCGCTGTTATGTGTCGACTTTTAAGGGGAACACCATTAGGTGGTGTGCTGTTTGTGACGTTATCTGCTGGAGTGTGTACAGATGTTCAACAGATGAACCTTGGGTTCTTTCATTATGATTGTTGTAGATATAAGTTGTAAAAATTTAAATTAAAATTTTGATTTACATGAAACCTTTGTGTGCTGTGTGTTATGTAATGTTTTTAAGTTGAGTATTTACTGCAGGGTTACAGTATAGGAAGTATAGGTGTGCCTGTTAAGTCAAGAACAGTAAATAGGGAAATGTTTCTGCTGTCGGACAGTCATGGCTGACAGAGTGAGACCATCTGTGTCCTCACCCGCTCTGAAAAGGGGGGATGATGTAGAGGAAAGAGAGATGAAGGGATGGAGACAGTAAAGGCCTGCACAACTGTTGGTGGTCACAGCCCAGTGCACACATCCCCCTGGCTGCCTTCAGGCTTGACCTGTGTATGAGCTCTGTCTATCCCTCACAGTCTGAGCACCTCTGGACACACACACACACACGTACACATGCACACAACACAACACATGCAGCCACAAGTGCACACAAACATATCTGCCTGTCCTGCAAATGCAGACAGGTGTGCAAACTCAGTCGACAAGATTCTAACCCAGCTCTTTCATGCACACATGCACACACCTACACACATATACAGTGCACATGCTTGGCTGCCACCTGGGAAGCAGATTTGACAGACACATCCAGTAGGTCACTTGTGGTGCAGGTGCCTCCAGCTGCTGGAACTGTAAAAATCCTTGCCTGTTCCCACATAATCTCCTCCTCTACTTTCTCTGACAGAGGGCATCCGGTGTCCAGATTACCTGTCAAACTGGTGTGTTCACAGAGTTTAGTTTTTGCCACATCAATGCATGGTTTCATTATATTCCACCAGTATCCTGGTGTAAGCTAAAGATGCACCAATTGCAATTTTCTTGGCTGACTCAGATTGGGTTTTTTTTTTTAATTTGCTGATCGCAGATCTGCCAATAGCAGAAGGACTGATTCTGATGGACTATGAATATGTGCGGTGGTTAATGGCAAGAGTAAAATAATTTTTTAATCCTGTGCAAATTGTGCCATGAATGACACATATGATGCTCGTCAATTGAAAAGAACATTTTGCAAGTTGAGAAAATTGCAGTTTGTTGAACAACTGTTGAAATATAAGACTGTGAAAATACAGAATTAGGAAGAGTACATAAGTCGCGAAAGTGACATCATGACTTTCTTATTGAAGCTATGATGTCTGTATGTTTCTTACCGCGATGTACTCACATGAGCAACAGCTCTTGCTTGTCCTTCTCTGATAAAACTACATTAACTAAGATAAGATTACATTTGTACGTGAAACACAGCTAAGTTACAGCCGAGCTAGATGGTGTTGGTGATGTATATCTTGTGAGGCATGAGATGTAGTTCACAAAGCAGTTTCACACAAAACCAAGTGCTACTAATGAACAACCTACAACACACTGCAACTCTCTTGTCTTGCAAAATTATGTTTTAGAATTAACATATGTAATTCATAGCACAGTTCCAATGGGATCAAATAAATATTTGTCTCAATATGCACCATGCATATTTGTTCTGACATGAGGTTCCATGAAGGACACTGGAAGGGGAGGGGCTTCACCTTGTCTTTCTTTTTAAGAGCTATCACAGACAGCATCCACAAACATTTTTGTTACTTTTCTTTGATAAAAATTCAATGGTATAGTCATGATAAAACATTGACTAATAACCAACTTTACATTTTCTCCCAAACTGCACCAGGTTACAGGACCTTCCCTCACTCTTATTCAAACAATTCTCAAAACAAAGAGATGCTCCAGGTCACTAAACAATTTTCTGTACAAATTACGCCCAAATGAAAATGAAATACAGTATATCCCACTTTATCTGGCCACAAAAGAGAACAGGTGCAACAGATCTATATTACTCAAACAAATGATTTACATATCAGAGAAGAAGAATCAGAGAAAATATTATTGTATACTGTGTTTGTAAGACTATTACAGAGTCAGTTATTCATGATATATCCAAATCTATGTATTTATTTATCTGTTTACATGTATTTATACAAAACTATTCATGAATCATTCTGTAGCGTGCCCCTGCCTGCCCCTCACTGTATGCACGGCACAAGAGAAGAGTGAGAAACCCCGCACTGCTGGCAGAAAGCTGGTCACTGCATTATTTTGAGCAGCATGCACAGGAATGATTTACAGCCTTTTCCCTGATGGTTTGAATAAGTCGCTAAATTTGTCACTAGTCCCTGTTTAGAAATACAGTTGCTAAGTGAGTCTGTAAAGTTACAAATGAGAGCGCATAGCGAAGTGTCGTATTTGACGACCTGGGAATGGCTGCAGCAGCTGTGACAATAGTCGATTACTGTCTGTGCTGCTGTGTGCGCAACGTGAACCATCGTGCAGGGCATGCATGTTAATTTGATCAGCACAGAATCGACTAACTCTGAGACTGACCGGCTGGTTACCAGTCATGGTTGAACAAGCTGAAAATCGGCCGATTCCAGTCACTGACTGATCAATCGGTGCACCTCTAGGATAGCCTACACTATGACCATCAATAAACAGCCAGTGTTTCTATTATGCAGACGGTATCTGTCATCAGAAAGGGTGCATGAGATGCAGCCTCAAGTGTTACCCATGTCACAAGAGGAATGAGTAACAAACATCTGCCTGCAGTATTTATTAGCACAACAATCCCTGGACTAAAGTGAGGATGTAATTCTAAGTTTTGAGGAGCATGAATATGAAACAGTGCATTAGCAAATCCATATGCAGATGACTGGATCCCACAGAGAGTGGCGCAAGGTCAAGATGTTTTTCTCATGGTCTCCGACTACTAGAAATAATCTAAAAGATTTCTGGTGGAAAACACATAACTTGCTTGGCATGGTGTCTGTATGAGGGTCATAAAAAGGTCTAATATCTGACATTATGCAAAATGTGAAGAATAAACTTCTCCATAAACAGAAGAGTGATTCTCCCCCCGTAGCACTGTACATTACTGCTGATGTGTTACCAGTTGAAGTGCAAGACAGATTGGCCTAGCGAGACAATGTCTCACCACATGATCAATATCTATCTCTGTCTCCCAGTTAAATGAAAAAAAGACAATCTTCTGCTAATGTATCTCCTTTATTACTCGTATTTATCACCGAGTGAGATGAGAAAGAAAAGGAGGGCGGGTGGCAGCAGCTCGCCGTGTTGAATATGAACATAGTGAGTCACACATAACAGCCTGTCAGCTACAAACAGGGCAACCAGGCTTTCTCCCACCATATGTGGAAGTGTGGTTCTGTATGAATATGGTAAAACAGACCAGATTTTCATCTCCTCCGCCTTGTATCTGCAGCTCGAATCCTGCTTCAGGAGTTTCGTGTTCCCCTACAGCCTTCCTTGACTGCCGCTTTAATTTTTGATGAATCTTGTAATAGCTAGAGCAGAATATATTGAGAAAGTGGCCTTTGTGTGCGCGGCGACAGGCGCGTTGGAGGGAGGGTGGCGGCACCATATGTTGCAAAGTGGAGATGAAATTGGCTTTGTCTAAAATGGAGAGAAATCAAGAGAATGTGCCGGAGTCCTGGAGGGGAGACGAAGAAGAAGAGAGGAAAAAAACCTACCCCCTCATTTCCTCATCACCTCCAACAAAGCAAGGTATTAAAGAAACACCTGTGGTTTGAGCAATGAGAGATCCAGAGCTTTCCCCCCCTCCTCTTCCTCTCACCATCGACTCATCCTCCATTTCTCTTTCACCCTCCTGCTGCTGCATCCCTTTCTGGCCTGGGGCATAATCTCTTCCCCAGACAAAAAACGAAAGGAAGAGATGCTGACATGTAATAAAGCAGGACTGATTCTGTTTGGGGCTGAGGCTGGCCGCGGCTGCCGTTGGAGCCTGGCGTGTTTCCTGCTTTTGGGGAGCAGAATAGAGGGAGAGAGACGCTGTGTATTTCTACTGCAGAAAGATGAGATTACTTACTAACAGATGCCTGCTAATGAAGTGTTGACAGGCAGGGTGAAGGGCCAGGCGAAGCTACTGTATAGGAAATGATTGAAAGAGGAGGGGGAAAATGGATGGTGAAAAGACTGATGAGGGCAAGGGAGGAGTGTGTGTGTATATGTGTGCGTGTGTGCAAGCCTATCTTAAGCTCCTGTTCTCCAACCCCAGAACTTGTGCTGTGCTCCGTCACCAGGGGAACAGATAGCTTTTAGCAGGCTACCCTGAGGTGGAAAAGACTGCTCAGCCTCACTCTCTCACTGTTACTCCCTCTTTCTTGCTCTCTCCTCGTTTCATCTTTCTCCTTCGAAGCATTTTGTTTTCCTTTGGTACCCCTGTGACACTTCTTCTTTTTTTTCCGAGGCAGGTTTGAATTGAAATAAATTTATTTCTTCCCTCTTCTCACGCTGCTGCTGCTGCTGTGGACATAAACCTTCTCTATCCAGAGCAGTCAGTGCTGTCATTGAAACATATTACCTCTGTTTCCTGCTCTCCTCACACAGGTGGTGTCGTATTTTCAAGGCTGTAGATGAATAACAGGGATCATTTCACGTCGACGTCTTTTTTTCCTTTCTTTTTTTTTTTTTTTTTTTTTTTATGAAAACTTATCAGCTTTGTTTACCATTTTCTATTGTTTCCCCCTGTGAGCAGATCTGAGCCGGATGGCAAACATCGGAGATAGACCCGGTGGGTGATGAAACACAAGGACACACGCGGTGGGGAGGTGTGGAGGTGGGGAGATGGGACAGCGTGGGGTCTGGTGAGCTGTAATCTGACAGAGCAGGTGAAAGATGTTTTTTTTTTTCTATAAAACAGTATGGAGGTGTTGGAGAGAGGTAGCTGGTAGGAAATTTAGCACAGGGACTTAATAAGAGAGGAGGGTATCAGCTCCCTGAACCTGCACATCTGACAAAAAGCGGCCACTCTTGAACATTTAACAGCCTCCACCTGCCTGCCCACCTTCCAGTCCTACATATGCACGCCAGAGGAAGTTCATGATTTCCCCCAAAAGGTTGTTTCTAATATCGTCTCCCTCTGCTCCCTTTGTTCTCTGGAAATAAGCACCTAAGATCTGCTGCCTCCTCCTCTGTTAGTGAACAAATGTACCAAGCAACAGCAATTTCCTTGAGCAGGCATTGCCTCCTGCTGCTCCAGATTACAGCTCATTAGTAGCAGCGTCAGAGAGACAGCCCACACCATGCTTCCCCTCTGATTTCCACATTGTTTCCTGTGATTCTGGTGCGGCGCGCCACAGTGACAAAAATGGTGGAGGTGGTGGTTATGAAGGTTATGGGGTTGGATGGTAGACAAAGACAGCTGCAAGGAGCTTTGAAGTGAAAGGAAAGCTACGTGGTTGGTAGGGAATTTATGTCATGATGGAAGGCAGTATGTTGTTTTACTGGATTGATTTGAAAGTGGCCTTCAGGTAGCTGTCAAAGCAGAGATACAATTTGAGTTGGAGGGAGAGCAAGGGTGACTATCAGTGTCTATAGATTTGACTTACAGTGGCAACGATGACAACACTTTGTTGAAAAATATTGGAGGTTATGAGGGGGTTACAGGGTCATGTACAGGGTCAGCAATGACATCTTTTTGCATGAATAGGCTTACAGTTTGTGGGCTGCTTTGGCAGTGGAGCTCTTGTACATCAAGTCTGTCTTTTGTCTTTTGTTTGCAAGAATAAAACACGTTGAGAGCGCTTCTCTCAAACTGTCAGCTGTGCCAGGCAGTGCGTGGTAAATTGCCATTGAACAGCTTTGTGTTTCTGCGCATTCACATTCATTATCTGTTTTTCTCTTCCTTCCTGTTTCAGAAGACCGGTGGAGCTTGAGCACATCCCTCCAAAGTTCCAGGCTCCTCACTATCCTTGGAAAAGTTTTGGCAAAGTTGCAAAAGGAAACAGATGCCAGATGTGTGCGCTGTATGTTGAGTCTCTTAAACTAAACCCTTTTCTCTGCTTTTGTTTTGGTGTTTCCTGGGGAAAAAATGCCTATACAGGCTTATAAATTTCCATGCGAATCAGGACACAATAATTATTGTCATTATCAGAAAGGAATTTAAATGTGATTGGGGTTTATTTTTCAATGGGAAGCAAAGAGAAATGACAGTATTAATTCCATTCACCATCTTGGATGAAATGGATGAAAAATAGCAAGTACTTCCCAAAATTATAAGTAACACAGAAGTAGCACTGGCTTGATTTCACACTGCAGCACAGCAAAGCAATACGTCAGCGGTTGGAACTTCTGAGGTGCAGAAAAAGATCACGAAGAGTAAAAATCGACCACTCAGATCAGGTCAGTTTCAGTTTACATCTTCTCCCTCTCCTCAAGGGGTAGGCCTCTGTTCATATTCGGTTGGATGATTTACATCCACTCTATCCACTGGGGCCCCTTCAGACTGAATAAGCCAGGATGATAACAGTCTTGTAGGCAGTGGGGAGCAATGAAAAAAAAACAAAAAGACAGTCAGCATGCCCCGTCCTCCGCCCACAAACACAGTTCTGAGCCATACTGCAGCACTGTACGCTGCTGCCTGGAGCTGCGCTCATTCCACTATCCATATCCCAACATGACCTCTGACCCTACAGTCATCCTGACAGGCGGAGCCTTTGACAGCTTATCCCCTGAACTCATTCTGCTTCCATGAACAGTGAAGCGTGAAGCATGCAATACGTTAGATCCGAGATGCTGAGATTCTCAATGTCAACAGACATCAAACCCGACTAAACCTTAATTACATTAAACTGACTGGCTTGGATTGTTTGAAATGTGCTGCAGTTTTTCTTTTACAGTAAACTTAGCTGTACTCTATATTCTTCAAAAGCCCAAACTCTGATTATATCACTGAACAGACCTACCAGGCACAGGCTCAGGGGCCCAAAGTGATAGGGCCCCCCTCACCTTCATCTGCAAAATGTCACTCAAAGTACCGACCGGGAAAATATTCAACGACAACAGAGACACTCACAGAAAAGTCTTACAAAAAAGACTACAAGTAGATGCAAAGGAACTGCAATATAACAAAATAATTAAAAAAAAGAGGGGAAAATGACCACAAAGAGAAGCAAAACAACCACAAAGCGACACTAAACCACCAAATCAGATACAAAATTAACTCACTAAGTCACAGAATTACCTCAAAGAGACACAAAAAGACCACAAAGAGAAAGAGATGCAAGAGAACTGCAAGAAGCTACAAATAACTACAAAAATTGGCTAAACAACCATAAGGAGAAACAAACAACTACAAAGAAACACTAAACAAAACTAGGGAGACACAGAGAGACACAAATTTACCCTAAAAGAGACACAACATTTAATTTACAACATTAATTAAAAGAAACCAAACAGCTACATGAAGATGCAAAACAACCACAAAGAGACACACAACAATCGAAAGGACTCACAGAATTATTACAATGTGATACAGGACATCAAAAAAGAGACAAAATTGCCTCAAAGAGACATAAAACAACTACAAAGCAGCTCAAAACCATCAAAGCAGATACAAAATTACCTCACTAAGATGCAAAGACACAAAACAACCACAAGTAGACACAAAAAGATGACAAAGCGATGCAAAGGAACTACAAAGAGCTACAATTAACTACAAAAATGGGCCACAAAGGCACAAAATTGCCTCAAAGAGACACAAAATAACTACAAAAATGGGCCAGGCAACCTCAAAGAGATGCAAATTGACTTTGTAAGACACGTAACAACCACAAGGAGACTAAGAACATGTACAAAGAAACACAAAACAAAAATAAGGAGACACAAAATGACTACAGAGTGACACAACCAAAAACAGACACAAATTTACCTCAAAGAGACAGAAAATCACCCCAATAATTCACAAAATTAACTAAAAGAGAGCCAAATGGCTACATAAAGATGCAAAACAACCACAAAGAGACACAAAATAACTACAAGGAGACACAAAGATTACAAAGTGTCACAGGACAAGCAAAAAGACACAAATTGCCTCAGAGAGACAGAAAATAACCACAAAAATGGGCCAGACAACCTCAGAGAGACACCAAATGATTTTCTAAGTGCAAAACAACCACAAGGAGACTTAAAATGAACGAGACAGGACTGTAACTCAATCAGACACAAAATTACCTAAAAAGAAACCCAAAAGAGTACAAGATACAAAACAACCAAAAGAGATGCAAAAAGACCACAAAGAGATGCAAAGGAACTACAAAGAAACACAAAAGAAAAATAAGGAGACACAGAATAACCACAGTGACACAACCAAAAAAGACACAAATTTAGCAACAACATTAATTAAAAGAGTCAAACAGCTGCATAAAGATGCAAAACAACCACTAAGACACACAAAAAAAACCCAAAATACGACCAAAACGGCATGAAGTTACCTCAGTCAGACACAGAATTACCTCAAAGAGACCCAAAAGACTACAAAACAACCAAAAGTAGACACAAAATGACCACTAAGAGATGCAAAATCATATCAAAGTCTTTGTCTTGCCTCTATGTAGGAGAGACGGTGAGGCCCTTTGCATATCTGTGCCCAGGGGCCCACTGTCTCACACTCCGCCCATGACTGTGAATGTGCTTTTTTTTTTTTTAAAGCAAATATATATTATTTGTAGTATAGAGAGGGTTGCATAATACACATTTTGATTCTGGTGGTGAAAAACACAAATAAATCTTCAGAGTGTGTGACTTCAATTTCTCTGCGTGTCCACACAGAGCCAGGGCTATGAAATATGCTGCTTGTGTCTCTGCTCTGTGGGTCACATTCAGCTGTTAGAGGATGAATTATTTTTTTTTTCTCCTTCCTCTGTTTTGTTCAGCTCTCCTCTCAGGCTAGGCTGACCGTTCCTTCAACATACGACCTCAGCTCAGTTGACCCTGAAACAGCAGGCCTCACCTCAGACTGGCTTCTGGGTCAACCCATTTTCAACCTGAGCTGTGCAGACTGCCTAATGCTGCGCTCATGAACCAAAACAATTCCACTTAATTCCTTTCTTTCATAGTTGGAAAAACTTGTGCAACTACTGCTGCTACAAGGTCAGATAATAAAAATCTGAACTGAGGACCTTCGCGAAGGGGCAGCGTCAATCTTGAGAAGTTTTCGATGGCGGGCCTTCGCTCTGTGTCAGTTTTTCATTTTCTTGACTGGTAATGTATCTGCCATGTACCAGTGCTCGTCTCTGGTTCCATCCCCCTCCCCGCCAGTGACATCTCTTACCCCACACTATGTGTCAGCGCGCCTGGGACGCTCACTCGGTCACAGTCCTGACATCTCCCATCTAAACAATGCTGTCGTCATTTGTCAAACCCCCTCGATCTGTCTCTTCTCCCTGCATCTGCGGGAGGAGCAGAGTGAAGCTGAGGTGTGATAGGTGCCTGTCACAGCCCCATGCATTTAAGTGCACGCGCACATACACTGTGTGCGGTTGATAGAGACGGATGCCCTGCGCGTTTGAGCATTCAGAGAGAGTGAGTGCATGTGACAGACAGTCAATCAGCCCGTGATGAGAGGTAATCGCACAGTGGACAGATCAATTAGTTATTTTCTCAGGAGACAAACTGAAGAAAAACACCACTGTTCTCCAGGTAAATGATTTGCATTTCACCGCTCTTTCATCTTGTATCTCTATCTTTCTGTTTTATTCTAACCCCCCCCCCCCCGATCCCCTCCCTTCTGAGCGTCTCCCTCTCTCCTCGCTCCACTTTGAATTTGGCTGTTTGGTTGTTTATCTCTGCTCATTTCTCCTCCTGCCTCTCTCATAGGGAGGGAGGTGGAGATCCAGCCGATCGAGGCTGAGTAATGGTATATGAGTGCAGTCTGTGAGCGATGAGAGCTCAGCTTGGCTGGATCATTTATACTGAGCTCTGCGGAGAACAAACATATGTGTCTCAAAGCCATCAGGGACATTTCCACACACATGCACAGAGGTAAACAGCCAGCACACTTTAGGACATGCTATGTATCAAGTCCAGGCTTTGACCTCCTGAAGGGCAAAGCTCACCTTTTCTCTGTTTTACTGTCAGACATGAGAAGGAAAAGCTACTAACATGTGACCTATCATGGGCAAAGAGTCATCCGCTTCAAAGATCCATTTTCTCGTTATCCCCTCTTGTTTCCCTGCTGCCCATTCAGCCGCTATCAGCTCACATCAGCAGCTTGAATTGGTGGATTTAGGGTTGTTGTGCATGTAGGTCATGTGTTGTTTTTTTGTTGTTGTGTTTACTAGCTGTAGCAGCGGACATTCCCTGAGGTTGCAGAAATGTGGTACAGTCTCGGCTCTCACTGGAGATCGCTCTGTCCTTCACACCCACTTAGAGCCGGATTCAGTCAGTGCTTGTCAGAGCAATTTTACACAGCAATCTTTATTTACAGGAATACCACCCTGCACAGACGCGCGTGCACACACACAAACACACACACTCAAAAAAGCTAACATTTTTCCTGTGAAGGTGATGCATGTTGCCCGACTCCTGACACGTTTTTCACCATAGACTATATATAAATAATGGGCATAGCCACCGTGACACCACCCGTTGGTTTGTGGACTACCATTTTGAACTGGCCCCCAGGGGGTGCAGCAGGCTTTGAAGTCAATTTTTATAGTGGCTAAACAGTGGAATTACATTCGTCATGTGATGTCATGTGGCCCAAAATGTTTATCATATAAGAATATGCTAAGTATTAAGAGTGGGGAAAAATAAGCTCAAGTTTCAGCCTATTATTTGTTTTCCTTTTGTTTTTCCTTTTAATTTAATGTCTTATTTATTCTTTATTATGTGCATGCCTCTTGAAAAATTGTTAAGGACTGAAATCAATTACCACTACTACAACTACCATTCCCCATAGACTCACATGGTGAAAGAGCCATCAGTAAATCAATGGATTGATCTATTTGGTCCAATAACGTTTGGAAAGTCTAGGCGAGCCTCATGATAAACTTTTTTTATCCCCATTGAAGTTAGCAGAGTGCTAAGTCTCTTGTTCACCTACTCTATGGATCACACAGTGCGGTCACAGGGCCGATCATCCAAGTCATTTCATACACTGAAGTTCAACTTTTTTGGCTTCATGTGCCACTGAGCAGCTTTCATTGGACTAAATGAGGCCCCACCTCCAACACTGTATCTAGGTCTCTTTCTCCATCCACGCTTTTGAAGCCTCAAGCTCCGCAATTTGGCCGTCACCATTTTGGATTTCTGGAGCCAGCAGTCATAAGAGGCGACCATATTTGGTCGAGGAGGTGGAGCTAACCCTAAAACTAGCTGCTAGCTTGGTTAGCACAGTGCATTTATGGATGACTTTGGTAATGCTAATGCTAATTTTCACCGTCAGAAAAAAACAACAAAAAATAAGCTTAAAACAATTAAAGCAAAATGTACTTTGGAAAAGTGGAATATCCCTCAATACAACCAAACACTGAAGAAGACTTTAAGTGACCACAACTTAACAGTCAACTTTCATAAACTGAGGACACACTGAAATAGCAACAGCTACGGCTACGCCTGTACACTGTCAATCTAGGTTTATGCCAGGGTTAAGTTACCTAACCAACATTGTCCGCGTGGTAGCAACTTTTCAAAGGATGAAACCCACCTGTCACACAAAGTAGCCAAATCCTTAAATATGCATAACTTTAGGCCTTAATAAAATGTTAATGGGTGAGTTATATAATAATTCACCCCCCCCGTACAGTTGTCACAAAGGGAGAAATTAGCTGTGGAGACAAAAACTGCTTTTTTTTCAATGGACTGTAAATGTGTTTATTTCTGCTGTAAAGTTGGGCCTTTAAACACGGGGGTGTATGGGGATTGATTTGCTTTTGGAGCCAGTCTCAAATGGCCATTTGAGGGACTGCAGTTTTTGGCACGTCAGCACTGACTTCATTTTTCAGTCCTGCAGGTTGCCGCTTAGTTGTCACGTGCCCACACGAACCCTGCGTATATATCCACACACATATATATGACCATATGCTTCTCACTAATACAAAAACCATGCACAGTCTCATTTTACAGTACAACCACAACACATCAGTCATAAGTCCTCCTGTGTCAGCTGATGTTGCTCAGACATCCTCAGTCCTCCAGGGCTGACCCAGCATGCTCTATTCCTGTTTTCAGTCCATCTTCCTCTTCTGTGTGTTGACAGGACCACCTGGTGCTACTACTGGTTGCCAGATTTTGGATTATCCCACATAACAATGGGCCAAAGGACTGTTTGGACCAGTTCCACTCCTGCTGCCAGGGACCGCTCTGCCTCTTGCCCTTCAGAGACAGTGGCTCTCCTCCCCATCGTGCACACATGGACGCATGGCCACTCTGGGACGATGCTCCCCCTCGCACTCATTCAAACTGTTAATTAACGCGTCCTTGTGTTTATGGCCATCCAGTGGCCCATAAGGGAGTCAGTGAGGTCTACTCTTGTGTACTCACACAAACACGCACACACATTGGTAAGCTCATACACAGGGTGCCATTTGCACACTCAACAAGCGCACAGTGGGCAAAACAGATGGATTTTAGCGATAATAAAAAAATCCCAATACAAACCTCAAACAAGGGAAATGTCTGAAAGGAATAAAAACCTCATTTCAACTGGGTGTGGGCTAAATAAGTACATGTGTGTCTGTATTGGTGCGCACATAATGATGAGTTCTTGTGTAAAATGAAAACGACAGAGACGATGATGCTCTTTTTCCCTCACAGCGACTATTAACTATAATAGGCTGTACACTGTGAGTCTGCAGAACCTCTCTTTGCATACACTGTGACAGCTCTACAGCCTGGAGCGACACTGGCATTTATGGCCTTCGGGCGTCCAGACAGACTCTTACTATATGATAGTCTAAAACAACATTACCGAGGTGGAGTAGACGCTCAGATCACACCACAACTGTCAGAGTCATGACCCAACTGGAATAGACTGAAACCTGCGAAATAGAACCAGCCTCTCACCGTCTGAACCACGAACCAAATCTGTCACTCAAACTGCAAACGGAGACCACAGAGAGGTAAGAGGAGAGAGCGGGAAAGGGAGAGATTCCTAGATAGAGAAATGAGGTGAGAGAAGGGAGCAAGCAAGAAAAAGACAGAGCGGGGAACAGTAGGGAAATGTGAATTTAAGAGAGGACAGTAAAACAAAATGAGCCGGTTATTTTGGCATCAGCTACAAGTATTCAAAGTGTATTTCCCAAAAGCTGAGTTACACTCTGTTGCGTGTTCTTTTGCATGGAGAAACAAGGCAGCTCCACATGGTGCAGAGCTGAAAAGCTGCTTCACATGCTGGCCCTCACACACAGAGCCATCCTGTATGGCCATTACAAAAAGCAAAATGAGTCTCCCTCTCGTAAAACAGGCATTTGAAATTAAACTTTCATGGAAAAAGTTGCTACAGTTTCAGTGGATTGAACTGGAGGTGGTGCTGCTGGTATTGATATTCAGCCCTTCCCCTTGTAATTGTAGTATCAAGAGGGAGCAGCTTGTGGCCAGATGTCATGGGAAGACAGTATTTCCCATTTGTTATTCACACACGGAATAGAAACTGCAGGAATTAGAGGTTAATTATGATGGAGAAAGTTTGAGAGGGGTAAGAGAGGTTGAGAGAGACAGAGAGAGACAGAGGAATAGAGGAGGGTGGCGGGGAAAGTTAATTTTCATCGCTGTTGTTACTGTGTTGTGCTGCAGCTGGTGATGAATGACAGACAGAGAGCTCTCAGCTGGAGGAGGATGGCTAATGGAATTGTACTGTATCAGCCCCGAGATTCACGAGGAGAACACACTAGGTTACTATTATTCTTTCTAAATGCCATGCCTTGTTAGGGACATCCTGCTTCACACAGAGTGTGCTGGAAAAAAAGCCCTTGAAAAAACAAAAAAAGATTTGGATTTCATATTGTCTGCATTGACTCCATTTGTTTTGATTCATTGTGATGAAATTAGCTTCAAAGAAGAGGGGGATATCTAGCCTGGATCACGACTCCCCTTCATTTCCAGCCCAAAAAACACATTTAAAAAATGTCATTTTGTCAGGCCAGCGAGTTTTCATTTAGATGGTGTAAGTCATCTACCGCAGATGAGTTTCATTCTGTTCTGCGATAATGACAAATATTGCAGGTACATAGCGGGCAGGTGGAAAGAGGACCTGAAAAGTGTGCGGCGTGTTGATTCAGTTTGAGGTGTAATTCTACACTGATGATGTTCAGCAGAGCGTGACACCGGCTCAGATGAGAATGCCTACATATATCGCTTTCTCCCAGCTGCCTGCGCTTGTATCCTTCAAGTCTCCACTGTGCCCAAGTGCACCCTTCAACTGACCACAGTGCTTTCTTCAACATGCTTTATAGCCTTATTGATTCACTGTTGTATTTACTGTATTCACTGCAGGAATTATGAACTGTTAAATCAAAGCAAACAGGCGGAGTGGATGAAGTCATCAGATATAGTAGCATTGATTATTCCCATCAGATTTCTCCCTCACTCCCTCCCTTCCTCCTACGTCCTACTGTTTCTCCAGTTGAATGAGTTGTGGCCAGTGGCCGAGCAATGATAGACAGATCATTACTCTGCACTGAGTATGCCAAGTGAGCTGCCTTTTTAGAGGCAAGGACGGAGAAAGCAGAGAAGGAAAGTAACAGCAAGAAGGAGAAAAGGAAGACAAAGACGTCAATTTATCATAAATGCTAAACTGAAGCCAGTCTCTGGGTGTTTCACAGTCTGTCTTGGTATTTCCCATCCACCCCCCCCCACACACACACACACACCCCACTATATTCTTCATTCTCCAGTCTGCAGCTCTAACCTCTTTAGAGGATATTATGGTCCCTTGCCATCAGGAAAGCCCATTACTCCATCGACAAAGCTTTATCCATGGAGGTATAGCTTTACTTTTCCACTTTCTGTGTGTGTGTGTGTGTGTGTGTGTGTGTGTGTGTATGCCCATGATAATGTAACCAGAACCTTTACAGTTGTGTAGGGTAATGCCTGTAACAGCATCAGTTCTTGTTTGCCGGAAGGGAAGCTCACCGTGAGATAGGATCAATGTCAAGATGAAAAGTTGATCTGTCATGGTAGAATAATTGTTGTCGCACAAATTTGCAAGCTTCCAGAAAACTATCCTTATTATCCTTCAGGTCAGGCATGTATAAAAAAAAATAGAGGGGAAGTTTTAAAATTTCAGTAAGCTGACGATGTCTTCTTTTCCAATGTTTCTCTTATTTCAATGATTTACTTTCTTTATTATTAAGACAGCAACTGTTTGTTGTCTGCCGGCTATGAAAATGTTTGATTTGACCTCTTATCCAAAATAAAGTTGTACAAATTACTCAGCGGGTTTGTTTACATGCACTCTAGTATTCCAATATTCTGAATTTGATAGGGGTCATGTAAACACCAAATTTTGTTATTTCGAATTTCCAAACAAAATTTTGGACTAAGACCTGGTATATGCTTGAGTTATTCAGGTTTAATAGCATTCTTTGAACATGTACACAGCACATTGGGAATACCTGTCTCCACAGTCTCCATGCAACACATGGTATCTTGTCTGTTAGGGTCAGCTCTATGTGTTGTCATGGTGGATACACTGTAAACAAACCAACTTGCAAACCGTTTGCAAGGCTTTGGGGTAAAGATGCATGCCAAAAAGAAAAGCCCACATATCTGGCCAAAGGAGAAAGACACCTACTTTTAAACTGTATATAAGACTTAGATATCAGGAGGTTTTTAGATTTGTGCAAATACTGCAACAGGGACCTTTTCAAGAAGGTGGTGGAAGGAATGAAAGAGGGAGGCTGTGTTCACACGACTCAACAAGTCCACCACCAGGGTTATACTTTAAAAGATCTTGGCACAATATATCTGTCCCCTTTGTCCATATTTTGATGTGATAAACCAATGATTAACAACCCCCCCAGGGGACACCATAGCTTTATGATAGTTGCTAATCATTCTTGATCTTAAGGGGTGTAAGGAAAACTTAATAAATAAATAGATTCAGAAGGCCTCTATCTCTGCATTTGGTTCATTTCAATTAAGAAACCCACGCTGACCTGGAAGGAGAACATAAAGACTCCCCCATCCAGGGTTCGAACCCCCCACACCGAGTTCAAACCAGAAACCCTCTTGCTGTTAGGTGACAATGCTAACCACTGTTCCACTATGCCGCCTAAATGAAATAGTTATGTTTTTTACCACAGGATAAAGACACAGTGAAGACCTGAATATAAACAGTATCTACAGAGCCTTGCCAGAACAGTGCAAGTGTCAAGGAAAGAAAACTAACTAAGTTTGCCAAAAAAGGAAGCCTATTAAATATGTCTGATTATTAAATAAAAAAAAAAAAACACGATATAGACAGAGAATCATATTAAAAGTCCCTACACATATCAAGAAGACTCATCTCTGATGCAGTATTCACAGGAAATAATCTGCTCAAAATCCACCTAAATCGCTCATTTTACACAAACTCCCTGCAGGTCTTGAGTTCACTAATTGGGTTAATAACAGTTTATTAGTTGTTCTTTATTGTTATGCATTAAATATAATATGGTATATCTATAAAATGTCACTTAGGACTCCCTAAAGGAAAAAGGTTGTGAACCACTGTGACAAACATGTTAATCTGAGCATGCTGCATATAAACAGGAATATTAGTGGAATATTCATTTTCATCAGCCATGTAAGCAGCTTAGTGGGAATATTGTCATTTTTGGAATATGAGCAAAAACCAGAATAATTTGAGCATGTAAACATAATCATTGAGAGCTTTACTGATATTGTTCTTTTCTCTTTCGCTTGTTCTTTTTCTTTCTTTTTCTCTTTCGTTCCCTCTCTCTGCATGAAGCCAGATTGCCCTTCACTTGAGGTAATGAAGCCACTCTATCAAAGACCTGTACCTCTGCCCGCCTGCCGCCCACCTCCCAGTTCCTCTGAAAAGGACAATAGAACAGAGTTGTGGTCGAGCTACGCTGCACAGCTTAAGGACAGCGTTCGATCTTACTGTATCTTTTGTTTTAAACTTGTTGTTTACACAATAGCTCACAGTAGCTCGTAACCAGCATTGTGAAAAATACACTCATCACCTGTCAGTGATATGGATGCTCTTTCGTTTAACATGTTGTATTGTTCTCTACTGAATGACCTTGAGATCCTTCAGCCTTGCAGCTCAGTCAGAAAGAGGGGCCCTCTTGGGAGCCTCTCCGTCTCTTACTATAGCACCTCACCAAGCAAGTCAGCCATATGGCCGTGGCTCCGTAGACCAACACTCCACCGCTGAGGAGCTTTATGGGCATAAACGACAGCAAGACAAATTCCTTTTCAGGGGCTGATAAAATCTCTCTAGTCATCCATTTACTATATGGCCAAAGCTGCTTGTGCTCCAACTGTCTCCCTGTCCCTCCAAATGTCTGTTTTTTTTCCTCTCCAGAAGTGTGCTGAGTGGGGTCGTGGCATTGGCGGTGGCAGCATCTGCCAGCGAGGAAGGGGCCAAGGAGAGTGACTGCCTCCTGTTTGTCTCCACTGTCTCCGAGCCCCCAACCATATTCTTCCTGCTAATTAACCTGCTGATGCCTCCTTACTGTTTACATTTTGGGGGGAAGGTGGAAGGAGGGCTGTGCGGCGAGTGGGGAAGGAAGGACAGCTGACAACTGGCGACTTGAGCTCTGAAGCTTGAGGATTAATTATGCTCTGTCTCATTTTCTGGCCACACATATAAACACACCTGCCTGGCAGTGTATTCTGCATTTTTACAGATTTTTACAAAGCTGTTCTAAAGTCACAGGATTATATTTCAAGGCAGATGAGTTTTCTTTCTGTCCAATCCAGCACCAACATGGGACAGGCAAGCTTGAAGAAGAAGCAAAATTGATTCCAATTTCCACACCCTCAGCTAAAAGTGATCAAATCACATGTGATCAAGCAAGATGGAGGTGACATGGCAATGATGGTGGCGCAAGGGAGGGAGGTGCAAACCTGCCTGCTGACACACACCGTGAGGTTAGAGATGCAGATGGCAAAACTGGCTGTGACTCCCTCAGCTTCAGGTTGCCAGGCCTGGAGCTGGAGAGTAGAAAATGTTCCACAGTCCAAGTGCTAGCCTCTTTAGCATGGAAGTTCAATTTCCTATAATTTTTTGCCAGGGGCCCATTAGCATCCATTCTGACTTTTCCACTTTGTGGTGAGAGCAAGTACTTTTGTTCATCCTTATGAAAATGAGTTCCTGAAGGTAATTGCATCCGTGTTGCATTCAGCGTGTTGTTCATTAGGAGAAGGAGTTATAAATGGGAGCTCTCACAGCGTATGTTCACGTCAGGCTCTGCTGCTCCCTCTGCCACCATGGGCGACATGCACATCGCTCACTCCCTCGCAGGAACGGGCGAATATGTGGCTGCACCCTGCCAGCGGGAACAAAAATGGGAAGGAGGTAGGGGAGAGGGGGTGGAGCAAGAATGAGGAAACAGAAGAAGGCCACGGAGAGATAGAAATAAAAACAGGATCAGAGATGACGACTCGGAAGATGAAACAAGGCGAAGAAAAAGTTTTTCGACTGGAGATGAGGGAAGATGAAGAAGTGGAATAAGGAGAAGGAGGGGGAGGGGCAGCAGAGTAGGCAGACGGGCAGGAGAAGTTTCCAGCCCTCCACCCATCAGAGAGTTCGGCTGTTCAGATGTTTGGTTGGCGGTAAAGGCAGACAGACAGATTGCAGCCAATGATATGTGTTGGGAACATCTCAGAGATGGGCTAATGACAGGAGGGGAGAAGCAGGCAGATGGCTCCCGTCAGGGAGATGCGCTTGCAGTACCGTCCCAGTGGTCTGGGCTGAGACTGCATGAACATTTGGGATTGAAGGGAATAAGTAATGGTTAGTGTAAAGGGAGAATTGATCAGGGAAGGTGGGGACAGGCTGTCCTCTGTAAGACCTCAAAAAACTGACTTTATCATTCTCATTCAGTGTCCCTGCTGTTACTGTGGGTGCCTGTTAGACACAGAGATCACATGGGTCCCCCGGGGGACTGTGTGGGTGACAGTTTTGGCGTGGGCAAGTTACTTGGAAAATGTAATATATTACTCATTATTAAAGGAATATAATCACGTTACCTTCCCATTTACTTTATAGTAGAAGCAATTAGTCATATTACCAATTACATTACCTCCCTCACTTCGTCCAGCTGAGGTGGACGGAACTTCTAGCAGCTTTCCATGCACTCCCAGCTCTGAACAAAGTCTAATGATTCCAGAATGAACCTGTGCTTCACCAGCAAGAGGACATAACATGTAAATACAACAACTTCAGTCTCTCTTGAGGTCATATTTCTCCTTTCTTTGTGGAGACGACTGACGTCCCCTGGTCCTCAAGACCCTGCATCAAGATAAAGGCAGGGATATGTGACTATATGTTGCACAATGTGTCATCTGAACATGCACTGACAACTTTTCCAAAGGATACACAGCTCATATTTTGCACTCTTTCTCACCTCCACACATCTGACCCATCCCTGCTTGAAGTGGATGTGCTTGAGGGATTTTCATAAAGTTACAAAAACTGTCTGACTCATTTATTATGAAATGTGGAAACATGTAGGAAGAGGGAGTCTCTCCAATGAACACACAGACATGAAACTGATGTGTGTCCTTTACCCAACTCCCCTTAAGACATCAGTCGGTTCCCCAAAATGTGAGACTAACTGTGATGTTACTGGAATTAATAGTTTGACTGCAGTTGCACCCATTTAAAATGTTATCACTTGGGGCGCCCTCTAGATCACCTGGTAGAGTGGGCGCCCCATGTTCGAAGGATATGTCCTGCAGTGGCCACGGGTTTGATTTCATCTCTGGCCCTTTGCTGCATGTCATTTCCTACGCTAAACTTTCCTATCTCATAAAGGCATAAATGCCAAAAAATGTTATCACTCAATGAAGTGGGCATTATTACGGGCTATCAGCATCATTGATGCTGGGTTAGGAGGCTCCTGCTATACTAGAGCTTGGTCGATATGTGGTTTTGCCGGTCCGGTCTGACATACTAGCTTAAACCAATTTGATTTTATAACAACACAGTCTGGCAACTAAAAAGTAGTCTAAATCAGCAACCTGTGCTGACAGTGTCACAGCCCTAAATCCAACATGTAAAGCATTATGACAACGTGATCAACATAATATTATGTTTATAAATGGACTAACGGAGCCACTAGTGTCTGACAGGCTGTGAGCTGAGGGCGGCAACGTGAAGGAGATCAAAGTCCAGGAGATGGGAGGAGCAGACCTGCACACGTGGTGTTTGTTTACAACAAAGTTCATGTGTATTCGAGTGACAAGAGGAGACATGCTAAGAAACCTAAAACTGCATGAATATGGCAACATTTTGGATTTGAAGCAGAGGAAATAAGTGCCCTAAAGAACCATGAGTAACGCAGCGCTGCCATTGTTAGCTGAACTGTAGTCGGACTGCGTGTTTCTTCATATCCGATGCTAGCTTTGGAAACGCCACACTGGATGAGATGGTAGACTTATGAAGTTAAGATGATCTACCTGACACCTTCTTATTTTACGACAGATACCTAAATAAAGTGGCAGCTGGCTGGAGGAAGATCTCAAGCTAGGCTACTTGCTGGTGGCTATACTGTATGTCATTAACATTAAATATCACAATATAAAATGTGTTTTCTTTTTAGAAAAGTACGAAGTTACGAAGTGGATAGATAGCAAGTAGGTTACTCACATTATTTTGAAGTGGTTATGTCCCCAGTCTGATTTTCAGCAAACGGCTGATTTTCGTGGTTTGTTAACATGAAGTAACAGAAGTGCATATTTAGTAGACTTAATGTGGACAGAGAGCTCGAATGTTACATGAGGCAAAGTAATAGTCTGAGGCTCATTTGTTGTTGGGACATGTCATAATTATCAATCAGAAGCGGACACAACTGGTAAAATTCAGTATACCAGTCCAGTCTGGTGTTCGGCTTTATAACAAACCCATTTAAAACTTAACACTGGCCAAACGCTTTGCTAGACCAACATGTCTGTTCAGAATGCTGTAATGTTTCACTTTTGTTAGATTTAGGAGCCAAAACTGTGTGGTGAGGTTTATAAAAAACCTCAGAAGAAGAAGTACGTTACGTAGTGTATGTCACATTCTTAAATAAGTCAACAACGTGGTTTCTCATTGGACACAAACCATGGCATCCTGGGTGAAAGTCTAGTGTTTGACCTGCCTGTCACCTCAACCACCCTCTCAAGTGGACTTCCTTGTTTGCTGTACTGACGTTACATCAGCTGACTTCCACTGTCACCACATTACAGTAAACATGGCTGTTTAATACACTGATAACAGTATTCTGAACATATTAGGTGGTGTAGCAGGACCCTTCTAACCCATATCTGTGACGCCAGTAACCACTAATAACACCCACTTAATCGACTGACAGAAAAAACATAATCATAATTACAGCCAAGCAATGGTGGTAAACAACACTGTCTTCCTCTTATCAGTCCCTAGCCTGGTCGTCTTTCCATCTTGGTCCTTTCCTCCCCAGCCTGTACATAGTGTCAGCCAGTGAAGGGGTGTGAGTGGCAGCGTCTGTCAATCCTTCCTCAGTATTCCAGTATGTGTCATCCTCTCATGTGGGCCCGCCTGTATTCCCCTGAGTAGCAGCTAAACAGATCAAAATGGACTAATCTGTTTCCGGCTCCTCTTGTCTGCTCCTCTAGCTCTGACAATCTGCATCGCTTCAGTTGCATGTTGTGTGACTGTCCGCGTCTGTGATGCTCACTCTGTTGAAGGACTCTGGATGAGAGGGCTTCAGATCAGCTGTCAATATGGCAAGGAAACTGAAAGACCAGTAACTGACTGACAGTGACAGTCTCTCATGGGCGGTTCAGACACAATCCATGAATCACAGACAGCACCAACGCTGAAACCAAATCTATTGTTTATTTACACAGTGATGTATCACAACATCACACGGGGCATGTCAGTATCTGCCAAGCTCACCATTGTGTTATACGGAGTAATACTTGTACATCATCATGTGAATCAACAAAGGGGTTTATGCATAGAAAAAGAATGAGAGTAGAGATCACATTTAACTTTGTGCAGCGGCCATTTGACTAATACAAACGGAAATCATGATTGTTGTTAGTTGTTATTTTGACAACATGTCAGCGGGGCCATAAAGTGTGTAGGCCTACAACTGCACACCTATCAAAGGTTCTCTCTGCCACCATACAAAGACTAATGTTAGCCAATGGCCCTGTTAACTCATCGTAAAACACACTTCATTCAGACTCAACAGAAACAAAATACAACTCACCAGAACCATCTTCGTTAGTCTTGTTAGTCATCTAGTTAGTTAGTCCACTGTTCCAACAATCATCAACTCTGATTCAGTCGAAAATAAACCTTTAATTCAACGAGTTAGATGTCAAAAAACATGCTGATCTACATGCTGTTAATTCTAGTGACTTCTCTGTACCTCTCAGCTGAGCAGCAGCTCTCTGTGGTTCTTTAGAGGCAGCTAAAGGACTTTATGTTTCAACAAACATGCAATTAATGGTGACAAACAAAACAGAGAAATAATAGTTATGGTAATATTAATGTTAATATATAAACGTGCTACTCTACTGCTTGGTGAGTTGTTACTGCAAAACCTCACCCCAGTGAGATTTCTTTATACATAACTATATAGTGAAGTTCAGGCCTTTAAGCAGGCTTGAACAGGTACAATTTTCTGCATTTTTGCATCTGTCAGAAGTCTATCGAGATGTCTGACCAAGAATCAGTGAAGAAAATGTGGCGGTGGGACACAGCCACGACAAGACAGAGGAGCAGGGTGCACAGAATCATTTCATAACTCAGATAGCTCTCTTTCAACAGGTCAGATAGTAATATTCTGGTGGATGATGATGAAGAGGAGGAGGATGTGGACTGTACACAGAATGTGGAGGACAGCTCCGCCCCCTCATGTAGCTCAGTGCCAAATGAAAGACAGGGAGGGAGTAATGACAGTTAGATAGGTAACTCCAGTGGAGAGAGGCAAAGGAGGAACTGTCTTTTCATTTTGTCATGTCTTGCGAACAAATAGAACAATAAAATACATTGGAATCAGTGTGCAAGGTTTCTGTGCGTAACGATTTTTTTGGGATGATGGGGGGGGAATGCATCAGAAAAAAAAACAGACTCAGTGTGCAAAGGCCTTCAGCCCGCCTCAACGGTTGCAATAGCAACGGTACACATAAAAACAGCTGCCACTCTGACCATCCTGAGATGTTGATTTGAATAGGAATATCTGTTCTACTCATTTTATTTCTATGGGTTTATATTTACTCTCGTACTGAGTGCTGGTTGAGTTGTTTCTTTTTTTGGAGTTAGCATGCTACATAGATTAAAGAAAAGGAGACAAGAGACATCTCCGTTCCTCCAGCTATCATCCTCTAATCCTCTCAGTGTCTTTCTACTCTTTGTATTCTCTCTGTATCGGGAACATAAAGTGTTTTTGGCCCGGGACGAGAAGTCTGCAGAGCAGAGTATACAGTAAGATGAGAGAGTGGCTAATCCGCGTTCATTACATTTAAAATGATCTGGAGTGAGTCATTCCTAGTGGCCCTCTTACTACGCCCTGCCGGGCTGTGTGGGTGGATGACTCTGACTGTGTCAGACAACTGCTGCTGGCTTATGCATTTAGCCGACGCCACTGCACCACAATGAGAGGAAGTACTTTCTAATGCAATAGGGAAATGGTCATTAGTTTGGCAGCTTCATCATCATTATGAGGCTTAAATAGGTCAGCCACTGGCTTCAGGAGGGCTAAGAAGCTCTTGTCTCTGGGAGGAGGTGGGAGATTGTTGTGGGGTTGAATGCCCATGGTTCTCATTATTCATTTGCAGTCATTTGAAAGTAAATTTGTCAATTAAACCTTGATCAGTTTAATAACCGGACACAATTCAGATTCCCTGTTATTAGCGGTTGTGTAGCAGCTTGTTACCCTGTGTTTGTGGATTGCAGCTTCCTGGCTGAGATGACGAAGGACTGTAACAGAACTAAGATATGATAAAAGTCCATTTATATGCAACCACCATCGCATGCCCATACAAACTATTCCCCTCTGGCAGAACGCAGCCCAGGATATGCTATGCTCTCTGAGACAGTAAAGGTGCTGAGGGAGCAAACATAAATTTCATTTCACACACCAATCATAGCTTTATTTGACTCCACCTGTTTGATAATGCTCACACTGTGGCTTATTTTCTGGGCTGAATAGCATTCTTTATGGCCTAAACAATAATAGAGACAAAATATGGATTAGATATAAATTCATCTTACACTGTGAATGAGTGTACGGAAATGTGCATATAAATATGTATTTTCCTCAGCCATGGGGATAAACAGGCCTGTATATTTAGAAAAATGTGCTTATTATTATTCAAGCATGAGATTCATCTCAGGGTGCTTCACCCTGATAGAAAGCGGTGTTCTTTGATGTTTAGAGTGCAGATAAAAGAGTCATTGTTTTATGTCTGTGCCCATCAAAATATATCTGTAATTCAATGTCTGCCAATTATGCTTTTTTTGTTTGTTTGTTTTTGTTTTTTCACACTAAAGGTGGATGTTAAAGAGCCTTTTCAGCATGTTGAATGAAAGTATGTGGAGCAGAAGAAAGAAGCAGCCGGTTACATCTTTGTTTTCTTTTGTTGAATGTTAGATTGGTGAGATCGCTCTAAGAAATTCTCATTTTCAGACACCACTTGGCTCTTTCAACATTTTGAGTTTAGCAATACAGTCATACTCTGTAGCTTTCTTCAGCGTGTCTTCCAGACGCAGTATAATATCCTGACTATTTTTAGTTATTTTTTCATTTTCATGAGCCGTATTTTTAGTTCTCATGGTAAATTAATGTCAGTCTGTCTTTGCTTTCGGGAGTCGGCTGAATAAGTATGCTCCAAAAGAAATGAATGTCAGCATGACATGACCAGTTTCAGTATAAGGTAATTGATTTTTATGTGTGTATATATTTATACAAAAGAGATACATGTCCTCCGAAAGTGCAGCACACAAAAAGGCAAAGGAAACAACTGCATGTTGGAGAGCAAGAAAGGTGCAGAGGCTAATTCACTGTTATTAGTCTGTCCACACACATAAGCTCCGTCACAAACTGTATAGATGCAATGCGCTGACTTCAAGGGATACTTCAATGATTTTTAACCAGCTTGGTATCATAACAATGTGAGTAGTATCTGTAAATGAACCACTGTAAACTCCCCTCCATCTTCCCTGCATCTTACCTATCACACTGTTTGGCTTTAATATAAGAATTTGTGAACAGGAACTGGATGCCATACTGTTTTCTGTATTATGAACAATGGAGCTGAAAATGTCCACCCTCTAGACTCGTGGACTGATCCCTTACAGACTTAAGTCGTACGTACTGTGACGAGTTCACAGTCATCACTTTAAGTCTGAGGGCAGAGATTGAAAGTCGACAGCCCTCAAGACTGTTTTACTTATTGCTGTCATATTCTATCTGCTCAAGACATAAATCTCATGTATGGGGTTGTGTTGTGAGTAAACAAAGTAAATTTCTGTATGACATACAGACTGCAGACAATTAAATACAGAGATGCTCGTAAATAAGGACTGAGCTATGACTACATAAATTGGGTAGGCCTATTAGTTACATGTGAAGATCTTCTTTTGTTGGTTTTTTTTGGCCAATTTTCAAGCCTATATATTTGGCATTACACTGCACAACCTAAAGGGTAGGCTGCATTAATACAATGCATTTTGATTACCCTCTATAGCCTAAATGACCAATATTTTATTTTATTTTATGAATTCAACCAGAAAAACCTCCCGAGATTAAAAATCTCTTTTGCGAGAGTGTCCTGGCCAAGACAGGCAGCAACATAAGTTACAGACAACATGGAAGAAAAATACAGAATAAAAATGTAAAGCTCTAAAGCAAGCAATATAAAACACAAAGTAAGATTACTACGAAGAAAAGTCAGAAAGTATGTTAATATACACTAGAAATGAACCATAAAACACAAAAACGGTAACTACACATGAATGCTAAGACACACCATGACACTGGCATATAGAAGATTGTGTACAAAAATTCTGCCACAGTGCTTTGAAATGGCCAAGAGGAACCAACGAGTGCAACTTTATGTCCCTCTGGAGAAGATTCCACACATAAGGAGCTGCCTACATTAAGGCCTTCTTGCCAAACTCTGCACATACCCTCAGTACAGACAATACAAACATGTTTTGTGAACCGAGAACATAGCCATTTTAAATTTTTGCTAAATCTACACACATAAGTATGCTGGATGTAGGCCAAGAGTAGCATTGTAAACAAGAGAATGCCAATGACCAAGTCTACGAAATTGTAAGGAGAGCCAGCTAACCCCAGCATACAGGATACAGTAATAAGTTAATGGCTTACAGTTGGTAATAAATCTCAATGCTTTATGGTACACAGAGTCCCGCAAAGTCTGCAAGTCTCCAAGGGCGGTGAAGTCCGGACATTTGGATTCAGCAAAACTGTTAAACTAAGCAGTGCTGATCAAATATGAACCAAGATTCTGTTACTGCGTTGCCTGTTTCTCACCTAAAATGTTGTCAGAAACAAATTTTATCTTACTGTTTAACTATAATACGATATCGTTTGTTACCAGCTGGCCACCATTTGTTCTTAAACAGCCAACAGACAATACTTCACCAACCCGCGGGGGTGCCTATTGGCCCATTGCAGTGCAGTGCATTCTGGTAGCTGTAGTAGCTCTGGTAGTTTTTCTGTTTTCTCTGGTCATATAGCATCTGTTTTAAAAGTATTTGCGCCGTTTTACTGCCAGCCTAGTTTCATGAAAAGACCACCTTTCCAGCAGTATGTTATATATGTATATATATATGCACACACACACACAATTACTGCAAATAGTGTACATGTACACATCCCAGAGGCAAAGATAGGAAAAGACAGGGAAAGCTGACCTTGAGCTTTTGGCTCCAAGGACACAATCATCGATCTTCTGGTGGAGGCGGTCTGTCTGCAGGTGTATTAGTCTGAAAGGGATGGAGAAAGACAACGTCAGGGAGTGTGTGTTTGTATGAATTTGTTTACTGAACGTACAGCAGCTGCTTATTTGTTCCTGCGTGTGTCTTTGTTTCTGTTAGAATAGAAAAAAGGACATTGAGAGCGTATTGCATTCATGACACAATAGTGCTCACATGTGGCAGAGAGACCCACTTCTGCACAAATTACCTAGTGAACATTAAAATGCAGAAGTCTTATACTGCACTATCTACTTTTTGATATTAGTGTTGCCTTCAGGGTAATGAGAATCCCCCTTTGTTCTAGCAATGGGACATTTCCTCATGTAATATGCAGTGCAGCAGAATATTGAACAGCACTATGACTACTGTCACAAAATGAACAGTAGAACAGTAAGCATTGATTACACATCATTTCGGCCCATGATTTATGATGGCAAACGGCTGCGGTGCAGGGTGTGGCATCCCACCTCAATTTGTCTTCTAACAGAATAAAGTGTGGTGGAGAGTGTCATTTTGGCCCTCTGTCTCCTGAGCTGTAAAGTAGCGCCTTGGGGCAGACTGTCTGAAATATCTCTCTGTGACAGTGCAAACCTTCACCTCGGCTCAGATCTGCCTAAATGATTTTAGCTGTAGGTGAGAAATCCCAGCCTTTGATTTAGAAAGGGGGCACGCAGGTACAGATTTCCCAGAGGAGGGCGAGTTCACAGATATATATCAAGAGAGGTAAATGTCTAGCTCATTTCCAATTATGATTTAACTAGACGGATTGAGGTCAGGGCCAGAGAGCGCGGCCGCAGGAACCAGCCATCAGACACACTTGTGGGAACGCCAGCGGAGGGAAGGGGGCATGAGGGGTGGCAGGAACTTTGGAAGTCCTAGCACGCCACCCTGAGTGAGAGGAATGATCTTTCCTCTGCTGCCCACCCTTTCTCTCTCTCTCTTTCTCTCTCTCTCACACACACACACACACACACACACACACACACACACACACACACAGTCAGGGAGCAGGGGGCTGAGATGGTGCCAGCCGCCCATAAAGGCCCCAGTGATTCTGTGTGGAAAACTAACCTAGCAACCGCAGAGAGAAAGTGAAGCAGCCAGCTCCTTTCTCTCGAGTCCACTTTAAGACTGTGTTTCAGGAGAATATTGTCCTCTATGATAACTCCTCCGGCACAATGCATCATTTCAGAGGGGCTTGGCAAAAGTGCGTTTAAGTCAGCAGCAAGTCAATGATATGGAGAGGGGGGAGGCGACAGCCTAGTTGGGACTGACAGCTCGGAGACTAGCTGAGAGAGGTGTCAGTGCCACTCTGTCTGAAAGGCTGGCTGTTGTCTCGGCCTGTTTGTTCACTTGGTCTTTTCACTGTGGCGTCCTGTAGACAGGACAGAATAAAGCCTCATTCCCAACACAAATCCCTGTTTAAACATCTTGTATTTGGTCGTTTCTGATTTTACCTGGAAACAAACATCTATTTTTCTCTTAACAGATGTAATCCCCGAGGTGGAGTTCTAATTGAAAAACACATAAAAGATTAAACACCTACAAGTTGAAAGGATTTACCAGCTATATGAAAGCAAGCATACGCTCGCACAAAGGCACAGCCAAGCTCACACACAGAATGTGAACAGGTGTGAAAGTGTAAGCAGCTGTATACCTAAACTTTTATTAAACAGGACTTCAAATCTGTTACCTAACACACACACACACACACCAACTAGATGTATGCCTTGATATGTGCATCATTAGGGCTGGGACAATATGCTTAGCTCCAAAATCGATACTATCACGATTCTTGGGTGCCAAGTCGATACGCATTGCGATTTTTAAGTGTTGTGATTTTACACGTAATTTCAATATCACAGTTGATTGCTATTTTTGTTACTTTTTTAAAACTAGACCATGGGAAAAAGTTAAATCAAACACTGCTGGAGACTGTTTATCATAAGACATATTTCCAAAAACAGTTCACATCTTAAGTCAGTCAATCTCTCTGACTTGAGTTTCAGCAGCGTCATACACTGCATACAAGAGTGGTAAATGTTCATATTTCCTAAGCACTTTGTGACCTCGCTCTCTTAAAGGTGCTATGTTAAACTACATTTCATTACTAAAATGTGCATTACATGTACAACAGAATGAATAAAAATACACACATTTTGAGATAAACATAAGATGCAATGTTTAGCTGTCGCTGCTCCTCAAGTTTGCAGTGTTTCCCATAGATTGATTTATTTTCTGGCAGCTGCCACAGTATCAACACAGACTGACACTTATTGATTTTTTTAGTTTTTGTAAGTATTTAAAAAAGGTAAAATCCTATTCCACTGTAGAGCTGCATGCAGTGCATTGATTGGCTCAGCCCCTCACCCCACTTTCACTGATATCTCTCTGTTTATCAGACCCATAGACTATATATAAAGATGGAAGACATGACAGCTCCCCAAAAGTGAAGCCAAAACATCTCATTCACCTCCAGGTGGCTGGCTGCAGTATAGATCATAAGCCCCACCCTCTCCATGTTAGCTGATTGGTAATGGACCAAACTAATAACCCCACATATGCGTCAAATACATTTCCAAAGATGGCTTGTCATTTTAGGTAGTTCCGATAACACTTATATGTGGTCAAGTACTCATTTGTCTGATAAGTTGGGTTTTAATTTGCTGTTGGGGGGGGGGGCGTTCACGATTGACAGCTGTGTGCGCCAATCGGTGTGCTCGCTATCAGTGTTGCTGCTCATGGGCGGGAACTATATCGATGGAGATCACTAATGCGCAGACTCTGGCTCCAAATGCATACACCAGCACAAGATGGCAGCAGCCATATCCGGGATATTTTAGCTTCATGGTTTTACAGTGGGGTAAGTGGATGTGAGCTTTCCATCTTTACATACAGTCTATAATCAGACCACAGTTGGGACAAAATTTAGCCACCTAGCCACCCTGCAGTCGCCCCGCCTCTTGCCACTACTAGGAGACTATCCACAGGGTATGACAGGGTGGAAGCCCTGGAGACGGCGCTCACAGTAGTGGCTGTAGCAACTCGAATTCAGCATGTGCAAACCCCAGTGCCAGGGTACACAGACGGTCTCATCTGTGTAACTGCAGCAAGAGAAGGTTTCTCAAATCGAGTCACTATTTGAGCAGCTGGTGGACACCGTCCACCGTTGTCTGCTTTCTTTTTTTTTTTTTTCCTTGAAGCAGATATAATGTGTCACGTTACTCATAGATTACCACAATACCACTGCTTTTACATTATCGTGATCGAGGCTTTAAAAAGTTGAATAAATATTGTAAAAAGAAAAATCAGGCTACTAAAGTGAATAATTGTTTTTTCTACCACTATGCAGCACATCTCCTCATTTCAATCATTAAGAAAAAAAGAAGACATTGTGGTGTCTATGCAGTGGCCGATCTTGCAGCAGGTGTTTGTCTGGCAACCTCATTGTCCTTATAGTAACTCTGAGTCGATGCACTAACCAAACGGAAAGCAATTCTTGGATTTCACTTCAAATTTCTCTTTACTTTTTTTGCCCTGCCAAATGGAATGGAAAATGGAGAAGAAACAAAAGAGCTTTAAGGAAAATAGATGAATCTTTGCAAAGGTCAGAGCGTTTGGTCCTCCAGGATACTGTTCATGATTTTGCTTGCAGTTGTGTGTAGCCAAATCATGTGTATGTATGAGCAATAGTGCATGTGTGTGTGTAAGTGAAGGAGTATGTGTGCCCACGAATGGTGTTCTTCAAAACTGTGTGTATGTTTAAGGGCTGCTGCTTGTATCAGTTTACGACAGCCCCAGAGCTAATGCGATTCAGAGCAGAAAATAAGGCTGTGCATTTTAACAGCTTGGCCAGTGGCGCACAGCGACCAGCAGTGCACGGAGGAGCGGCAGTAGCCGAGCTATATGTCTGTGCCAGATAGTCTACCAGGGCTGCTTAGGAAGGGACTGCAGTTCCAGCTCGTCTCTCTAAGGACCAGGCCAGGCTGAGAGATGAGGAAACAATCTGAGAGGGAACAGAAAATCATTCACCTGTTTATATCTTAGTAGCTCACAGGTTGCTTTCTGCTCCAATCTCCTTTGCCTTTCGTCCTCCTTCCATTCCCAGGCTTCCTTTCCAGCTCAGCCATCTCTCCAACTGTCAGTGTGTATGCGCGTGTGTGCATGCGTGTGTCCATGCGTGCATGCTCATAAATCTCTATGAAAGCTGCTATCTGGAGTAAAACCATTTTATCCATCAGGGAGTGGAAACAATCTTGCTTGATGTACATGTGCACAGCCATGAATGTGCACGTACACACAAATGCACAGAGATATACTGTGATAGATGCCTCACACACAACATAAGTTTGTATGACAGACAGTCAGGATAATTAATGTAGACAAAAGTACTGAAATTTTTAGACCGGACATATCACAGCAGAGAGGGAAGTCATACATCATGTCTAAACGCTCCACCTACTTTGTCAGTATGTTGGACACCGTCATAGGCCAAAACAAACCCAGTCAGGACAAACAGTTTTACAGCATAAAACAAGTGCTTGTTTGACAGTGATACAATGTGATGTATAGTGACAAAGACTGTGGGACTTTGGTGCTTTCAAGGGTTAGTTCAGATCCTCACAATATCACCAACAAACTAACTAAGGATGCAGGATATATATTGGGCCGATGCATTATTCCAATAATAAAATTAGAGTCAATAAATAGCTGATAACACAAAGCTAGACTGCTTTTATTGACTTAACAAGGACAGCATCTACACACCCAACACAGTGGGTGACCGTACTTGTACCTTTAAACTTGGTTTGTGACGAACAACAACAACAACTGCAGCACGCTGTCTAGAGGGCGAAACATGTCCAGTGTGGACATCTTTCACAGTTCCAGAGGAAAGCAACAGGACTGCGCTGAGGGTCTGATCTCCAACTGCCCGACACAGGTTAGACACAGCACTGAGGGACCGTCTCCAGAGTGAGCTCAACAGCAGCAGTGGCTAACATCCAACATAAAGCTTTTGGAATGCTCCACTCTGTTCTTAAACTTATTAACAACTGCTGGCCATGTGATGCAACAATTAGTGATTATTTGTATCGTTACCCATCAAACAGCTGTCTGATTGGAAAATACTGAACATATGACTGGATAAATGAGACTTTGATTAAACTGCATGAGTTGTGTAAGAGTTTAGAAAAATTAAATGCAGACCCCTATGACTTCAATTCATCAAGAATTTCTCAGTTTTCAGAATTTTTGTGCGAGGAAAAGCAAGGTTTTCTTTACAAATTCAGCGAAACACAAGATGCTTAATTAATATACAAATGATCATTTGGGGTTGAAGTACTCCTTTGAACTATAGAATCATATAAACTTTATTACCTTATTAGGCCGAGCAGAGGATAAAAAAATAAATAAGGCACCCATGGGCAGGTCTTGCATAACCACATGGATCGGAAAAAAATATAATAAACAGACCACTGAAAGGAAATGTATAAATGCCATGTCATTTTAACAGTTAGCATTCAGAAACCTGAAAGAGTCATATGTTGACTTGTTATTTAACGTAGACTTGCACTCAAGGACACATGGACCTCATAAAATTTGAACTGGACTTACTTGGACTGGACCAAGTAAAAAGGTTCCACAAAAATGAAGCAAACTATAGCTAAGTTGTATGTTAATATGCATGATGTATGACTGGTACTGCCATTAGCTACCAGAGCAGCAGAGGAAACTTTGAGAAAAGGTTACAGGAGCTGAGAAAACAGAGAAAGCACCTTAAAGAAGCTGAACAAAATATAAACGGAAATGAAAAAAGGAAACAAATAAGAAAGGCTTGAAGAAAGGATAGAGAACAGGATGGGAAAGTGTGTAAAGGAAGACTGCAGAATAAAAGAACGATTAAGCGCCACAGATCAGGAAAAGAGACGAGAGAGTAAAAAGCAGCAGGGAGACAGAAAATAGAGAGGCTGGAGTACAGGAAGGAGCAAAAGCTTAGAGCGAGGGATGGAGAAGGGTGTATTAGCAACGTAGATTAGAGCGGCAGCAAAGGGGATTGTTGACAGCGTCTTTCATCACAGAAGAGGGCGGTGGCAGTGTGACGGTTCGCTCCCACTCAGGTCCTGACCCGTGTTATTACAGAGCAGCTCTCGGCAGATCGGCGGGCTAAATGAAGCCATTGTGCTGCATGGTGCACGGCCTGATGTTGTTCTAATGAAGACAAAGCCACGTGTCACATGCCAACCTGCAACTATTAACTACATGGTCATATGCACACACACACGCAGACACAAGCAAGGTCACATCAGCATTTCATAAACACCATATTTGCAGTGTTCCCAGACAGATGCAAGACGTTACTTGTATTAAAATTCGGAGGCTGTGCATTTATTTTCATACACTGCTGTGGTGTTATCTGTAAATTTAGCCGACAGAGCCTGATATAAGGTTTTAAACACAGGGATAGGAAAGTCATTCACACAGCATTTCAATATTTCAAGGTCCTTCTTACTTATACACAACACACACACACACACACACACACACACACACACACACACACACACCTACACCTCTTCCTCCAACACACACAAACACACACAGGCCAGTGATGTTTAAGAAAGGTCCGGTGGGTTACTCTGGTCATGTTGACTCATCCTGTGTGAAGCGGAGACCAAACATTTGCTCTGCATGGCTCCAGTTTCTCAGCACACCTGCTGCCTCTGACCCCCAAAGCCATCAGCACTGCAATAATCAGCACACTCATTAGATTTCTGCTCATCACGCTCAGCATCTGGACTGTGAGAACACCTGAGCCAGTGAGGTGCAGAATAGATTTGTCACTGACGACACATTTAAACCTCAGTATGACGGGGGAGTATTGAAGCCATCCACCTTTTTCATAAGGTTATTTTTCTGTCCTTTTATCACCTGCATGATAAGGTTAGCTAAAGAAACCCAAACCAACCGAGATTATGGATTTACTCACACTGGGTTATATGCTGAAAATAGAATATCACAATATCTCTCAACAAATACCATGATACTGATAATATGGCAATATTGTAGGGTTGGAGCTTCCACAAAATATTTAGACAATGAGATTTTTGATGAACAATCATCAGTAATGTTGATATAAGTGGGTAGAGACAAATAATAGAACAGCTGGGACAGTCTGGTAAGTTCAGAGAATTATACTGTAACACAGACTTTAAAACCAAACAAAGACAGCACTTATGATACTACAATATCCAAAATCTAAGATGATATCTCATCTCATATCACTACATCAATATAATATCTATAAATTGCCCAGTCCTTGTAAACAACAACAACAACAATAAACTACTGAACTAAATCTTTAAATGACACTGTAAATAATCTTGCGAGGTGGTCTACATAAACCAGTGGTTCCAAACTGGTGGGTCGCAGTCCAAAGGTGGGTTGGAAATGAAACTGATTTGCTAATATGTCAACTTTGTAAAAAACACATTCTTTACGTACAGTGAATTTACAGCACAGAGCTTTTTTTTTTTTTGAAGTGCTGTTTCCTGCTGTAGAGTGAGTGACTAACTGACAGCTACCTGACAGAGACAGCAAACTAGCTGGACGACATATTAAACTGTGAGAGACTAGAGCGAAGTATAAGCCATGAGGAATTGTCCCGTTTCTTGGCAAAATCAATTATTAAGAAACTTGACAAATAAGATGAATGACATATCGGACTGAAATTAACTGACAAATAAGACACAAATTTGCACAAACTTTTTTTATAGACATAGGTGGTGCCTAAAGGATGAACCCTTCTGACTTTGATGATTCCTTGTTATTTCGTCACCGCTAGCAGGTTGAGTTTTTTTTATCACAGGCACATTATCTCTACAACCACTGAAGAATTTTGTACCCACTTTTGTGGTCTCCACTAGATGATTTTTAATACTGTAAAACTTCAAGGAATAGTCCTGGCTACTATTTGCTTAAATTACTGAACTCAATGGGCCTATATTTAGGACAGGCCTTTAATTCCTTTCACACAAAACTGTTGCTCAGTAAACATGGGGTTTATTTACAGCGGTATGAATGTTACTTGTATAAAAATTAGGCTTCAGTTAATACATCAAAACTGAATTATTACTTTGTTCTAGCTGTGAAAGACAGTGCAGAGAGATGAAGAGTTGCGACACTCTTTTTACAGCAGCTGAGGATAATGGTACCCAGCACACTGACACAACACCACCATATCCTGTTAAAACAATACTCACAACTTGGGTTCATTTTCGTTTAAAAAAATGTTTTGATTATTTTGATCCAAGGACCCGTACAGACTAAAGAAATATGAATAATTTACAGGGTAACCGAGGACTGGACAAATAATTTGACTTTATGACCACTTCAGATTTTTTTCATCTCTCTTGTTTACCATGCCGGTAAATCTGAGTTAATTATTCTTTGGTGCTCATGGTTTTAATTAAATGAACTGGATGATTGAATTATGGAGAATCTAACGAGCTAACAATACGCAGCATCTCCACACTGAAAACATTGATATTTGTATGCATGATCTTAACAGCTAAATAATGTTACCTGGAGTGGGTAGCCGACTGCCTGTTTTATACATCCAAAGAAGGTCTGTAAAAATGAACTGCTCGCCAGTTGTCAAAATGTGTAGCCACACCGGGCTTGTAAAAGGGTTTTACGGTAACTTTGTTAATTAGTTCACAACTCAAAATGTCAATTTGTACAATTTGTTTACATTAGCCTGTGTGCCATGTGTAGTGCTAATTAGCACTTAGCATGCTCATCCTGACATGTTTACATACTAAACTAAGATGGTGAACAATCATCTGCTTAAATATTATTATGTGAAGCTAGTCATTATCAGCATGTCACAGTGGCATGCTGATGTTAAGTGTTTAGCTCTAAACACTGTTGAGCCTGTGCACAGCCACACAGAGCCCGTAGACTTGTGCTTGTTTGTGTGAGCGCTGAAACTAACTGCATGTGCCCGTGTGTGTATTTGTGCCTGCAGTCGGATGTGTGTCGCTAAGTGATCCAGCCGTGATACGAGGGGGCTCAGCGAGGCTGTCAGACACCCTCTGCATGGCGGCAAAGCTCCCAGGTCAAACTGAGGGCATCTTTGCCTGTCACTGCTCCTCTGGAGTGTGTGTGTGTGTGTGTGTGTGTGTGTGTGTGTGTGTGTGTGTGTGTGTGTGTGTGTGTGTGTGTGTGTGTGTGTGCGCCAGCAGTATGTAACCCAAGGTAGCTTTACCCATGAACCACTGAGACTAACCTTAGGGAAACAGTATCAGCTGAACTGTTTCTCCTCCAAAAACCACAAAGCAGGAGTTAAGACAGATGCAGTCAGGAGAGGTGACCTCAGCCAGACCTTATGCTAACAAACCAGACTTATTTTTCTCCACCAGACAAAATGACACACAGCCGTACAATCATACACACACATACACACACTACTATATATATATATATATATATATATATATATGTACTGTGTATGTGTGTATATGTATCTATCTATCTATCTATCTATCTATCTATCTATCTATCTATCTATCTATCTATCTATCTATCTATATATGTGTGTGTGTGTGTGTACATATACATATATATACAGTATATATATATACATACATATTACATCTAGCATCTTCTCCTTTGCTTTTAAAGATGCTCTAGTGTAAACACATGACCTCTGTTAACTGTTCTACTATGATTAAAGGAATTACAGGAGCCAGGATATGCAACATGATGTAGTATTACAGCTGAGACGGTGCGAGTGACATGCAGAATTAACAACAACATTGTTTGTCTTCACTGGGTTGATATAAATGTTTAATCACGCATCGGTGGGAGTTTCTCAATAATAAATTGGGTCTTTTTCGATCATAAAATGCGAGATGCTTGTTTGAAAAGGGTGTTGTTTCAATACAAATTATTTATGAGAAAATTAAAGCTTGCTCTGAGGTGAAATGAGTAACTCTGTATGTGCTCCTGCTGTTCGCTTTGGTCCAAAAAACGACCAGAAGTCATATTATAAAATACTTCCCGTTATACTCATTAGCCCTGATATTATGAGTGCATTGCACTCACGTCAGGGAGACACAGTACAGGAGCGTGCCAGTCAGAACCACAAAAACACACACACACACACGCACTTGACTGTAATGATATTCTCTGATAGCCTCTCTCCTCTGTGCTCCATCTCGGCTGTGTTAGATCCTTGAATCCTGGACTTAATGGACAATAACTGAAGCCATGCAGCCTCTCACAGCCACTGTGGAAACACTGTAAGAGACTTCAAGATTCTCATCGGACCCATTGAGTTGAGACGGCAGATTCTTCACGGATTCAATGTTCTTAGATGTGCGGTAGTCTCACCAAAATACACTTGCTCGTTAGAGCTTGTGATGAAAAGAAGCACCGACTACACCTGATGTTACAATATTGAAAGAGCAACTCCAAGATTGTTTTTAGAGCAGATGCTACGGGCAAACACATAAGAAATGCTATTTGTTCTTTTCAGTCCTCCAGGCTACTCAGTTCACAAACAAAGGGTATCATAAAGGTGGCTTTCTTGTCTGTCAGTGTGCATGTTTATGTGTTTCTACAAAGCACCAATTCTGTTTTTTCTTCCCTGCAGGATGTACATTTCGTCAGTTCCTTAAAGAACTCTTTGCTACGTTATTTTTCTATCAGAATTAGGGAGCTCCCTCCACTCTGCTGACACACAAACTTCCATCTGCTGACCTAGTCTTCCTCTCCTCCTCATTTGCCTCAGATGGAAGCGATGATGCAAATGTTGTAGCTGACACATACCTGGCTTGGTGACATTTCATGGTTTTTCGTACCCGGGGGCCAAATCGTGCCCTCATCAACTGTTCCTGAGCATCAGTGTGCAGCCTGACTGAGCTGGACTGTGTGTAAATTCAATGTGTGACTCCCTGCTTGTAAATTCAGAGTGTCACTCTTCCAGTTTAAGCACCCCGATCCCAGAGCAGCTGCAGCAGAGCCTTTAAAAGTTTGCAGCAGTGGCTGAAGGGTTTCACACTAACAATATCGGCTGTCTGACAACTGGCTGCCGCTCTGGAGAAGACAACAACTTCTTTGCAGACCACAACTTCTGTCTTTTTTATGGACGATAGCATGGATGAATGAATGTGCGTAAGGATGGATGTGTAGATGGGGGGCATAAACAGGAGAAGCAGGAGGCTGTTTGGCTGCAGCAGATGGAGGAGCAGCAGGTGTCGGGGTGGGGAGGGACTGAGGTTCCCATCGTCAGCGTTCCACTATGATGCTCCTTGACAGCGCAGGGAATGGATGTGTGGGAGAATGTACTCTCTCCCCATTAGCACATCTTCAGCCCAAAGCCGCCTCCACTCCAGGCTCTCCTCGCTCTCCTGCCTCCATCACAAGCAGAGGGAAATAGAAACAGGTGGGGAAGGTATCTCTCTCTTGGAGTCAGTGGCAGAACCATGTCGTGGAGGTGATGGATAGATGCGTGGTCGCACTGGTGATGTGTCACTGGGGTCATGGGCTGTGCCAGCACTTCTCTTAATGCAACATTTATCATCTGATCACACCAGGGTGCATTAAATGACAGCTGGGAAAATTGGATTTTGCTCACATTTCTATCATGTTTTCAAAAACAGAGAGTTGGTTTGGATTTTTATCTCAAATGTTGTGATCTGGATGTAATTAAAGCCTAACTCTATTTCTTATTTTTACCCTTGCCCCTCATTTTTGAGTGCCTCTTCGCTCCTTCGCAGCGTTACAAGGGGTAGTGGTTGAAATCTTCCCCTAGGAAATGGGACAACCATTCAAGACCCTAATATGTCATCAGTCGTTGCAGCTGGCCTTTACATAAGCAGATGTGACAATAGCAATGATGGCACTATCACAGTGACAACCGCCATTTATTTGAAGGGGACAGAAAGGCATAGACACACGTGGTTACCAGGCCACTAATGGTGCTCTGTAGGCTAACGTTAGCAACCCCTGCTAACGCCCTACCCATCTGCACTGATATTAGAGGAGCGGTAACAAGTGCAGCAACCTTGCTGCTAGACTTAAGTTAAAGTATAGGTGTCATATGCCATCAAAGGGGGGGATGGTACATGGAAATGTAATAATAATAATATAATAATGCAACGTTAGCTTTTTAGCTTTTTTTGTTATGCTTGTTATAAAGAAATTAACACTGTAACACACTGAAACAACATTGAAGTAAGATAATATGGTGATTGTTCTAATTTTCAAATCTTTATTAGGCAAGAAAATATATTTGTAGGTTTCTTGTCCAGCCATCTTGCAGATGATTTTCCAAAACACTCGGTTTGGAGTCAGGTATCAGACACTTAAACTGAATGCTTTTCAAAGGTGAACACCACCTAAATTAAGAATTCCAATATCTTATCTTCAATGGCCTGGAGAAGTTCAATCAATATTTCTGAGCTACTCTCTCTCAAAGCCAGCAACCAGAGAAGTAAGTCTCAAACTTGTGTTCCAGTCTGGAGCTGCTCCATAGACAATACACAGAAGCCTGGGTTTGTGGACCCCAGAGTATTTATTTTCTTTTTTAGACCTAAATGTGCAATTTTCTAAAGTAGTGTTCTCAGGTCTGAAACAGAAAATGTTCCCATATACTCAGGACATCCTGGGTGCTCTCAGAGTCATCACGAAACACCTTACTAAATTAACTGTCTGTGGAGCAGCTGCAGACTCAATACACTTTGGCATATCAAATTTGAGTTTTAGCACTCTAGTTTTAGGATTCAGGGAGAGTTGTTCATATTTACTTATATTTTAAAACTAAAAAAATTGTCTTTTGGACCATTTAAAATAGAGTTCCCATTTTAGACCTTTTTTCCAAATAATTTTAAACCAAGACTGATTTTTGGACAAATAATGTTTTTTTTTTATTCAAGCATTGCAGTTCATTTTAAAGGTAAGTAAAATAAACATACGTATAAAAAAAGGCAGTATTAAGGTTAAATGGTAGGTTTAAATATTTGTATGTTTATGGCATCACAAATTCAAATTTAAGACTATTTGATTACTCTTAGGCCTAATATCTAGAAAACTGAATATAGGATATTTTAAGACTTTATAAGGACCTGTCGTGCCAGCATAATGCAAAAAGATAGTATTAAGTTAGGTGATTTGTAACATCAGATATGTTGACTTCACAGAAAAGCTTGACTCATTTTGACAATAAAGAAAAAAACCCAACTTATAGCAATTAAGACCTCACAATTTTAAATTTACTAGACTATTAAATGACTCTTAAGGCTTAAAACATATAAATTAGAATTTAAAAAACTCCCAGAATCACTGGGAGCGTGCCTCTGAAAAACCTTTGTTGAAGGGCCATGTATCCCTAACACTTCCCCCTACTCCACTATCCCATCAAGAATCGGGACACCCTACCCCAAGGTGTGAATGAGCCAAACAGAGGCAGGACAAGTGGTAGGGGCAAGGGGTGTACTGGGAATGAGCCTAAAACAACCTGTAACACTTTAAAGAAAAGTACAGCCATCAGGGAAAAGTAATAATAATAAACTTTTTAAATATAAATGTATCAACAGGCGAAGAGGCGTAACAACAACGTGTAAAATCAGATATCAAAACCATGTCAAAATATAAACTAAACTGGCCGAGTGAGTCCAGAAACGATGAGGTTGTCATTACCAGCTTGTGGCTTTGTGTGAGGGGAATAACTTAGTGGACAGCGTGGAAATCACAGGCTGTGGTAAAGACAGCACGGAGTGCGCAGTGAAACTGCTTCAAATGAGGCTAGGAACCTTTGCTCCGGGGAACCAATAAACACCCAGGCTGGTGCCTCAGCAGGACACACATAAACACACACAACTCACACATGCACACAAACCCACTTGCCACAGGGAAAATCAGGGCTGATGAATAGTGTTGTGCGGCACATTACTGGAGACAAACAAATAAGCAGCATGTGTCACCACTGATAACACATATCCCTTGGTGTGGTGTGTGTTTGTGTCTGAGGACATCTTGTGTATATGAGGTGGCAACTGCCTTTCATTAATCCCAAACTACTTCAGTTTATTTAAAGAGTCCTCGGCAACATGACTCATGCTGCCTCCATGACACCTTCTCCTCAAATAGTATGGTCTTTTTTTCTCTGTGACATGGCTGTATATGGACAAAAGCGGAAAATGACAGCATGTTCTTTTAAACTGTGTAAAGATGTCTTTATAAATGTCTGCCCTGTGTTCTGATTTATATGGACTCAATGAATACAAAAAAGCAACGCTTGACGTCAATACGCTTCCTCTAGGCCTCAGAAAATATGCTTCATATTCCATTTTATCATTTCTGGGAGACGTTTCCAAAGGCATGCCCACAGTTTTTCTTATTTCTGTAACTGAAATATTCTTTTTTTTTTTTAACTGCATCACACTGAAGTATTTCAACCAAAAAAAAAAAGCTGTGAAAATTTCAGATCTTTGGCTGCAAAAAGATCAGACATACTCGATCTCACCACACAACCACACTGTATGAAGTGAATACATGTGTGTAGAGCTGCCCCCTGAAAGTTGAGGATTTGGGTCAGCAGTTGGAGAACCCCCAGTCAACTTAGACTGTCGAAGTCGTGCAATCTTTTTTTTTGTCGCATTGTGAGTCAGATTGTGGCGTACCTCTGGGGACGTTTTGGTCCCCGGATGTTGCTGCATAGTGAGTGCTCTTTGTTTTCATGCTTTGTTTTCATGGTATGTTAACCATGTCAGAAAATATCAGGGTTTAATGATGTCACTGTATCACAGACTTTATCTTATTATCAGTCAGAATGACACTCCAATCCATCATTGGCTGAGTTAGCATACATTAGCTTGCATATCCAACTTGGCTTGTTTACTATATTACAAATGCAAAGTCACCTATTCATCACTGTATTCATTATGATTTGGTGGGTTTGACGTCACTGACCAATCACAAACAACAGTACTGGTATATTTTCATCTATAAAACAATACTGTGAAAACACCCGGCCGACCTCTGCACCTTTCTGTGTGTCAGCTCTGGTAGTTACCAGCTACACTCCTCCAATTGGTTGCTTTTTAATGTACCCCTGGTTTAAACAGATCTGGGGAAAGCTGCATTTTCCTACTCTGCACCTTGGACATGGAACGATCTTCAAAATGATTTAAAATTAGAGACACTTACATCCAGTGATAAATTTAAGGGCATGATATTTTTTGAATATTTTTGTATTATATATTGTATTTGGTGCATTTTAAATGTGTTTTGATTGACTGCAACCTTGGCCAGGTCTCTCTTGTAAAAGATATTTTCAATCTCAATGGGACTTCCTGGTTAAATAAAGGCTAAATAAAAATAAATAAATCAATATTAAATGAATGCCACTGTCACCCTAAATGTCCCATTCAAACAGGAAAAAAAGGAACCAATAATAAATATCCATATTGGTCAGCCAAATCTGTCTCAACTGACATAGTTGTGAGTTGGGTAAAGCCCTACACATGTTATGCGTTCTGTTTTCTCAACACTATTCATTCGTTCTGACCAGCGAGAGCTCTGTGTCAGGAGAACATCATTAAATAATTTCTAATCACCAACTACTCAAAGCATAAATGCAGGAAAATGTCTGATTAGCAGTTGCTTCAGTGATTAAGAAAATCATACAAGAGGTGTTTTAATTTGATAAAATAATTGTTGCATTGTAATATGCTTGCTGACTAAGGCTCAGGAAGTGTATTACAGGGAGTCTAGTTAGGGTCAAAGTATATGCATGAAAACACTGGGTATGACAAGGATGATTTGTTGGACTGTGAAACATTTTCTGTGACGACTGTGAGCCGCTTCTGGAAACAGAATGCTAAGCTAATCGTGAATGAATATATTAGCAGCAAATGGATGATCTCTTAAAAGGTATGTTGCCTTCGCTCTCTCTATATTTCCTTCTGTCTGTGTTTCTCTCTCAATTGCTCTCATATTTCCATACAGATATTCCAGTGTTTGTATTCATATCTCATACTATATTCATGAGATATTACTGAACCAAAGCATGAGATCCAAATGAATGGACAATTTATTCAATATTCAGTGAGACCAGGCGTCATTAATGAAAATTACCATTCTAATTGATGAATGACTATCTTCCTGTAATGAAATTATGGGGTGAAAAGCTAAAGAGTTATTTTAGGAGAGGAGGATAAGGTGCTTTTGTGGTAATACCCTCTTTTTTTATCATAAAAGATAATAGGCGAGCTCTAATTGGAGTGTTGATGAGGACACTACAATAGGTCCTCCCTCGAGAAGGGATTTCTGTGGGTCTATCGTTTAAAGATAGGCCCACCATTTTGCACAGCTTTTAATTGAAATCCTGTGAAAAAAATAGAAAGGAAAACTTAATAGCTTGCGCCTGAGCACTCAACCAAACACAGAGATAGTGGCACCCATTGACTTGGGTAATTATTTCTGAGTTTAACTCTTGTGGGCAGTGAGCGATTGTACTTAGGAGCCACTGCTAAATAGTGGAATATGTCCTGTTTGGAGGCTCGAGGCAGTCTGCAGTGCCGGGCGGATTTTTTTTTAATGAATGCTAATTTGTGTTGATATCGGAGCTGATTTGATTGGAGAGTTTCCACCACACTGGGACAAGAGAATACAAGAAGCTGCACAGTGAGGCTAGCTCTCCTCTGACAGGCTCTCACTAAGATGGATGACAGTGATCTATGTCTGGATGTGTAATTTAATCACAGGTCTTCTCTAGCTGGGGGAGTACAGTATAACCATTATGAGGATATTAATGTATGCAGATTATCGGCTGGATGTCAGCAGCTGGTTGCCTTGACGAAAGCCACCAGGGATTCTCAGCTGTGGCATTGTGAGCCTACTGGAGCCCACTGTGATCTACGAAGGAGCTTTAAGGGACTGTGTCAGTGACTGACAGGTGAAGTGGGGGTGGATAGACGCTATTTGTGTATTCTGACAGTACCTGACTGTACCATATAGTTGACACCTGTTAAATCAAGCAAGCAGCAAGCTAAACCATCTGCACCGTCTAAATCCGTCTCTATCATCACAAGTTCAGATTTAGCTTCTCTCAGAACTGTCACATGGAGACTATAAAATAAATATACAACCTCAAAGAGAAACTATATAAACTAGAGAGGCACTTGGAGAGCACAGACCAGAGGTAGCTTTAACCAAATGTTTTTCATCACTGACCAACAGGGGCAGAAAAATCTCATCCAAGAAGCTTCTTCAGTTCTAACCAACGGACTGCTGCGGAGTCACAGGCCATGATGGCCAGGTGGACCAACGACTCACACGTGACCTGAACGACTCTAAAACTCAGAGCTCATGTGACCTCAACGACTCTGCCTGGGTTCCCACCCACACAGAGTTTAAAGCCTGCTACTCTGCACCAGTCTGTTAGAACCGATGAAGCCTCTTGGATGAGATGTGAAACGTCTTTAAGAAACTCAAAGTCCAGTTACCTACGATATAGCACTTAAGATTACCATCATCTGCACAAAGGAGAATCTTCACCAACATTCCACTGGGAAAGTTGCCAGTAGCTGCCAGCAGCAGCATTTGAGTGGCACAGTGAATTAAATTATTTTTTCTCAGTCTATAGCTCACTGTTAACCAGTAAAGATGAGCAAAACATCCTCCCAGTTATAGATATAACTGACCTTCAAAACAAGCCACATCTTAACCATATGCATGCACGCATGTGGTGCGTCACACGTGCCCTGCAGTTCTCAAACAAAACTACTCCCCCTGTTTATAATGCATATTCTATAAGCATGTTCTGTATATTAATTATTTAAACATTCTAATTAAATGCTATTGAATATGTCTTATTAAAATGATGAATAATAATAAGTGACATAATTTTTACAACACTGTCCTTTAAAATGAAGGCCAATAAGAAACGTAACCCTGCCATAACCAATCATCCAGTCTTCTATGATATGCAAATCTGCAAGCTCAACCACTAAACATGTCCAGATATATGTCAAACTACTAGAATGATAACAAACAAGTGCTCCCCAACGGCTGCTTTCTGTATGAAGTGTGAGCCACTACGTGCTGAAACATTCCACCAAGTTTCATAAAAACAGTGCCAGTAGTTTTTCCATAAACCTGCTGACAGACAAACAAACAAACAAACAAACCAAAGAACAATAACCTCCTCTGCAGAGGTAATTCAATTAAGATCTGTGTTCACCATGTATAAAGTGTTCCTAATAGTTCTGAAAACTGCAAGATGGCATAATCACCTCCTTTCTTTGAAACTTGAGGGCCTGAAAAATGACTATGTGAATCATTTTCTCGACACTTTAGCCTGACTAAAAATGGCTCTGTCTCCAGGGACAGGAAGGCTGGTCTGTCGCTCTGGAGGTCCACTCGGTCCAGACCGAAATATCTCTTCAACTCTTGGATGGATTGCCATGACACATTATGATTTAGTGTAAGTGGAGCCTTAAAAAACTGCTAGTGTGACTGCTAGTTTTAGTCTTGTTCTTAAATTTGATTTCATCCCACACAAACAGCAACACAACTCGTAAAATGGTATTTAATTTCGGTCTGTTTTCAGCTTTGTCTGCTAAAAGACAATCTGAATGGCAATTAGTGTTAAAAATCTGCAGCTATACAACTTGAAAATGACAACTCTTGAATTATGCTCCCTATAATGAACACTTCCACAACAAGGTACCTTAAAAGACATAAAAACATCTCTCTTTATTTCATCGTTACTTTCGCTCAGAACAAACCCCCCCCCCCACCACCACTGTCAACACCACCATCCCCTCTCCTCAACCCGCTCATTCTTGCTCTCTGAGTACTTATTAGAAGAACAATCATAGTTATATTTAGCCTGCTGTTGAGAGTATTCTCAGGGAACGTCATTCTCCAGTGAATTTGAGGAGAACCTTAATATAGGACAGGAGGTGAAGGCTATTCATTTGTAACTCAGCTGAGTCTTCACAGCCTCTGATGGCTAACAGGCTGCAGGAATGCAAGTGTGGGATAAGAGGAACAGGTAGAGTCTGACAGACAATAATTATTCATTTTTCGTTCGGCAACTCCCTGCAGTGCGAAGGTCTAAAATACAACACATCAAACAGAAGAGAGAGCAAAGCAGATTTTTAAAATCTCCCGAGGCTGCCAACAACATTGCAATTGATTTAGTATGAAATAAAAAAAAATTAAAAAACGATACTGTGTGCTGTTTCTGGTTAATTTCAATGTAAAAGCATTTTGGCATGTTTTTAAATAGCTATGTGATGTTGTTTCCCTCAGTAGGCGTTCAAGTAGAAAAAGGGGACAGTGAAATGTCAAATTCTTATTCTAATCTTCTTTCCATTTCCACATTTCCACGCACCTGGGAATACCAGTGCAGAGCTCACCTCTTCGTCATCTCATCTCTCTGTTCTCTCCCTCCCGCTCTCAACGGTTTCATCCCATTTTCAGATTCCCTTTTTTCTCTAATCAGAAAATGTGTGTTGTGTTTGTGTTCCACTGACAGAGATTGTGTGGCTGTGGGTTTTTAAAAGGCAGGCGATCCCTGTGGGTAGCTCCCCGTCTCCAAGCCAGGAGAGACGGGGCTGCACTGGCCGTCCAACTGATAGAAGTGGATCCCTCACAAACACACATTAAAACAGCATCTGCTCCACCAATACAAGCACACATGCAGCTACATACACACGGGATGCCCACATATACGCAAACTATTTAAACTGAGGCACAACCCAGCTAGAGTACACTTCATGCATAGCAAAAATATACACTTGTACTGTACACAGACAGCATGAGAACCAGTGCATGACGTTAAATAGGGAATTGGTGCTCTTTTTGTTATTCATAAAGTACTTCCATGTAGAGTATATATCATTAATCACACACACACACACACACACAAAAAGAAATAAAATGAACAAAATTACATATGCATTAGAATGAGTGTGCAGCCTGAAATGAATGCTTTTCCCCTCAGCTCACCAAACAAGGATGACCAGTTACAGACCATAAGTGTTGTTGGAACTATTTTTAATCAAAGAAATAGTAGTAATAATAGATAAACTGATCCTTTAATTGGTCATTCCCCAAGAACATACAGAAAATAATACAACACAGCTGAGTGATGAACTGCACTGCACCACTTCAAGCGCTTTTACACTACATGTCACGTTCACCCATTCACACACTGATGGAACAGCCATCGGGAGCAATTTGGGGTTCAGTATCTTGCCCAAGGATACTTCAACATGCGGACTGGAGGAGCTGGGGACCAAAGCACTGGTCCTCCAATTAGTGGACGACTCTGTCTACCTCTGAACCACAGTGTTTTTAAATCGTATTTACAGTGAATAATGTGACAGTACACATCTTTTCTTTTATTTTTCTATTCTTATTTTATTTGCAATTAAAAAGTCTACTCAGTGCAGCTGCCTATCATTTGACTGTTTTTTTTTGTTTTGTTTTGTCTTGTTTTTTACAGTGAGTGGGCACAGTGGGCACGTACCTCTGATTTGGCAGGTACTAATATGTGCCTGCTGTGTTGTGTGACATGTATTCTGAGAATGATTTGCATTAAGTAAGTGTTGTGTTCATGGACATGGTGAAGGTATTTTTTGCATATTTGAGTCCAAAAGTCATTACTGGTGCTGACGTAAAGATCTTTTTTCCCCAGAGGTATGGTGGAGACGATCAGTAGATCAGAATCAGAAATACTTTGTTGATCCCCAAGGGGAGATTGTGATTTGTTACAGTCGCTGCGACGGAAAGAATAGAGAATTATAAGAAGTAAAAATAAGAGTATGAATTAGAAGTATGTAAAAAAAAAAAAGTAATAAAATAAATAAAATAGAAATAAAAAAGCACTATGCCACAATGTTTAACACCAGCACTTAAGATATTATGATTAAAATACCGTACAACTTCAAATAATAGCCCGGGCTATTATTTGCTTTAATCACTAAGATCAACAGGTTTATATTTGGGACAGGTGTCTATATGGGACAGGCCTTTAATTCCTTTTACACAAAACAGTTTCTCAGCAAAGATGGGCAATCAAATCAAATTGTTGTTTTAAACCAGTATGAATATCACTTATATAAACATGAGACTTCAGAAAATATATCAATTGTGAACCTGTTAAAACAACAGTCACAACTTGGACTGTTTTTTATAAAAAACCCTTTTGATTCTTTTGATCTGAGGACCCTAACGTACTAAAGGAATATGAATAACTTACAGGGTAACTGATGTATGGACAAATTATTTGAGGCAGCTAACAACCGGCTTTTATACATCTGAAGAACTTCTATAAAAAAATGAACTGATTGGAAATCTAATTCAGACAGGCGTTTAATTGTGAAAATGTGTAGCCACACCTTGGCTAGTAAAAGGGACTGGGCGTTTAATTGAAATTTCACAGTATATGTCTTGTGTGTAAGTGTGTAAAATATACAAATACATGCATTGTGCTACATTAAACTCCATAAACTTGTGTTACAATCAGAAATATAAATTAGGTTTTATGCTATAATGTTGACTACAATATATACACAAAAAGAATAAAACAAGAACAAGAATAACAATAAACATTAGACATATGTACAGTTATATGCATTGTATGTTAAATAAGATAAAAGTTTTTATAATTTTGACAAAGATTTGTTAGGTTGTGGCTGAAGCCTGCTGTTTCATGTGTTGGTTTTTGCCTTGATTTCATGCTGTAAATGAGTATATTGTGATTATTGCCCCGCCCAAAAACCATACTTTTACTCTAACTTTTGGAAGGTAGGTAAAGTGTTATTTTGGAAAATGATGCGTAGATGTGTTATGCCCTTTTCTTTCCATTTGGTGCGTGTCATGGGAGATTTGTTAAACAGAAAATCTGGGACAATTCACATTTTTCAAATGCTCTCTTTGAGCGTGGCTTAGTGGGTGTACAGTGGCAAGTCTATGCATCCATATGAGTCTGCCTACTGTACACATCCTGATTTCTCTGAGCTCGTTACTGACATTTTGTTTCTGTCTCTCAAGGGTCTAATCAAATCCTTCATGTTTCTCTGCTTTCTGTCTTTTGCTTCGCTCCATGATGTTTGTATTTCTCCTCTCCTCTCCTCTCCTCTCCTCTCCTCTCCTCTCCTCTCCTCTCCTCTATGCAGTGTCCAGTTGTTTATCCGCTTCTGACTGAAGGTAGGAATTTATCTTTCTCCACTACATTCTGCCTGTCAGGGGGTTGTTGTCTCAACTGGGCATCTCGCCTCAGACAGACAAAACACAATAATTCTCCCAGAGGAAGCAGCCTCTTTGCCAAAGGCATTTGGACAGTCCCGTTGTCCTGCTTCCATTCCTGTCTGTAACACTGAAGGACTGTTTTTTGTGTCATTTTGAAGGTGTAATCATATTTATTTTCACAAAAAAGACAACAAGGTGGTTATATTAATTTAACAATTGTGTCTGCCTGTGTAATACTGGGGCCTTCAAAAAATTGGAAGTGGTGAACTCCTCTCCTGTTGCTCCTTTTCCTTTCTTTTCTATAGTATCTGACCGCACACACTTTGACCATACACACTCTGACGCATCCTCTAATGCAGATAGCCATTATGTGACTGTATTGATCATGCTAATGAAGTAAAAGAGCAACGTATGCAAGCAGACGTGGAGGTCAAGCAATGACACAACTGACGGGCTGTGTGACAAGGACAGGAGGAACTGTGATTGTCTGTGGGTGTGGGTGTGTGTGTGTGTGTGCGTGTGTGTGTGTATGTGGCACGCATGCTTGCATGTGTTAAAGAGGCTATCTGGGGGATTAAAACACACTGATTGGTGTGATAGGCCAAATTCAGAGTAATTATGCACACACACACACACAGACACACTCTCACAAAGTTTCCAATCTAATTCCTGGAAATGAATGTGACTTTTATTTAAGACTCCTTGTTCTGAGACAGCAGTCAGCAGATGATATGTGATGGTTGATGGGTGATGGATGCTGTCACCTTGTGGTGTCCCTGCTGGGATGGAGGGGAGGCGGGAGGGAAAGAGAGCGAGAATTATCTCCACAGAGTTCAGAAAATGCGAAACAGCGGAAACAAAATGTCAGAGCTGGGAATTGCGAACAGACGGCGGAGCGCGCACGCGATGCTGTGCATGTTTTGTATGAGTGTGGTGGGTGTGAATGTCAGAGGGGAGAAGTGTTCTTCCCCCACGCTACAGATAAATCACATCTATCAGGCAGATCGCCGTATAAGACATGAGATACGACGGAGGAGCTCCACACATCTGCTGTTGCTTCCCAGCGCTAGGGAACATTACCCTCCTAGAGCTACAAGGCTGTAATTAGAATCATAAAACTTACTCCAAGTCCGTTAGCATGACCCCCCTGGTGATACAGATCTGTAATCAGCATTTATATGCCTGACTTTATATGCCCGACTGTATTACTGCTGGCAAATAATGAAGTGAGAGTTTGTTCTATATATGGTGCAACTCAAAGTGTGACAGCGAGGCTTGACACAGTTATAAAACAAGTGCTGAATTATCATAGGACCATGACACTGATTTACCAGCTGTGTGCTGCTGCATATTTCTTGTCAGAGCAACTCTTGTCATCTAATCATAACAATATGTATTGAGTTGTTTGATGTCAAACTTGGATTGGCCAGAGTGGGCACCAGAATGAAAAAGTCACTGGATGGCTGTAAAATCAAGTTTCCTTCTCTTTTGTTTTTTGTTATAGAGGGGTTTTTTTCTATGACTCCTTGTGCCCAAATTTTTGTACCCACTTATAAATAATTTGCATGCACAAATTAGTCAACTGAATAAATAATTCATATCTAATTACTTCATTTTTCCCCTTGAATTAATAATTGTGCCCTTGAACTACTCAGCTTAAAATGAGATAAACCTGCACTGTTTTCTGTTTTTTGTTTTCTTTTTTTCATTTTTGGCCACCCGGGGGCAGCGGAAACAAAACACTGGCTAAAGTCCCCATGAAATAAAAGCATTTTAACAGTTTTAATCCTTTGTCCCTGTATTAATTGATCGTTTATCTCTTGTTATATGTCAAATATGTGCAAATAAATCTGCATCAGAATATTTTAAAATCAAAATCCCTATCTTTTCTCTCTCTGTAAAACCAGGTCAAATGGTTTTAAATGTCTGATGACTCATCTTGCACTCAGGGGTGTTTACAAAAGTTAATTCAATCAAATCAGACTTGGGTCAATTAGCTAGCCACATGGGTCTGTTTTGATGGCGAGGGAGGTGTGTGTGGAGCCAACAGGTGGCTCTGCAGCAGACTTCACTGTAGCTACCTATTGTGCTAAGCCCACGGTCCAATCAAATGCAAAGGATTTACTTTGGGACTGGGACTGGGACTTTAGGTTCTTATGGCAAACTTGTCAACAGACCTGTTTACACATGCAGCAGATACAGGAGCGACATCAGCATTTATGAATTCATGTTTGTGTCCACCTGATGAATGCATATCAACTATCCACTTTTCTTTAGCTCTGTTTTGTCATCACCAACTCCTGAGGGAAATAGCCGTCTGTTATCTTAGCTGCTAAATGCTCCTCCATGTTTGCTAGCTAGTTGCTAATTTTGTCTCATTTGATGCTGGGCAGAGAGAGCACAACACTAACTAGCACTAATACTGTGCTGATGAGAGCTGTCAGAGTGAACCAAAACACTTATCGACCAAAACAATGCGCTATAGGATGTTACAAAGCTCCACAGAGATGTGGTGAACTGCAGAGTCAAGTGTTCCTCTCTGTGGTTTCATGACTACCAGCAACCCCTTTCTCTTAAAGTACAGGTCAGGAATTTCACAAGAACACTTTGGTGCCAAGTCCATGCCAAAATTCTGAAAATGTGACGGTACTCGATTTTCTCCAGTGATGTAGGTCTGTGAACCTTTCTGAACCTAATGGGGCAGCAGAGACACCTACAAGTGTTAAAGTCCTTCATTAAAAGCAAAGGAAGAAGAATGCCTACCAACATGAAAGAACACACGTGGTGGACAGCAATAAGTGCAGCTGCAGTGACAGTGACTTTTTTTCTCAGGCCAGCATATTTTGTTCATGCCACTGTGACTTTTTACCCAGCCGTCCAATCACAGTGGACGAGGGGCAGGACACATAATCTAACATAAAGACCAAACATCACATCTTGTAAGTCCATCTACTTTTATCCGCTTATCCGGGGCCAGGTCGCTGGGGCAGCACGCCAAGCAAAGCACCCCAGACGTCCCTCTCCGCAGCAACACTTTCCAGCTCCTCCTGGGGGACCCCAAGGTGTTCCCAGGTCAGATGAGATATGTAATCCCTCCAGCATGGGTCTGCCCCGAGCCTCCTACCAGTGGGACGTGCCCAGAACACCTCTAACAGGAGGCACCCAGGAGGATCCTGATCAGATGCCTGAACCACCTCAACAGACCCCTTTCGATGCGAAGGAGCAGCGGCTTTACTCCAAGCTCCCTCTGGAAATCCGAGCTCCTTACCCTATCTCTAAGGCTGAGCCCAGACACGCTACAGAGGAAACTAATTTCGGCTGCTCATGTCCAAGATCTCACTCTATTGGTCACTACCCAGAGCTCATGACCATAGGTGAAGGTTGGGACGTAGATGAACCAGTAAATCGAAAGCTTGGCCTTCTGGCTGAGCTCTCTCTCTACCATGACGGTCCGGCAGAGCACCTGCCTTACAACAGACGCCTCACCAAACCACTGATCCATTTCACGCTCCATTCTACACTCACTCGTGAACAAGACCTCAAGATACTTGAATGCGCTTACTTGAGGCAGAAATCCTCTCTCAACCCGGAGGGGGCAATCCACCGGTTTTCGGCAAAGAGCTATGGCCTCAGAGTTGGAGGTGCTGACCCCTCAACCTGACCACTTCACACTCGGTGGCAAACCGCTCCAGTGCCTGCTGGAATCACAGTGACATCTTATATGTACAAGTAATAAACAGCAACAACAATAGAGGTGACATGTATGTATGTACTTTAGGCTCTATATTAATATGTTTCCTCACTTGAAAAATCTAATGAATGCACATAAACCAAGGCGTTCAAGGCGGATCATCAGGGCTTAATAATCAAATTAAATAAAATATTTTTTAAAGATTTTTTTTCTGCCTTTATCAATAGGACAGCAACAGATAGAGGAGAAAAGCAGGACAAAAAAGGGGGGAATGACATGCAGCAAAGGACGGCAAGTCGGAATCAAACCCAGGACGCTGCAAGTGAAGTCTATAGGAGGCACACACTCTACCAGGTGAGCTAGAGGTTGCCCCAAATTTTTTAAATTCATATATTTCCCATTACCACTAAACCTGTTAGTGGTCTCGAGAGGGGCTGGAGCCTATCCCAGATGACTTCGGGCAAGAGGCAGGGTACACCCTGGACAGGTTGCAAGACTACTGCACAGCTGACACATAGAGACAGACAACCATTCACACTCACATTCACACCTACGGACAATTTAGAGTCACGAGTTAACCTGCATGTCTTTGGACTGTGAGAGGAAGCCGAAGTACCCGCAGAAAACCCAGGCTGGCACAGGGAGAACATGCAAACTCTGCACAGAAGGGCTCCCCAACCTGGGGTTCAAACCCCCGACCCCAGGTTCAAACCTAACCACTGCACATGCCGCATTTTTTCAATTTTAATGTCTTTATTAAAGGTGTGTATGTTTAAGTACGCAGGATATATTGTTTTGTTTTTTATTTTTACCATGCTATAGAAATGGGTATTAGGAGTCATGGTGTTTTACTAACGTCTGACTGAGATGCATGAATATACTTCAGGTACTCTCTGTTCCACAAAATAAACTGCCCCCTGTTAATTTGTGCCAAAAAATTAATCAAAAATTTATTAACACAGTCCCGTACACTCCCAATACATATTCAGAGGAGTTCAAAGTGAATCAAACAACTGCACAGGGACAGCAATATTCGTACAACCCACATCCCTGATCTGGATGTTGCCCCACTCTGTATGAACGAGAGAGCAGAGAAGCTGAGTGACAGAGGAGGGAGCTGGTGGAGGGTGGTGAATTCCTGCTGACTAGCAGCTACATGAACAATAAAGGACTCACTGCTGAGAACAACACACACACTGGGCTGTGTTCACACCTATAGTTTGACTCCCTTGGGTCAGACAACAGGGGAAAAATAGATTTGCTGTTGCCTTTCACTTTCACTTTATGTAGCCTCCACATTGACTCATGACAAATGAACCAACTGCTGTAAACATGAAGTCACATGACTGAAATGTAACGTGTTTTGTTGAGCTATTCTGGCTCATCAGTGCTACACAGATCCACATGCAGAGGAGAGCAGATGGTGGTTGACTTTATCATGTCAGCCATTTAGTCATAGCATAACTTCAACAAACTGTTGCAAATTCATTCCACAACTGAGGAATGTTTACTGACACTGACAAGAAAAATCCACCATATAAAAAAAGTTGCAATAGCATTGCTGTGATCAGATAATTTACACAGGGAATCCAACACTGGCTTCTGCCCTCTTTTATGTGAGCATGATTGGCGTTGGTGGAGTCGAGGAGGCTGAACTGCGAGGCCCGCTCTGTATTAAAGCAAAGACGGGAGGCTCTGCGAGATTTCATCAGATCCTTTGGATGAAAGAGCCCGTTTGACAGAGAGATTTAAGAAGCCTCCCTAATTTAACACAACCGGCAAAACTTAAGTGAAACTTGATAGCTATTTACTCATTCTGTTTAGTCATAACATTCCCATAAAATCCTCCCTGCCCTGGATTGGAGAGCAATAATGTCATGTTCAAAGGATTAAATGTTTAATAGATTAACATTTAGATTTGTGATATATAGTTTCCAATGACAACACTTAATATTCCCCCAGATAAAGTGCCTAAATGCACTGTGACTGATCTTGGAAGTAAATAAAGCTATTGATTAGTGTGACACTGAAATCTCTTCCCACAGCATATTTTGGCTTTCTAGTTAAATCTCAGCCCGGAAATATTTTGTTGTAGAGCTGCCAGAAGAAATAAGCATGAAATTTAATTGCAATGACTGGTAACTACAACTTTCTCTAAATGGTGTTTACTTGGATATTATTGATATTTGCTCTGATGTCATATCAAAGGATCGGTTCTATTATAAAGTAATTAATCTATCTTTTGCCAAAGATGTTGAACTTTTACATGGAAATGCTGCTTGAAACTGAACAAATAATTTACTTCTCATTCTTGAAAAGGTTTATTAAAGGTCTAGTGTGTAGGATTTAGGGGGGTATATTGGCAAAAATGGAATATATTATAATAAGTGTGTTTTCTTTAATGTGTGATCACCTGAGATAAGAATCATTGTGGGTTTATTTGTTACCTTAGAATGAAACGTTTATATCTACATGCAACACATTCTCGTTTCGACCTCGTCACATATCGATGTTTTGGTCATGTCGACATACGACATGCAGGGTACCACGGGTGCGTTTGTTGTTGAGGTTCTGGGACGCTGTGTCAAATTCTGCCTGTTACATGCATTGTCTGTTTTCAAAACACACGTCTATTTTCATAGGAAATGTACATACAGTCTCTTTCAAAATAAAGTCACAACGTCAGTACAACACCACAATTTCATGTTTTTGTTTTCTTCAACAGCAAATGCGCGTGGTTACATTTTGCCAACACACGCATGTGGTTGGGTTTAGGAAAAAAGAACGTGGTTTGGCTTTACAGTTTTGCGGAAAGCAAATAACAGCCTTCTGGGTGAAAGCCGGTGGTTGTTAGCACCCATCAACCACCCCTCCAGACCACCCTACTCAGACTTCCGCTGCCTTAAGTTTCGTTGTTGTCCTGCCACGTTTCCCCCTGATGCCACTGGGCGTCAATAAACAATAACGGCGACTGGCCGCATATACAGCCAACATGAAACAACACCTTTTTTTCGTTGGTGTCTGACACTGGCAATCACTGACTAAGCGTCAAATTTTTCTGAGTGAGACTGAGTTGCTTCACAGGAAGCCGGTCCTTGTCCATGGAGTCCACCATGTTGCACCACCGTACTTCTACAGTAGCCCAGAATGAACAGACCAAACACTAGGGCCATTTGCGTTTTTGCATTGGCCACCATAGTTGGCAGGTCCTCCACCACAGGAAACTGCTATATTCAGTGTTTTTACTTGTTTTTCATGACGTGGGTCCGTTTGTTTTGGACAGGAAGAGACCTCTGCAGACCTCTGAAGACCTCTGGGCCTCTGGTAAAAACCTCCTGAATGTCTGGGTCCCGTCTCTGATGGGCCAAAAAGCATCAGAGAAAAACATTGATTCGTAATGTAAAAGTGCTTTATTCAGTGTTTTTACTGGTTTAAATCACTGAGTATGTTTGTTTTTGGGAGAGAAGGAGACCTCTGAGGATGATTCAGCTGCATGGTCCTTCATTGCTCCTGAGCAATTATCACTGAAGGAATTCTAACCTGAAAAAAGTTTCAGCTCTTTGCAATCTGCGATCCTCACCGCTAGATGTGATTAAATCCCCCTAAATCTACACTGCTCCTTTAACATAGGTTTTTATGTGATTACAGTTCAGCCAATGGTAATTGTTAGTTCACTTAGTAGTTTAGGTAATTTGAAACATTAGGGCATTTAGATGATGTAATTGGCTCTTTACTGTGACTCGTGGATTAACAAAAGCATTAGTGGCACTATATTACTATTGTAGTAAGTTTCAGTTGGATCTAATATGCTGACTTTGCCTTGCCAATAATAATCCTGTGCAGTCAAAACTGAATTTAAATTGAGAGAAAGGTGGGGAGGGGGGGAGGCTGGCGGGGGACTCAGAGAGTCTGAAGGAAAGCCTGACAGTGTGTGGCACCCTGAGGGACTCCAAGCTATCTTTTATTCATACTAATTAGCTTCTAACTAAATTAACTTCCTCCTCCATAATTTGCAGAGAAAGACATTTCTAATGTGCACCCTCCCTGACTACACACACACACACACACACACACACACACACACACACACACACACACACACACACAACTGGATGAAATCTAATTTATGTGTATACATGTGTGCATATGGGACAAAAACACTGATTATGTATAACAGCAGTCCATTGTTGTTCTGCCATTCCCAGTTTGCACTGATTTACAAACACAATCTTGTAGATGAGCAATATTTACTCAAATGTATTTGCATCTTATTGCAACTCTTCCTGATGATTTTGTTAATTTCCTGCCTTACTGTGGATAGCATGTCGAGCACTTTTGTATGAAAACACATTTTACCTAATAAGACATAATCAAGTGTATGCTTATGTTTACACTGTTTCATTTTATTTCTAAATTAGTGGTACTTTTGTTTGTACTGCAAAACAGCCGACATCTAAATCCTTATGTGGCTGCAGAAACATTAGTTTTGTATTTGCTTTGTTGTAAATTATCATTGCATTACATGAGTTAATTTGCATACTGTTTAAACAGAGATATTTTAAACACGGAGTCAAAAGAACTCATCATATTAATTTGGTCAACATTTAGCATGACTTCTCTGCAACCAGTGGGCAAGGACGTACTCAGATCCTCTACCGAAGTTTAAGTAAAAAATCAATATCCATTTTCGTCCATCCATTTTCATAACCGCTTATCCTCTTGAGGGTCGAGGGGGGGCTGGAGCCTATCCCGGCTGACATTGGGTGAGAGGCAGGGTTCACCCTGGACAGGTCGCGAGACTATCACAGGGCTGACACATAGAGACAGACAACCATTCACACCTATGGAAAATTTTAGAGTCACCTTAACCTATCCCCAGCCTGTATGTCTTGAGACTGTGGGGGGAAGTTGGAGTACCCGGAGGAAATCCACACTGACATGGAGAGAATATGCAAACCAGGAACCAGGAACCAGGAACCATCATGCTGTGAGGCAACAGTGCTGACAGTGCTTTTCAAGATGGCTTTTAATGTGAGTGATGTTATGTGTATTTTATTGTATTCTATTTTATGATCATTTTTAAGTTATGTTAAGTGTCTTTGAGTACTATAAAAAGTGCTCTATAAATAAAATGTATCATAATCATCATCATCAGTAGCATAATTCCAGGGTGGGGCGTTCAAACCTAGGGTGGGGGAGCCCTTCTGCGTGGACTTTGCATGTTCTCCCCGTGTCAGCGTGGGTTTTCATGGATGACATGGATGTTAGGTTAATTGGTGACTCTAAATTGCCCGTAGGTGTGAATGTGATCATGAATGGTTGTCTGTCTCTAAGTGTCCACCTGCGATAGTCTGGCGAACTGTCCATGGTGTACCCCGCCTCTCGTCCAATGTCAGCTGGTTCTCATTATGCAGAATGGCTCCTTTCATAGTGTTATACTGTATTGGGGCAGCTGTGATTCAGGAGGTAGAGCAGGTCATCCACTCATTGGAAGATTAGCAGTTCAATCCCCGGCTAAACCAGTCCGCATGAACTATCCTTGGGCAACATACTGAACCCCAAATTGCTCCTGGTGGCTGTGCCAATGGTGTGTGAGTGCATGTGAATAGCTAACTGAGAAGCAGGTGGCATTATGTGCGGTAGCCTCTGCCACCAATGCGTGAATGTGTGTGTCAATGGCTGAATGTGACCATTTACCATACTATTTTATCACAGTTTTTATCACTATCACAGAGCATTCTAGCGTTGTGGTATACTTTGTATTTTCAGTAGTTCAGGACTGCATCATATGAAATGTTTTTCTTTGTGTAAAAAGTGTCCAGACGTGTCAAATAGATGTAGCAGAGTAAAGTTGCTTAATTGTAAAAGTATGTCAAATTTGTACTTATATACAGTGCTGGAGTAAATGTACTTAGTTACATTCCACCACTATCTGCAGCAATGAGGTTTTATTTTGAGATGTCAAGGAACAAAGCAAATAAAGATGTCAGGATCTGAGTCTGGCTTCAGAAAACAGCCACGAGGGAGCTGATAGGTAAGAAAAGAGAGGTAAGAAATAAATAAATTACAAACTGGTGAATTAAACAAGTGTGTGGGCAAAACGCTGCACATACAGCAGCAAGAACGGTTTGAAATCAGGACCAGGAAAAAGTCTGAGAAGATCAGAGAGAATAAAGAGGAAATCCAATCCCTTTGGTGGGAATCTGTCTGATGGAAGACACAGTCAGGGTCTCACCTGTCTGGAGGACAAAAACAGGATCTGAGTTGCCCTCGAGAATGATCTAAAAAAAGGAAGACACTGTGGGACAGAAAGCGAGCCAGCTGGAAGAGCAGCTCGCGGAAAAAGGACAAGGTGATCCCCAGCATGACGCAAGAAATATTGACCAACAGGTGTAAGAAAAAAAACTAAACTGGACAGAGGAGAATGAGTGGCCATGAAAATGCAGTGAATGAGTGCTAGGGGAAGAGAGGACAAGATGAAGAAGGCCAGCACGGCAGAGGAGGAGCTCACACAAGTGTTTATTCAAACTTCAAGTGCACTTATATTGGCCAAATCAGCATCCTACACCTCACAGAATAAAGTAGGATGAAGGAAAATAAAGCAGAATAAAGGTCCCGGCCTCCAAACCGACCAGCTGAGTTCTGTCTGTGTCTACATGTTCTCCCAGTGCTCCCAGTAGGTTTCCTCCTACCATCCAAAGACATGCAGGTCGAGTGAGCTGCAAATGTTAAATTGCTCACAGTTTCTACTAAATATTGTAAATACTTCACTGAATTTTAAATAAAAAATGTTTCTATTAATATAATGACTCTATTAGTATGCTGTGCAGCTACATTAAAATATATTCATATGGCTGTTTAAAATTATACCGCTGCTACAGCTGTTATGAATTATTAGTAATATCTCTTGTCTTGCTTGTATAGGAACAGACTACAATGTAAAACCACCATTAAGGCCTCCAAACAATACAATTAAAAATGTGTTCTCTTTTTACTTTTACAAATAATTTAAACATTTACTTAAACAAATTATTTTAAGTTTAAATTAGTATTTTTAGGTTTGCACTTTCCTTACTGATCAGGCTACATAATATAATAATGCACATGGATAGTGTGCCTAAAGCAAAATAACTAAATGTTTTGGTTGAGTATACAAATATTAAAGGGATAATTCACCTTTAAAGGTAAACCTGACCTCCAAAATGGCCGTACATATATGAGTTGCTCAACCTGTGTTACCTTGAATTTGTTAAAGTCAGAGAACAGGGTTTGACAACAGCAAAACTATATCAAAATATCTGTTTATGAACTGTCACACGACTCACGCAGTGCAATCCAAGTCTCATTTATCCGGTCCTATGCTCAGTACTTCCCAAACTGACGGCCCTTTCCAGACGGGGAACTGGGAAGAACTGTCAGTTTGTAAAGTACTGAACATACGACTGTATAAATGAAACTTTGATTATACTGCACGAGTTGTGTGAGAGTTTGTAAATTGATGTTTTGATATAGTTTTGCTGTTATTAAAAAATAGATATCTTTACTCAAGTTCATTAAAATGTTCTCTGGGTTTGGATTCTTTGTTAACCATGAAGACACATGGGAAAAACAAAGTTATCTTCACAGTTCAACGTAACATTGGGGGATTAATTAGAACAGAGGTGGTTATTTAAGGGGTGAAGTATAGCTTCAATTAAAAGCTACACTGTCTTGTCTTACTTTAGAAATACTAGAAGGGTACTGTATTTTTTAAATCCTAACTTTCTTTAGAAGCAGTGTTTGATGGTGGACTATAAATTAGCAAATACAGTTGTTATTGAAATTTTTAATTAATTAATCTGTGTAGTGTCAGACCTGAGAAATCCACTGAGCCTGCACTTTGTAAACAGCACATACTGGCGAATGAGCTCAGCAACTTGCCTAGATTTATAGTGTACCCACTCTTCTAGTGTGTGTGTGTGTGTTCAGCACAGGTGAGAAATTTGCTTCCTTGCTGACAAAGAAGAAGCAGAAAGTTTCAGAGAATCAATAAAACACAGAGAATTAATCCTCTATCTGCTGTATCGATGACCTCAGCTGAACCAGAGGTGTTACAGGACATGTACTACAACTACTTTAACAAACACCTGTGATACCACAGTTTCTACAGTATCTTGGAAATGTGCAGAACTGGGGAAAGTGCTTTAGCTCTCTTAAACATAAAGAGGTAACCTCAGCTTTAGGCGTTTGGGGCTTTGAATCAAGAGTATGTACCACGTGTGAGTGAGCTATTTTGTGGAGTCGTGAGGTACCAACAAAATGAAATCTTAGCAGATGTCAGATGTCATTTATTTCACTTTAGTTACTTCAATTTGCCAAAAAGAGCGGCCAGGTTCAAGCTTCGCTGCCTTGAGATCCATTATGTAGGAAGAAAAATGTGACCTCCCCCCACTACACTATGAATTTAGATTTTAGATGGTGCAGTGCTGTGCCCCTTCTTTGTGTAAAACCAGCAAAGTGTTTATTCTTTCTTCAGCATGGCCCAGTCTCAGACCCCCTCCTCTCTTCCGTTCTTCACACCCACTGTCTCGCATTTTTCAAAATCATAGCATACTGTGGGTGGTGAGAAGCTCAAAATGGATGTTAGATAACTCCAGGCATCTGCTACATGATTTTACAGTAAGACTTACATGCTCTAAAATGTCACACCCAGTAAAAACTCCAGCTGGTAAACATGCTGACCTCTGTCTTACAGCTGTCGATGACACAGAGCGACACTGTTGTGATGAAGCCGTATTGGCTCATCATTCTGTGAACGAGTTTAGAGTGCGCACATGATTACATGAGTATCATGCCTCCGCTCCCCCACTTAGACACCCTCACCCATCCAGACACCCAACCCCAACCTCAGCTATCCATCAAACCACATGAATCTTACCACACATGCATGCACACACCCACAGACCTTGGCTGGCGACCAGCAGCCCACAGGTCACAGATGTCTGTATGTGGGGGGATGACAGTAATGAATATTGAGTAACTGGAGTGATATCTTAGCCATTCTGCCTCATATCCCACTCTTACCCTCCAGCCCTTTACCCCCTTCTCTACGCCAAGCCCATCCTTTTTCCTCCAGATGGCAACCTTTGGTCCCTGTGGGGCACCAGAGTCATCAAGCAGGAAGGATTTCCCAATTATTAGCATCACTGTCGAGAAAATGGCTTTTGCTGTTGTTTCCAGCAAAAACAACAGACTGAAAACATCAGGGGCCAGATGCATAAATGATGTGTACGCACAAAAACCGTGCGTAATCCTTTTCCCACACATAAAGTGGTATTTATAAAGGAAGAGTGTGTGGTGAGAAAGTGCGCACCTCACGCAGACCTCAGACCAGGCATGCACACGGTTTTAGCTGAGATAACTGCAGGTGATGTAATAAGGATGAGACTGAATATAAGTTAAGAGACTGATAACACTGTTTTTAGGTTGTATCCCAGTTTCACAGATTGTGTTATTATGTTAGCAGGGTGCATGGCATTCTGTAAAATATCAATCAAAAGTGCATTTTGCATAAGCTTCATTTTAAATTATTTATGAGTGATGAGATTCATCATTTTTATTAACATTCATCTCCCTGTTAGTGACCGTTAGCTTCAGCCTGCAAAGCATTTTGTAAAGTCAGTTTCAACATGAGCGCCATGAACCAATCAATAATCATTCTGATGTTTGATAATAGTAATGATTGAGATTTTACAGCGATGATGGTTTGCAAAAATGTTATGAATTAGTGGTACAGATGCTCTGGCACCATGGCAGAACCTGACGATGTGACACAGTCTGTGAAATTGCACTTCCTTTGCCATATTTTGCATTAACTGGTCCAGTGAGTGGTGGAGGGGCACAAGTATCGATAGATGAAAAACAGATGTTTAAGGGCGCTGTAACATCCATTTATGGCAAACTGTAGGTTTAGAAATTAGGCTCAGGCACGTGTTCCCAGCGCCACAACAGTCAAGATTTATAAAATAGGATCAAGTATGCGCAGGGCTTTATAAATCTGATGAAAAGAAAGCGCTGATGTTGTGTATACACACACATTCAGTCCTGAATCTACACAGTTTTATGCATCTGGCCCCAGTTGTTCCTGTTGCAGTGACAGAAGTTGTGGTTCCTGTTCCTATGAAGCTGTAAAGAATGGTGACAATAGCAAGTCAATGTTGCAGTGATCTGCTTTTTTACAAATAAATTAATTTGACTGGTATGGTCATGTGTGATGATGTGTGAGTCTGTGATCTGTAAGGATCTTACAAGATGTTGTGGCATAATCAAAGTGCCATATTCACACTGTCTCTACATTCAGAATAAATAAATTCTACGGAAGTTATTTAAGTCTACACACCTTTTCTGGGGTCAAACCTCCATAAGGCCAAGTCCTGCATAAGCCCTACTTCGGGGCTGAGTCCCTATAGAAACCCATTTTAAAATGCCCAACTTTACAGCAAAAATAAACATGTTTACAGCCTGGTGCAAAAAAACAGTCTTGGTTTTTATAGATAAAATTAGCATTCATGACAACTGTACAGGTGCACAGGATTTTTTTATGACACCCATTTACGTGGTATTACAGCTAAAAGGTACACATATTTAAAAGCAGGGCTGCTTCAGTGACAGGCTGTCTGCAGGGTGCAACTGTAGTCTGTGGATCAGATCCACCCCTCCCTCCTCCATAGCGCCACCCGCTTGTCCAAATATGGTCACTTCTGGCTCTAAAAATCCAAAATGGTGACAGCCAAAGTGCTGAACTTGAATCTTCAAAACGGGAGTCCACAAACTAATGCAATGGTTCCCAACTGGCCCAGTTACAGGGTCCAGATTTCTCCACAGTCATTAGTTCAAGGTCCACACAGTGAAATACATTCAGCGTCATATTGGTGTTTGGCCATGTTGCTAGGCAAGTTTGCTGTCCATTATTCATTCACTCTACAGCAAGAAACACCACTTCAAAATAAAAGCTCTGTGCCAAAAGTTCAATGTACGTAAAATTAAAGTGTGTTTTTTTACAAACTTTACATGTTTGCAAGTCACTTGCGGTCCATTTACAATGGACCTACAACCCACTTTTGGACCACGACCCACTGAACTAATGGGTGATATCACAGTAGTTAAGTCCATTTTTTATACTGTTTATGGCCCTAACCAAGCCACTACTGGGCTCTGAACCCAATTTAACAGTGGCTAAACCATGTAAATACAGATTCTGGGGCCATCGCATGATGCCATGGGGCCCAAAACACATGTCCCCATAGACCTACATTGGGTAAGAGACATCTGTTAATCAGTGGATGTGTTTCTTTGAGCGTCACAATCCTCCCAAAATGACTAATTTCACAATCAGGATTCAATCCATTCTGTTCAATAATACTTTGAAAGTCTAGCAGAGCCGTATGATCAAACATTTAATACCTAGGAAGTCAAACTTTTTTTCCACTGAGCATCTTTCATATGAATGAGCAGGCCCCGCCTCCAACGCTGTATCCAGTTCTCTTTAAACATCTATGGCCCTAACCTCCATCCAAAGATCTGCAGTGACTGGACGCATTTCCTGTTTTAGCTTTGTTAATTATATTCTGTAATAACCTCAGCCATCTGCTGTAAATAATGCCAGTATCACTTTGAAAAATACAGGGCAGAAAAAATGATCAAAACCCTGGAAACTACAGAAGTTTGACTCGGTTACGCAACACAAGGTTGCTGGTTTCTGGTGCTGTTTTTATGCAGAAATCCTTTGGGTCTGTACAAGGCTTTTCCACTCCCGTTGGACTGCAATTAGGCTGGTTGGAGTGATGTGGTGCCAGAGGCCTTAGTATGAGCTACTTCACACAGGTCCACAGAGAAATAACAGAGCTTACCTCTCTCTAACTCTTTCTGTCTCACTCAACACGCTGTCAGCCCCTCTCTTTGACTTTCTCTCTTTCTCTGTCTCATCATTTTCTGTCTTTCTGTCTTGCTCTTTCTTATTCTGGTCTTCTCTCTTGTTCTCTCTCCCTCTGTCTCTGTCTCTTTCTCTGATTCCCCCCTTTTTGTTTATGTTGTTTTTTCCAAGCTAACTGATTTGAATAAACTGCCAGGGTTGGAATGAATTATTGATTACGGTGCAGACTTTTAGAGGATGGGTAAAGTCCTGTTAATCACGCCTTGCAGTAGGTTACAGTTATCTTTTAATTAGCAAAAGAAAAAAAAAACACCAAATCATTAATGCTCCATTTCCTGTCATGACTGCTTCAGTAAAATACCAGAAATCCTTATTTCACACTTTTAAATCTCATCCCTGCTTCCCCGCTTGTTTGAATAGATCTTTGACCTGTATCTTTGTTCTTCACACATAACACGTCAATATTTACTGAATAAGAGTCTCTCTTTTATTTTCATTTTTGTGTTCTGCTCTTACAGAGATGTCAAGCAGCTCACACCTCCATCATACTAATATGATCCCTGGAGGGAGTTATTTTGTCTTTTATAAACACACTTTTTCTTTTCTATAAAGGGAGTCTGAATTGCCAGTAAAACAGGTGAGAAACAGCCCGGTCCCAGCACAGCGCTGCCGTCTTTATTAAGCCTCTTCCCTGCACAAATCCCTCTCTTGGCTGGCATACTATATTACCTGTATTGTCAAATATGGCCTCATGTTCCTATAAAGTACATTGATTCTTCCGGCTCCTTCCTCTTTGGAGACTGAATGCACTAGTTATCATTTTATTCCAGGACACCAGCATTACAAAGGCCTTAGTATATCTTGCCTCAGACAGCAAGCAGAAGAAAATAGAGTTCTTGGGACTCACAGTATTTCCAGAGCACAGCCTAACAAACATCCTTTACATTTTAATCTGACCAGGTTTAGTCTTTTTGCACCAAGCTGTTTTGTTGCGTGCTCCAGTGTCTTCAATTTATTCAAAGACTACAGCTTAATTTCCCGTTGCCATTGATTTCTAGCCCTGCCACAAGGCAGAGTAAAGAGTCTATTGATTCACGCGCTCCCTTTCTTTCTTCAGCCTCCTCTATGACCAGCTGATGTAAATTTGTGGTACAATTGGAGGGTGGGAGAAGGAGATGAAGGGAGATATGGCAGGATGTAACAAGGAGGGGAAATGACAGCGATTAGGTGGAAAATATGGTTGTGAAAAGGAGAGGAAGTTTGTGAAGGAGTGGGAAAACTGGAGGGTTGTGGGCGAGAGATGTCATTGTGTTTGTTTGCATGGCCGTTTGTGTCTGTGCAGGTGATGAACAAAATACTACTACTGTGACAGATTTCATCACTAAACCAACTGCGAAGCAAATGATCAATATCAGTCAATTTCTTCAAAACTTTAAACACCTGAGCCTACCATGCTGAAAGCCATGCACTTTTGTGTAAAAAAAAAAAAAGACAGAATCAGACCCTTACATCCAATTATGCAGGGACATACAGTACAGGTATATAGATGGGCTAATAAAACATGTTGACTCACTGAGGTTGACTCCAATGATTATACTGTGGCCTAATTAAATGAAATCTTGGTAAATGTCTTCTGTATAATAATTTGTTATTTTCCCCTTTGTTTTATGATGTGAACACAAGAACATGAAATAAAGGAGATGTGAACATATTCATACAAAGAATGTGTATTTCATATTTAAAATGCCAACTCACCTGTATTAATTTTGACACCTAATTTAGATTTAGTCTTAGTCTTGAGATGTTAATGCTTATTAGTCTGAGTCACATTTTAGTCATTTTTATCCTTCATAGTTTGTCGACAAAAATTCAAAATGTTTCAGTTGATAAAAATTCATGACATTTTAGTAAACTTTTAGTCATCATAATTTCAATGTTTTTTATCTTTAAACTAATCCAATTAAAGTAACTCATGCATCAGAAATTGGAGCCAAGGTAACAGGTTGTATAAAAATTTCATTTAGACATTTTTTCCTCTACAACTACAGATAATTTCTACACACTTACAAGCCTGCATTTCTCCAGCAGTGTCTGGCAGGTTTAAGGGCTGATTTATGAGCACACGCTTACTGACCAGCATTTGAAAAGCTCAACATCTCTCTGTTTATGGTCTGGAAAACTTTGACACCACAAATAACTAATATGAGACTACTAGGTTTATTGTTAACTCCGACTTATCACTCTCACTGTTGAGAAGCAGAAGATAATTTATGCAACATTTCAGTCTGGAGGTTTAAATTCATGTCTCACAGAGTTGGTGATTAAAACTAAACTTTCAGCTGTCAGAGAAAACTCTGCAGAGCTCAGACTGTTGACATACAGTGTGGCTATACTCACAGATAACTGAGCCTCCTACCTGCCTGTCAAACCTCATCAAACCATCCCGAGACGGTCTGGGTTTAGTGGAATTCTGGGGGGATAAACAAATGGAAAGTCTAGTGGTGAATGACTGCTTGCTCCGCTGCCGTTTGGTGAAGCTAAAGGCTAACAGCCACCACAGCTACAAACAAACTCCACAAATCCATTCAACAGCTCCACCATCCACAGTCAGACAAATACAGCTGATCATTTACTGCTGAATTACAGCTCACAATCCGCACCAACAGCTGACACTGCTGGCTAGCGAAACACCCTGGCACAGACTATTTACTGGAGTTTACCAGCCTGTCGCTCACGCGGCATTTGAGGATATTTGCAAGCACGGCCGTTCTCTGCTTTCAATATCCAGTAGTCCACCAATAACATTTTTGTCACCTTTTGTCTTGTCATCAAAAATGAAACATAGAAAAAAAGGTTTTTGTCAAAAAAATGACCACTGCTGCTCATCAACAACAAACACAAAATGTGCAAACATTACTGTTGGAAATCAAGAATCTACAATTCCTTCAGATTATCAACACAGAAACAAGAACTGTACCTGACCCAGAATTACATCAGTAGAATCAGATTTGGCTGTTCAATACAAATATCGGACTATTCATTACTTTTTATCCATATAGTTTGAGAGTTTGAACCGAGTTCAGCGGAACTTTCGGGGTGACAGCAACATTCATATAACATAGTAAACGAGCCAAAATAGCCCTCTAAGCTAATGCGTGCTAACTACGCAAACGACAGATTGGAAACAACATTTTTTTGCTGACAGCAGATATCAAACAAAAGCCAGAGACTGTATCTTAGTAAGTTTCTAGGCAGTACTTCTTAACACAAGGCAGAAGACAACCCTTATCTTGAAGGCTGACCGGGCAAAGCCTCTCCTCCTCTGGGCTGTGAGGAAGTGAGGGGCGATTACTCTGCAGCTACATCTGGGTCCCCAGATGTACACTGCACAAAAGGGTAAAAAAAGACTGCTCAACTTGAAGAATCTCAGTCGACTGAGGGGTCTCTGACTGATGATTCAAACTTTTGACTTTCAGGGGTCTGCCCTAAAACATACAGACCTAAGGTCAGGATCCATTTATCTAACATGTCACATATGCTATACATACACCCCGTGGTTGCAGGTGAAAATAAAATCTATAAATATGCAAATACAGAGATTACTATTTTCAGAATCCCCCTTTGGCATTTAATACAGGGAGAGAAATTCAACTTGGTAATAGGTTAAAGAATTGTTGTGGTTGCTCAGGATGTGATGATGTGCACAAATCATCATAAATCTTTGGTAAATATTATAAAATCAAGCCACAGTCTGGAATAATGTTCATCATATCCATCTACTTCCTTACTGCCTGCCATTAAAGGCTGTGAACAATGCGGAACATTTCAAACAGCACATAAAAATCAACCAGGCCTGACTGGATTTAAAGAGATTTTCTGTTTATTTTCTACTCCCCTCAAAGTGTGATGACGTTGAGGTTCCTTTAATTGGATGCAGAGGTGAATTATTCAAATATAAATGTGCAGCGATATATTTCCATTATGGGTTAGAGCAAAGGAAAGTACTATAGGATGTGATGGCAGCTATAAAACAGAGATAAACTCAAACACTGGACAGGCTCACTCCTTTCTGAAATTTTGAACTGAGAACTACAGTCTGACTTTTTCTATTTGTGACTTGCTTCCTGAGGTATGGGCAAGTCTACAAATAAAAACAATGCTCTGGCTGAATATGGGAAGGTCTATTTTAGGATGAATACCAACGGTAAGTGTGCCAAGGTTGTGTGTGTGAGTCTGTGTGCATGTGTGTGTGTGTGACTAAAAGTGATTCAGACCCTATACAGTCAAGTGCAGGTACTCGCCCATTAATGGGAAACTTATCTCTCTCGAACACACGCTGACCTTCAGCACCAGCTAATTGGTGTAGGCAGGCTTTTGCTTTTACAAGACTGTAGTCAAGTGTGTGTGCATGTGCGTGTGCGCGTCTGAGCTTTCAAGTTGAGAAGCTGAGAAAACACCTGCACCTGCATCCTGCGCCAATTACCTCCCTTAACCCTCTCCTGACCTCTTTCCCCACCTCCTCTGTGTAGGAGCACCACTTACTGTGAAGCCTCCTCCTCCTCCTCTTTCCTTTATCCCCAGTCTGTCACCTCTGCCAGTTCTGGCCCCTCCTACCGCCAATCTGTTCCCAGTCATTCACCTTTTCATTTTCTTGTGTGTGTTAAGGATGCTTGTGAGTTTGAGTGGCATTTTGTGCATGTGTAAGTTTGGGTAAGAAATTAACAGGAACACAAAGCATGAATAAACTAGAAAGGCCATAAAAACAGACACTGAATGTAAAAGTACTCAAATCAGACGCCTGCAACAGGTCAGGTACCCGTGGATACCCGGCAGGTGACCTGCGAAACAATACTTGGACGGCATTTTGTCTTAATTTTATATCACGTTTGGTTCTCGGAGAAAAAAATAACGTGCGGGTCAGTTTACACATGTTGGATGATAAATATATTAAAATAAAATGAGAATAATAATAATTTAATTTAATGTTTTAATCCTCTGACTGTCCGCTCTGTCTCTGGAATATAAGAGCTGCTTTAATCAGGTTTGTTACTATCAGAGACATTAACTGTGGAGATGTGCGGCTGAGTATTACGAGGTAAGCTAAAAATATTTATTTTAATTGTATTTCTTGAATTATCTTCATTTCACATGTATAAAATCTCCCAAAGATCATTTTAAACGTGCTGCCTAATCAAATTGTTTATTGGTTATTATAGGATTTGCAGTTTAGGAGCTGGGCCAAGGTTTTCGTCTCAGCGGGGTGGGTTGTGGAACTAATTGGTCATATGTGCGGACATGGGCAGATTATGAGAGAATGGGCCCCTGGGCACAGACATGCAGAAGGCCCCACCACCTCTCCTACATAGGAGCAAGACACACAGACTTTATGGTGGTTTTACCTCTTGTTTTATTTTTGTTTTATGTCCCTTTAAGGGACGTTTGTGTCTCTCTGTGGCTCTTTAGTGTCCCTCAGTGGTCCTTTTGCGTCTCTTTGAGGGCATTTTGTGTCTTTTTTGGTTGATTTGTATGTCTCTGTTGTCGAATTGTTTCTCTTTGAGGACATTTTCTGTCTCTTAAGTAAAATTGTGTCTTTTGGGGCATTTTGTGTCACTCTGTAGTTATTTGGTGTCTCTTTGAAGTCATTTTGTGCCTTCTTGTGATTGTGTTGTGTCTCTTTGTAGTCATTATACGTCTCTTTGAAGTCGTTTTGCATCTTTTTTGGCTAATTTGTGTCTCTTTGTAGTTGCTTAGTGTCTCTTTGGAGGCATTTTCTCTTTCTTTGGAGCCTTTTTGGTCATTTTGTAACTCTCTGTAGCTCTTCGGTGTCTCTTTGGAGTCGTTTTGTTTCTTCTTGTAATAATGTCGGATCTCTTTGCTGTTATTTTGTGTCTTCTTGTTGTTGTTTTGTGTCTCTTAGTAGGCGTTATGCATCACTTTGAAGGCATTTTCTGTCTCTTAAGTAAATTTGTGTCATTTTGGTTGTTTTGTGTCTCTCTGTAGCTATTTGGTGTCTTTTTGAAGTTGTTTTGTTTCACTCTGAATTTATGTTGGGTCTCTGAGTTTTTTTGTGTCTTGTTGTTGTTTTGTGTCTCTTTGTAGTCATAATGTGTCTCTTTATAGTCACGTTGTTTCTCTTTGGGGACATTATCTGTCTCTTTGAAGTAAAATTGTGTCTTTTTGGTCATTTTGTGTCTCTCTGTAGCTATTTGGTGTCTCTTTGAAGTTGTTTTGTTTCTCTGTAAAATAATTTTGGGTCTCTGAGGTTATTTTGTGTCTTTTTGTGGATGTTTTGTGTCTCTTAGTAGGCGTTATGCATCTCTTTGGGGTTATTTTGTGTCTTCTTTGGTCAATGTGACACTTTATAGTCACTTTGTTTCTCTTTGAGTGCATTTTCCGTGTCTATAAAGTAAAATCGTGTCTTTTTGGTCATTTTGTGCCTCTCTGTAGCTATTTGGTGTCTCTTTGTCGTCATTTTGTTTCTCTGTGAAATAATTTCAGGTCTGTTTTAGCTAATTTTGTGTCTTCATGTGGTCGTTTTATGTCTCTTTGTAGTCATTTTGTGTCATTTTTTTGGTAGTTACGCATCCTTGAAGCCTGTAGTCATTATCAGTCTTACTGATTGGTGTGTCAATTTAAGTGGCATTTTGAAGATGAAGGCCACGCAGGCCGGTTCAGTAATCCATCCATTTATGCGGATGGTGGGGTGGGTGTGATGTTGCACATTGCAGTTACCTGTCAGGAGTGGGTCTTGAAAAAATCAAAACCACACAGGACTCTGACTCAAATGCACTACGGACAGCCCTTTTTGCATTTTCATCTTGTTAAAGGTTTTTGTCAAATATTCATGTGTATGCATCTGCCATCCCTCATAGGCCACTATTTATGGGAGCTGATGGCTGGGGATTGTTTCCAGTGTTCTGGGTGAGGAAAACTGAGCCGTTTTGAAGCAGATCAAACAATGGAGTACTCTGCCTGAAGCAGAAGAAAATGTTGGCTTCATGCAGCCGGCAGTAGAACAAAATGCTGACCCTATGCAAACACAAACTGCTGTCATCAAAAAATAGAACAACCACTGTTGTAAAAACAACTCAGTTTGAGGCGGGAAGACGGACCGGTTGGGAACACAGTGTGAGGAAAACAGTGTCATCCTCTTCTCTGACGCATGCTTCCAGAAGTGGGAAAGAAATGTAGGACGAGTGGGTTGTAATGATTTTCAAAGAGGCTACAGCAAATCTTGTACTGTAAAAAAAAAGTCTAAATTAAACAAAAAAGAAGTGTGTTCTTGTACGCACTGTATGTCCCAGAGGGCTGTTAATACTGTACATCCTGAAATGTCCCATTTGTCCAGCTAGTCTTTGTCAGTATGTCTCCCTGTGTGACAGTGTGACCCCATCACATTCAAAATCTCCAACAGGAATAGAAAGCATGAATCACTCCAGTGGACAGACTTTGTGTTAATTAATTGTTTTAATTGTCCTCCCTTCAGAAACAGGAAATGATCAAAGTCAACGCAGTCAAGCTCTTGCCGCATTGTGCATCTCCCTAATAGGAACGAGAAAACAGTACACGTCTCCTCGGCACTATGTGAATTATTCAGTCCCACCTCGGGCCATTGTCTATTGATGTTCCTACAAACTAACCCAATGCACAACTGACAATCCTGACACTAGCCACATCTAACAGTCCCCCTCAATCATCACTATTTTATCATGTGGATGTGTCTGTTTTAATATTCACACACCAGTGAAAGCAGACCAAAGTGGGGTGTGCAGTGATATAATTTGATATTCTCCCCCAGATGTTGTAAAACATTGCGAGGTGATTAGCATACTCTGGATGGAACTAAACATAATAATCATTTTATGAGGCTAATACATCAGCGCTTCAGTATAACTGCACATTAAAAGATACAGCTACTGGCTAAACATATGTTCCATTTACATATGCAAAAGGTAATTGAGAGACTGAGAAAATCTTAAACATTTTAATGATCTGAGTTACCCGGCCCATTCTAATTACCCAAAAGCACTGAGAGCCCACTCTTCTGCTATTCAGCTTCAAGTATCCTTTTATTTGATTTCTGCAGACCATTTTCTGATGCTCAAATGGTCAAGCCCAGTCATTAGTATTCTTTCCAGACCACCAACTGTGATTAGTTTCTCTTACACTGCCTGTTCAAAGCATTTGCTTAATGTTCACCAAAAGGCCAATGTGTCTCTGCTATTTAGTATAAACGCAACATTTGGTCTGGCACCTCTTTCTCTCCCCCCTTTCCCACTGAACAGGCCACTCGTAGTATAATGTGGAGCAGAGCACACACACACTGCAAACAGTGTGGTTCTGCAGTTCAGATAAAAAGCACAGATTGAAGCTAAATATGTGAGTGCGTGAGTTAGTCATACTGTTAGCATCTTTATTACCTAACTGGCCTGTGCCTCTCTGACGGTGAGCAGCTGTGTTTCAGGATGTCTCTCTGCAGGTGCAAAGCCCACACACACTACGGACAGGAAATTACAGCTTCACCTGGGCCAGCAATCACCTGTGCTCCATCCTGACTCAGCCCCTGCTGCCCTGTGGGAGAGAAACCCCTCCACAACAATTCTCACACAAGCACCTCTCCTCTCCGTTCTCTCACTTCCAGTTGTTTGCCATATTTTCTCCTTTTCTCTCTCCCTCCTGATGCTTTTCTTAGCTTCCTCATTTTCCCACCTTTTAACCAACTTCTGCAGGTCTCAACAGGCCTCCTTTGTTGGAGTCAGCACTTATAATGCCGGTACAAACACAAACATCGCACACACAGCATTCAGGTATTTCTGGATTTCATATATAGATAACCTTGGAGCTGTGTGGAATTCTTCCCTCACAGTATGAGCAGAAGAATACAAGCTCCTGTATTCTGCCTCATCTTGGACTTTAGATTCATTTTCAGTAGCCTGTCCTGTCGACCCTCACATTCAGTCTGCAAAATACAAAGTTCCAAATCCAAGGGGCAGCTGTGGCTCAGAGGCAGAGTTGGTCATCTACCAATCGGAAGATCGGCCATTCGATCAATCTCCCCCAGCCTGCATGACCCAAACTGCTCCCGATAGCTGTTCTATCGGTGTGAGAGTTACTGAGTAGCAGGTGGCACAATATATGGTATCCTCGGCCACCAGTGTGTGAATGTGTGGTCAAAAGACTAAAAAAGCTTTATACAAGTGCAGTCCATTCATCATTCATTCATTCAGCAAAATAAGTACTGTATGTTGCTTTGTACAGACCATAAACATTTCCCACTTTTTGCCATCGTAAATATAGACATTACTGTCAGCACCACACAAGGCAGTAGCTAATAATATGTCTACACTGTATATTAAGGCTGTACGATATTGGAAAAAGACTGACATTGCATTTTTTCCTGCAATATATATTGTGATATAATGGAATGGAAATAATTTATCATTTTGGAGTTATTGGTGTGATTTTGTGGGGCAATGCATGTGCAAAGAAAATCGAAATAATAACAACAAAAGCTAAACAATTAGGGGGCTCCTTTATGTTGCTCCCATCCTGTTCCTCTCTCATTTTCAGGTTGTGGTTGACTACTAGACACACTTCTTTTGTATATTAATGTTAGTGTTAACGTTACCTTTGAACTACACTTGGGAGATCTCTGGTTTCTAAAGGCTAGCTCAGTTAGCTTTACCCTAGCTCTTAGCTGGTAACTAGCCTTAACAGTCTGGAAACTCTGCGGTGAAGAATTGTCGGGAGACGTCGCGATGGCTGTACAGCCAACACAAAACACGGGTCTTTTTACAGTCTGGAATCTACTGTAGTTTGGGAAAAGCATGCACTTCGCTGTGTCTGTGGCACTTGCCAGCCCAGTTACAGTACATTCATTCATTTTCTGTAACCGCTTATCCTAGTACAGGATCACGGGTGTGCTGGAGCCTATCCAAGCTGTGACTGGGCCAGAGGCAGGGTACACCCTGGACAAGTTGCCAGACTGTCACAGGGCTGACGCAAAGACAATCATTCACACCCACACCTACTGTACAGGCAATATAGAGTAACCAATTGATCCGCATGTCTTTGGATTGTGGAAGGGAAGCCAGAGAACCTGGAGAAAACCCGCACTGACACGGGGAGAACATGCAGCTGGTGGATTTGAACTCAGAACCTCTTGCTGTAAGGCGACAATGCTAAACACTGCACCATCGTGCCGCCTAGTGTCTGCTGGTTACAGTACTTTTCTACAAAACATATCACGTACACATGTAACCTGTCTTAAGCGGGAAGGCTTGGCCGCTAACATCAGTCATGGAAAATTAAAAAAAGTTTTCCTTTTGTGTCAAGCAGTAAAAAAAAAAAAGCTGTAGCATGACGTCTTGTAGTTAATTTACCTTACTTGACATTGCATATCCTATGATGTGACTATTGTGCATTCACACATCATGATGTTGATGCTGAAACAATATATCATGCAACTTGATAATATCTGAAGTCTTTTATGGGAATTTGGGGGCTTTGAGCAACCTAGAGGACTTTAGATTCTACGGAAAAAATTCTGTTTTTTAGGCTAATTCCAGTAGTTTTAGACTCAATATTTTTTGTTTAAATTTGACACGTATTTAAATAAAGTTACAAATTAACAATGAAGAAGACAACTCCTGACCTCCGTATTTCTGAATTCCTCATTATAGCAACCAGTATAAGACATTTTTGGACAAGTGCAAAGGGAATTACTAATGACATAAAAATAAAATGCAGCTTTATCCTTGGATTTTACTTAAGGAGGCAAATTTTGGAACAGTAGCTGAAACATTAGTTTTTTAAAAACTCTTTGGGTTGCTGGTATTGATTAAGAACTCCTTTCAACTACTGCAGATGTACAACATTATGGTCATTCAGTGCGGTGAGGACAATAAAGGGATTATGTAAAGCTCCTTTGAGAAGTTATTTACAGTAAAAGATGATACAACTTTGTTGGTACTTCCAAGGTCTAGTGGTCCCAAAGGCAAAACTTCAACTGCCTCTTCTTTGTATCTATATTTCTTAAGTACCTCTGGATTTCAGACTGCAACCTTACTAATGCTGCATGTTTGATGAGCCTCGGTGCGAAATGCCTGAATGTGAATGTGAACATTTTGGACACAGACAAAAACTTATAAGATATTCAGAGACTTGAAGGAGAAAAGATCTTCCAAATCACCGTGGGGTAATAAACTGCTTAATTCTGGAGACATTCTTGAGGCTGAACATCCTCCACTTCTGAAAGCTTAAATGAGCATAAAAAAACACACCTGTTACTTTTGCAGCTTCATGTTGAGAGGCAATGATCCCAGTTCATGCCCACTCATCTTAATTAAGGAGCTAATTAAGTTGGGTGGGCTGTAACAGCGTGTTTAAGGATTCCTCTAGCGTTAATGAAAGTTTGCCTCTCTTTCTTGCTACTATAGAACTGCTATGAATGTTCACATAACATTATCAAACAGCAAAAATGATCATGCTACTGTACACACTATTGTGTTCCATTTATTCATGATATTCAATCCAAACTAATCCATGGGGAAGATTTTTGGATTGAAGGCAGATCAAACAGTGTCAGATCAGTTAATGAAAAGTGCAGATTCTGACTTTTTTTTTTTTTAATCAATGATCCAGTCCCTCCAGAATTTCTTGTCTTTTTGGGATTGTTGCAGCCTGATTTTATGGCAGTTTTTCTAATAAACTGCGATGAATGTTCCTATGTTTTTTTGGGATTTCTTGTGATGAAACAGCAAAAATCGCGAGAATAAAGAATAGCTGGGATGCTGCCTCAGATTCAGAGCTTACTATTATAAGCTTTCAGTTTTTCCCACAGAATCAGAATCTATTTGTAATGGCAGGGGAGTGGGTTGGACGGGCAGCAACAGACAATTGCTGTTTATCAGCTTTTGCTGCTGCTCAACGCAGGGCTGACAGACCTCCTCAGTGAGCCAGCCTCATCCTGCTCTCACTACTAAGTTAGCTTGAGCTAAGACAGAAGACGCAGCTACTATACAACACAGAACCATTAAATAGTCAATCTCACAGCTACACTTAAACAGCTACACTGTTGTTAAACTTGTTCACTGTTGGGTAATATTAGCCACGTGTTGCTAACAGTTAGTCCTGTCACTACAGCCCAGTTTCCATCAAACACTTTCAGTGTAGTACCTTTGGAACCAAAAGTAACTTCTGACATGGTACCTAGACCCTTAGTCCACTTAGCGTTTCCACTGCAAACAGTACTCTTAAATGTGGGCGGGGTTGTTGTCACTCACTACTGTCCAGCGCTCGCTGTATTTCCTACTTTATCAGTGTGCACCTCGGTTATGGCCCACAGAACTAGGGTTGCCCGGGCCCACAGGAACAACGCTCCACAACTCAACAAAGGATTAGAATATATATGTAGTATATGCAGTTCATATAACCTGTTTGAAAATAAAATATATTTTTAAACGCTTGAAGATCTTATTACTAAAAGTATATGTCATCCAAGAGAGACAATCAGAACTAAAGTAAAGATCAAAGTTGTCACATTATAATTTAAGGTGTGTTGATGGACTCACGTCGTCAACTCACACATTGAGTAACATTGCAAGTTAACATTCCAACTTAAAAGTTGTTGGCAGTTGGCCCAGTGAATTAAGTTATTTTTTCTCAGACTCCAGCTGCTGTGAGAGGCAGCAAAACATCCTTTCATTTTATAGTCACAGTTTAGTAATATACGTAAAACTCTCCACGGTATGAACAGTGGTTACATGAGGTTCAAAACCAGTCACAACTAAGCACCGAGCAACAGTAACCATCTGCTATTGACCAGTCAACAGACTGCAGTGTTCACAGCTCCAGCTTTTAGTACCAGATCTGTGTGCTTGGTATCTCAACAGAGGGGGACCAAAAATGGGGACGGTGCAGAGCGGTTCCATTGGTACCATCCACAACTTTTCACAGTGGTAACGGGAAAAAAGCGTACCAAATTGAGCTGTAACATGCCATACTGCTCGGTGGAAACGGGGCTCAAGTTCGACTCTGTCCCAGAGGCAGAGCTCACACTCCTGCAGCAGTAGTCTCATGATAAACAGAGAAAGAGAGGGGCTGAGCTTAGTTGCGTTGACTGGACAAAATTGCAAGGGTGCACAGAATTCATGGGGATTGACTGTTGCAGTCACAACATTGCAACATCCTTGAGGGACTGATGAGCCGATGTCTGTGAGAGAAGTTTTCTTCTAAATAACCTTCACCTGAGAAGTTAGCTTTGTTTAGATAGGAACCTTATGAGGCTCTCTCTCACCAGATTGTGCAATCCTGTTGTGTAACCTCAAGTTGTTGAGTTGTAAAGTTTATTTATCTGCTTGGAAATATTCTCTGCGGAATGAACTAACTTTATCATTTGCACAATTTATCCTAGAAATTATCTGGAGCTACCGGATAACAAGAATCTAGTTTTTGTTTTGCTGTTATGCTGTTTTCAAAAGTTAGGACAATTACATTCATGCATTCTGTCTGTGGTAACACAGAAAAACAGTCGTCTGAACAAAGCAAGAATGCTGATCTGAAAAATGAGACTAATTTTTTCCAGAAATGAGGGGAGCATTGCAGTGGGGGTTGGCACAATCAAAGAAACCGAAGCTACTGTGTATATCATTATCAAAACTATGTATGAGTGACACAGCTAACAATACAACCAAGTTGTTTTCTTTTTTACACACAGCCTCCACTGTGTGTGTTTAATGGATTGAGCTACAGTTCACGTCTTAAGGCTGCAGAGGATGAGCTCTAACAGTCTGTCAGCGACCTTTTCTTGGCTTTCCGTCTGATCAAAGCCTCTACTCAGCAGCACTCCCTGCTGCAGGTCCCAACCCTCTGTCCCTCTCACTTGATGTGGAGGAGAACAAAGGCGAGTCGGAGAAGGACAGACAGAGGAGAGGAGGAGAAAGAAGAAAGTGTGAGTAGAGAGGGAGAGAACAGGGAGAGGCCATGCTGAGAGGTCATGTTTGATGAGAACTCTGGATCTCCTGCAGATAGACAAAGAGAAAGGTCGGCTCAGCTCAGCCAAAATAGAAGCACAGAGGAGGAGGGTAGAGGACAAAAGATGAGGCAGAAGTGTTTGGAAGACTGAGGAGGAGGAAGAAGAAGAGGAGGGGGGAAGCAAGGGAGGGATGAGGAGGACCCATCGGACAGGAATAGCAGCTCCAATTAAGATTGGTCACGAGATAAACAGATGCCCTGCGTTAACATGTTCGTGTGTGTGTGTGTTTGTGTGTGTGTGTGTGTGTGTGCATGTCTCAGTGGCTGTGAGTGTGTGAGATGAGACAGTGAAAGTGTCTGCAGTGTGACTATGTTTGCTGCTATGCAAGTTTACGAGCGTCCATGCACACATTTGTACATTTGTGAGCATGGATATATAGATGTTTGTGCATATGTGCCTGATTGTGTGCATACATTTTTTATAACGTGCCTGTGTTTTCAGAATCTGTGGCATGTTGTGTGTGTTTCCGTGCTTTGTTTTCTATACTTACTTATATTCATGCATATATACATATGTGTGTTACCATAGGTAGATGTATGTGGGTGAGTGTGTGTGTTGAATAGCTTTGCAGTAATTACATCCACTTCGACCTTGGTTGCCATGGCGGTCACCGTGGGGATAGTGTCAGACAGATCGCGCCAGCATGGAGGCTGCGAGTGCGCCGTACATCAGCAGACCAAGTGGATACCAAGCTGATCAACTGTGCATTTTATGTCTGTGGGATGATGATGAAGTGCGATGCCTGCGCTGTATGCGAGTGAGTGCGGATGATAGAATGGGTGCAAAAGATGAAGGATCTCGGTGCTTCTCCTCATCTGTTGCTACTGGATACGGATGATCTTTCAGCCTCGTGCAAGGGCGGCGGGGCAGAGTGACAACACCCCCACTGTGGCTCCATCTTTCCTTCTCCAGTGTCTCTGTCTATTGTTGTCACTGTCCTTGTCTGTCTTTGTCTGTCTGTCTTTCTTTCTCCTTTCATGTCACTAAGTATAACTGGTGGATAAACCACAGGGGACTTGCCAAGTATAAGACTGTGGACAATCCGGCCTATCATTTGTTGGACCTGGTCAATATAAAATAAACAAGATCAAATATTTAGGCTGTCTTATCAGGTCTGGAGTGAGTCACCTGCACAATTATACAGAATTTATTTGTGTAATATGATCAATTTATTAGTTCTATCTACAGAGTGGTCAGTTAAAATCAAGTCAGGACCAATCATTCATGATGAGACAAAACCGTTTTAGAACATTACAGAGAAACGTGTCAACTGACCATCTCAGCTCGACTCAAGTCGGCTGATAGTGTCACCTGCAACTTCACTGGTCAAATTGCCGGCAGCTACTTTTAGAACGTAATCTGTTTCTACAGCCAATTAGCTTGTAGTAAAGTCCGCTGGTTAAGTCAAAATGACCGCAGATGGCATGTTTGCTTGCGGCGGCAGGTGCTCTGTCCCTGCTGACCGGTGTGCCGGTGTCAGACGGTTGGTTGCTGCTGCTGTTCACTGTATGTGCTTATGCCCCCTCACACACATTCTCACTGCCTAACTAATTAGCGCTGCTTACTTATATTATATTATTGTGGTGTATTTATTAATACAGTCCATCTGATGCTTGTTTTGTTTAAGTTTTTCACTGTTTCATCACTACTACAAATGCAGCTGTAGCCAGTATCTCACTATCACTACACTCATTCATACTTCAAGAAACTACAAATTATATTCAGCCACAAAATAAGCTTTAAAAGCTAGAAATCAGAACGAGTTGTTGCATAGAGATGACACACCATCTTATCTAGTTGCATTGGTGTGAACCAGCAGGTTTTTAGAATGTTGCAGAATGGCGCATTGCAAGTACTCTCCTCGCAAATCTTTGGTCTGAACTAGGCTTTACACACACTAACACACTGACTGGATCAGTAAAAAGATGAAAAAAGTGTACAATTGCCCATAGGAATTACACTGCAGCCTGTTTCGCAGCTGTGGCTGTGGCGCTCTCTCTCAATAGTGGACCAACTTAAAAAAAACTGTTGTCTACATTTGTCACTTAGACACAAAAACATGGCAAAATAGGGCCCAGGTTCAAAAATACAGAAGTTTCCCTTTAAATGGACATGCAAAATAGTTCAACTTCAATGTTAAATAGCATACAAAAAACCTTTTTCTGCCGTTAAAGGTTCAAAGCAAAGCAATGACCTTAATCGTAAATCTGAACAACCTTACAATAAATTACCAACAGAGGAGAAAATAAATTTGGTTTTGTCCCCAGGTAAATGGTTGTACACTTTGCTCTGTAATGTAAGGTAACGATGCAAAACAGAAGTAGCAGAGGTCCAAAGGGAATGTTGGACTATGAGAAGGGGGACATGCTGTCTTTCATCTGATACGGTGTCAGTTTTCGCACAAAGTTTGTGCACAACAAACTACTACTGATTCCAAATGACAGTGTGCTGCTTTGTCAGTGGGACAACCTGTGCATTGTGTCTCCCCTCAAACTAACAGTAAACACAGTGAAGTTTGCCCGTGTATCTGAACTTCATCCTTCCCGAACGTGCCACTTTCATCATAATAATGGTGCAAAAACATCCTCAAGGCAGCAAACGTCGAAAGAAAATATTCTACCAGGGGAGACACTAGTTTGTGTTTCACAAGATTAAAGGAAAGCGTTGCCACAATTATGAGAGCGTCCATCTGTGCTGGTGGTCTGCAGCATGCTGGTCATTAAAAGTACATGTCCCACAGTGCCTAGAGTGCCTACAATCCATTGTGCATGACATTCTCAGCAGCAAATTCTCAAGACCAGCCCAGCTTGGAAAGTTGGCGTGGTAAACAAGCTGTTAGTGTAACCCCCCCCACCACCTCATCACATCCACATGCTGCAGGCCAGATTGAACAAATCTTCATCTTGACACCTCACTTCTTGAACTATTCCTTAGTTGAAACTAAAAAGCATGTTGTTTCCTAGCCCTGACAGTTCCAGCTGTAGCTCTAACAGAAAACAGGTTGGAAGTTTGACACGCGCCACCAGGAGGACTCTTCCAGGAAGACAAGTATATGTGATGACCTGGCGTACATCACACCACCACTCACAGAAGGTAGGCAGCTAAAACTGCTGCATGTTATAACCATGACACCCTTATGACTAATTCATGGAGGCAGGTTGAAAATATGCAAAGCGTTTGCTTGACCAGATGCATCTCAGTTATTTCGAATATTTAAGGGCATATTGAAATATCTTTTCCCCCATTCTGTTCAGCCTTCATCAGCATGACAAGTCTCATTAGTGACTCAGTGTGTGTCATATCTCCTCCCCTCGGTGCTGGCTTTCACACAGTTCAGATCATTTCAAGTTCCTCCCTCTGCAACTTTAATTTCCCCTCTCTCCAACTTCATCCCTCTCTCTGTCCTCCATCTATGTCTCAGCAGCTCTCAGAGGTAATTTTCTCTATTCTTCAAGGCTCATTGGTCACAGAAAGGAATCTGTTCTCACTGCCCACCAGTCTGGGACCTTGAAGACCTGTAAGGACAGAGTGCTAGTGTAACTTTATTCCCTCTTTGAATGGAGGAATGAATAGAGGAGAGGGTAAGAAACATGGATATGCCTTTCCTTACTGACCTGTTGTGAGCCACAGCTCAGTGTATTTTTTGTTTGAATATCTTTCTATCTGGGTTCCCTCCCTGCTGTGGTTTAGGCTATGAAAAATTAATCAGCATTAAATATAAACTCTACAACCAGATTACGGTTATAACGGGGAAATCCATATGTGTTGCGACAGCGTGCAAAATGAAATCATTTAGAGTTCATAAGTTATGTGAGCAAGTTGATTTGCATACAGATGTGTAATGCAGAGCCCTAACAAAGTGCCTGGTTAATTGAATTAGCACTGACAGCCTCAGCGGAGAAGTGCTGTGCCAGCAATAAGGTTCCACTGTTGCAGAGCAGGGCAGCAGTAAGAGTAAACAGTCGCCCCGCAGGGAGGCATATATCGTTATGTTCCTCCTGTGGTCGTTTGGGACAGCAGAGCTGTCAGAAACAGGGCTGGGCTGTTACTTCTTTCTGTTTCAACGTCCCATTGCCATTCTCACTCTTTACAAGTACCTTTCCTGCAGAAACACTCATCGTCTTCTAACACTCTTTTGCTCACCCCTTGTCCCTGTTCCCTTGGGCAGTTCTTCTTTCTGTCCACATAGAGTACCACTGAATGTTTGGCCCCGTTTTCACCAAGCAGTCTGGTTCAGTTGAGTTCATTACACATTAGAACGGTTACTTTTGCATTTGGTCAAAAGCTGTGGATGTACCACCACTCCATTCAATCCTATTCTTTTATTACCCTTCTGTGGAGATACCTATCACATTGATGCAATTCTAAAAGGTGGGGCTAGAAACGCTGCGGTCCATTGATTGGTCCCATCCCATCGATTGCCACAGAGACTCCAAACTCTCCAGCCTGTTCTGTTTTGTTCTGAAAATGTTGGTGCCCAAACCCACTCTGTGCACGATCTGCAAGGTGCAGATGTTCCTCTGCATCATTGAAGAGGAAATACAGCGTGAGCTGGATGGAGCAGTGACGCAGCTATTACCATCCGTTGACAGACCTTGCCTACATGTAAGAGTAGTGTATGCGGAGGAAGCGTAAAATAGATATGGGGTTTAGGGACGTGGTCGTACCGTACGGTTTACACATGGTTCTAAGCGCACTACGTTATAAGTGTTTGATGGTGAAAACGTAGCATGTCTAATCAAAAAGACCCAGGATGAAACTTCAAATTAAATCAGAAACTATAAGTCCTTTTGTGCATCTTTGTTTGCATTTGCACTGAACAAAATCACAGATTTAAATGTGGTCATTTCTGTTTAAAGGTCAAGTGTGTGAGATTTAGTGGTACCTATAGGTGAGGTTGCAACCAACTGAAACTTCTCCTGCGTGCCAAGCATGTAGGAGAGCTAAGGTGGCATGGCAAAAATGCAAAAATGTTCATGGCTCTTTCCGAGCCAGTGTTTCGTTTGTCCGTTTTCAGCTACTGTAGCAATAGCATAATGCATTCTGTGAAGGAGAACCTGCTCTGTATACAGATATAAACGGCTCATTCTGAGGTAATGAAAACTCAATGATTCTTAGTTTCATGTGATTACAAACTAATGAAAACACAGTTTTGAATATTATATTCCATTGGTGCCACTACATTCCCCTAAATCCTACACACTGGACTTATAAGTGTTAAGCTTGCGATGAGTCAACACAGAGTAATTTTGTTGTTGTTATACAACCCTGTGATGTGTAAATAGATGGTGTAAAGAAGCTGTGCAGAGGTGGAGAGGCAGATTGAAGATGCCAAACAGACACATTTCTTGCAATTACTTGCTGGCTGTCATTCTTTCAGTAGCACACTGTACCTCTTCATCCTGCTTCTTTTTAGACAAATCAGTAAGTTGGCCACATAATTGTGGGCAGCATTTTTTCAGGAACAGTCACTCAGTATATTTACATTTAGTAATTAGCTCTCAGTCTATTAGATTTCATTGTTAGTGGTGAGGTCCGCCATTCATGTGCTGGATTTAAACTGTTTACATACACACAAGAAATTTACACGAAACAATGTGTGTAATCTCTGATATCATCCTCATTGTTACTGCTCACTCTCTTACAGACACAAAGAGTTGGATTAAGTTGCTGCTAAGGCAAACTGAATATTCTCTACTGCTGCTAGTTCACATTTAAACCCTTCAACTTGTGGAACACAGGCTGGCTGTTATTGTGAAGCAGTCACAGGAAATGCCACTGCGATTGCATCTAGAAAAAAAAGCATCTAGAAAACAAAGTAGTCATACCTGGCTTCAGTTTTGAATATTTCATGCAGTATCTGAACAAGAGGGAGCAGCCGCAGTGACAGGCTGCACACCTCCTACTCCTCAACAAATTAACCAACTCATCTTACAGTGTCCTGCTGTCATGTGTACTCACAACATGTGCAGCATGCCTGCACACCACACGACTGTTACCAGTAACTACAGGTGGCGCTAAATTAAACTCAACTGAAATTTTAAGGATTATAACTGAAAAAAAACAAGCTGGTTTGCAGCCCTAATAAATGTTGTATTGTCAAAATACTACAATTTCTAACTTCAATACAATACCTTAAATATATTCAAATATTCAAACCATTTTCATTAAGAGGGAAAACTGACATCCAGGGTATACAGTTAATTTTTTTTTTTTTTTTTAACAATGCTTAATGCGGAAGGTCGGAACTATCACCACAAACGAACCTCACCAGAGTTCGTTTGTAACCGGATCAAGACCACCTCTTCAAGAAAGTCTTGTTCCGGTTGTTTAGGTGTGCACCTGACTGCAATTGCTGTGTTCACACCTGACCGAACAGACCACACTTTGGGGAAAAACAAACTTGAGTTTGACTGAACTGAACCAAACAGGGCAGGTGTGAAAGCACCCTGAGAGGACTGAGATCAGTTTGTTTGAGAAAACACCCTAAGCACACTGTGCTCTGTGTCAATTACTGCATTAATACTTGATCAAATCACTGTTGAACACTGTATCAGACAACATTAACTTGATTGCCATTATGTTATTGGCTATATTATGCAAAATAAATGATTAAAAGAATGTCAGACGCAGTCAAGAAAAAGTCAATTCATTAACTTTGGCGCATTTTTGGAAAACCCCCATCAGTATGGATGGGAAGCCAAAATGTAAGTAAAAAAGATGTTAGCATGTACATGGTCTCAGCCTCATCGCTGCTCGTCTCCTCAGCACAGATCCCACATCACCCAACAGACCATCCCTCTCTCACCTCGGGTCCTGCTCTCACCTCCCTCACTCAGCCGTGTTAGCCATTCACACTTGGCCTGTGAAATCACACTCTCTTCACAGGGGCTCTTCAACACGCCACGCTCTCCCTCTCTTTCCTTCCTGCCCTCCCTCACTCTCTCTTCCCCGCTGTCTCTTTGAATTCTAATTGACTGAACAATGAATCCATCATTATTTCCCTCGCCTGTAGCAAACAGATGGGGCATTGCCGGTGTCTCTCCATTTTCATTGGCCCTATACATCTAACCCTGTCAGCGGCGCTGCATCATCAATCTATCTACCTGTACGGCCCACCCTGTTTCTCTTCACCTGTTCCAACAACTCACAAATCAAACTGATTTTACTGGGTCAGTCCCATTCTCCGTGTCCATGACAGTAGTTCTCTTTACTCACAAACCAACTCTGCCTTCAAACCACAAAGAAAACAAACCAAACAACAGCTAAATATTACATTTTAAATTGGACTCTAAATCTTCATTTGTGATTGCACCTACCTACAGTACAGAAACAGCTCTCCTGATGTTATGGATCAAGCATAGTTTGGCTAACATATTTAGCATTTTTATGCCCGCCAAGAGAAACCATTACCGGCTGCACTGGCAGCTATAAAGGGAGCTATAATCACCTTTACTGCTGACTAATATCTTGTTTCTTATGAAAAGCACTGTTATTTCCTGACAAAATGTATTAAGTGTTATTGCTGTTATAACTGAATTCCTCAGCTTTGCTCGCAGGCCACCAAACCAACAAAAACATGAAGAAATCCACCAAAAACACATGATCGCCCTCAGTACAGATGTTATTTTGACGTAGAACCATGACTAAGTGCCTGCTTTGACATCTGTGTGTGTGTTTGAATGTGTTATATATGTGTGTGAGTGTGTGTGTGGTCGGTATTGTCGAGTGTGAGCTGTTTGTGTAAGAGTGAGAGACAGCCTGGAGTGGTGCATTGTTAAATCTGAGACAGCAGATGAAAAATGAAAACACACACACATCATGTATTGTGGATTACAGTCAGAAACTGCTGCATTAACGGTTTTGAAGTGAAAGGTTTTCATTTCTATGTTACAACACAACGAAACAGCAGCTTAAACACAGTTTACATCTGAATCTAGACTGATTAAGTCACACCTTTTATATGTCATCAGGATGACAGGAAGAGATTAACGCATCATATTTGTCATTTTTACTATCATAACCCCTTGTCTTATGGCAGACATTGTGACTTATCAAAGCAGGAAATGCACAGGTGAACACAGTAACATTAACAATAGCTCCTTTGTATCCCAGTAAGCCATGTCAGTGAGACACCATGCACAATATCAGTCTTGGTAGTGGCCCACCTTAAAAGCCCAGTGTGTAGTATTTCGGGGCATCTACTAGCAAAAATGGTACATAAAATTCATAATTAATTTTTCATTACTTTATAATCAGAATGGATCACTTGCTCTAGATAGTGCCAGTCATGTTTTTGTCTCTACCACCATCATTGTACAAGCATGGAAAACTTAAAGTTCTGCAACTTTACTGCTAAAAGCCCCAAAATCCAACACACTAGACCTTTCAGTTGAATGCGTCAATCATTAATGATGTTAATTCTATCTGTGACAGGTCAAAATGTCTGTAGGGAAAATGGCTGTTTACAAACAGTGACATCATACTCACTAAGTTAATTGCTGAGATCCAGAAACATCCAACAATTCACAGATGGACTTCCTGGTTCAAATTTGACCTTCTGTACTTGCCATAGTTGTGCATGTGCATATTTTTGCCAACATTTTATTTTTATTTTTTTTTATTTTTTGTTTTTAGTAAATCTAAACCAATGCTTCACTCCAAGCAGCGACTCCAGGGCTAACAAATGAAGTCAATGCAAAAGGGTCAAAACAGTACATCGAATGGCCGCTAAAAACAAGTCAGACCCCCACATTAAAATGTCCAAATTTACAGCCGAAATTAACATGTTTACAGCCTGGTGCAAAAAACAGTTTTGGTCTTCATAGTTAACTCTTCTGTTTATGACAACTGTATTGGGGGTGAAACCCATTTGAAATTTATTAATGCTTATAGTTACACATGATCCACCCCTCGCTCCTTCACAGCTCCACCCTTTTGGGGAAATATGGTCACTTATGGCTCCAATAATCCAAAATGGTGTCGGCCAAAATGCTGAACTTGAGGCTTTAAAACTAAAACTGGGTGACATCATGATGACTGCTTCCAATATTTTTTATTAAGTCTGTGGTTCACTTCCAAAACAAGCGCTTTAAATATTCTGACTAAACTGCTGGCTTGTTTACAACCCGACTGATCATCTGACCGCCACTTTACCTGTTTAACTTCATAAACTTTGATGAGCGCGGGAGGTGTAACTTCTAACTAACAGACTTAAAAATAACCAATCTAACCATCTTGATACTGAAACTGAGGAAGTATTGTGGAAAAATATCTAATCAACCTCCTACACACTTCAGTCAAGCCAATGTAATGCTGGGACTGAGGGGGTTGCCGTGCAGCATGGTGCTGTGCGGCGCAGTGTTGTGTTATGTTGTGCTGTGCTATGCTGTGAGGGATAATGATCCGTGGCTGTGTAAGCCATTAGTGAGTAAGTGGTTATGTTGGAGCCCCTGTATCCCTGACGCCTGCTGTCACTTTGATAAATATGCAGCACACAGATGCCCTTCCATGCAACAGTTCTCTGCTGCAGATAGAAGTGCCATTTACTTTATTATGTTCCTCACAATTTATTAATTGTCATAAATATTTCGAGTTTAGAACCAAATTGGAAAGTGCGACAGTGCTTGTTGGTGTACCTTGTGTGTCTGTTTTTGTCTGTGTGTGCACGGCGATCAGTCTGACAGGCTGTAGTATGTTGTGGTTACAGCTGGCAGTCCAGGGACAAGCATAGTCCTGCAAGCGCAGGGCCCAGAAGGCAGTGAACCACGTGATACAAAGCCTCGCAATGAGAAAATGACAGCACTAGCTCTGACATGCATATCCGCTGACAGCGAGAGAAGCCCGCGTGTGTGTTTGTTTCCCAGTGCGCTGAGTTCACCCTTGACTCCCTTCAAAAGCTGATTTGTTTGGGTCACCTCAGAAAACCTCCACAGACATTCGGGGAAGACTTCCTGCGAAGCCGTCTCTTTTAAGTCTGCTTATTTTCACCTCATTTCACACCAGTATGAGATGGGCTCGTATGAAAGGGCTCAATTCACGGTCCACTGAGCAACAGTTTTTAAAAAGAATACATTAATAGATGCACCCCCTGATCTCCCTCTAATGTTGGGTGAGTAGCCGGCCCTCACAACCGTATGCTGGCCTGCCCGCTTTCACTGTGTTTGTATGAAAGGACAATCAGTATAAAGCAAACGTATATATTCATTCATGGTGAGTGTTTGTTTTTAGCCAGGGTGCCTCTGTCCCACATGCAGATTCAAAGCTGTGATTCTCACATGGAGTGGAGATGCGGCAGCTCTTTGTCTGTGTGAAAGGTTGGAGGAAAAGAGGCTTTTTCATGGTCTGAGTCCACTGTGAATCGAGCTTTACATCCTGCTCAACTCTTTTGCAAGTGAATTAGATCCAGTGGCATTATACTGTGAATTCCCTGGGGTCAAACAGACACGGATAATTGTGTTTTCTATTTTCTCTGCTATGCTTCTCCCCTTTTTTATGTGTGCGCACTGGTTTGATATTTGTGTTGATCATCTAAATCTTTTTTTGTCTCTTTTTTTCTGTCCCCAGGATGGTGACATGGATGAAATGTCTAATAAATCTTATTTTGTACAGTTAAGTAAAGTTTTTTTCTCACTCAAGTGAGGTATTTCTAGGCCTCTTCGGGAGAAAATTTACTTGGTTCCCTAACTAAAATGTAAAATGTATCCTTTGTAAGTTCTCATAGCTTTTGTCTTCATAATATAACTGAAAAGTGCTCCCTGAGGTTAGCAATTAGGCCTGCAAGTTTCAGTGTGTGCGTTCTAGTGTGCCTGTTTGCGTGCACGTTTCCAGGCATATTTGAACAAGTGAACCACAGTCGACAAAGAAGCAACCCAATAAAGGCAGCTGTGTCTGAAAGAAAAAAAGCCTGGAACTTTTTCAATTGTGCTACTAGGTTAATCTTCAACCCAGCCTTGATCTACACTACCCAACACGCTAGCAGGTTCCTAGGCACTGCTCACACTGGAAACACAGGTCTGGCAATAAGCCTTACTGGCTTGCTGTGGCTCTCCCAGTTAGGACTGTCACTACTGTGGCCAAGGGACCGTTCTGAGAGAGCGGAGATACCAGCTTTGTTTTCAGGGTTGAGCCAAAACCACCGTTTTGTCTCTGTGCGAGTGTGAGCAGGAAGACAGGCCTCTTATTATTTTACTAATCTCAGGATTAGGAAAAGCAGCTTTGGGCCTTCAACTCGCTCTCACTAATCAGCTTCAGTGTATTCAACAAATATGATCTATAACTGCTCCCTCACTTTGCATCTGTGCAAACAAACAGACACACTTACAAACCGAGAGTAGAGACGGGGCAGGGATGTTGTCTTTCTTGTTGGTTATTATGTCCCTCTTCCTAGTTTCTACAGGGCGCAGTGTACCAGTAACATAGAGGAGCTGTGTGGACATGCCTTTGATTAACTGTCCTGTTTTGGCATTGTCTTCATCACCTAAATGTGTATGATCACCAATCTCTTTGTTCAGTTAAGCTCATAATCACTATCCATAGACCTGCAGTATTAAGGAGCTAATCTGGACTTTGGAGCAATAGCATTGGCACTGAAGTATTCCCGCATTGATCTCTGCCAAATCACTAAAACGTTCGTAATGAACTTTTATGTCCCCTTGGCAACGCCAACTGTTCACATTTACATCCCAGACATTTATATTTCATGTTTTGTTTTATATTTTCCAGCTGATCACAGGAGTCAGAGGATGTGAATAATACAACATCTCAGATCTGTGCTGGCCAATATAACTGATTTGCCTACAGTGATATTACTCACATTCCTTAATATTACAGGACATATTTTTGTGTGTGTGTGTGTGTGTGTGTGTGTGTGTGTGTGTGTGTGTGTGTGTGTGTGTGTGTGTGTGTGTGTGTGTGTGTGAGACAGAGAGAAAGAGACAGAGAGACTTTTTTTTTGCTGGAGGCTTTGTTCAGCTCAGAGCTGCCTACTTTCCTGGAAATAGGATTTTGATCTTTTGCATTGAGAGTGATTATAGTTCACTTCGTTCACACATGCCTGCACCCAAACTTTGACAAACCACAGCAGCGAAGGTGCAGAGAGTGTGTAGGAGAATGTGTAAATATGCTTGCATGTGGGTGACTCCCTGTGTGTTTCTGTGCGTGCGTGTGCCTGTGTACGCACCTTAGCCAGAATCCCTGGGGCTTGCAGATGGCAACCAAACATGCCAGCCATACACACACACACCTCCGGAGCCAACCTGGAGTCAGGGCCTCGTATCCTGGAGGTGCGTGCTGCCAGGTTACAGCTCCCTTGGACAGTGCGGTACACCAAGACGCCAAGCTACCTCCCTGATCCCCACAGAACCTTATCAACCTGGGATGAGGCTTTTTCTGCTCCTTTACATTAAAGGCCAACAAGACACGAAGCCAATACGACTGTAAGTTGTGTACAGTGTACAGTATGAAGAAGGTTTGTTTTGGAGAGAGGCAGAATGTCCAATCAAGTCAGTAATGTCTGTATATGAGAAATAATGTCTGAAAGTGAGTAATAAATGAGCAGTAAAATGGAGAGTGTTCTCTCACATTTGTTTACATTCAAGTGACAAAGCCGTCTAGTGCCTGCAGTAATTATGAAAATAATGTAATAATGTGACATTATTATAGAGCCACAGAGTCCACATAGAAGTCAGGATAGATGGGTAAGTCTAGAAAATGTTGGACTTTAATAGCAGAGACTGCTGGTTGGTGTGTTCACTGATTCTTTTAACCATGAATGTTCCCTAACTGTAACCAAGGACTTACTTCACTCCCCAAATGACTATTGGTCGACAATTACTCACTCCATGTTTTGTTTAATGTGTGAAGAAAACTTTGTTTTTGTGAACAAAGAATCCAAAAACAGAGAAAAATCTTGATGGACTGTCATAGGGGACCGAGTTGAACAACGTAAAAAATAAATCAATACATACATTTACAAACTCTCACACAACTCTTGTAATATAATCCAAGTTTTGTTTATCCTGTCATAAGCTCATTATTTCCCAAAGCTTTTCTAGTGAGAAAATGAACTGAAAGGGAAATTCAGCTATGATCTCCTCAAAGCTACATCTCATCGACAAAAACAGTAATTTTACCTTGCTGAACACAGAAGTTGCTGCTCTGCCGTTGCCTGGATCGGCAATCTGAAAGCCTTACGTTGTTTATCTTATTTACATGACGCCGTGTCATTTCTGTCTCCACATGGACGCACACACTCACACACTCCCCAGCGCACACTTCCACCACCGGACAGAGAGCGTGCGTCTGAAAATATGTTGCGTCAACCACCTGGAAAGTCGACAAAAATATCTGTTTTTCCCAGAGTGGTGAAGAAGAAATGTTCCGATATTAAGTTCAGTGTACAGTCCAAATAATTGTTCAGCTGTTACATTGACTGCTGTCATTAAAAGAGAGAAATAAAACACATGAACACCATGATTTCTTTAAGTGTTTGTGTCAGTGTCTGTCCCCCCCCCCAAAGCTGTGAACCTAGGGGAAACACTGTACTTTATATGAGCATGTGCCTACACAAACATACACACATACAGACCGCTGTTAATCCTAGTTGGTGAGTAGTTGGTAAGGCAAAGCAAGGGTCAAAATAAAATATTTATTCTCAGAGACGACGCGCAGGGGAAGGAAAAAAGATAAGCGGAAAGACAGAGAGTGCGAATCCTTCGTCTTCAAGGTGCATGTGACAGAACTGACTTGTACCTGACCCCAGAATCCTCTGCTCGCCGTCATCGGGAGCGACAAAGGTGGAACAAAAAAAAGATGAATGCCACACTCCAAAGTGTTACACCGACAGAACAACCTGCCTGTGTGACCCGGTGTGAGACAGAATGCTAACACTGCCAGCGATGACAGACGGGGATGTTGACTTACCAGGGTGTTACACCTTGCCTGATGTGCGCATGCAAACAAGTAAACACTGGTAAATATACAGCAGAGTGAGCTGTAATCACCCAATCAAATGCTGACGCACATAAATATATGCACAATCAAACAAAAACCACCCAACCTTGAAGATGCCATCCAGCTGCTATTACCAGCCTCATACAGTGATGGATGTGTGTTTTTGGTCTCAGTCCAATGTGTCTTAGCTAAAAGGACAATCGTCCTGGTTCAGGGGCCCGGCAGTTCACCGTCTCTCAGCTGGAGGGCTCATCAGCCTCCGGTATGAACATATCTTCCCATTTGACCTTGCCTCTGCTTACTTTGGGTACACAGAGGCAGCAAGATGGGGGAAAGGTTGTAAATGAGGGACAAAAATGCAGAGAAAAGAGACGCTAAGCTAATTAAAGCATCACTGGTCAACAATCGTGTCCCAGTGAGGAATTTTCTGGCATTCGTCCTCTCCATTTAGAGCCTACATTCCAACATTTTAAATTCTCGCTTCCACTCTCAAGACACTTCCTCTGTCCAGTTCTCTGCGTGTTTGCAACAAAAAACAAAAGCGGCTGAACTAGAAAAGAAGTAGGGCGCAGAGCTAACCCAGCTGCCTAGCCAGGCATTCCTTATTCCTTTGGCTTTTAATGCCGGCTGTTATAAAATATGCATGGCGTGGCGTGGAGGGAAGCTACTTAAGGTGGACTACTTTATGTGCCCATGTGCGGCTGTGCGTATGTGTATGTGTGTGTGTAGTACAGAGTGCATATAATGGAGTCCTCTTTAATGGGCTGGAGAGGAGGACAATCTCCCCGGTGCCCCTTATGGACACTGTTAGGCTGTGTCTCCATTTACATACACTGAGACTGCTATAGAAGATGAGAATGGTTAGTGTGTTTCCCATAGGAGGAAGACCTGTAGTAATATGAGGTCAACCAGGATGCATTATACATGCAGAAATATACTGTGTATCCTGATAGTGCATTTGTTTGTGGTAAAGAGACATCACCTCACACATTAGCCGATGTGGTCATCGGGTCCAGTTGCACTTTAAATGACCACAATGCAGTCACGCAATAAATTTAATACTTATCTTGACCAGCAGTTGTAAAGATGAGGCTATAAAGCAGTTACAAATAACTTAACACACTTTCTCAAGCATTAAGTGTGACCTAGTATAAATTTGAGCTCTCATATTTGATTATTAGAGACTGTTTCCATAGTTATTTTTGACTCACTATGATAAACCTCAGACTTAAATCAATCCCTCTCGAAGCCGACAGACTTATGATGCATTAAGCTCCGCCGCTGAGCTATGACAAACCATTACTTTTAAATCCAGCCTAAGTCAACTTCATGCTCATAGTTATTCATTTCACCCATTTTTTTTTTTTTTATGAAATGGTGTATGACTCATCCCTTTAAAATTAAACTCCCCCACACACAAATCCTCCCACAAAGGTCGAAGTGTTTGCAATTAAAAGAGTGGTTATTTGCAGTGTCGGGGAGGTGACTGACATTAACTTAACAAAAGAAGTAAATTACATAAAGGTGATAGAAATTACTTAGTGGCTGTCATAACAGCTGAGCACACGCACTCAGAAAAAGTGCTTCATTTCAGGGACCTAACCGTAATCATTGTTAATACTTTAATAACTTGGGATAACTAAAAGTTCAACCTTTTGGGAGCTAGGCTTATTTGACACTTTGGTTTTTGTATCAGATTATGAGACGTTACATCGTGTTCATCAGTAAGCTTTAGAGATGCTGGTCGGCAAATTTTACTACCTTAAGACAGCGTGAGGCTAGCTGTTTCTCGTCTTTATGCTAAGCTAAGCTAGCGTTCTCATCACACCCTCCAGGAAATAGATGACATTGTAGTTCTTCTTTACCAATGGATTTACTTGTCACAATGGCACTTTAGTCAACATCACGTCATCAAATCCACCATCAAATTGATTTAAATTTGTCAATGTACAAAACACCAGTGAGCACACGTCTGCGCCACACACAAACTCTACTTCAACCTATCTATAAATATGCATGAAGAAACCTAAAACAGGTGAATAAACATACTCCACTGGCTGCAGTCAACCGAGAGGGAATGAGTCCACTTGCATAAACATAAATCTTCAAAACAGGTAATGCAATACCACGTTTTTAACTCATAAACCTTAAAGCAGAGTATAATTTTTCTGCTGCTTCACAAGTCTTCTTGAAGAAAAATTGCTACAACTTAATGTGTCCCTGCAACTTAGAGTGTAAACATGATTCCTCCCAACTGTTAATACAGAAACATAGTTCCTGCATGATGTTACCTCAAAACAAATCAATATTCATGAAATTAAATCACATAAATAATATGTGTAAAGAAACATTTCAAATAGTGATATGAAATCTAATTATGACTTCTGCTGGTGGTAGCTGCATATAGACCGGAGTAGTATTGATCTTTCCCTCTAACTCTGCAAGAATGAAGATAAGTTTATTCCCCAAAATGCCAAACTTGTCATTTAGTTGTACGTGTCACAAGTCATTTAACATCTACAATATTATTTTACCTTATTTAGCCAGGAGTAAAAAACTCATTGAGATTAAAAATGTCTTTTCCAAGAGTGTCCTGGCCAAGACAGGCAGCAGTGGCACAAATAACACGACTGCACACAATAAAATGAAATAACAATTTAAAATGAGAACAAAGAACAGCTTAACACAAATTATAAGATATCAAAAAAGCATTCTTCAATCATACTAAACATCTAAAGCTAGATGTGCCTGCTTTTAAGTCATTTAGAAACACTATGAGACCAGCTGCCGAAGATTTAGGTAAGTTTGTAAGTGCTTCAAAGTGGAGGGAGCGACACTCTTAAACACCCTTTTTCCCAGTTCAGTACTTTAGGAACAGTTGGCAAAAATAACTCCTGGAAGCGAAGGCAATTGCCTGTTTTGTTTTGTTTTGTTGTTGATTGCAAAATATGATGAAGCTGTAGCTGCAGCCTACACCTTTTTCGGACTGCAGAAGTGTCCAAGTTGTATTAAATTACTTTACTGTAATGTTTTGTATTTTACTATTTAAGTATCTGCCATTTTCTGTGAGAATCTGTGACTTAATTTACATGAATTTGTAGAATATTACATTATGTTCTTATTTCTATTTGCACACCGAAATAAATTCTAAATTCTAAAATCAATAACTTTCCATACTTTTTTGCAGTATGCGGATCCATGGGTAAGAAGGTAGCAGACCGAGAATAGCCTTATAAATAAGAATGTGCCGATGGTTAAGTCTACGGGTGGACAAGGCAGACCATCCAACACGAGCACACAGAGAGCAATGCTGAGCAAGGACTTTGATATTCATAATAAATCTCAATGCTCCATGGCAGATAGTATCCAGCGTGTGTAGGTACTGAGAAGATGCATGCATGTATAAAACATCGTCATAGTCCAGCACAGACAAAAAAGTGGTGGCTACAAGTCTCCTTTTGGCCTCGAAGGAAAACCAGGACTTGTTTCTACGATAAAAACTCAACTTCAAATTCAGTTTTTTCACTCGTTGCTAAATGTGAGGCTTAAAAGAAAGACAATCTTCAGTTATATCATTCCATATATATATATTTATATATATTCCACTTTAAACTAAGTTTAAACCACATTGAATAGGTTCTGATCACTAAAGCATGTGTGACCCCTGACTGTATGTGTAAAGCAGATGTGCACAAAGCTTAGTAGTAATTATTGTGATAATTATATGTGGTGTGAGCATTCCCTACATTTTATTGATTGGCATTCTTGTTCACTGCAGATACCAACAGTTACTAATTATGCTATCACTCCTTTGTTCAAAGGAGATTCTGTAGGAGGCAGGTGATTAAAGGAACACACTAACTGTTCTCTGTCTCTGTCTCTCTGCTAGCTAAAACATCTATTGCAGGAAGGGGATGAACACGAGGTGATGATTTGATCTACATTTGTCTCACTTTTGAAATCTGTCACCTCTCAAGTGATTCAGTCATCCCTACATTGTGCATTCAGTCACTTGCTCAAGGCTTCAGTATAGAAAATCAGATTTGGCACAAAGGCCGCCACACTGCTGTTACACTAAATATGAATCTGCCAGTTTACTCACTTCAGCTGTAGAGCCATTCATATAATGATGTCCATGCCAGACGGAGGAGTTGTAGTGAGTGGATCTCAAATTCTTTATTGGCAGGAAGTTAACCAAAGACAAACAGCTGAAAAGACACCCTTGACATACACACAAAGACATGCAAGAAACAGCCATATTTTTTATCAACTGCAGGCCACGTCCATTTGTGTGAGCCTACACACCTCAGCAATCACAACCAAGCGCTGCACCGTCGGTCAAAAAATCCACAGTTTTATCTTTTCAAACACATCTTATTTTGTCTCAAGTACACAGCCGATTTTATTATTTCACCTAACGTACTGCTGTAGCTGATTTTATCAGAGAAAAAAGTGTGTGACAAAGACGGAGCCTTCAGCCACCTGGCTGCTGCAGCACTTCTGAATAATTTTCACCCTCTTGTCACATAAAGAAACTAATCAAAATGAGCTTTCCTGTGTGTTTAGGAGAGTGCTCAAATTAATGTTTCTCCTCTCATCTTTATCTCATCACCTCTAACCTACACACACACACACACACACACACACACACACACACACACACCATTCAATCATCTCACTGCCACTCTCAAGTGCTCAGCTGCTTGGTTATTCTACGACGTACCTGTAATGTATTCAGACACATGGTGGTAACAGAGGGAAGGCAGCGTATAGCCTACATTAAGATTCAATTTTTAAGTGCCCCTCCACTCAAAAATGTCTTTGTTTATGTTTAAGACACTCAAAATTAATGACCTTGACAATATTGATGTGTATCTGTGCAAAATTTGCTACTAGAGAGGTGTTTTCTACTGAAGGGGGCGCTGTCTGTGCACTGGGGTTGCAGCGATATACCAGTATCAGGATATACCATCTATTATGATGAACTGTTCTGTGCGACATCTATTGCACGTTCGTCCGTCCTACAAGAGGGATTCCTCCTCAGTTGCTCTTCCTGAGGTTTCCACCATGTTTTTTCCCCATTAAAAGTTTTTTTGGGGAGTTTTTCCTTATCCGCTGTCAGGGTCCAAGGACAGAGGGATGTCAAAGCTGTAAAGCCCTCTGAGGCAAATTGTGATTTGTGATATTGGGCTCTTTAAATAAAATAGAACTGAATTTGCTTGACTGCGATATTGGAAAAAAAAAAATGCAAATGGACGTTGAATCTAAGGGGAGAGATTTTAGACAAAATGGTTTCAAGTTTCAATTATAGCAATATAATGTTTACAATACTGACTGATAATAAGGTAAATTCTTTAATACCGTCATACTGTGAAACCGCGGTAGTTTCTGAGACAGTTATCTTACCATAAATATCTCATAGTGTTGAAACCCCACTGTGCACTTCCCTAAAAGATTCAAACCTACACCGGGCTAGCCAGGTTAGGTACGGCACTATTATGAAAGCCAATCGCTGTCTGATAAAGAAACACGTATTGATGAGGAGAAGAAGATATGTTATTAATCTCTGAGGGGAAATTAAGTTTCTTTAACTATATTGTCATATACACACAGGCCCAAAATACACACACAAGCACAAACCCAACCTACACATGCATTAAATGTCAGAGCGAGGGGGCTGCCCATGGACAGGCACCCTGAGCAGCTGGGGGCTCAGTGCCTTGCTCAAGGGCAACTTGGCCTCTCCAGCGACCACTTCAATGCCTACAGAGACATGAACCAGCAACCCTCCAGCTCCCAAGTCAAGTCCCTAAGGACTGAGCTACTGCCGCCCCCTTTTGGCCCCTTTCTGAAGTTGTTTTTTTTTAATTACTATGTGGGATAATCATGTTCATCAAAATAATAGTATTAGTAAAAGTACTAAAACACGTCTGGAGAGGCACTTCAGAGTTTTCAGGAGTCTTTATTTCTGCGTGTTTGCATTTTGAGATGCACGCTGACATAAAGTAGATGGTGTGGAGATCAGGGTAGACGACAGCCTCACAGAGAGCTGTCATTTGAGCTGGAAGAAGATGCTGTTTTCATGGTGTTTGAATTGGATGTGGTGTTTTTTAAAAGGTGTCAGACAAATTCAAGGAATTCTATAGCAGTTTATCAGTCACGTATTATCAGCTTGCAGTGTCTGAGAGAGCGATTATCATTATGACCACGTTTGTTTTGATTTGAAGGGACAATAAAATGACAATTACCCGAGCGTTTGTTTGTCAGTAATAGGTAAATAGATAAATTGTCATTGCCCGATTTAACAGTCACTTGGAGATGCCTCCAGTGTTGATGAGCATCTCCAATTTCTTCTGGCATTTTGGAAATGACACATCTGCTTTCATTTGAGATCTTGAATCTCCCAGCGCTGCTAATAATGCCATGCCTATCTCATGGCGATTCTCAGCTGCTTTCACTGAATCCTGACCTTTAAATTGTTAAATAAACTAACATTTACGATAGTCACAACAGAAAGGAAGGAGTTGAGTTTTAGAGCCTCAGACTCGCTGTTCGGCGGCCAAAGCTCTATCTAGTGAAACATGTCTGACAGGCTTCCTGGCAGCTGGCTAATGGCGTCATCAGTGTCAATGTAAATGATCAGGCCATCTCAGGCAAAACCAGCTCTCTCTGCTCTGTACAGAATGACAACATCCCTCACTAAGAGCCCCAGAGGACACACACAACCCTGATTACATTTCTGCTAGAGATACTGTATAACCATGGAACTGCAGGAAGCAAACAGAATCAGTCTCTTAACGCTGCCCTCAGACGAGCAGGTTTGTTTTCCTGACCCTGCTCAAGAGATGCTTTAAATCTCAATAACGGTATGGTCAGCCGCATGTTTCTGCCAGACCCATACACTCATGCTGCCAAAAATACAAGCAGTCACACAGTCATTGTACACACACAGACACACACAATCTCCCGCACACCTACATGCCAACAGCTGTGCGTTCTGGCAGTGTGATGGAGCCAGTGGCGATGATTGAAACATGCCTCTTTAAGCTGGAACCCTGCGATATGGCTCTATCTGCTGGTCTGCACAACCACACTTAGCTCACAACCCTCCATTTTAATAAACAATACACCCCCACAAACACAGCTTCACTGAGTCACACCTCCCCACCGCCACCACCACCACTACCACCTCGCCCCATCCCCACACGCAGTCAGCCAGAGAGCTTGTTCACCCTCTTTACCTCATCCAAACCTCTGTTGCCTTAACTCTCTCTCACCCTACACAGCATTTGGGGCCCAGGAGCTTACCAGGGCTCTCAATGCAGTTGAAATAGCCTCTGGCCTCAAATCCTTAGGGGTTGTTATCCTAAAAAAAAACACACCATACCCTCTTTGATCAAGCCCCCAGTATCAGCTACACAGCCAGCCCGCTCCCCTATCCATCTCAGTGTAAATAAACAGATGCAGCCAACCCCCCATGGAAGTGCCATGTGGTCACATTATGTGAAACTAAGCCCAGCAGAGGGAGTAGAGGAGTCCTGTAGGTACACAGAGACGCTTTAAAGCTGTCAAATCAAATACAAAAACAGCCACGCACACACACTTTTATTTACCGATGACATTCCTCTATTTCTGTGTGTTGTCCTGCTTTGTGGATCAGTGGACAAGCTTGCTCTCTTGCTCTCAGAACTGTCTTTTCACCGCGCTCTCTGTCTTCTTTACCTGCTCGATACTCCCTTCGCCTTTGCCTGTATAATATAGCAGAGCCACTGAGGGCATGTGTGTGAGAGATAAAGAGCGAGCAAGAGTGTGTGACTGTCAGTCACGCTTTCAGGATCCAAGGGCAAGTTTAAACTGTTATGGCCTGCTCCTTTGAAAATAAAAAAAAAGCCTCAACAATGTAGCGATCTGCAGAGATAGAAACAGCTCTGACACGAAAGGTCTTGTGGGGCTGTCACGAGTGTCACCACGCAGAAAAGCAAACGTACTGAGAGCTGCAATGTGATGGCAGTGTAGCTTGGGAGAAGAGACATTTGGGCACGACAGAATTCATAAATGTACATGACCCGCTCACACTGTGCAGACAGGTAAACGATCCCCAGTCATAGTCATTGCCTGCGGGGCTGCAAGCTAAAGAAAGAAGCTCATACCTTAGACGTGGAGAGGAAGAGGATAAGAAGAGGTATAGATAGGAGGGGTTGAGGTTATGGTAAATCAAGAACATAAACAAGGGAGAAGAAACGGCAACATTATTGCCTCGTCCGCCCACACAAAACAAATCCTCTAGTGACAAGATGCAAAACTCACAAGAATAATAGGGAATTTGATTGGCAGATGCAATAATTCAACCAAGGGAATTCATCAGTGTATTCTGACGGCTGTGTGTGTGTGTCCATGCATGTGAGTGTGTGTGCATCTGACAGACAGCTGTTTGTCTGAAAGAATGAAAAGGATGGCAGAAAAACTGTTGTCTTCTTGGCAGCATAAAACTGGAATAAAAATCACTACTGAGAGACTGACAGAGCAGCTCAAATCAAGACTGAAACCCCTTCAGTGTGTGTGTGTGTGTGTGTGTGTGTGTGTGTGTGTGTGTGGTGGTGTGTGTGTGTGTGTGTGTGTGTGTGTGTAGGTAAGACAGGCTGTCAGTGTGTGTGCAAGTGATTGAAAAGAACAGCAAGTCTTGCAGTGAGGCATGCTGAGACTGTGGTCCTGGAGAATAACTGTGTGTGTGTGTGTGTGTGTGTGTGTGTGTGTGTGTGTGTGTGTGTGTGTGTGCGTGTGTGTGTGTGTCCTGTACCCGTCTTACCATTATCACTTTCATTCCCCACTCCTTTTCCTAGACAGCCCATTGATCTAACAGTGTTCCTCTCTACCCTGTCCATTTAGTTGTAAAGCAGACAATGGGACACAAAGAGAAAGGGCAGTCTGCTTGTTGTCTCAGGCGTCATGACGGCAGACCCCCCCGGTCCACCCACACGTGTTGATTTTGAATCGGTGTACCTGTTCTGTCCTCTGCATCTATAAAACATGAGTAAGCTTCATAATGTGGTGCTGATGGCCCCACCTCATAAACCCAGTACAGGAACTAAAGCTGTAACTTTACTCATGCTGATAAACTGCTGGACATTTCACACAGAGCTGGTAAATTGGTGCTCGCAACAAAAGGAGGAGGAAAAAGAGGGAGGACAGGACTCAAAAGGTTTTTTTTTTTTTTTTTTTCTGTGTAAATGCACTGGTGCGTGTAACTTTTAAAATTCTGTGCGCCACCTTTTTTTCCACTGCACCACTTTATGTATTTATCTTTCTTTCTCTGCACTTCAACCACTGCTGCAGCCAGAATGCCAACTTATCAATTTAGCTGGAAGTGAGATATTAAAATTATTTCAGATGTGACACGGTCATAGTCGGTGTCATTCTGAGAAGGTCTCCATTAATAATTTCAGCAACCCTATTAAAGATTTTTTTGAAGGACAGCTCACACATAAGGAGTTATAATTGTTATAATGTAATTTTTGGCAGCACAGTGGTGCAGTGGTTAGCATAGTCTCCTCACAGCTGGAGGGTTCCTGGTTCAAATCCTGGGGTGGGGGTTTGAAGCCCAGCATGGGGGAGCCCTTCTGTGTGGAGTTTGCATGTTCTCCCTGTGTCAGTGTGGGTGTTCTCTGGGTACTCCAGCTTCCTCCCACAGTCCAAAGACATGCAGGTTAATTGGTGACTCTAAATTGTCCGTAGGTGTGAATGTGAGTGTGAATGGTTGTCTGTCTCTATGTGTCAGCCTGTGATAGTCTGGTGACCTGTCCAGGGTGAACCCTGCCTCTCGCCCAATGTCAGCTAGGATAGGCTTCTCCAACAGGATAGGCGCCTACAGAAAATGGATCAATGATGTCATTTGAGTTGACTTTTCCTTTAATTTTCTCCAAACTCCTCAGTAAAATAATGTAAAATTTTACATGATCATAATCGAGGTATCTGAAGAAAAACATTTATTTGTTTAATTTATGAGAGTTTAAAAATTAGGACATTTTCAGTTTGTTGCAATATCATTTCAGCCGACTTTCTTTGTACAGCAGGGGTCTTCAGTGTTTTTCAGGCAGAGGATCCCTTAGCTCAAAGAAAGATGGAGCACAGACCCCCTGTCTCCTATATTGTAAAAAAAAAAAAAAAGAAGTGGCACTTCTGATAATTCTCTGAATATTTCAGGTCTTCTCTCGTCTAGGCTTGTCTGTAGCTGCTAGGTCAGCAGCAGTTGCAGCATGGCTCGGTGTGTTAACCTCACCCTCTGCACTTGCTGGAAAGTTTTTGAGGTCGATGGTGTGTCAGTGTTTCTTGCTTGAAATGTTACAGAATGATCCATTGTGGCTCACAACACACTTCTGCACACTTGGAATAATAATATCGCTAAGTGACCAATATGTTGCAATAGTATGTAACTGTTAGCCAACTAGTTCACCTTGCTGCTATGGAAAAGTGCCACCAAGTGATTTAGCGTTCAGCTCATGATGCAAAAGGATAAATGGGTAGCATTTAGCCTAACATCAATGTTGTGTCCTGTAAATTTTTTTTTTTTTTTTTTTCATGAATAGACCACTTTATCTATGCCATTTGTGTTAATGTTTATTTTTAGATATATTAATTTTTGGAAAGAGGGAAAAAAAAACTTCACTTTAAACTTAAATTAAATAATCAAACAATAATTCTGCAGGCCGTACAATAATGTGCACCGCTACTTCAAACTGTGTATGATCATACAGGGGCATTCTGAGCAGAGTGAGACCCCTGCACTTCTCAGCAAACCAAATATGAAAGCTGTTTCATAATTATGGAACTTATTTAGTAACAACACATTTTCAACCTATTTAATATATGATACGTAATATAATGTTGGTTTTATTTGGTATCTAAAATGTGACCAATAATTGCTAAAATGCTAGTCTGTCGTCATGCTTTTTGGCCACTCCAGGTACCAGTACCACAACTGCACAAATAGACTCACATAAAAATCCAAGTGCTACTGTTGGGCTGTGCTGCTCTGTCTTGTCTGTTCATGCACTGTCACTTTGCTCTTTTAGTGCAGTGACATTATCAGTTATAATTTTGTGTTTCATTGCATAAGAAAATGGACGTGTGACGTGAGTGTGTGTGAGAGGTGTCAATTGCATGAGTCTCAAGGTCAATGTGTGAGAGTCTGCGGCCCTGTACTGTTACATGCACCGGCGCATTAAGAGCTGAGAATTACGTGCACAGCTAAAATATTACATGCAATATGGTGCAAGACAGAAAAGAAGTGAGGGAGGGAAGGCAAGAAGAGAAGAGGGCAGAGAGGCTTGCTGAAAATGTCCCATGTAGATATCATGCTTTTAATATATGTAAAATGTGTCATATCACAACATACTTGTAACATATTTTTTTGCACTTTTCATGTTGCAGTGATAAGCTGTTAGTGTAGTCTGAGTACATTTATAAACTTGCATGTTTACCTGACAAAAACCTCAATATTTTAATATTAACAATGGCTCAAATACCTATGTGTGATCTAAAAGGATGCACATAGTGATAAACACACAAAGGAAGAATATTGATAGAAGCTCTTCGAAGCTCTGTGGACTGTTTCAGTGTCTTCAGCTCAATATTTTGGTTTTCTGGCCTGTACTTCATCACCCTCCTTTTCAGCTTTGGCAGGTCGCTGTTTATGGCAAAAAGCTCTGGTAAGCACACCACCTGCCCCGCACCATACAGACAGCGTACAGCCAAAATAAGCAGTGAGCAGGTGAATATAGTGGAGACTTTAGTGACTGCCTAGTCAAATATTTCCTTCAAGAGTTGTTGGAGAGGTAAACATACAGTAGCTTTAAGTAGAGTCAATACTGAATCCACATTTGTCAGATGTACAGACGCGTGATACCAAATAAATTCTAATGTCATGTCCTGTCTGCTGGATGTGTTACCTGTTTGTTTACATCTTTGCCATATCAACATTATGAGGCGATAATGAGTCACTGAGCTATTTCCACAGCACAAATTTTGACAGGTCAGGGTAGAAAAAGCAAAAAGTGTAAATAATGATATAAATGATGGCAGAATTCCATTTAGCTGCTTCAGTTTTGGGTTTCTGGTATTGTGCATGCCGACTCACTGTCCCACTGTCATGGCTTGCGGGGAGACGTAAATAAAACAAAGCCATCATTAATGTTATTAATAATGCCTGTGCTTGACTGTCAAAACGTGTGCTGTGAGAAAGGCCTGCGTTGTGTTAACAGCTTGTTGCACTGCCCCCCAGTGGCCTGCTTTAAGCCAAACTCTGTACTCATTTAGGATCCACTGCTCCTGGTGTTCAATTAAGAACTTTACTCAAATTTTGACAAAAATTAAACATCTTGTAAACATTATATTAATGCCTGTACTCTTTAAACGTCTACTGCAAGTACAAATGAACATCTAGTGTATTTTAGTGTTATCATAGACTGGAAGCTGAAGATAAACAAAATATAAAGACAACTGATTGTGGTACAGGAGTGGTTTTAGAAGTTTTCATGACATTAAAACACCACTCATTCAAGTAAACCTATTGTATTCAGTCTAAACAAGAGCTGGAATGTTCTACACTCAAAGGAAATGAATGCAAAATTACACTAAAACGCAATATTTATATCAAAACGTGTCCAAAAAGAACCACAGAAATGTCTGCCTTTAGCAAACTGAGCCAAAAATGCTCTAAAAGAGAGTTAGTCAATCAGCTAAAGCACTGTACAGTATATACTAAAAGCAATGTGCAAATAATTAGTTAGGCTGGCAGTGTGGCATCCCTGACATCACCTTCAAAATGTCTGCTGAAAGCATTACTGCTTATTACTTGTTTCATAATTAACATATGATGAATGGCTTGCTCTGTATAATTCAGTCAGCTGTCTGCAAGCCATTTTGCAGATACATGCTAATAAGGTTTGTTTGCTTGCTTGTGTGTGTGAATGTGCGTGTGTGTGTGTGTGTGTGTGTGTGTGTGTGTGTGTGTGTGTGTGTGTGTGTGTGTGTGTGTGTGTGTATTTTTATTCAGTTAAACAAACGTTTTATTAACAAAAAACATGAAAGAATGATAAAAGGATGACTTTTAATGAAACAGGTTCCAATGTTCAAAATCACACTGCCTGCTCTCCATTTAACATGTTTGAAGTGTGGGTGCCCTGCATATCATCTGAGGAGCTATAAGCAAACAGAGCATGCAGTCGGAAACAAGGTAAAAAGTTAAAAAAAAAAAGAAGATCAGTTTCATCTTCTCATTTGGAATTCCTCAAATCTGATTTCTTCCACGGCTCTGTATCCCTTTTAATATGCCTCTCTGTCTCTCATCTTCAGCACTCCTTTACTTTTATCTCTGCCCAGATCCACTCCTCAGCCTAAAACTATGTCACAGAATGAGAGGAAGAGAGGTCTAGGAAAGGACAGGAAATGGTAAAGAGAAGCTGGGAAACATAAGAGGATAATTACAGCGCCCAGATGGCACTCCCTAACTAATAGTCCAAATTATCAGTAATGAGGACGGTTTGGGATCAGAGGAGAAAGCGGTGAAATCTCACCATGGCAGCTAGCTCTTCGCTGGGAAGGAGGCTAACAGCTTCTGATTGGGGGAGGATTGGCTGTAACGAACCAGCAGACAACCATCTTTAACCAATCATGTGTCAAAGGTTAATGAACCACTTCACTGGATCCAAGACAAAACCATACCGATGGTGTCAACTGCATCTGTTTCTCCCTCTCTCACTCTGTCCCTTGCACACACACACGTACACATGCACACAGCAGTTGTACTAAAACACACATAGCGTAGTACAAAAATATTCAGTATGTTGTGTGCAAACCTGTCACAACAATAGGTGTTTAAGGCCCTATTTTGGAAATAGAATAGTTTTATGAGGTTTTTGCGTTGTTTTATTTCTCAAAGAAAGCTCAGACTCAGTGTTAATTTAAAGGCTGAGTTCACTCAAAGTACAAAGACAACACATTACCTCATTACCTCTACTTATGCCACAGTCTGATAGTTTTGATTTCATTTGCCCTTAAAGTTGTGAAATGCAGGACATTTCTGCCCCCACTACAATACAACAGGGACGCATGGAATTTTGTTTGTTTCTATCCCCGTCATTCATAGCTTGTTTTGTAGAAAAACGAGATCTCCACTGAGATGCCATTTTTCCTGGAAAGACATGTTGCTCCTGACTTTGTTAAATGTAATTTTTCTATGCTGTCAGCACCACAAACACAAACACAACTCCATTCACCATCATTATATGTGTGGAGGCAAAATACAGAGACAGACACTCTAAAACCAGGGCAAACCATAAAAGTCCACTCTGCCAGGTGGCCGTCTTCCAGCTGCGACACAGAGGTGGTCGCAGCCACTCTAGAAAATGCATGCGGCACGACTGCACCTGGTGGAATTGTCCCTCCCTGCTCACTTGCAGTCAAGATGCCGGGGAAAATAACATGGACATTTTTCAACTTGTATCTTGCCTAACTTTAGTGGATCATATAACAGGTATACAAAACGAGTATGGAATTAATTTGCAGATGTTCCTGTTAAACACAAGACATGGGCCAAATTGTGGCCTGCAACAGATGAGGTCAGGCTTGTTGTTTTTAGTCAGTCCAATTTCCAGAAGTGCCTTTTGCTCAATGCACTTGTTACGTGATGTTGAGGGCTTGCTGCCCCTATTGCCCGGTTAAACAGAGCAAGGAGTCAGCAGGCAATGACGATATAAAATTGAGCACTATCACACAAGAAGGAGTGCTGTTGTAGTGAATATCATCATAGCCATGATTCGGGTGTAAGCATGACGCATGTCTAGAGTAGCAGACAGCTGTTTAAATCAAATAAATATCCCACTGTACGTGTTTTTATCTTATTAATTGTATCTACACTGATTGATCAGCTCCCAGTCTGTATGTGAGTGGCAGATTCCCCTAACTGGCTACAGCAGCGGCTGGGAAATAAAATCAATAAATCAATACCTACAAATACTGTTGATGTTTTCCTATGGAGCTGACAAGAAAAGAATTTTGTTTCAGTAAATGCCTGCTGTCCGTCAGTCAGACTTTGGCCGGCCATTGTCCTGCAGAAGTTGCTGCTGCTGACAGACGGCTGCGTCTGTGGATATAGACGCTAAATGCGGGTTGCAGTCGATGTGGATTGAAAACTACTTATCTCCACAGCAACATAACTTGACTCAGTAGTGATTTCTGGAAATATGTTAATCTTGAGGTGCTATATTTGTTACAATCCAAGGCAATGTTAGATGATGACCCGCCATTGTTGTAATTAACAGTTTAGAAAACCTGTAAAGCAGTGTGACAGGTAAAGTCACACGTTCCAGTGATGTTATTCTCTACATCAACACTCATGAAACGCCTCTCGTCCAATCAGATAACTTGGTCAGAACCAACTGTTGTATAACAGGCAAAAAAACTGGTTTTTGAACAACTGTAAATTGCTATAACTATGAGAGGTCTTTGAGAATACAGTCATAAATGTGCACACCAAATATTAGGCTGATTGGTCCAGTAGTATCTGAGATAAGCTGCAGACAGAAACCTGCATGGTGTTTTTTGTAATATGGGCCAGTTGACCCTTTAATATCCCTTCAAAATGTTGAAAGATGAAGGCAGAGAATTTGAGGGGGTGCAGGGATTCAGGGTATTTTTTTTATTCAGAAAGTAACAAACTAAAACTTCTCTCCCTCAGTGTAGTTTTCAAAGTTGAATTACATCATTTCTTTCTGCCCTGACTTCACTTTGCTGCACCTGGCGGGTCAATAGGGATTGATTTTGACTGTATAATCCATGCATTATTGAAATGGTGATATCCACGTGGGGACTTACAGCGTTCATAGGATTTCACTGTGTGGGCTGCTTCACCTGGCAGAGGGCCAGCAGTCAGAGACCTCAGACAGATCCCACACATGCACAGGTCAACACAGATATTTGACTCTGCTCTCCTCTGGCTTCTCTTCTGAAACATACCTCACCAGAATACAATGAACTTGCTATCGAGGTCGTGTTTACACGCATACACACAGCGAGCATGCTGACACACAGAGTTCATCCCGTTGGAGTGAAGAATAAACCAAGCTCTGACTGAAATCATATCGCTTTCACCACAACATTTTTTGGGGGAAACGACTGCGCAACAGTTGTGTAAGACTGCTATTATTTTGGGTTGGAAACTTCAGTAACTGGCCAGATATTTTGTTTATACTTTGAGTCATATTTCAGTAGCACTTTGGCTATGTGCTGAATGTGACCAAATGTTGAGCATGCATATATAAAATTTACTAAAAAGCCACTGCATACCAATAAATATTTAACAGAATGAAGATGAAGAGGATGTGTCTGCTAACAGAAGAGTACACAGCTATAAGCAAGCAGCTGGCATTTCATGAGGCGTTTTACTTTCAAGCCAAACAACAGAAAGTTTTGCTGTTTTGCACTGTAATATATTTAATTCTCCGAAGACACTGCTGTTGAATATGTGTTCCAATTAACAAACTCTCTCGTCTCCTCTGTAACTTTGTTGTTTGTGTCAAATACAGGACTCTGTGACTCAGGGGGACAGGAGGGATTTAGCCTGTGCAAGAGAGCTGTATCAAAGTAGAACAGCGTTATGGATGTTGTTGCAATTCCCTATGATTGCCAATATAAGCCGATCAGTCTCATATGTATTTAATGCCCCTTTAAATGTTTATTTCAAACGCTTGTAGCTGCCTTTTCACCCTCTAATATTTATATCTTTGTGGTGTTTTGTTTATAGTTCTATCCGTGCTTTGTCTACATAATGCAACCAAGACAGGCACCCCAGCATTAGGAGTCAACAAATTCTAGGTTTCTCCTCAGACTCTGTTATATCTCCCATCAATATTACACATTATTCTGCATCCAGAATGTATCTCCATTATCATAATTATAATTTCCTCTCTTTTGTTGGACGAAATGCAAATGTATGTTGCCGACATGAAAACTTTCCCTTTTGAATAATGCAAAATTACTCTTCCCATATGTCTCTCTATCAAGATGTCACTGGTACAAGGGAAATGAATTGCATTCAATTCCTTATGTCTTAGGAAACTTATGTTAGCGTTCTGCAGGAAACAGCTGGTGCGGTCACCAGTACTTCAGTGCTCTATTTGTAAGCCATATTGCAGTTCTTACATGTGGTACTGAATGGTAAGAATAATAAAAAAAAAAAAAAAACAATGACAAATGTAGAACAGCAGCCATTTCAGCTACTGCACACCACAGAACTAACTCTGAATGTATTCACCTTCACCTTCATTTGTCTGACCGTCGGTAACAAGTAATGTTTGGAGCATTTATATATGTTTTATACTGATCAGCCAAACCATTAAAACCACTGACAGGTGAGTGAATACCAGTGATCATCTTGATACAGTGTACTGTTCTGCTAAGAAAACTTGGGTCGTGGCACTCATGTGGATGTCACTTTACACTCCCCCCTCATCACAAAGGATGTACCTGTACCCTGGAGGTCCTGTGTCCCTGCCTCAACAGGTCAGAGCCAATTACGATCCACAGTGGGGCCTCTGACATGTCGAAGCACTGACACAGCACCTCTTGGGGTGTCCAGTTGTGTCTAGCATCAGGGCGATCTTTTGAGTCCTGTGGGTAGCGAGGTGGGGTACCGGCATATCCCACAGATGCTCGCTCAGATTGGGATCTGGGAAATTTAGAGGCCAGGTTGACACCTTAAGCTCTTTGTCACGTTCCTTTAACTTTAATTGCGGTGTGGCTTGACAGACTGTCCTGTGGTCCTCATTACAGTGCAGCGTTCTGCAGGGAAACCTTGGATCCATTTGGATGCCATTTGACACGCATCACCCACCCAAACACTGTTGCAGACCAAGTACCCTCCTTTATGTCAGTGGCACTCCCAGATGGCAGCGCCCGCCCAGCAGGACAGTCTGCCAAGCCACACTACAAAAGTTGCTCAGCAATGGTTAGAGGAACCTCACAAAGAGGTAAAGGCATCACCGGCCTCTGAATTCCCAAGATCATGATCCAGTCACAACCCACAGGACTCAAAAGATCACCCTGGTGCGAGACACAACAGGACACCCCAAGAGGTCCTGTGTCAGTGCTTTGATAGGTCAGAGGCCCCACTGTGGATCATACTTGGCTCTGACCTGTTGAGGCAGGGACACAGGACCTCTAGGGTACCGGCACATCCACAAATGCTTCAATCAGATTGGGACCTGGGGACTTTGGAGGCCAGGTCGACACCTTGAGCTCTTGGTCATGTGCCTCGGGTCACTACTGAGCAGTTTTATTGGTGCGGCATGGCACACTGTCCTGCTGGGGGGAGCACTGCCATCTGGGAGTGCCATTAACATAAAGGGGGGTATTTGGTCTGCAACAGTATTTGGGTAGGTGATGCGTGTCAAATGGCATCCACACGAATGCCAGGACTCAAGGTTTCAGTGCAGAACATTGCACTATAACAAGATGATCAATGCTATTCACTTCACCTGTCAGTGGCTTTAATATTGGGGCTGACTGGCGTACAGTGACTACAGTATACGGCAAACTACACTTTGAACACCTCTTATTTCTTGATACTTTTCCACCAGCTGCCCTCTTTTCTACATTTCGCTCCTCTCGGTGACAGCTGAGATTGATAATCATCATTTATCTGAAGAGTGCAGGCTCTCCTTATGGGAGACACACATTCATGCACATTTGTACATGTGCCCACCCAGACACACACACATGCTGTAGGTTTGGCAGTGCGCCATATAAGCTAATTGTGTGGCATCTGACAAGGTCTCAAACCATTGCGTTTTAATCATGATGAAATGATGTTTGCCCCAGCAAGTGGAGGTAAAGCTGCTCTCCTCCACAGATCCATCCAGAGCGCTGATTCAGCAGACCTGGACGGATGCTTAATTGGGGGATGGACTGCGGCTGTTTATAATAAAGACTTATTTGAATTTGAGCTGTATTGCCACCGATTTGGAGGTCAGCGGGTGGCTGTCCCTCAACCTAACCATGCAATTAATGATGTATTGTTGCATGTGTTGTGTTAACTTTCCTGCTCGCATTCTGGTTTGTAATGATGCAATTTACTATAATGGACATGAAAAATTACTGCAAAGCCAACAGGTTTTCCACATGAGCAGCTGGATGAGCAAAGGCTTGAGAACTTCATTGGCTGGAAACATGATAATGATCTGGGGGTATTTCACAAAGCAAGCTCATAGGCACAAAGCCATAACGTATTTTGGTACATTCATTTTATGATGCAGTTTCATGATGCACACCTCAGAGGACGCCACACAACCACACAACCACACAACACTGCCTTTTCTTTGTTTTATAAAATCCCTCTAACATTTTGTTCCTGTTGCAGTTATAAAACCATGAAGAAGTCACAAGTCAGTTCAGCGAAACCGCTCCTACAGGAAGTATCACATCACACCAAATGAAGTTAGACCTTCATCAGTACGTCTCACTATTTCTGGCATCATCATGAAACACCCTTCTGGTCTCCAGCTAATCTCAATCACACAACTGTAGTATATCACAGGGTTGGAACTGTGTAAACTTTTTCAAACCAATTCAATATTAACCCTTTAAAAACAGATTGTTTGCATGATTCTGTTTAAACAGATCTAAAATAAGAGCTACAATAAATAAAGCTTTCATTCTTTTTGCAGCGACGTAATTACCCCAGTATTTCCCCGTAATGGCCACAGGAGATCACAGTTTCCATAATCCTGTATATATATCAATCTAAATTAAAAAACAAAATAGATAGAGCATTATTTTTTTTGCAGCAGAAAGCTACAGCTTCTGTCTTCCCTATGATCATGTTATTGCCTTATGTTACCTTATGTGCAATGCAAACATGGTATTTTGCTGTAATTACGTGGGAATTTCCCACAGGAATTTCCCCGTAAAGGTCGCAGGACATTGTTGTCTGCATAATCCTGTATATGTGGATCTAAAATATAAACCACTGGAACCATAAAAGCTAGAATACTCAGCAGAAAGCTGCAAGCGTCTGTCTTCCATGTCATAATGTGGTATGCTCGTAATGACATCACTGCGCTATGTTACGTGTGGTGCAAAAAGTTCATATCACTTATGGAGTGTAAAGATTTTTTTGTTTATATTTGTACAATAAAAAAAACTTTGGGGTCAAAATGTTTTCTGTTTTTTTGTGTGTGAAATCTGATTAAAGAACAAGTCAGTTTTTTTTTTTAATTACACACTTTCAATACTATTATATATACTGACTTACATAACCTTCTAACTTAGGTTGTGCAGATTTTAGGGATATGAAACAATTTAAAATACTCCAAGAAATGACAACACAATAAGCAAAAAAAAAAACAATGTAGGCCCTGGGAACCAATTACTGTTGTAGAGTTTGAAAGGGTTAAGCCAAACACCACACCAGAGCAGTGCACCAAATTTTTCCCCTAAGTGCTGCACTTATTGGCTCAGGAGCCACTCCAGAATGGAACCTAATGACACCTTATCCTAACAGCAAACACGGGTCCTACTAATGTGTCGCATCATGCAACAACAGAGCTCTCTGTCCACTGAATCTATTAAATACACACTTCTGTCACGATGCTATCAGCTGTGCACTTGAGATCAGACCGGAGACGTTACTACTTAAAAAGATGAGTGAGTAGCCTACTTCCTATCTTCCTGTATTATGTTTAAAACCAAAAAACACACATTTCATATTCTGATATATACTGAGGATGACATACAACATAGCCAACAGCAAGTAGCCTGGCTTGTAATTAGCACCGGTCATATACCAGAAACTTTAGCTCCCTGGCGATCTCCCTCAGGCCACCTTACACCACATTTTGGGCTTTTTTTTTTGTAGTGAAATAGTGAGGTATCACAAAGATAATTCCTCATTTTAACTTATCAGTCAGTAATTTTTCGTCCAAAGCGGCGCTTTTAAAGCGGAACAACATGAACTTTCTGGTAAACAAACCTAATGTTCGTTGCTCTAACTCCCTCCTATCGCTTCTGAAATTTGATCTTGTTGATGTTGCTGGTAGTAAATTGCACACGGCCTGTCAGATACTCGTGGCCTCCCTTAGTCTGCTCATAAATAAACAATCATGTGTTTACCTGTTGTCATATTGCTCATGACTAAAGTAATATAAGTGGGATTTAGTGCCATGATGTGGTCAGCACAGGTTGTTGATGTCGGCTACCTTTTAATTTGCTTAAATGTGTCACAATGACAAATACTGGTCCGCACTCATACATTAATTCATTCACTCATTTTTGTATTCGCTTACCCTGTTGGGGGTTGCAGGCGGAGCTGGAGCCTATCCCAGCTGACATTGGCAGGGTAAACCCTGGACAGGTTGCCAGGCTATTGCAGGGCTAGTCAACATGTGTCATAATGACAAATGTCGGTCAGCAGGTTTGCCTAAAATCAAGCCGGTTTAAGCTCGTACACTGGATCAACAAAACCGGAAATCAACCCAACTCCAGTATATTAACAGAAATTGTCCAGCCAAGAGGAATCAATTCCTGATGCTAACAAACAACAAATTCCTCCATCCTGTTTCTTGATTGATCTGCCCAGTATATTGAAAGGCTGTTTTCAGCTCTGATGAAAATGGAGTGAACCCAGCAGACAGGCGACATTCCTGCTGCAGAGAGAGAGAGAGAGAGGACTGGTGGCCTTTACTGGACTTAAACTGTCTAGCCTGAGCGCACGAAAACCAGGTAAATGTCAGGTGTTTTTGAAGAACGTCAGAAGCTACATTTCACTCCTTTTATTCCACATTTTTTCCTCCGCCCTCTCCTTTCATCGCCTTCCCTCTCCCTGATGCCTGTCTCTCCTAGATAATGTCAGTGCCTCCAGGGTGAGTAGCACAGTGTGATCCCCCCCCCTCGCTTCATCTGTGCCTCCACGCCTTCTTCCTCTTCATTTCTCTCCTCATCCTCTCCTTTACACCTTGTTTCTCTGATCTTCTCTCTTCTCCTTTCTGATAATCTCTCCCTCTCTCCTCTCTCTCTGTCAGAATTTAGGGAGGGATAAAAATCACTAAGCTCTGAATTATCTGGCTCTGCTAAAGGTCACCGTCCTAATCATCCAGGATGATTGTGAATGGAACCAGCAGCAGTCATTAGCAGCACTCTGTCTGGAGCCCAACCAAAAGAGGATGACAAGAACATCGTTTTTGCTCCAGATCCAACGGAGAGACAGCCAGGCAGTCTGATGAGCAGGCAAGATTTAAAAAGACAAAAATGTATTTTTAAATGAACAGCCACAGCACTACACTCTAAACATGTTTTGTACTGTACATTTAAAGTTTAATACATTTTCTTACATTTATTTTATTAAAAAAAAGAAGCTATTGTAAAAAATGACTAAACACATCTTCTACAATGGGTGGTTTAGCGTATTTGCACAGTGAGAAATGACAGCAGCAGAAAAACGATGCCAAATCATGACGGTAAACACCATTGAGGGGAGAGATGTAATCAATAATAAGTGTGTGGGAGACAAAAGACCCAAAGGGCGTCTAAAAACATCTCACCGCAAACAACAAACAGACAAAACAACAATAAAAAAGATCAAGGCGACAAGCGAAGACACGACTACGTGGAGAACGCAATCTGAATTATTATAACAGAAACCAGCATGATGAAAAACACTGTAACAACAATGAGATATATAAATAATCTCAAGGGAAATAAAATACAATAGCCCTAAAAGAGGAAAACTGTAAGAGATGTAAGTGTGGTCATGTATTTGAGGATGTGTGAGTTTGTGTGTGCGTTAAGGCTTCAACTAACGATCGTTGTCACTGTCGATTAATCTGTGGATTAGTTGTTTGGCCTGTGAAATGTCAGAAAATGGTAAAAAATGTCAATCAGTGTTTCCCAAAGCCCAAGATGACGTCCTCAAATGTCTTGTTTTGTCCACAACTCAAGGATACTCAGTTCAGTGTCATAGAGGAGTAAAGATACCAGAGAGTATTCACATTTAAGAAGGAGAATCAGCTGGAATTGTGATGTTTAAATCAATTTAATAGTTGACAACTAATTGATTAATTGTTGCAACTCTGGTGTGTGTGTGCCCGTAAGGGGGAGAGAGGGAAATGAGTCCATTCACTCCAAAGTGACTCAACCACTACAGCACTGTATATATTCACCATCATTGTTTATTTTTAAGATGGAGCCTTTATCCAGTCTCTGCTTCTAGGTAGAGGCTGAAATAAGAAGAGACAGGAGTACAACGGTCCCAAGGCTACAACTAAAGACCTTACAATGTTGTGCCGTGCACTGTAACCACTCAGCTACCAAAGCACTCCTGCTTATCATATCTAATGTACTATGTATTATATCAGTGTGAAAACACATTGTCCTTACATGACCGTGGGGATGGGAAAAAGAAATGACACAGCATTGCATCAAGATATTCTGTGTGGCAATACTGTATTGATACAAAGATGCCAAGTATTGATTCTTTTATTATAGAAATGATTAATACTGCAAACTACAGATGAAACTCTTGGTAGCCTACTTGAATAATAAACTCAAATGATTTTTCAGCTCACTAGACAAATTTTGCTGCAACAGCAAATGATTGAAGTGAGATGAACAGACTGAAAACTTTATCTTTTAAGTTAAAAGTTTTTCTTCAGGGACATAATCTGCAGTTAAAAAGGGAAATAAATTGCAGTATATCGCAACACTTGGAAATATGGCAAATGTTTACAATCCTAATAATACTGATAAGTGATTTAAGTATCGTGACGATGTTGTATTATGGGGCCTCTGGTGATTCCAAGCTGCCATAGGGTTAAAAAATGAAGTCAGGTTTTTCAATGGTCACTTGAGGCTGACTCCAGATTCCAATCAATTACTAAGGACTACAATGTTAAAATGCCTAACATTACAGCATTACATTACAAAAAACTGAGCATAGCGTTACTTCAGGCAGGACACGATCCCAAGCTCAGCTCACATTCCAGCTACATCAGCTGATCTCAAACAGCCCAATCAACTGATGGAGCAGCTGATTGATGAAGGGAGTCAGCTGATAGATCACATGATTCCTTTCTATGCAACCAACAGGCAAATCTCATTCAGGGCGCTTTATTTAAACTGCTCTGGCCTGCCGACTGTTGCTGCTTCCTCTGCAAGCCACTTTGCAACCCGCCTCCACTCCAGCTCCTCCTTTTCATGCTGTGTCTGACTTATCACTGTTCTATTACCAGGGGAAGGGCAGAGAGGCGTGCTCTCTCTGCCTTAAGACTTTCCACGCAGATGGGTGGAAAGGCAGAGAGAACACACGTGGAAGAGGCTTTCTGCGTAGGCTTGAGTAAAAGGCAGAGAGGTCCCAGAGCAGAGCCATACCGCCGCACCCTAAAGTTTTCTTTGACTAAAGTGTCCCTGACTTAAATGTTTTTGGTCTTCATGGATAACCTCCCCATTTATGACAACTATGTTGCTGAATTTTTATAGAACTCCCCCCATTCATATTTTAAGAGGGCTTTAGTTACACATTATTGGGGGTGTGGCTACTTGGAGTGACAGGCTATCTGCAGATAGTGTTTTTGGATTTCCAGTCAGATCCACCCTTCGCTCCTCCAAAGCTCGACCCTCTCATTCAAATACTGTCATTTCTGTCTCAGAAAAACCAAGGTAGCTGATACAGTTGATATGCACGACTCAAGGCTTCAAAAAAGGAGTCCACAAACCAATGGGTGATGTCACAGTAGCTACATCCAGTATTTTTACAGTCTATGAGTGATTCCCATCCATAACATCTTTGTACTTAAAGCCTCCAACCTCAGATGGCACTATGTATCATGTTTTCATGAGCAGGTCAATGTTTTGTTTGTCTCTTGTGCTCTACTACAAGCATTTGCATGAGGAAACACATGTACATGCATGAGAATGATGGTTGTGCAGTGCACACTCCTGCTGACTGCAAATGTTTTGTGCACACAAGAAAGAAGATGAACGACTGAAACAAGTGGAGGAGAATTGTGTTAAATCAGCACTCAAAACAAAGAAACAAGAATTTGTAGTAGTAACATTGTAAAATAAAAACACTGCAATGCATTGGCAAAAAGGTGCAGAAAAAAAAGATTAGTAACAAATGGAAACATGGACATAAACAGTGAAGGTTTTAAAATATTTATAAAAATCAGATTAGACTAAAGCTGCCCCCTAATCGTCGACCAAATGTTGGTCAACCAGAAAGATCATTAGTCGGCAAGATATCACTGGTCACTTAGTCACAGAAAAAAAAAACAGACATGACACTCTATTAGAAGCTGCGCCTTGTCAAAATATATTAAAAGCCATATGACTGGACCATGTGGGAATTTAATTTGAAAGGACAGACACAGGAAGTGGCCACGCTCAGCAGTCAGACAGCAGTCAGGTTACAAACCAATCATAGCAGACAGATATCTCTCCCTGTCCCACAGACGATAGGCCTACACACTTATAAACAGCTCCTGAAAGATCAGCTCTGCACTCAGGATTTCAGGTAAACGGGCTGTATGATGCTTGTTAAGGTTGCTTAGCAACCTCAGACGCAACCGTGCTCTTGAAAGCTGGCAAGAAAAAGGCACAAGAGTAGCGCCCAGCACCCGACCTCGCATTTTTCAGGTGGTGAAAGACGCTGCATGTGTACGGCCCCTAATTTCTGGGCTGGTACCTGCGGTTATTCCACAGGCTAGTTAATAACATGTGGGGCAGGAAATCCAAAGTGTGGGATCATTTTGAGAAGGTGAAGGACCAACCCAAGGTGATATGTAAACTCATCTTCATTGGTCCACTACAAACATGACGTATCATGTGAAACATGGAAGTAGCTACATGCCCATTAGCCCACAGCGTCATTAACAGGCGGCTCGCTCAGTGTGTGACGTGCACTTGGAGATAAAATATAGGCCTATATTAATGAAGGTTCATTAGTACGGTTTTGTATTTCTCTGTTTCTGTTTCTCTCTCTCTGTTACTGATACTATTCTTTCTCACACCTTCAACTCAAACCACCAAAATATATCATTTAATAATCAAATAAATATCATAAACATGTGGGCGACTAGTCGACTAATGGCCCTAAATAACAACTATTGTTCGACCAGGAAAATTCTTAGTCGAGGGCAGCCCTAGATTAGACCATTATTCAACGGAGGCACCAATAACGACATGACCAACGTCCATACTTAGGTCACATGATGACAACTAAGCTATCTCTATGACAACTGAGCACAATCCATCCACTGAAGACTGTGAGATACAGTGGGGGAAACATTGTTATGTAGTCAGTGGACCTTGAGCTAAGATTATTTTTTGCCAGAGCTTTAAAATGTTATGAGGAAAGAAATCCACCCAGCACATTTAGGCCTTAAGGATGCACACAGTTCCTTTTGCTAAGAAACACAAACATACCTGTATTTGTTTACGAGACAATTCCACAGGGTACGTTTAAGTTTAAAGTCTAACCCACAGTAACCTGCACAGTACCTCAGAGATTTAGATGCCTGGCATGCCTACACATGGCGCAGACCACAGACAGAAAGCATCACAGAAGTATAAAAACAGCCCTAACCATTTCAGAGGGCCCAGTAGTTCTGATCAAAGCAGCACGGTACTTTGTTCGTGGCTGACAGAGTTCCTGTCAGCCCAGTGGCAGGCTATCCCACTTTCACCAGTCTATCACTCAGTCAGCTTTCCAGCGTGTCTCTTCTCCCCCCACTTTCTTCCTGATAGCTCTCTATCAACCCTCTGATGCTATCTATCGCTCCAGCTAGCTATCATTCCATCAGCCCTGCAGCGAATCTTCTCCCTCCTCCACAACCTCCTCGACTCCCCCACGTCTCTCTTGTGGTCTCACTCTCTCCCTCCTGTTGTATGTGGATCGATGAGTTACTGCTGTGCTGAATGTCAGACTGTCTGACAGAGGACACACCAGCTGCTGGAGGGACGCCAGGGGACAAGCGCTGACTTCATGTCCCCACCTACATCAGCATGATGGTCGTGGCAGTGCATGTGTGTCGGTTTCTCTGTGTGTGTTTGTCTGTATGTGTGTTTGTGTGTGTGTGATGAGAAGAGACCATTGATTCTCACCAGTCACTTTCACTCTGCAACAGTGGAGAAGGGAAGGTAAAGGTCATAGGAGAGTCAACTCGAGCTCAATGCATACACAGCACTGATACCTTGTTTACGTGTGGCAACAAAGGCCAATCATGGCAAGAATACAATGAAACAGACACTCTGCAAATCATTTCACAAGCAGACACAAGATCTTACTGCACTCTAAGGATGCCTCCGCATGTGTGTGTGCATGTGTGCTAGTGCTCGCAGGAGCACCAAGGGAAGTATTTATGGCACAGTTAGTGTACCTCACTAAAATCACCCTGTAGAGAAGCAGCTTTCCCATTTGTGTCTTTCTTACTCTCTTTCTCTCTGTCCCCTCTATTTCTACAACAACAAAATAATGACCACCCTGTTTCACCCTCTTAACTGACTCAGACAAACACAGAGACTCCTTGATTACCTGAGTGCCAATTCTGGGCCTCGACACAGTGCTCAAAAGTACTTTCTCTCTGATGGAAGAGAAATGTCATTTCGACATTCTCTGTGTGTGATCCAAGCTGAAACTCCATTAAGTGTTCCCAGAATAGACTCACTTTTACCATGCCCAACCGTGTTTATGGAGCAGACTGAAAAAGGCAGAAAAATCAATGTTTAAACTGCAATGGGATTTTCCAAAGTTGTTCTTTTATGAACTATGGAAACATGGACTGTTAGAAAGATAAATAAACAAACAAATAATAGGACAATGTTGACCAGTTACATGTGCACATACACTACTTGGAAGAATATCTACCTGCAGCATATAAGAAGCAAACCCTTTCTTTCTTTACACATTTTTCCATCAGTGTATCAATTGTCTAAAGCTGTGATAGACATTTTTGTTCTTGAATGTGAAAACACATGTATCTGGACAGTTATATTTTTCTTCTTCATTTATAAACACATGATTTAAAGGTCCAGTGTGTGGAATTAAGAGGGATATATTGGAAGAAAGGGAATATAATATAGTAAGTATCACCTGAAAATAAGAACTGTTGTGTTTTTGTTACCTCAGAATGAGCCGTTATATCTACATAGGGAGCGGGTCCTTGTCTACAGAGCCGCCATGTTGCACTGCCGTGTTTCTACAGTAGCCCAGAGCTGAAAAACCAAACACTGGCTCAAGATAGAGCCATTCCCTTTTTTGTGTCACCACAGTTAGCATACCCTCTGTGACAAGTGTCAGAAAAGCACAAAGTTTTTCAACATATAACTGCTTCAATCAGTGTTTTTACCAGTTTAAATCACCGGGTCCATTTGTTTTCTCATTGACTTTGTTTCCAGCTGTGCAGGCAGCTGTATTCAGTGAAAAAGCCCTGACACAGCCAGTGCATGCCAGACAAAGTCAGTGACTAACTGGTGAACATAAAGGAGCAGCTAAAGAGACAAACATTCCCCCCAGGAGTTGTTTGAGATCAAAATGCAGCTGAAAGTAGAGTGAGTATTGGACTTACATCAATCAGGTGGACAGAAAAACTACTCAAATGAATGCTAATGTTGCTTCATGTCTGTTGGCTACATAAAAGCAGTTGTTTTTCCAACACGGTCTCTACAACAACTTTATAAGGTGATAATAATGTTCTGTTTAGAGCTTGTTTCAATGCCCCCAAGAGGCCGAAAAGTAATCCATTAATGCAGCTTAACTGCATCCTGATTTTTAAGCAAATTACTCTTCCCTATTTGTAGATGTTTTGCTCTTTCCTTTTGTTTTGCTCTGAATAAATGTGAGGACTGCAGTCAATTCCCCGTGTTTTCCACAGGTGTCAACAGAACAGCTTGCATCGCACCTGCTGAAAAAATAAAACCAGTGTTACCGGGGATACGCCACACTGGATGAGAGGTAATGTCTGGTGACATTCTTGTGTCTCTTTTCCCCCTCCTTGACTCCTTCCTTTTTCTTTCATCAAACCTCCACAACACCACCCACCCTCACACCCTCTCACACACACCCCTGCTCATTTGAAGTCACCAAAGGTCAATCTCTTTAATCTCAACTGACACAATCGTTATTGGATTCTCCTCCGCGCTTCTAATGAATATGGATACACACATAAGCGAGCTGGTGTACATGTGCGTACACACACGCTTGCAAACACTTGCACTCATGTTAGCTCAGCCTGCATTTCTATCTGTTGACACCACCTACAGTACATGTAGATGCATCTTGTTGCTATTACCCTCGTGACTTGCGAGCCATCAAAGCAAGAAAATGTGTCCTCACTGATACTTCTGCAGCTGAAATGTTTTATCAAGAGAAATAGCATTTCCAGTCAGATGTAAGGTCGTGATAGCTTTAATTTCACACATGTGTGGGCACAATGGATGTGAGCGTGGTGGTGTGCACCACTGGGAATATGAAGCGTATTTGTTTCTTTCCTTTTGAGCAGAGCAGAGCCTCGAGAGTTACGGATCACTCATAGTCTCCAATGAGTCACCGTGGTCATAATGTCCGCCTCATAGGAAACTCTCAGAAAATTAGGGTCATTTTTTTCATTAATTGTTGCTGTTTTGTGATGAAGCAACATGACTACACGACAGCCGATGCTGTGAGGAAAAAGCCCAGTGCTTGTGGTTTGTTCAAAAGCTTAGAATGACTTCTGTTTACATTTTCCTAAAATGTGACCTTTGTTGAGGAAATAATGGCTGTCCTCCTCACAAAGCAGAAGTGAAAGTATCATGATGTTTTTGTTCCACCACAACAAGTCTAACGGAGGGTGGATGATTTGGTGTACAAATCAGAGACAGCAGCTTGCCTCACACTGCCAGCCAACAGTTAGCATTGGTTGCTTTTAACCATGATGAAGGGTGATCTTTCCCTAATCTTACCTAGGTAGTTATTCACTGCCTAAAATTAACATAAGGGGTAGGAGGTAAACAAGACTAAGAGCCTACAGCCATGTTAGCGGCTCTGTGAGGATGCTAACGTGCTAATAGCATAAAAAAAAAGTGTATTTGAAGATGGCGGGAAATAGTTACACAGGTGTTTGATCATAAACAAAAGGATTCCATCCATCCATCAGAGTCACAGGGGCAGCAGACTAAGCAAAGTATTCCCATATTGACCTGATGGTGACACTAAATCAAAGGTCAGGAGATCACCAAAGTTGTTAGGATTCATCTGTGGATCACAAACACCTGTGCAAAACTTCATGACAATCCATTTAGTCTGAACAGGTAGATGTTAATCTGCTAGGCTTTAGACCTTCATCAGTGCCCATTCAGGTGGTGCAGGGTCATCAGCCAGGGACCACTGCTCACTGATGTTACACTTCTTATCCCCGAACATCTCCTGGTGGTGGAGCAGTGAACAGTGACGTTTCCCTGACACCACCTGCAGCTAACCTTCCTCGGGAGTTGCTAGCTCCCCGCGCCTTGTCCCGCCTTCACAGCTAGATCGAAAAGCCTGCCTTCTCTGCCTCTTCAAAAAGCTCCCTGGTGGCTTTGCGTAGTCCTTTACCCTGTGGCCCTAAGTCTCAGAGTAGGCGTGTTGTTGAGCCTCCCACAAAGCCTCTAGCGCCAACCTCCACTGGGAAGAGCCTCTCATTCTTTATGCCTTCCCTGCACTCTGCAACCAAGCCTGCGTACTTTGCCTTCTTCCCTTCATGGGCTGCTTCCAACCCCACTTCCCATGACACTGAGAGCTCGACCAGCAGCACAGATTTTTGGCCGCAGGCCACAGCATCATGTCATGCCATCCTGTAGTTGTTTAGTTAATCTACTCCAGTCTGGGCGGAAGAGGTGGACCGACCAACCCAGTGACCAATATTGCTTTTCCCAGAACCACGCTAGCATGGTTAAAATGTTTGGATCAGGTTGCTTTGGGATTTTTGTTCCTTTGGAAGTCACTAATGAACAACCTGTTTTGTCCTTTAGGTATAAAGACTTGTTGGCTGAGAGAAATGTATCTAATTCTTCCCATTTTTACAGAGATCCTCTGTACAGAAAACACATCCTCTTGTCTTGGAGGGTAGAAATAATTATTCTTGGATGTGCACCAACATTGGATGTGCAACACAAGGTTGCTCTGGGAGATGCAACACTAAAAATCCAAGCTGGCAGTCTTCAACTCCAAGCTATAATGGTGTGATGAAGCACTAGCCAATGACAACATTCAGACAGTTACTTCATAATTTAATATCCTCTAGGAAGTAGCCAGCCATCTATATTTAACTACTTTCCAAATAATGGATGTAATATGAGATTTGGATAAGGTCTTCCAAGATGGCGCCCCATTCATATAACTGGATATTGTTGTCTTGGCCCATAATGCATTCACATTAGTGTCTGTCTCTGGCTGAGCCGGGCTGTTTCCCAGCAGGCATGAGTGACGCAGAATCAATACGCTCACACAGCTCTGTTAACTAACAGCTGTAATAAATAAAGCATACTTTTTGAATGCTTAGAAGATTTTTAGTTTTACAGCTGTTTCTTTTGTAATGGATGGGTATGATAAAATGTCTTTCTGGGCCAAAGCAAGTCACTTGATCTGCAATTCTGCAATGGTGAGTAAGTTTAAATCACTGCAGAGCCCAGCGCTGTTCTGGGGACTTTGTGTGTGCTCTATTATAATCAAGCTCATACATTAAACTAAACTACCTAGGGCCCCTACAAGGGGGCGTCCTTAGGAAGTTTTAAATTAAGTTAGTTTCCCTCTGCATTTAACATTATTAGAGTCAAGTAAAATGTAATTGTTGGCTCTATCTATAATAGGATAAAATGCTAGAGCCTCTCTGGGCCTCTACCCCTCTGAAAGGTGCACTTGGTACAGTCCAAATGGGCTAAACTAACATAGTTTGTCTTCAAATATGCTTGCATAATTGCACTATTGCTGAGAAATCCAAGAGAACAAGACAATTATGTCTGTCCCCAAAAAAAACTGGCTGCCCAAAGACAAAGACAGGAAAAGGAAAGAATGGAAGCTCATACAAAGCAGCTGTTACAAAAATCTTTCAAAAGTAAAGTGAGCAAACAAGTTTTCAGGGCTGTTTTAGAATAAGAGCACAGACACACATAAGTGAAATCAACACTGCCGAATACTCACCTTGCTTGTATTCAGTGTGAGCAAAGGGGCAAATAAACCTCAAACAATAGCAAAAGAGTATGTCTGGATGAGACACTGTTGTTGCTGTGTCTAACCAGCTGATACTGTATAATATTGGCCCCTAAAAAATACAGACTGCCCCAGATTAGAGATGCTGCCTGGCTGGCAGTGAGTCAGGAGACAGGCATGAACATAAGAAAATGGAAAATGTACCGATAACATCATATTTTCCGGTAGTTATTAGCACACTAGCTAACATAAGGTAGCAAGCTAGCTTTCCATGATAGTCACATCAGACACTTCCCACAGCACAAATAGCACCTCGGCAGGTAATACTCACTGGATTTGCTCATGTGTGACTGTGCAACACATTCTCACTCCAACCTCGTCACATATCAACGTGTGGTCATGGACATTTGGTCCACGTCCAGATATGACGTGAAAGGTACCCTGTGTGTGTTGGCTGTTGATGCTCTGGGACGCTGTGTCAAGTTCTGCCTGTTACATGCATTGTCTTCTTTCAAAGCACACTTCTGTTTTCACAGGAAATTTAACATTTAGATACAGTCTCTGTCAAAATAAATGCACTATGTGAGTACAACACCACTAATTGATGTTGTTTTTCCTCCAACAACTAACGCTTGAGGTTGGATTTAGGCAACAAAAACAAGTGGTTAGGTTTACAGAAAAAAAACAGGGTTTGGCTTTAGAATCCTACAGGACGCGAACACCACTCTCCTGGCTGAAAGACAGCATTTGTTGGACCCATCCACCACCCTTCCCGCCCGCATCACTGGGACTTTTGCCACCTTAACTTTTGTTCTTGTCCCGCCGTGTTACCCCCTGATGCCACCAAGCTCCAGTAAACTATAATAGTGACCGCCCGCGTATCATGCCGATGTTTAAGGACGGCTTTTTTCATCAGTGTCTGCCCAAGCCACTGCCCAAGTCCCGCATTTCAATGACTTCAGAGTGAGACCGGGTTTAACTGTGCCCTAACACTGAGTGTAGATTGAGCTTTCCCAGCTGACATTACACAGTAATTGTTAGCATGTTGATACATTCAGCAGAAATGTCTTAAGTTTAAAGCTGATGCAACAAAAGAGACTGGAAAGAGAGGATGTTGATTGAACACAGTCTGTGCACGCTCACAGAGGAGCTCTCATCAGCCAAAATAAGGGAAATCACCTACAGGGGTACCATATGTGTGCAGGGCCTTTGGAGAGACAGGGGGATCCACTGACAGGATAATACACAGACCTTAAATTTCCATGCTACACCCCATGCAGAGCGCCTGATATCCAGTCACTGTTGACTTGCTCATTTTGCAGCTTTGCCAATCATTGAACCACTGCAGCTAATTGAACAATTAGTTGAATAAAGTAGTTACTGTTAAACAAATTGCCTATGAACAGTATGACTTGATGACAGTATTCTTATTAGTGCTACTATGCTTCTATGCCGCAGTTCACAATGTGTCAGCGCCTGCAGCTAGATCTTGACGACAATCAAAGTGTGATAGCTCCCCTCGCACGGGCACATTGTTAAGGAAAGCTGTCGAAATAAAAATTTAATTCGCTCTCGAAGGGCGCCATTGATCGTTCCTGCGCAGCAGCAGGTACACCAGTAAAATTATAGAATAGCACCAATTTATATTTCGCTCTCTGTGGCTCTCTCATTCCACTGTGAGTCATGATGGTGTTTCCTAATGAGGTTTGGCTGTTAGGAAACCTCCAATTTACACTGCAAATTATAGCGGGCTAAAATTAAACCTCTGCCTTGTCAGCCCCATTTTCAAGACATTCAGGCTGATAAATAATTGAGTGTGCTGCTTACGCCATGACATCGGTTATTTATGATAGAAAATGAAGGCCTTATTAGAGTTCTACTGACCAAACACACACAGCTTACCTGTGACTGTGTGAGTTCTACCAGGTAAACATCTTTCTCAAAACATGTTTGTGTACATGGGAGTGGGAAAGACAGGGATAAATGTGGAAGCCTCTCACACCATGTTTGTACTGTACGTTCAAAAGGTGCTGACCCCAACAGTGTGCATGGTTTTTACAGTATATGAATATTTCAGAGGGATGACTCATATTTTCCACTTGGGCAGCTGTGTGGAGACAGAGGAAAAGAATGAAAGAGTGTAATTTGCAACTTTCCTCCACAGTGCGTCTGGAGGGAAAACACCTTTAAGCTGTTTGACTGTGCACTTGGCCTGTTAGCACACAGCTGGCAGTGAATCTCAGCAGAGCTGAGGATGATCTAGGCAACAGATCGAAGAGCTAGGTAACTGTTGCAGTCTGAGATAACAAAGAATAAAACAGTTTAACAAAACAGAAAAGCATGACTGTGCTACTGTCTCAAAACAAGCCTCTGTCTCATTACTGTCTCTGTGCTTGCCTTTTAAGGGATATGTATCCAAAACAAGAGAAACTCTCCTGAGAAAAAAAACAGATCATTTTATGGTTTTGCAGATGCCACAGTACTTTTTTCTTTCACATCTAGCTGTGATGAAATAAGTGAAATTTCTTCAATCTGGCAAAAACTGCAAACGCAGTGTGATATTTTACATTGAAACATTTCTAAATAAGTTTGCTAAGTGTGAATACAAGATAAAATAACTTGCAAAGCTTATCTTTCGCAAAGTGTGGCCACCACGTCATGAGAAATGAAATGAGGCTCTGTGGGTATTTCATTCTGTATTCTCTCTGCCTAATTTTATTTTTGCTGATTAAAACGTTCTCGCTGCTCTCTTTAAAACTCCTCACACACCAGACTGTTTTGCTCTCTAACTTCTGATTACATCAGATTTTATACTTCTGCTGGGTCGTGCCGTTTTTATTAGCGAGGAGGGAAAGGGGTCAAGGGGCAATAGAAAATGTGTTAAAGCAACTAATTGGAGCATGTGTGTGTATGTGTGTGTGTGTGTTAGGAGTCTACACAGTCAGGAGGTTAGTGGGGAAAATAATTGAGGTGAGAGAGGTGAAGGCAGGCTTGGATTTATGATGTGTTTTGTCACTGAGCAGATCATCTGTTTAAACCAAAAGCTGTTTCATCACAATAAAATGCTGCTCAACGCACCCTGACCCAATTAAGATAAACAGTAATCAAGGAGATGACCCTTGACCCCGAGACACAAAAGAGTGTCGAGTGTCGTCTTCCACTTTATGATTTAATCTACTGGTAAAGTGGGTAACTTTGACATTATGTTCTTGAAATATGTGTGAGCAAAAAGTTAGCTTTTTTAATAATATTCACATGATACAGCAAGTTGAAATGCATTGTTTGTTTAATACAACCTACAGTATCATACACCTAACAAAAATGCATTATAAGTCGTTTAGCTGTCACATAAATGAAGCTCATCTTTTCAATTTTTCTACCACATTCTCACTCCCAACTTGTCTAACGCTGACGCTTGGTCAGTGGCCCTACATGTTAAACTATGATGCTGTGGTATTCCCTCCAGCGTCATTTTTCGGACGCTCTGGGATGGCATGTCAATTTACACTTCTTATTTGCATTGTGTCTTCTCAAAACGAACTTCCTCTTTCACGGAAAATGTACAATTTCTGATTATAAAATGCATACAGTCTCTTTTCAGAGTAACTGCAGAGTAAAAGCTGCTTGATTATGGCAAAAGTAATAATCCCTGTTATTTTGATTGATACCGAAATTGTGTTTTTTTAACAATTATTTACCATGGTTACTTATTGGCTTTAAAAATATCACATATTTATTGAACATTAGCTCTGTTTTTTTCTTTAACAGTAGATATCTTTACTTTAAATGCAGTTGAACTGTAAAACAATGACATAAATGAAAATGTATATATAAATTTGAAATATAATAAAACATAAATAAAGACTGAAGGCTGTGATGCAGTGGCAGGAGTAGATAAGCCGTTTCCTTTTTGTGCTTCTTGACCTTTATAACTTGGTCATACACCATCTTGTGGGTAGACTTCAAGTGCTGGAACAAAGTGGTTGTGTTACTTTGTGATGGTGCAGCCACGGCGTGATAGTTCCAAATGTTACCCTATGAACCAAAGTGTTTCAACACCACAGAGTCTGTTTAACCTTTCTTTTCGACCAGCAGCTCTCTTTCTGCCATCGTCTTACAAGTTCTACCAACGAAGTTCTGAAACACCTGCAGAGGGGACAGCGTCGTTACTCGCTGTTTTTAACTTGCTCTATAAATTGTGTTTGGACTTTGGGGGGGGGGGCACATCCAATGGGAAGAGGTGCACTTGATTAACAAAATAAAGGACAAAATGGAGGCAACACTGGAGTACTCGTCATGCGGTGCAAAATCATTTTATCTCGATTAACCTGCTTTGAAAATCAAGAGGAGCCAAAATCGTAATTGAAAATCAAAGCTGATTAATCGCCCAGCCCTACTTAGAATGTGGATTAAAAAAATTGTTTTTAGGTTTACTTCCTTAGATTTAGGCCATAAAAGTACTTGGTTAGTTTTAGAAGAAACATCATGGTATGGCTAACAATAAATAGGTTTGTTACCAACATAATGTAACATGACCTGATGTCACTAGCATGCTATGAGACACATATTAGCATACCTCGATTGACTTTTGTCGTGGGAATCGAAAGGCAGTCTCCTGGGGTGAGTTTGTTTGACCCGTCCACCTCCACTCCCACCCATCCACCCTATGCAGTCTTTTTCACTTTTGTGTCTCATACTGTCACTAAAGGCTCCTACTGTGCATCGCTATCGGACGCTGAAGGCCGCTGACCAAGCTTCGGTATCTGAGGAGCTGGGAGTGGTCACAGGTTGCTTTTTTTCACAGCAAAACACAGACTTGGCTTCCACCTGGTTTTTATGTCTGCACACATTTCTTCTCTTTAAGAAGCCACAGTGCAACACATTAATTCGTTCATTATTTTTCCATAAATGCTCATCCTGCTGGGGGTCGCAGGGGAGAGCTGGAGCCTATCCCAGCTGACATTGGGCGAGAGGTGGGGTACACCCTGGACAGGTCGCCAGACTATCACAGGGCTGACACATAGAGACAGACAACCATTCACACTCACATTCACACCTACAGACAATTTAGAGTCACCAATTAACCTGCATGTCTTTGGACTGTGGGAGGAAGCTGGGGTACCCAGAGAAAACCCACACAGACACAGAGAGAACATGCAAACTCTGCACAGAAAGGCTCCCACACCCCAGGGGTCAAACCCTCCACCGCAGGGTCAAACCAGGAACCCTCTTGCTGTGTGGCGACAATGCTAACCACTGCACCACTGTGCCACCCAATCTTCATTTATTTAAAGTCCAGACTAAAAAGAATGAACTCCTAACATACATAACTGCAGGCAAATAACTTTAGAGTAAAATTCTTCATCAGATCTAATACCTACTGTCAAAGGACACCCAATACCACACTGTAATGATAACAAAAAAACACTGCCACTACTTATGCTAATAGTTCTGATACTAATAAGTAAAATAATGTCATCTTTTTAATTGGTAGATGCTATACCACCCATAATGTACACTCAAATGCCATCTCACATGGAGAGTTAATTTTCCAGTCTATTAATGCTGCCATAAGATAAGGTTCAGAGTGTAATAGAAATGGCTGTGGTAAATGAATAGACTACACAAGTAGAGCAAATTATAACCTTAGGAAATTGCTGTATTAAAATGTCTGGACAACATCTGCCAATTCTATTAACGTTCTCCAAACTATTTCACCTCTGACTCCTCAGATCCCTCTCTTTACGTAACGTTTTCCATCTTGGTTTGGTTCTGATTCCAGGAGTTTGACTAAAAGGGTGAAATTGAGGCCCTGTGACCCTGACCTACTCTGTTTCTGCAGCTAAGACATAACTGCCACAAAAATGACTGTTTCCTAACCTATCTAAGAATAGCCCGCAGTCATCATTTATCCAGCAGGCTGCAGCTCACATCTGCACCCTGGTGTATTTAACCATGTCTAATGCACAAAGTTGTAAATTCTCTACAAGCCACTTTGCTCTGGTTCCAGCAGTAGTCTTGACAATTACCAGGGAGAGGAAAACACAATGGACCACTTCTGGCCACATCTGGTTGATAGCCCTCTGTAAAGGTGAGTGTGTGTTTGAATATACTGAAACACTTTTGTACATGTGTGTATACACTTGTGTGGTCGTGTTCAGATAGAATACAAAGAGGAATATGAGCACAGATAGAGAGATAGATTAGAGAAGAACAAGTGGGAGGCATTTTGTCTCTAGGTGATACACACACACACACGCACACACATAATAAAAAGAACTTGCACTTGTGTTACTACAAACAAAATCTACAAACACCGTCCAAAAAGCTGAATGTAAATCCAATATTAGACAATTATGTACCCAGAATTCAATGTAAATGGATGGTAAATGGTAAATGGACCTGCATTTATATAGCACCTTTCTAGTCAACCGACCACTCAAAGCAGTCTCTACACTATGAGTCACATTCACACACACATTCATACACTGGTGGCCGAGGCAACCATACAAGGTGCCACCTGCTACTCAGTTTTGAACACGGGAGGAATTCGGGGTTCAGTATCTTGCTCAAGGATACTTCAACATGCAGACTGGAGGAGTTGGGGATCAAACCGCGCCACAGCCGCCCCATGTAGACATACTGACAGTGACATATAATGGCAAACCTCACTGGAACTCATTAATGACATTTATGACATGGCTTTGTCAAATACTCGATCGTGATTGGTCAATTACACCATTCTACAGTCTGTTATTTGTGAATAGCAGACCACTGCTATGGACGCATTTCTGATCATACACTCCGACTGAAGCCTAAATTCATTTTTAAATCAATTAAATCATCATATTATTGACTGCTTTGATATGTAGCCCTGCAATAAGCAGGATAATGTACAGCAAGCTGGTCATTACTGTGAGAAAACGCCTTCAGAGTGAACTTGCTTTGCTTTGAGGTCCTGTATCACCCTGTCAAGAGTTTATTTTTGCAACATTTTTCACTGTACATTATCTCCCACATTGCTGTTCCTATAACAGCTCCAATTAAATCACCAAAGACACATATCAGTATAGAATGTAAACACTTATGTTCCTCAAGCAACCCGACTGCCTTCTTACTTCAGGATGCTGACCAAAAATAAATCACTTGATTCCCTGACAGACTTTTTTTTCAGTCACCATGGCAATTAACGAAAGAAGGTAACAACAGATTGTGTCTGTTAGGGCATAAAACAGAAAATATGCTTTAGTTTTTATTATATCTATTAAATCAGATCAAGTCAAGAACAGCAGTTTTATTGTTCAAATATAATATGTTAATAGCGAATGTTTATTTTTCTGTATTTTTGTATTTGCTGAATTTCTGAATTTGAAGCAGATTTCTTTTTTTTTGTTTGTGATGTGTGTATTTTAGTATTTGCAGAATTTTTAACATGTTGCTAAATGTGTGCTTTTGCTCCTGGATGTGTTTTGTCTTTAAGAGGCCACAGTGCCTACATGCTCATAAAACACTGGACACTAGAAAGATGGTGTAGGATAGTGTGTCAATCACAGACAAGGTCCTGCTCTAGCCTCAGGCAATGGCAAATGACAGACTCAGATAATCTTTAACCAGTCCTGAGAACAGATAAACAACACCACAATAATTAACCTGCAGTGAATGCTTGGCTGATGAGGCAAGAAGATAAGGAACATGGTGACTCTTATTCAAACTGAGGAATGTAGCTCTTGTCGTCACTGTGGTAACGCAAATTTGACTCAGTACCATGGACTGTAGAAAAAGAATGGGCATAGCCACCGTGATGTCACTAATTGGCTGGTGGACTCCAGTTTTGATGCCTCAGATTTTGGCTGTCGCCACTTCAGATTTTTGGTGCCAGAAGGGAACATATTTGGACAAGAGGGTGAAGCTGTGGAGTAGCAAGGGCTAGATCTGACTCATGTCTGTAGTAATGCCTCACTCAGAGCAGCCGCGCCCTGGATTATGTGCAACTGTCAGCCTAAATAAAACGTAAACAAGTGAGTTATATAAAAATTCACCCATTTTTCTGCCCTGGAGGTTGACGCTTGCTCACCACTCATGAGAGGCCTTTTCAAAAACAAGGCAAACTTAAAGGCCCCGTGTCCACCAAAGCTTTTTCTTTCCCAGCTGAAAATGCCAGGCGTCCCTAAGAAAACATACAGCTTGGAGTGCTTGAGAGAGCTTTGGAGGCACAGCATTTTTCGAATGCAAAGCTTTGGTTGCATCTGGTAGGTAGGATAAGGAATATCGGAGTAAGTAAAAAAGTTGGCGCAAGGTAGACGTAGGCAGAGAGGATGAACCTGCCAGTCTCTGTGAGTTCATAGAGAAAGACAAATCATAGCATTTAGCCTTCAGTATATTCACATATTTCTCCTCCATTGTTGTATATGTAGGATGTGACAGTTGGTCTTTGTGGCATTTGTCCTGCCATATGATTGGACGGCTGGGTAAAAAAATTACGGTGATCAGTGTTGGGCAGTAACGTGTTATTAGTAATCAGTAAGGTACTAGTAGTTATTAGTAACATGTCACAGTAATAATATTACTTTTTACAGTAACAAGCGGTGTAACTAATTGCTAACAAAATTTCAGTGATAATATTACAGTTACCCCAAAACCACAAAACTCACTACAATGTTACTTTTGTTATCACCTCACCACTGACTTGAAACAACAATCACATCAGCAGACTCATTTTTGTAATTGTCACGCTGCGCAGGCACACAGCAGAAAGCTAGTTTTGAAAATGGACAAGCTTATCTTTGTGGCTGAAAATATTCCCATTACTTTGATTTTGTCGGGAGAAAAGGTGACAAGAACATCATGGCTGCAGGTAGTCGTACTAAAACTCTTTCCACTGCAAAAACACACATCCTCAAACCTCTGGTCTGAAACACTGACTACGACTGACAGCAAAACAACATGAAGCTCCAGGAAACATACCCCACCAAAGGTGACCCCTCCTTGGCCATGGAAGTCAGCTGTAGCCCCACACTGACTAAAGCTGGATTTTAATCATGGACAGCTGCAGGCTACAAAGAAGTAATGAAGCTTGTGGCTGGATATGTGGTGAATGAAATGTTGCTCCACGAGTGACTCTCTGTCTTTTAGGCAGAACCTTGGGAAAATACTGGTCACAGGCAAATGAAGACCCCCCGGTAGACTCCCCCCTCCCAAAAATCATTTGTGTGCTTTCTAGCCTTAGCTACACTTACCAACAATTACCCTGACATTCACACAGACGCACACATCTGAATTGGTAAGGATACTGGTACTGTTGGCAGGAAGTCATAAGTAAAGCAATATTATTACTTTTGAAAAGAGTAACGAGTAATGAGTAGTATATTGAATTTTTAGAGTAAAAAGCTCAACACTGACAGTGATGCGCCCAGCGATTCACCCAAAGTTGACCATTTTTAAACTGAGCGTCTTTTCATGCTGCTGGCGTTTGTAACATAGCATCAACACAAGAGCTCCCACTGCAAAGAATTTTTAAAAAAATGATACGCTGCCCTCAGGAAAAAACACTTCAGTGGACAGAGCCTCTTAAAGAGTACTTTCAAAAGATCTAATAAAACCTGGGGGGCTAATATGCTTAATATTGAATTTAAACACTAGGCTAAATTTCATGTATAATTTACAAGTTGTGTGTGGGTGTACATCAAGGGAAAACATTTGAAATGGAGCAATGCAGAAAACAAAATTGAGCTGGTGGTGTTGATTAGTTTTGATAAAAGCAAACATGTTTGAAATAGCTTTAATAATGCCAATGATTTGGAATTTGTCGAATTACTGCTTTCTTGCAAAAAGGGGCAAACCCTCTGAGTTTATCAGAATTAGAATATGTAGCCCAAACATGCTTTGCACTTCTCTTCATCATTAAACACATTCATATTTCAACATTCATACTGCCCACTCACCTAATCATGGGAATTTACAGGTCACAGTGAAAAGCATATGAACTGCCAGATAAAGTGAGGTAGCTTCACAAGCAAGAGAAAACTCAGGTCACACTCGGGTCATGAAATGAACAAAGAGGAAGAAAAAAAAATGCAGTATGACAAGCCCTTTAGGCTGTCATGTTACACGATCCCAATTAGCCTGGCAATCCTCAAATCCAAACTGTTTGTCCTGTCTTACATCACAGAGCACCCCACGATCTGTCTGTTGTAATCACAGCTTTAAACAATGAATTCTTTCCCTTCTTTCTCCCACAGACATCAAAGACAATGCAGTGGCAGAAACAATACAGAAACCAGCCATTCCCCCAAATTTGTTATGTCTTTAACGGGAGTGTGAAGGGAGCTCTGTGGTGGAGACCCTCATTAGTGGCCTGAGTGGCTGTTGAGCCAGCAGATGCTGAAGGGGCAGCTCTCTGGCCCTCCTCTCCTCAACACACACACACGCGTGCAGTAACAGGAATTTGCGTGTCTCACCTAGAGCTGTCAGTTTGATGTGCCAAACACAGATTCACTCCCCTTTATTTGGAAGAGAGCTAGTAGCAGTGCTTTACGATGCAAATTCCACTGTGTCCTTTTATGTGGAACCTTGCTAACACGCCTGTCATGTCACGCTTTCCAGCAGAGCTGCTTTAAATGCTGCACTCTCAAAGCCGTGGTCAGGATCAACGGTTCTGCTGCTCTTAACCCCGAGTTAATATTTCATAGGTGGAGAAACTCTGAGTCAAGCTGGGCGCTCCCACAGCAACCCATCCTCACTCAGGTGGACTCATGATAGAGAATTATTTAGATGTGAATAGAAAGGAGCGTCGGTGAGCGTGTAAGAGAGGGAGGAGGAACTGAGATAGTACCTCTGCTCTTTCTTGTGGTTTTATTGCCGAGCTACGGTCAGATGTTGCATCATGCTTTTTCTCTGGAGCGTAATGATTTTACATAAAGTTCAGTGAGTGTCAAAGGAAGAACATTTAGCTTTTGGCCTGTTTTGGTACAAGTACCTCTCATGTGTTGTACAATTCAGTTCATACCCTAAAGCGGACTGGTTTATCGACAATCGGCTCGCTTTTTTATTATTTATGATGAGAGAAACTGCTTGTGTTGGTAGATGGTGGCAATTTTGTTACTGCGCTGTTTGCTTGGAGTGGAACATAGCGTGATGATAAGGCCTGCAAGAACACACTGATGTCCTCTGATGTCCTCTATGTTCTCCCAGCTCTCCCACAACACAAGTATGTCTTCTTATCACACACAATTAGTGCAAAGCCCCAATGTAAGCACATGAATATAAGCTCATACGCGCACACACTGGCACACAGCAACACACACACACAGATACACTAAACACTGCTCCAACATCAAATCAATAAGCCCATCCGCTGATGATTAACAGCACAAAGAAAGCACATTTTTCTGCCTGGTTGGCTATTTTTGTTCTGGATATGTTACTTTCAAGTCCACACAGACCTCACTGATTTTCATGAAAAGTCATTTCTGCGTGCCAAATGCTGTTAGGATCACAGATGTACGAGTATCATATTGAGGATGTCACCTCAGGAGAAATGTGAGCTGTCCAGCATATTGAATTGAGAATTTGTCTCAGCTTTCAAGTCTCATCTGTTCCGCGGGTTTACGGAGATGTATCTGAATTATGACTCAATGCAATTTGCATTTTAGATGCCGTTCCATGCTGACAGGAAGGAGATCATTATCCTTTATTTCTAGCTTAAACCTCTGTTACCCGATGCTGTAACATCATGAAGTTATTTTTTTTATACCCGAGCCAGTGCTAGTATGCACAGAATATGGAAAATACATTGTGTGCATGACATGACTGATGAAAGCAAACATAAAATCCCTGTGTGAAGTTGTTTTATGATGTTCTGCGGGTGCTGGCGATGTTTCGCGTTGACTACAGAGGCTGGTGCAGCTTTTTGTTTGAGTTTTTTTTAACATCTAGCCGGGTTCCAGCTCACAATTAACAGTGTGGATGGTAAAGACAACACAGTCATAGGCTGCACTGTGGTGAGTTCAAGGTATTCTGTATTTATTTTATCCAGAAGTATGCAACATAATGAGACGTGAAAGGAAACCTCAATCCTCCATCATTATTATTCTCATCTACAGTTGTTTTTCTTCTCATGCCACTGTGAAAATCAGCGAATTGGAGGAAAATTGATCAAGTATTTATTATTTTAATGTTCTTGAGTCCTTTGCAGATGGGGAACAGCGCTCAAACTCTGCTTACAGTACATGTAGGGGATTCCACATGAGAGCTGACAGGTGTTAAGTTTGTACTTCTGCCTCATCTGTAATATACTCAGCCAGATTTGCTTTAATTGACTGATGTCGCCCAAATAACCAAGCAGCATACCTCACTCATCATTGGCAAAATATTCAAAATTCATTAAGATTTTTTTTTTTTATTTTTACATCGAATCAAACGACTGAGTAATTAAAAAGGCTTAGTATTAACTCTGGTGGTCTGTCTAGCGCATGGCCAAGGATGGATTGAGTACTAGAATATTTTACTTAAGTAAAAGAACTGTTACTTTATAGAAATTTTGTAGAGAGTTTGTCTTGGTTGCATTGGCACAATAGACACACAAGACAGGATGGCAGAGGAAATATCACACACCAATACCTGGGCTAGAAAGCCACAAAAATCTCAACAGGCTAAGATCAATGCAAAAATAGTCTTATTTAGGATATCTGTGCACCAAAACAAGGTGCTCAAAGTGCAAAAATGATAAAGAGTGAGTAAAGACAGCAGCCAACAACAGCGGAGGAAGAGTAAATGATTATGATAATGGTATATAACAGAGCTACTAAATCAACAAACATCTTTAAGCTACAATATAAAGTGTATTATGTCAACGTCACCACTGGTCGGATATAGCCGCTGTACTGAGTTCCCGTCCATACACACGTGCGACCCAACTGCATGCAACAACACTGATCACAAGCTCACAGATTAACATGCACAGCTGTCAATCAAGATGTCCCACCCTCTTTTTTATAGCATCTAATAACTAATTAAAGTCAAACTGATCAGAAAAATGAACACTTTATGTGACATCAGAGTGTTAAGAACTGCCTAAAATGACAAAAAACATCTTTGGAAAAAATTATTTGACGTGGACATTGATTTGTCATTTTGGCTCATGTCCCATCACTTGAGATGTTTTGGCTTCACTTTTGGGGAGCTGGCATGCCCTCCATCTTTATATACAGCCATTGATCCGAAACAATGTTAAACTTTTTTTCCTTAGAAAAGACATTCGCAGCCTGTATTTACAGCTGACTGCAATTTTAAACACACAACCAGCTTCCTTAGTGTGACCCGACTAGAAATAACCAGGACAACACAGAGAATGAAGCAAAAATGATGACAATAAATAAAACTAGAGACCATCTTGTGATGGGATCACTCCAGCCGCAATACAACAATATGCAAGTTAAAACGAATCTCAGGTCAGGGCACAAAGTGGGGGGAGGCAATGGCCCCTTCCCATCTCATATTCAAATTTGGCCTCCATTGTGATCTCAACTACACACCTGTTAAGTTTTGCGACTGTATCTTGCACCGTTGTGACCCTGTCACATTAACATAAAATCTGTCCACAGACAGATGCACTCACTCACCAACCACTTTATTAGGTACACCTGTTCAGCTGCTCATTAATGCACATGTAGCTGTCAGCTAACAACAGGAAATTGAGGCTACAATTCCCACAGGCTCACCAAAACTGGACATTAGAAGATTTAAAAAATGTTGCCTTGCCTGATGAGTCTCAATTTCTGCTGCCACATTCAGATGGTAGGGTCAGAATTTGGTGTAAACAACATGAAAGCATGGATCCATCCTGCCTTGTATCAACAGTTCAGGCTGCTGGTGGTGTAATGGTGTGGGGGAGATTTTCTTAGTACACTTTGGGCCCCTTAGTACCAACTAAGCATTGTTTAAATGCCACAGCCTACCTGAGTGTTGTTGCTGACTGTATCCATCCCGCACCATGTCACGAAGCTCAAATCATCTCGAAGTGGTTTCTTGAACATGACGATGAGTTCACTGTACTCCAATGGCCTCCACAGTCACCAGATCTCAGTCCAATAGAGCACCTTTGGGATGTGGTAGAACAAGAGATTCTCATCATGGATGTGCAGCCGACAAATCTGCAGCAACTGTGTGATGTCATCATGTTAATATGGACCAAAATGTCTGAGGGATGTTTCCAGCACCTTGTTGAATCTATGGGGTCAAAGGGGGTCACACCTAGTACTAGCAAGGTGTACCTAATAAAGTGGCGGGTGAGACTCACAGGGTAAAACAATGCCAGCTGACACAATGACGTCGTGTTGGTAACCCCATGGTGGGTGCAGCAACATTATGAGGCTAAATCACATGTTACTGTAACAACAGAATAAAGCATCACATACAGCATCATATACAGCAGGCTGTACACAGCAGCTACAGCCCACAAACACACGAAAGCTAAAACAGCCTGTAATGTACACTGTGCGTGCGCGTGCCCGCACGAGCGCGCACACACACACAAAAGCTTCAGTAGTTAGCCAGCACCATGAATGAGTTGTGTTTTATTTACCTGTCTGAACGTCCTTCTTGTTTACCGCGAAGTCCTTCTCAGTCTGCTCCAGGTCCAACTCCTCTGCTAGTTTAGCCTCAGTGTGTAATATGACCAGTCCACTCAGCTTCTCGGTCCCAGTATAACCAGTCCACTCAGTCTCTCGGTCCCAGTAAAACCAGTCCACTCAGCTTTTCGGTCCCACGGCGCCCCTGAAAAAGTTTATTCTAACTTTAGAGCTGAAATAAAACTCTGCATTTACAACTGTGACACTGAACACAGTCAAACACATCAGAAAGGCCTCACACACGCTGCAAGAGCCAATCAGCAACACCCAGAATGCACCTGTTGATTTCTCCACGGGTGTGTTTGATTTGAGTCACCTGACGTGCAGGATGAGTGGTCAAATAAATCCCTAATTTATAACGGTGGATGCTATTTTTTACCCATGCCTCAGTGATACTAACCTTGGCCATAAACAGTAATGACGTCATCCTCTTTTTATTGCATTATTTTGCAACTAACTAATTATTTTGCATTATTTTGCGAACTAACACATTCAACATGCAGTTCCTCCAGAAAATCGCGATCTTGCGACCGCAATAATTAACGCAAATTAAACCAAAGTCCGCAATATTTGCAGGGGCTTAATATTTTTCCGCATTTTTTTTTTTTTTTTTTTTTTGGCATTTTCCGGCTGACCGGAAATCGCCACACATGTGACGTCATTTGAATCGTCATCAGGTGTGTCATTAAATCATGCTAATGGCATTGCAGTATGGAGAAAGGCTCTGTACTGACATAAGAATTGTCACTTTGTTTAAATGCATACAATATGTGTTGAACTGTTTACAGCAGATGTAGCTTACATGTTGTTTTACAGTCACATTGTCTGCTTTGAGAGCTACAATATTCACTCAGGATTTTTTTTAAACATTATTGGAGTCCGTGTTTTGAAACTAATTCAATAAAACTAAAGAAGAGAACTGAAACATTTGCAGCTGTTTTTGGAATATTCACTATGATTATTATAGCAAGTCATTACATGACTTATTTTTTGGAGGCAGTGGTTTAAAAAAATCTATTTTTTTTCTCCTGACTTGCAATTTTTGTCATTTGCCGCAATTTCCCATAAAAAAATGCCGCAATTTTTGACAAAATTGGAAGGACTGAACATGTAACTTTTCCATAGTGTTAGCAAAACCTTAGAATACCAATCTCACAGTCAGTCTGACTCAGAAAAGGGTCCAACCTAGGAGAAACTGCTGTAGTAGTGTTTCAGAGTTTTCATTGGTCCCAAGACCCTCCTGTATACCTTCATGGATTTGGTGGAAAATATTATATTCAAGTCAAAAGCAAAGTTTTAATCTTTTAGTGTGACATGATCTGGGCATTAATACTGGGGGTCTATTAACACCTGTCCAACATATGTGATGTTTTCTTTGAGTTTTGGGAGTCAATCTTTCCAATAAAACACATTTGGAGACAGTCTTTTAATGTTTTACACCTGTCTTTAAGGTACTACTACTCCAACATCCAATTTTTGGCCAAAATGTCCTCTTACACTCTGGGCCCCAGAGATCCTTTCTAAACTGGGTCTAAATTTTTTGACCCCTGAATTTACTATGTTCCACTGAGTATATTTTGGTATACTTTAAATATGTTATTTTGGGTGTCTCTAAGGATCTTGAGAGAATAGTCATGCAATTTCCCATGGGCCAAACTACAGACTAACTGGACTACCAGCACTCTGGTTCATCCAGGACAGTCATAGTGCTTCTAACCAGATTCCTGAAGGGACTCATAATTTCAAACACTTGATGAGTATGCAGGTAGTTATTTGGTTTTCCATAATAACTAGAAAAATCAGTGGTATATAAAGGCTGTGTCTGAGCTGCCCTCAAAATCAGCTAATAAAGTTTTAGGTCTCATGGTGTAAAATTGAGTATTAGGTGATTAAAAAATGAATGATAAATCACACTGCAGTACAAACCCCGACCCTCCAATTCCTTATTGAGAACCTGTGGTAAAGATGCTGCCTCACTATCTTTGTTAAGGTCCTCCCTCAAAGTATAATTTAAATCTATGATTACTCTTTGGTCGAACTCAATTATTTCACTCAGAAAGAGATATAGAAATCCTCTGCAAAAGTTTTTCAATAAAAGTTGTACAATGAAAGATGAGTCCAATAAAAAGCAATAACACTAGCACATCCTCATTAAAAAGTGCTTTGTCATATTTCAACTCCAAAGGCAACGTAGGACCACAAGACTTTTATTAACCCATTAGCATGCTAATTACTCCAGACAGAATAACAACACATGGAGAGATGGGTGTTCAGCCCCACCCGGCCATTTGAGCTGCAAGGAACGTGTTTTGAATAGCAGAGATGTATACTTTCATGGCCCACTGCTCATTTAGACAAACTGTGGGAAACATGTCCAACTTGCTGCTGAAAAATGATATTGTCAGTGTAATGAGGGAACCGCATTAAGCAATCCTGGCTTTTACTGTTTGCAAACAAGCATCATTCATGATCAATATCCGCAGCTATGAAAGGTGATCCTCCAAGCTTTTCTCAGAAGCTCAATTGATTTTTATTTTGTCTTTCGTCTGAGGTTTATGAGTATAGTTGAGTGTCATATACTGCAAAAAGCCCCCTAAATGTTTCTTTGCGTTTAGCCCGATCTTTGAAATACAGACTTGGCAGTTTTGTTAGATTTGATCCTCAATAACCTCAAATAGCTAAAGGCTGTTTCTTCCCCTGTTGCATATTAGAAAGGTTTTAAATATATTGCCTCTTGAGAGGTGCTGATGAGGAAGCAGAGGAGGGTGAAGAAAGACAAGTCAGGATGGAGCAGTGCTCGAGGTTTGGGGAAGAGGCTGGTGCAGCTGACACCATTGTCCAGGTGATGGGTTATCCTATAAAATGAGACGCAAAACATGACTTTTGTTCACGTACAGACACACACCAGAGACCCTCATGGAATCGTATGTGTGTTTCTGTGTGTGTTCGTAAAAGCTACAGACAGAAAGACAAAGAGGGGGAGTTTAATGGAGTGTCCCAGGGCGAGGCTCCGTTGTTCCCCCTCATCAAGCACGCTGGCGGTGCTTTAGCCCCATAATGGCTACTGTGTGCCCTGAGCCACTACACGCTCCACAGTTTCCCCTCACTCATTGCTCATTCTTATAGGCCAGGTGCATCCACATTCCATACTGGGGGGCGGGAGGTTGAGAGGATGCACTACATTAAGAGACAAGAGGCAAGTGGGTGCTGCGATAGGGAAGAAAAAGAGATGCAGCTAAGGGTCCAAAAGGGGGGGAAGGCGAGAGGAGGAGGAGGAAGAGCCAGGGGGAAGGAAGGGTGACTGGTGAGGGCGGGAGGGGTTTATGAGGTGATTATGGAGGGAATCACATAACAGCAGAGTCTAATCACAGAAACAAACGGCTGCCAGTCTCTGAGAGGGCAATGCTTGCTCTTGTTAACATGTTAACATGCCCATCTGGAATCAAGTCACACACATCATCATCATAAATATACAAAATCCCCCATTGGGGTGGTGCTGTGTCCTCCTCAAGCTCTGGTCCTCTGCCGGAGGCCTGGGAGTTTAAGGGTTCTGCACAGTGTCTTGCTTATTCCTAGGACTGCACTCCTCTGGACTCTCAATCTCAGGTCATTCGCCCTCGCTGTAAGGGAATCTGTGTTGTAAGGGCTCTGGGCTTGTTACCCAATCTCAGCATGTGGGGATGATGATGAAATCCCCACTTTACCCTGTCGTGCATAGCATGTTTGTGGTGCCTCATCAATCTCTAGTTGTGGATGTTGGAACACTGGACTGGGAGTTGTTTCTTTGTCAGCCTAGATGTTGGGTTTCGAAGCATCCATATATCGCACATCCTCTGCATGTAACCCCTCTCGCTGGGGTTACTTGTTTAGCAGCATTCCAACAGTTCCATATTCTCCGCTCTAGTCCATCTATGTCTTGTTCCAGTAGCCCATTTCATTTTATGTTGCCCTGGTTTCCCAATACCTGACGCGGACCTTGTGACCTGGGTGATGTCTGAGCTGGTATGACTCTTATTTGTGTGGTTTCACTCATCCTGAGGTCGGCTAGCAGCAATAAGAATCTTGCCAGAATGGTAATGTGTTACCTGCCCTAACCTGATATATACTTATATAAATCCCCCTCTCACCCTCCCTCCCTCCCACGGGGATAGTGGCGTGTCTTCCTCAAGCTCTGGTCCTCTACCAGAGGCCTGGGAGTTTGAGGGTTCTGCGCAGTGTCTTAGCTGTTCCTACGACTGCACTCTTGTGGACAGAGACCTCAGATGTTGTACCTGCAATCTGCTGGAGCCACTCTCCCAGTTTGGGGGACAAAGCTCCCAGTGCTCTGATTACAACTGGCACCACTGTTGCCTTTACTCCCCACATCTTTTCTAGCTTCTCTTTCAGCCCTTTGTATTTCTCAAGCTTCTCATGTTCCTTCTTCCTGATGTTGCTGTCGCTCGGAAATGCTGCATCTATCACCACTGCCTTCTTCTGCTGGTTACGGCGTTCCATGTACGCTCTTCTGAACTGACTCAGGAGCATCTTTGCGCTGTTCAGTGTGGGAGACCCCTGCTTCATATATATGAACACACACATATATATATCTACAGTATATATATACACACACATCCAAGAACATCTCTGACAGCAGCCATTTAGAGGAGAGGACTGATATTAGGCCAAGTGGAGAATAGTCTGGGGCAGCTGAATCCCTCCCTCATATATCACTGGCAGAATCCATTACAGACAATCATAACAGTGTCATTCAATCCACACGAGGAGGGACATAAAAACAAAGCTGAATAGGCTGCCAACCTTCCCTCTCCCTCTCCCTCTCACAGCCTGTCTGCCTCTGTATGTTTCTTTTTGTGGTCACCGTTAAATTCTCTCCATCCTTGGTTGATTTACAAAACTATGTTTTTATGAGCTGATTGAAATGTGACTGAACGAAGAAACACTCAGAGTTTGGATTTGGAAAGCACTGAATACTGTTGTTATCTCTATTGATGACATAAAGGCTTTTAGAGAGAAACATCAGGTATAAGAATTATTAGTCAACCCTGAAATGGAACTTCTAGTTATTTGTAGTTGAGCTTGTTTCTTGGTCTCTACTGCCCCCTAGTGATTGTAAATAGACTCATACTGCATACAGTGACTGTAGAAAGGAAAGGGAAACATTAACCCGGAATGGAATATTATCATTATAACTGGCTATTTAAAAGCCACATGAAGACAATGTCATTGTGAGTAATTAAGAAATTGTGAGATTCTTTTTCCACCGAAAACATCTAACTGCATTTCTGCAATGAAAAGCTTCTAAAATTAGTCAAAACACAGTGTTGATATAGTACAGAGAGAAGGGATGACCCTGTTTCTTAATGTTTAAATGTGACATATCTGAGTGAGCCGAGTAGCAGGACCTGCGACACTGTGCCTGCTGCCGAGCGACCTCATTTCATAACACAGAGTGTCAGGGGAAATTATCTGACTGAGCCTGTTTTACCACAAATAAGTGTCATGCAAAATGAATAAGGTGATAATGAAGGATGACTGACGTAGAACTGTTTTGTAACTAGCAGTGACAGTGACATTTAACACTGTTAACCTTTAGCCTGTTTTCCTTTTTCCATCATGCTGATTAGCTCTGATTAAAAATACTAATTGCTTTATTGCAGGGCAATTAAGGTTTGTTTGTGACAGTGTGTTGTTCCACAATGCGCTGTCCTGCCAAGCCAGTCTGCACAGCACAGATATGTTACATTTGTACATTTTATATGTAGCGGATATGTTGAAACTTTACGTTTCAGTTTTCAGTTTTATGTTGTGATAATGCAGTGGCTTAAATGTGGGTAAGTTTGGGGACAAAAACAGCTTGATGAGGGTTATGAAAACATGTCTTGGCTTAGAATACCTGGTTTGGTCGTTGCAAACATGGCTGGATATGTCCCAAACTGTTGTTAAAAAAGTATGCTTTTGTTTGTCTTGAACAGGTCTGCTGCTATATGTATGACATGTACAAATGCAACATATCCATGGTTTGCAAAGATGCACAATGCCAATATCCTCCTGAGACCTTGTATCCTCCCATGAGGACATCACAGTTTGGGTTTACTTGACCTTATACTTCATTCCTCTTAACTTAGATCTGTTGTCCTCATTCGTGGACCATTTTTGTGCCATATAGTGGTAGTAAGAGTGCAGTACACTAATCTATGTAAGTTCAAGATGGCAGCCATCTCTGCCAAGTCAGTCTGCAGCTGATCCTGACACAAACGTGGACAAAACCTGATCACATTTTATGGTTGAAACTTGTTTATTTATGATTAATAATGTTTGTAGTTTGATATGGAATACAAATGTAACTAACTGGACTTTATTATTGTTGACAATGTTCAGTTGTTTGTACTTATCAGGTCCTACTAATCCCAGATAACTGGGAGAAATTAAAAATGCATACCAAACAACAGAGCAAGTTGCTGCTGCAACTTGTCATTTTGCAAAAGTGGCCCCCAGGCAAAGCAAGTTGGGTATTATTAATTTGATCTCTTCTAATATATTGTTTCCCTCTCATTAACAGTTAAATTACACAGTTTGCATAGCACCTTTTTTTCTTTTATTGCTCTTGTCATCCAGTTTTAGTTGTGTGTGTCTACATGTAAATTAAATTAAACTAAAGACACCCTCTTCTTCAGTTAAGACGTAAAATTTTGATGATGATGTTGATTTTCCGGAAAGAGCACACTGGTATGTGGTTGTAACTCAGTCAAACTTTTAATTGACTTCACTTAACAGTTTTGACAATTTTGAACACAATTAAATAGAAATCAGGGAAAAATGGGAAATAAGGTGCAGGTTAATGTGTGTGTGAGTGATCTCTGAACTGAAGCGAACTCACTAAAACACATTACAGCTCTTTTTCTTAAGTGCAATAACTTATTTTATATGCAATAATATGCATGAGCACTTTTGTCCCAGTTTAACTGCACATGTTGGCAATGAGTGTAGAAAGTGTATCTATAGTGGTGTTGAATGTGAGTGGAATGGAGACATTTATTTATTTATTTATTTATTTATTTATTTATCGTTATTTCATTAGTATTTCTTACTTATTTTTATATGTGAGCCCAGTCCTTGAGTTCACCTGAATTTCATTGTATGTTTGCACAATGCCAATAAAGAAATCTAGAAATCCCTGTATCCCTCTGCACCTGGGACTGAATCTCCTCTCACCACAGCTTTCTTCGTGCCAAAGCCTAATGGCTCTTGTTTGAACAGGTATGAAATAGTGTTTCCCATCCCTCCACCTCATAGACCTGTTCCCTTTATTTGCTTCTCTCCCTTCACAGGCTTCATTGTCTCCTCAGCTCAGATAAGAAGTCTATTATGAGCCTCCTTTAAAATTTACAAGGGCTGCAGTATGACCATCATCAAACTCAAGGTCTTTTCAAGTGCTATGGCTTTACACACTCCCTTTCTGTCCTTTACACACCACACCTATCAGTCTGAGAGTGATCTTTTAGGTGCCTCTCTCTTTAGAAACATCTTATCAGTCCTGATAGTTCAGATTAATGACCAGCCAGAGCACAAAGACACACACAGACAGAACCATTTACAACTGTCCACTTTCAAATCAGGCACTATTGAAAAACACCATTTATTATTGCAGTCATTTTCTCTCATATCTAATCTCCATTAGAAGAAAAAACACCTTTTCAAACCTGAATACAATTCCTAACTAAAGTAGTTTCTGTTAAATACTTTTGAGCACACAATGTGGGCTATTGTGTGACTACAAAGCAGGTATTAAAAGGACTAAATTTGTGCCATATTTCCTCCTGCTGGAGCTGGATGTTTGGCAGTAAGCGATAATTATCACTCAGCCAACTCTGACAAAAACACTAACTCTGAAATTGCTTTTATTTTCTACATTTCTTTGCTTTTTTGGAAAAGCAAAGCCGTACATGTAGAAATATTTGTTACCCTTCTTACTGGCTTCTAAGCAAACACTTTCCATGGTGGGGATTCTCTTTTCCTAATCTTACTATCTGTTGTCTTTTCTTTTTTTTATTTACCACACTGGCCTGTGTCATGATATAATCCTGATAATCTCACTGTAGGTTATTGAGCCAACAGAGCCGTATGTAAACTGGGGGGAGGGAGGGGCAAAGCTGCCCAGCAGCAGCAGTGGCACCGTGCGGTATAATAATTTCCTCCTGCTCTATAGGCCACTGCATTCCTGGGGTTAACCCGTCTGCCTATGCTAGACACACGCGTGTAAATGCATACTGCATATGTGCATGCAGGAAAATACACACGAGCAGATGCACACAGGCTCACACATACTGTAAAATCACTTATAAACTAAGAGGCGGCACAAATGTGGCACATGTCAGCAAGAATACATTTCACAAGCACACACAGACACACACGGACGTTATTTATTCACTGCCACCTCTACTCTTGGTATTAACAATTGCCAGGACCCACACACCAAAATAAGGTAAAAACTAACATCCTTTGTGTAGTTTATTCATGCATCAAAACCATACAGAGCAGGCTGCATCTTATTTACTTGCTTATATCAATGCAAAAACACTTCCTTAGGTGAGCAGTCACCAGTCAACAGTGCCCTCTTCTGGCTAATATAATGTATTGCACTATCATCAAACCATTTCAGTGCAAGTTGCAGTAACAAACTTAAATTTCTTCCATAAATGTCACACGTCCTATCCAGTGATCCATCCATCCATCCATCCATCCATTTGCAGCCACTTATTAGCTGTGTTGCATTGACAGCAGGCTGAGCAAAGTATTCCAGACATCCCTCTCCCCAGCAACGCTTTCCAGCTCCTCCTGGGGATCTAAAGGTGTTCCCAGGCTGGACATTCCCAGGGCAGGCCCAGAACACACCCTATATACCAGTTAATATAAGAAATAAGATGAATTTATCTTGACTGTGTGTGTCTCAAAACAGGCTGTAAAATGTATTGTCTCTTTGACCACCCTTATCCTATCAAGTCGAGTATTCTCAGATCCAGAGGTATACTTTTTGTCATATCTAACAGGTGCTTTATAAGATAAAGATAAGAAGCTTTATTGTCACTGCAATAAATGCAATGAAAGCCTTTTCTATTATTAAAGCCTTATTCTATTATTCCAATTTTTCAGGACTTTGGGACTCTCAGGACTTTCAGGTCTTCAATCAATTTGTCCCTAATAGCTTCATATCTGTTAAGTAAGTGCTTTTTAAACCTACCAGTGCACTGGGGTCAGTCAGTCAGAAGCACTCTCCTATGCAATTTCAACACATGGAGCTATTCATTGAGTTTATGTCTGCCAGGGGTCCTGACGTACAGTAGCACACACTGTCAGGTGGTGTATGAGCACTCACTAGTCAGTTCAGGTCAGTCATTTTGAAGGAGACAGTCACAGATTTCTTCACGTGCTCTGTCCCTAAATACAGGTCTTTATTACTGCATGATGATGTACAATCAAAGTCAGAAAGTCATGATATAATTCATAATCAAAATCTTTTATAACTATGAAATTCAAATGACAGATTCAGGAAAACTCCACCTGCTGCTGTGGATGTCCAACGCTTGGCTGGAAAATATTCTCTATAGGGTGCTGCTTTTGCTCCCCAACACAGACAGGAAATAAGCAAATGTTTGCTCCTCCTGTCACATGCCAGAGCGCCCTGAGTATAGAATGAGCCAAATCATGTGCTATAAGTGCCTGCAGCGTGTGGCGCTCATAGTGCTGTGTAAACACCATTCATTTTACATTATGTACAAATGTAAAAATCTGAATTTGAATGTCATTTATTCAGCCTTTATTTTGACAGGGGGTTATACAAGATCTCTGTCTACTTTTGTACTGAAAGCCTAAAAAGTTTGAATGACTGGGGGGTTTATTTCAAGTATTTTATACTGGGGTCAAAATGACTGATTGCTCTCACCGTATAACACAAATGCCTAAAAATTACTGAAACATAATGATCTTATAAGTACTGATGTGGATTTTACTTGGGATAAGCTGCAACTTGCATTAAAGAAAAGTTTATTTTCATTTTACAAAATATGCAAATTCACTGCACATTTCCTAAGATAATAACAATCTATTGTTTTTTTGTTTTTAAAGATTACATTAATCACATAAATAATAATGGTTTGAGAAAAAACACTTTGCTATGATGGTTGTTTCTCACAAAGGTTTATTCTTGGGGTCCCCAGTCTGTAGATGAAGGTTAAAAGATAAAACAAACTGCCGATGAAGCAACCACTCAACACTGACGGGGGTTTGCTGATATACTGCAGTTATGTTTAGATTTTGGTAGGCCGAGAATAAATGCTCAGCTAAACTGGAGGACCAAAAATGAGGGACCAGAATCACAGCAATAGCGATGATGTAGGACGTGTCACAACCCTGCCAAAATAGTTTTTTTGTCCCCATTTTTTGAACTGCAGTGTATGATTTAACTTGTCTGCTTTTGACATCTGCACCTTAAATGGAAAATTGTTCCGCAGTCAGTACATTTACTGAAAAGAACAGCCAGCCACTGTTGTCCAGAGTAAGTGGATTTACATCACCACACCAAAATTTCTCTGTCACAAACATAAGGTCTAAATCTGATTCAACAGAGCAGTAATGTAAAGTTGTATTTGAATTATGCTTACAGAGCTCTAACATAGTGTTTGCCCAGTCCAAATAGTTGTATTATATCTGATTTACTATTGCAGGAAATGAGGATATGTCAGCAAAACATTTTTATGGAACAGATTTGCTGAGCTTCAAACCTTTAGAAATGCAGGATCAGTTCAGGAAAGGTGTGAAATTGTCACCTGCAGGTACAGCACATGGCAGAAGGCGCAGTGTCCATTTCACTAGATAGTTGTCAGGGGAATGTATTACAGATAGTATCCCTGCACTCACTAGAAAAAACTAAGGTATTTGTTCAAAAGCTTAAAACACTGTAAACAAAAGGTAAGTTTATAGTTTCTTAAAAATATGGCCTGGATGTTTTTTAAGATGAATACTTTACTTTTTATTATTCAGGATTCCCATTACTTGTTACCACAGTAAAAACTCCTCTTCCATAGACGATGATGACAGTGATAAATGATGCAAGACTTTGGAAACAACAATAGCAAACATAATGGCCTCCTTTACTCCTAAAAAGCAGTCACAAGATAGTTTGGATTTGAAGAAATGGGCATTTCTGCTCTGAGATTTCTGCCGGCCCCTGCAGTGCTTTAAGATTTGAACAAAAGAATATTTAGATGATAGTTGTCAGGGACAGTGACAGAGAATATCTAGAGACAGAGAGGCACAGTGATGACACAGAACAAAGGTCCCTCGTCAGATTCAAATTGGGGTTTTGCAGCCAATGTGTACCTGAGATCTCTTGGCTATAAAAATGTGCCCCATGTAAGACAGTTGCAGTGACTCCCAGACAAAATAGATGTATATATGGTAAAGGAGGGAAGAAGCTTCAAGTGAGGAAAGTGATAATAACTCGTGTTTATGTATACTGCCTGACTGACTCTTGCTTCTGATGCTGAAATGAAAGTGATGACCCTCTGTTGACCTCTAGTGGTTGACTGCAGAAGAGCTCCCCTGCCTACTGATAATGCAAGTACCCATGCCAATGTTGTCGTCAGCGTTTGTTTCCAAAGAGGGTGTGGTGACAGAACTGTCTTCCTAATGTTATTCTTCTTCATATTCCAAAACAGCATCTAACAGGATGTTAGAAAGGAGGATAACACAAACACCAGTTCAGCTCCAGAGCAGCTAATCTCTGTGAATGTGGACAAAACTCTTATGACTCATTCTTATATTGAATTAATTTTAATTTCTGTGCTGCAGAATCTGAAGACAGGGAGTAAGACAAAGCTACAGAGAGTGATGAACGCCTCCTCTAACATTACAGGGGTGTCCCAGCTCAGTCTCCCCGCTCTGTAGTGAAAGGCCACCAAACCTACTCACCCTTTGCACCAGAAGTTCCACCTTCTGCCCTCTGGACGGAGACACAGGGTTCAGCAGTTATTGTTGCACTTTGCACATTCTACTAGTGGCACTTTTTTACTCCTTCCACTCTTCCAACACAATGTTTACACTATTACTTGTTGTTCATAGAGTCTTTGTTACTGTCTTGTTGGATTGAAATGAACTGAATTAAGAATATATTCATGAACTTCTGTGCACACAGAGAAACATGTAGTGCAATGAGAGCAGCTCTTGTGTCAGAGCACCCACCGCAGGTAGCCAACCTTTCCTACAGTGGCTCCTGACTCCACCTGCTCCAGCTTGTGACCCTACTATGCAAACTCTGAATATCGATGAGTGATCTTGCAGTCACTTCGTCTATTACTGCTAACAGTCTATAGATGCATGTCTGCTTTTAAAACACTGCAAAACACTTCAGCTTAACACATGACCTAACCATCTACTCGGGGGTTTTACCTAACCTGCAGGATTGATACAGTAACATGATTAGTATTCTTTATTAGAGAACATGGGCTATAAGAAACTGCCGAAGTCCCATGGTGAATACATGAATAACAGATGTGTGAACCTCTTTCTATGCAAATATTTGAAAATGTAGAGGAATGTATTGACATGCAAATGTGCAGCTTTGCGTGCATGCAGTGAATGCTAACGTAAAGTCATATGAGGTTCTTGTATGTATATAAAGCTCAGTGACCGTACAGCTGTTATGCCCTCTCTCTTCTTTTCTTTCAGGAGCTCATCTTTTCTGTCACAGTGTTTCAGTAACCTGTTGCAACTCAGCTGGGATTATAAGCTTTGGTAGGGTCTGTTTATGTGTGTGTGTGTGTGTGTGTGTGAAAGGGTGGGGGGTGTACGTGAGTGTTTGTGCACCAAGCCCTTGATCTTCTCTTCACACTTCAGAGCCATCTCAGAAATCTGCTCACGCCCACCATCTGGTCCTCTAATGTATACTGTATTTTGCATAGAAGACCTCATATTTGTGTCTGACAAATTATATACTACAGTATATCACTCATATGCAAAGGTGCTTGGAAAATAGACACACACACTGTGAGCACAAGCACCTGCTGCCAAAAATAGAATGGGTTTAGGATGCGGTCCAAATATGAATGAGACAGAGAAACATTATAAAGCTCAATAATGTGGAGATGAAAAAAAAGGTAATCCTGTTACAGCATGAAAGGGGCAGAGGAAACTGTGCAACACAATTGCACTTATGTGAGAGAACACACACGCAATTAGATTGCATTATTGAGTGCAGGAAGAGACCTGAATAGGATTCTGAACCTGTGAATAGGAAAGGAAATAATTCACACGCACGCATCGGCAGTGGCAGTGAATCATCCCTGAAACAACTGCAGGTGTGAGAGATTCATCAGTTAGCTCAAGGCTGGCTGGACGGGAAAGCAGGAGAGACAGATGGACTAGTTTAACCACAGTAAGAGAGGCTGACCTTCCTCAAAGCGGGAAGAGGAGGGGAAGGCGACAGGAGCGTAGAGAGAGATGGAGAAGAAGGGGCGGTGTCAAAGACAGAGACGATGCTGTGGAATAGCTGCCATCAATCTTCAGTATCTCTGCAGACACAGAAATCTTGGAGAGTCTGAGCAGGATTGCGGTGTGTGCCAGACGGAGACAGCAGGAGAAAGAAAGCAAGAGCAGATGAGACTGACTGTACAATAGTGAAGCAGGTGTATGAGGTTAACAAGCATTCACACCAAATTCAAATGCTGTGATGCGATGGGAGAAACCGCTGAGGCCGAAGGGATAAGGAGAGGTAATTACACTCAACTGCTGCAAGAAAATGCAGACTGATAAAAGAACAAATAAACCTGTTATGAGAATCACGATTTTTTTCCCTTCACGGTAGAAAAAACATTAACATCCATCAATTCATCCAGAGGCTGTGGCTGCCATCTGGTTACAGCAGTTTTGTCTTATTTAGCTGTGCTGTTACAAAATACTGAGGCTGAAGAGGATGCAGACAGGATTTACAACGTTTATGAGATACTGTACAAATTTCCAAAAAATGTTTTTTAGTAGATACTAATTACTTAAAGGTCCAGTGTGTAGGATGTAGTGGCATCAAGTGTATGCTCCTGAGACCTACGCTTTTGTTAGGTATGCATTTTTAATTTCTCCTAGCTATTTGAGATCAGGGGGACCTGATAAGTATAAAAACTAAACATTTTCAACGATAACTAGTCCCAATGTCCTCAAATGAGACAAGAAGAGAGTCCTGTCTTCAAATGAGTACTAATGAACAGTGTCTTAGCTTGTTGCTGTTGCTAAAATTGGTCAAATTTGTTGCCATATCAAACTACAAACATTAATATTCATAAATATTCATAATAAATATTGTCCGTTATCTTATGTGTTGTGTTATAAGTCAGACAGTTTACAAGTTTACAATCACTGTTCATGTTGCTGGCTAAGTGGAAGTGGAAGGAAGTGACGTTGGGGCACGGTGCATTGTCGTTGTTTCGGGGCAGTGGGGAGAGAGAGCAGTAGCTAGTGAGCAAGGCTAATGTGCGTTATGTACGGTGTGGTTACGGTTACGGCCAACAGTAACTAACCAAACCAAGTTTGTTCCTTAATAAACACTCGGTTGCAAGCAGGTGAGTCCATTCATTCAACGCATCCGTCTGGACAGGATGCTACAATATGTTTCAACCATAAAATGTGATCAGGTTTTGGACCTTGTCCACTTTTGTGTCAGGATCAGCTGCGAGTTGACTTAGTAGAGATGGCTGCTATCTTGTTTTTACATGGATCAGTGTATTGTGCTCTTATGACCACTAGATGGCACAAAAAACTGTCCATGAACGAGAACAACATAAGGTCAAAAAATGTGATGTCCTCATATGAGGACACAGGGTCTTAGGATGTATAGGAGAACTATGGTAGCCAACACAAAAACACTTATGGCCCTACCTAGAGCCATTGTTTGATTTGTCCGTTCTGGGCCACTGTACAAACAACATGGTGGACTCTGTGGAAGAGGACCTGCCCTGTATGTGAATATAAACTGCTCGTTCTAAGGTAACAAAATACAAATCTTATTTTCAGGTGATTATGAACAAATAAAAACATAGTTCTGAATATTATAAACCATATTTGTCTATAGACGCCCCTAAATGCTACACAATGGACCTTTAACAGCCCTCTCTATAAAAACAGTTCAATTAGCACCACAGACAAATCAAAAATCATTTTGTTAATAATGTTAACATTCCTCAAAACAACAGTTACAATGTGAAGTACAAAGCAGATTTCACAAAGTAGAGAATAAAAACTAAATTATAGATATTAAAGACGATGTTATTGCACTGTAGCTCTAATAAAGAGCATTCATTAACAGTAAGTAGATAGTGTCAAATATTATAATATCCCTGGACTCACTGAGGCATTTGTTCAAGTGCTTAAAACATTGCAAATAAAAGGCAAGTTTCAAAACTTCTTAAAAATATGACCTAGATGTTCTTTTTTAAAGATGAATTCTTTACTCTTCATGATTCAGGATCCCCATTAGTTCAGTAAAAACTAAAAAAAAGGGTCCATAGACGATAATGACAGTGACAAATGATGCCAGAGATTGGGAAATAATAGCAAACACAATGGCCTCCTTTAGTCCTAAAAAGCAGTCACAGGATGGTTTGGGTCTGAAGAAATGGGACATTTCTGCTCCGAGATTTCTGCCGGCCCCTGCAGAGCTTTAGATTTGAACAAAAGAATGTTTAAACCCAATTCTGCTCTCAGTGGGTAAGCAATGTAGGGTGGAAAGCGCTGGAGCAATGTCATATAACATGCCTGAGTTCAAACTGTCACAGCAGCAATCTGCGGTCGTAGAAATTGCAAAGGCAGCTAAGTGTTAAAAACACGACATCACTGCAGTCTAGTGAAGAAGACAAACAAATAATAATGGGCAAGATTTTTATATTACTGAAACAGATCATCATCAAACTGTAGGTGCAATCACTTACCGTGATTTATGAGCATGCTTTGACATGTTATGCCAAAGGACCAATGTGCAGTACTCTAACCATGTGACTCAGAATGTGCACATCTAAGTATGCTGTCTACTGGCCTTTTGCAGTAACACTGACACTTTCCTTTCCTTTCACACAGACACAAAAAGTTAACAAGGTTAAAGAATGGCTATCAGGAGTAGACCTTGCCCCTGACTGCAGCTTTCAGTCTGTGTTACACAAACTACTGTACAAAGTGGTTAAGTGTCATTACAGGCTTTAAAAAGGTCTCACTTTAAATCAGAGTTTAAGGGCAATCTCTGCGTCTCAATAAAGCTGTTCTGAAGTTTTATTGACGCTGTTATGAAATGCTTTACTTCCCTGTACTCTTATTTAAGCATGCTGTTAAAGGTAAAATGCTGTTTTAGTGGAACAGTTTGACTGATGGATTGAAAAAAAAGATGACTTTTAATAATTTTATTTATTATTTAACTGCTTATAATTGGTAAAGCTGACCTGTTTTACTGCTGTGTTCACACATCATCATAAAATTCAACTTACTGCTTGCCCCATAGATAAATAGATATGTCACTCAGTTTTGTTCGTGACTGCTGCTTCTTATCCAGTGTTTTAAATCTTTGTTGGTGCCTCTTTGTGCATTCATTGCACGCATTGTGCCTTTCAAAGCCTTTACATATTGTATTCCATCGGTATCATTTGTTATAGTTGAACACAATCAGCTTTGTGAAATGTTAGTGGGAGGAAGATAAAGCTGGAGACATAGAGAGGCTACATGCAGCATGCTCTGAGACTGGAGGCATGTACTACACATCTGCTCATGAATAGAGTAGATGGATGAACACTTGAGTGGCCTGTTTTAAGCCTGCTTCCAAATCCCTCACTTGTTCTGTCTCACTCAGGGCCCTTGATAAGTCCTCACAACCGGATGGATGAGATTCGTGCCCAGTCGTGTACAAGAGTCATGTTCTCTGGAATGCAGCATTGCTTTTCCGCCATTAGCATGACTCACCTCGTCTCCTCTCTAAGCAGATAATAAGGAAATGACACAAGCAGGAAATTGAAGTAAAGATTCTGTAAAAGATTTCCCCTGCATGCTTTTAGCTCAGGTATCACATTTACAGGCTGCTAGTACTTCTTGAACTTTGGTTTCTGATTGTGCAGAGACACTAGCTGAGAATTGTTTTAATGAACAAAGGTGACCTGATCAGATCACCCGTTTTGATTTGATCTCGTTATTCTAGACCACATCTGCCATCAGTATGCAGAGGCTAAGAGCTAGAAGTGTAATTTAGTAGCAGCTCTTCCCCCATGCTCTCTCCATATTACTCTAACATTTCAAAGCAGCAATCAACATAATAGATGTCCTGTGTTGCTCTCCTGGGCCCCATTAGCATTGTTTGCAAACATCACAATGTGTTCATGTCATCATTTCTAACATGACTCTATTCAAAGCTAGCTTCTTTTCAGAAAACCAGTGAATAATTAGGTTATTCTTTGCTCCCTGCTGGTTATGGCCCATTTCTTTTGAAACAGTGACAAGGCAAAATACACATGCCAGTGAAAACAAAAAGCCAGTACACACAGAGCGGCATGAAGAGTGTTTGTATTCTTTGTAAAATTAAATTAAAAATAAAAAAATTCTTAGAAATTTACTAATTATTTTATGATTGAACGACAGATTCACTCTCCCTCCTTCACTGTGAAGACACAAGTTCCTTTGTGTTCAAGATGTTGTTTATCTCAGTATATTTGTGCTGCTTTGGCAGAAAGCTAAGACATTTGTTAATATTGACACCTTCATGACAGGTACATTTAAACAATATGCACTGATTTAATTATTCAAGATTGTGAAGAAGCTCCATTACATTTTTGTCCTGGGGAGCAGAATGTCTTGCACCTCAGGGCCAGACTGGAGCTCCCTCCAGCAAGCAGCCATCCATGAAATGAGAAAATCTATAATGCATTTAATTCTGCTCTCTGTAGATCAAGGCTCTGTCTCCCAATGGCACCGCGGGGACTACAAACACTGCATCAACCTTCTTCCAACCCCACTGCAATACCCAGACATACGGTAGCTGCTACTCACAGTGTCCACAATCTCTGTCCCAAATACACACACTGTACACACACTTGCATGAGCCTCATTTCCTGCTTTAAACACGATCTTCTATGGTTAGCTATAGTGTTGCAATGGAATACTCGTATATTTCCTGGCTCTGTTCTCCAGAGGCGGAGTGTGTGTGTGGGAGGTGGCCTCTGGGGCTCCAGCCCCAAGCAGTTTTCTCAAAAGCCTCAAATCTTTTAGGTTTTAAAATACCTTAAACTTTGTGTCAGTCAGATAATTATCTAATATATGCCCATGCTGTTTATCCAACTATGCGATTCCCTAAAGAAATCTAATATATTGGGCGGCAGTAGCTCAGTCTGTGGGGACTTAGCTTGGGAACCAGAGGGACCACCGTGCCTCCAAATATGGAGTGTAGATTGGCAGCTGGAAAGGTGCCCATCAGCCTCCTGGGCACTGCCGACGTGCCCTTGAGCAAGGCACCAACCCCTTAACTGCTCCAGGAGTACCACCCTGTGGCTGACCCTGTGCTATGACTCCTCTGCAATGCATGCATGTGTGGTGTGTATAAAAGGAAATGGTAAATGGACTTCACTTGTATAGTGCCTTTTTTGTCTTCCAACCCCTCAGAGGGCTTTTTACACTACTGAGTCACATTCACCCATTCACACACACATTCACACACGGGTGGCTGAGGCTAGCATACAAGGTGCCACCTACTACTCAGTAACACGCTCTCACACACTGATGGAACAGCCATCAGGAGCAATTTGGGGCTCAGCATCTTGCCCGAAGATACTTCAACATGTGGACTGGAGGAGCCAGGGATCAAACCGCTGACCTTCCAATCTGTGGATAACACACTCTACCTCTGAGCCACAGCTGCCACCTAAAGGAGAGGTGTGTGAGGAGATAAATTTCAACGGCCTTGTGTAAGTTTGCCTTGTGTTGAGTGATCAAATAAAGAGATATTTTTATGATGTTATCATAATTGAGTAAATGTGCTTCTGTCGGTCTGATGTTCAATTTATAATATTGAAGACTACATTTACTTGGTATTGTTGGGGATCCTTGATTTGCAACAAGAGCAGTAAATTAAAAATAATATTATCAGACAGTTTTTTTTGCCTTTTTTTAGGTGGCAGGACTGAAAATTAGTTGTCCTTAACATTTGTTGTGTTACAGTTTCCCAAATGATGTAAAGATTGTAAGGTATTCTATTATCTCAAATGGCTTGAAAAACAGGACATATAGCTGTCATTAATAAGGGTTAAAAAAAAAAACTCCTGTGGGGAGCATTGTCCCAGAACTCCCCTTGATTTGGGCTGGCTCCGATCCTGCTGTTTGCTCTGCAGTGATCTCAGCACTCTTGGCCAGCTGCACAGTACCTCTGGTACTTAGGAGATGAATCCCCTGTTTCTTAATAATCTAAAGTGGATGTCCTCCATCATGTCAAGAATAATCACGAGCACGCATGAATAAGCTTCCTCAAAATCTGCCAGAATGTGTTAAACCTGCATGAACCTATCCACCATTTTTTTTTTTCTTGTCCAGGCTGATGAAAGCAGCGAGGAGTGGAAACTACCTTAAAAACATTTGAGATACATTAGCTAGATTATTTTTGCAGTCAGAGAAGAGGTGCTTTAAGGTAAAGACTTTAGCTGGGGGAGATGCACTCACAGTCTTAGTCACAGGCCCTCACAGCAGTCTGGCCTTCAAAATTATTCAAAGCCAAGAGGAGCTGAAAGACGCAGATTTCTAACAAGATTTCAGTGAATTTCAATTTGCTGGATGGTTATCTGGGTTACATAATGCTACATAGTCATCCAGGGAGTTTGCTGCTGATGTATAATGGCTTACAAAGGGCAAGCTGCACAGTCTGAACATCATACTGGTCTTTAAGTGATTCTGTGATCATTGTTACTAAAATATTAGGAACACTATGTTGAGCCTATCCATCTCCCTCGACTAGTACAGTACTGTTCTTTGCTGGATCAATCTTTGTGCCCAGTTTATGAGCACAGAACAGCTGTAAAGTCTGACACTCGCCATTCAAAAAATAGTAGTCACCAAATGCTAAATGGACAGACAAAGTATTACACATGCTACAGGATGAGTGTGCCCCACTATTGTTGTTGACACTGATTATGTGCATGTGTCACATTCTCTCTGGGCTACTGCCTCGCCATTTTCTGTCCTGTTGTCCTGTGTGTCATGGTGGCTGGCAGGCAGGCCCTGCCCGATGATGTCAGTGTGGCTTAAATAACTAGGCCAATGCCATGATGGTTGGTTGTGTATCACCACTATGGATCCCTGTCTGTCCTCTCATCAATTATATAGAAACAATGAAGGAGGGAGTGACGATAGATGTGTAAGAGGGGATACAAAAGGGAAAGTGGATAAACAGTATTATGCTGATTTGATCCATTACATCTCAGATGAACGAGGGAAGATAAGGAGATGAGGGTCAGCTGCAGCTACAGTGAACCTCAGTAAGATCTAACTCAGCTGTGCTCTACTCTCTGTGAAACTGCTGTGGACGTCATTGTCACAGCATTTCATAGCTTAAGTTGTAGTTGTAACAGCAGCTGTTTTCAATGACATTGAAAAAATGGCCATCAGAGTTCCCCCAGAGCCCACAGTGACACCTTTGAATTTCTTTTTTGTTGTTGTTGAACTAACAGTCCAAAACCTAAAGGTATTTAATTTACTATAACATAAGACAAGATGAGGAAAAGCAGCAAATCCTGACATAACAGAAGCTGGAACCATCAAATGTTTGAAGTTTGATGATTAAAATGTAGTTGACAACTGATTTTATGTCAACTGAATAACCCATTAATCAACTGATTGTTTTAGTTCTACACAGCCTTGATCCCTAAACATGAATGGATTACGAAACGGGCCTACTAAACACAAGTGACCACAAGAAGACCACAAACACATGCAAAATGAACCACTAAGAGACATAAATTCACTACAAAAAGGGGCAAAACATCTACAAAAAGACACAATACCATAAAAAAATGTACTTTATAATGATAGTAAAAAATATGCAGGGAAGGTTGAATTTTGATGTGTTTGTGTGCTTGATGTGTGAATCTTAGCCTCAAATATGAGTGGGTAAAGTTGTCGAGTTGTGCTGCAAGATCACTGGTGTTACTTTTAATAACTTACAGCATCTGTATGAAGAGAGGGTCACCTCTAAAGCTCGGTCAGTTGTCTCAGGCCCTCAACTTCCTCTCCATGTTGAGTTTCAGATACTTCCATCAGGGCGGAGGTTTTGCCTCCCAAAATGCAGTGCAAAGCATTACAGATTTGTCCCGTCTGCTATTGCTTATCTTAATGAGCCATTCTCCCTAAAGAAGTCAGGCTTCTTTGCCTGAACTTTTTCAAACAAATACTGTCTCAGGTTGTGGTATAAAGGCACTGAAACAGAAAATGAAATTCATCTTCAACAACAAGATTACACAAAACACATATATGCTGCTCTTCAGGGATACCTTCAAAACTGCCTACTTCAACTGCCAGAGGCAAGGTACCAGATCTTAGCTGTGCACACAGGGACATCTGACCCCTTCTTAAGTTTAACGTTAACCATGTATCAGTCGAGTAATCTTCTTTAATTTGAACATAATGTCTAAGTTTGGGCTTACTCCAAATCTCTTCCTTCCAGGAGAAGTAGTTTTTGTTTGACTGTATTTATGTTACACTGCAAATTATTACTGAAAATGTAACAAAACTCAGAAACAGAAAATACTGCAGAGACATCTCTTGACCAGGGGTAAATGTGTGCTTGATCCCATTTGTAGCTGTGGACTATATGTGGAAACCATCTGCTCAACAAAAGATATAAAAAAGAACAATTTCATGTAAGATAAGGCAGGATAGACTTTATTGTCCCGAAGGAAATTTGTCTTGGATACATGCGGTACCTGCTGTTAAGAGATACAAAACAGTGATACATACAGTTCCTACATCTATACAGTCCATACACAGAGCTGTCGCTATTCACAATCACACACACTCAGTACCTACAGTATGTGTACAGACTGCCAACAAATCCCACTGCACCACACATCTGTTTTACACAGACATTGGAAAAATTACATGGTATTAAATAAACCTGGTAATCTGGGCCTTCAGTTGTACACTCAGGTTGCCAAACCAGGCTGAGATGCCGTACTGCAGGATGCTCTCAACTGCGGCATGGTAGAAGAGGAGCAGCACTTTCTGGTTGACTCCAAAGACCCTCAGACTGCGGAGGAAGTGTAGGTGCTGTTGGACCTTAGTGCAGACCTTATCAACCTGAACACGCCATGTTAGTTTATGATCAGTGTGTATGACCAGGTATTTATATGGTTCAATTTGGGCTATGTTTGGTCATGGATAACTGCTGGTGAAAGGTCTCCAGTAGATCTAGGATCAAATATCATCTCCTCTGTTTTATTGTATCTGTTTTTTGTATCTCACCATTCATACGCAGATGATAGACAATTAAATTTTTCACTTTCTCATAATAACATCACCCCCATAAATGACCTGTTTAAGTGTATCAGTGACATTAACAAATGGATGACCAAAAACTTTCCACAATTAAACAAAGACAAAACTGAGATTCTTGTGTGGGCGCCGGACATCAGAGGGTGGAGATCAGTTCTTAACTGATTTTACTGTCTCTAAAACCCAGTGAGCAGGTCAGACATCTAGGTGTTGTCATGGATCCAGAACTCAGCTTTACAAGCCATATTACAAGTATCACAAGGACAGCATTTTACCACCCAAAAATCATTTCCAAGGTTCAGTCAGACACTGAAAAACTGGCTCATGCTTTCATCTCCTCTAGACTAGAGTACTGCAACGGCCTTCTTGCCGGACTTCCCAAAAAGACTGTGGGACGGCTCCAACTTATTCAAAATGCTGCAGCCAGAGTCCTCACTGGGACTAGAACAACTGAACATATTACTCTCATATCTCAAAACACTTCACTGGCCTCTGATAAAATACAGAATTGATTTCAAAATACTCCTCACTGTTTACAAAGCATTTAACGGTCTGGCCCCTTTAATACATCCATGAGCTGCTCACAGCCTACAGACCCCCCGACCCCTCATTGCACCTTCAGTTTTTTTTTTATTTGCGACAGTTTCATTTACACTACTGTATTTTATTTGCACTGTTTATACTACAAGTTTGTATTGCTCTTTTTATGATTATCTCCTGGGCTAGTCCTCGAGGAGCTTTTATTCTTTTATGATAAAGTTGATGTATTTATTTAATTTCATTCATTCAATTATGTCATTCAAATCTGTGTCTTGCTGCGCTACATGGTTGTCTACTGTGTGTCTTGATTGTATATGATGGTTGTATCTGCCATGCAGCTATGTCGCACTATGTGCCCAAAACAAATTTCCCGTCTGGGACAATAAAGTTTATCTTATCTTACTTCACTGGCTTCCTATAAAATACAGAATTAATTTCAAAATAATCCTCACTGTTTACAAAGCACTTAATGGTCTGGCTCCTCAATACATCTCTGACCTGCTCACAGCCTACATATCCCCAGACCCCTCTGATCATAAGACAAAGGTCTCCTAACTGTGCCCATGCTCCAAAATAAATTTGTTGAAGGTGCATTCAGTCATTATGGCCCCACTCTCTGGAACAAACTGCCTGATGATGTGAGATTCTCTGCAACTGTGTCGTCCTATAAAATCAAGCTTAAGACCTACCTGTTCTCCCAGGCCTATGAATAGTTAGTGTCTATTTGTCTTTCTCTTCTTTCCCTCCTGGTGTCTGGTGTTTCTTTTGGGGATGTGTGATTGGGTTTGTCTTGTTTTTATTCACACATGCTGCATGTAAAAGCGCATTGAAATTACTTTGTATAAAATGTGCTATATAAATAAAATTTGATTAATGTTGATGATGAGGAATGTTTACAGCATCACTGGACTGGTGACCTTTTCAGACCTGACTAGAAAGAAAAGAAGGACCACTACTTCTTACATAAGAAAACACTAGATATCCATACATCAGTTACTCTTAAAGTATGGCTGCTCCCTGATGCATTTTAGTGTTGTTTTTTAATGTCTGCAGTTTTCTCTCAGTCAGTCACTTATTTTCGGTCACAGACAAATTTACTACCCCATCAGTTTTGGTTTTACCCCAGATCCTACATTTATGATCAATGAACTCAAATCGCCGACAGAGGGGTGCTCTACAAACTGGCGCGCCGTAAACATAGAAAAGCAATGCTAGATCAGCTATACAGTGCCCCAGAAAGAAGCACGGTTGATTCTTGAAATGCGCTTTTAAGTGATTTTAAATATCAGGTACGACAGCGTTATTATGTGTGTTTTTTGTTGGGGAATAAGGCCTGAGGGAGCGTTGAGTGAAGTTTGGCAATAGATGTTTCCATTCTAGATGTCATATTTCTATGGCCATTCAGTCGTGCCTGGACAACGTCGTGAACGCGCATGTCAGGTTCGCTGCAGAGATCCCACTGCCTCGGCTCTCACGATTAATCGTAGGGATGGTGTTGACAGCGGGAGGCGACGGGCGGCCCGTTGTACATGTTTGAATAGATGACAGGGCCAGGTGAAAATACAAACACACGGGTCGAACACAAATTCACCGCAACCTTTCCCTCCGTGCTGGAAGACGACGCTGCCGGGCCGAGGACAACGTTAACGCTACTGATGGAATTCCCAGTCGTTGCTAGATGGAGAAACCGAAAGGGTGGACTCGTTATTAATAATTAAAAAACACCCACCATCTGCTGCTAAAATATAAGGAAAATGCATCTGCATCAGGTGCTGACGGGAGCTGTAAACCCTGGAGACTGCTGCTACTCGGTGGGGAGCGTGAATGACATTCCTTTCACGGTGAGGTTTTATTTTGATATTATTCGCTCGAGATGACACCCAAAGAAGCTAACGGCTGACTAGCTAGCTGGGTAGTTAGCTAGCTAACGTTATATTGGCTGTAAACGGGGCTGGCTAGCGAGCTAAATCGCTGGCTAGCCCGGCAGCAGTGTGCTAGCCACACTGCCGCACCGAGGGATTCACTAATAGTGAGTCGAGACTACTCGGGGCATCCTTATCACAAACCCCTCTGTCGTTTACCTTGACTGTCAGTGCCGACATTGACAAGCTAACATCCTCAAGTAGATGCTCAACGGTCATGTCTGCATCTGTCCTTTTAGGGCAGCGTTATATTATTTATTGCTCCGGGACAGATGACGCTAGCCACTCAAATGACCTTTAGCTGCATCTCGTTACATTAGAATTACAGCCAGGGAATCCCTTTGCGCAGCCATAACATTATTGGCAAATATTTGCACTGGGACACGCTCCGACGGAAATTTCGCAGTGCACACTTGAGGTGTGTATGGGCGGACAAATTTGCGCACCGCTACGGGATAAAACACTGTGTTTAGTTTGGATGCAGAACTAGCTAAGCTCGCTACCATTTGGCGTTAAATCCTCCTCACGGATCATTAGCTCGCTGTCATCCTAGCATCAGCTGCGCCAGCCATGACGTAGAGAGCCATATATGGATACATGAGCTAGAGGGCTGAATGGCTGTGTTTTGGTGCTGCAAAGAACATATTCAAAAGCGTGGTGCCATCTGCCATCATTTTGAGGAATAAAATACACTTATATTTGCTCAAATCACGCCATTTAGACTTTATGCATTTGTACATATGCTGATCAAACACTATACCTTGAACCAAATCACGTGTCTGTCATTCATTCACCTCATTGGGCTATATACTCTCTGGCTGTCTGAAGTCTGGCAACTTCCCAACATTTCTCTTTGTGCCTCAAGTTGACAAGTCCCAGATTCTCTGTCATTATTCAACTGAGTGCAGCGAGACATAGGAAGAACCCGTACGCTGATATTAGAGCCTCTTTTGTGGTGGCAAGTAGGAAAAGCTGCACAGTATTTCATAACCCTAACAAATGTTGTGTCTCTTTTTCCTTAAAAATAGATCGCTTGAGGTGAAACTCAAGAGCGCAGTGGAAAGTATAACTGTATTTGATTCTGCATCCTGAGTCAGCTCTTGTATTGAGAGCAGAACATGACTGATGATGACTTTATTGCCAGCTGACAGATCTGTCATCACATCTAATTTGGCAAACCCCTTAAAAGCCATTTAGAGTAGAATTTACCCGAAGCTCAGGGATTATCGTCCACAAAGTTTGCAAGGTGAGAAAATGTGCTTGCACTTTCTCATTACATAACAGAAATCAGACAGGAGAGCCTTTCAGTTAAAGATTGGTTCCAGATGGAAACAGTTATGTCATAGGTTTTGCCGTGTTGATGACTACATAGGTTGTCACCGCCCTGCCAATCACAAGGACCTGATTCATAAACATTTTATGACCCTAGATCATACCAAAAGTGATGTGAATGCATTAGTTAATTTCTGCCAGTGCAGGCTCACAGTGAATTCTTGAGCAGCTATGTTTCATGCCACCATTCCCTCATGCTGAGAACACTGTGAGCCTGTCTAATGGCTGCCAAATCTGGGCTTGGTCTGTTCCTGCTGCCTGTTAGCAAAGTGGTGTTTTTCTTTTGTAGCTGTTGTCGTTATATTTTTACCTTTTTTTCTAGACATACAGACACCCTCTTCTTACTCGTGTCTGATTCCATCAGTTCCTCAGATTATAGCACAGTAATACATTTTTCAGTTCACTTCTGTTAAACTATAGAGAGGAGTTGTCGCCCCTCTCCCCTTACACTGACCCCAGATCAAGAATGTAAACAGGCGAGCTCAGTACCTCGGGTCATATCTGCTCAACAACATAGGACAGAGTAGGTTGTGAAGCTAAAGCCTTGCACGTTGCCACAGGGCCTCAGTTTCTATGCCTGGTGTTTTCTTTCTGTGTCTGAGAGGGTATTTGAAGAACACTAGACATCATGTCCAATGCAGTTACACTCACGATGACCCCTAGGGCTCATAGGCCAGACCCTGACATACACACACACATACTCACACACACACCTAATTTACAGCAGCCATGAATGCATCAGTTCAAATGAGCAAGCATGAAGCTAGAGCTTCATTGAATATGGAATCATTCCCTCACCATGCTATTTGTGTCTGTGCTCCAGCATGGCCTCTGAATGTTGCATGCTTCACTCTCGGCATATTGACAGAAAGTGAAAGACGTATTGTGAAATGGAGTTTGAATGATGGACAGTAAAACACAGGTGCCCTGTTGTTGCCGGTTCAGTGGGCCAATAGATGGTGGTGCATATAGTCTTGTGTTGAGATCCCACTATAGTTACAGGTATGGATATGAAGAAACAAGATGGCACAAAGAAAGAAGAGATCTGTTCATTATTTAGACAAAAGAAAATGTCCTTTATCACAATGAAAACATAATGTTGGTTGATTTTCAGCAAGTCAGTTATTGCCATTACATAAATTGCTGCGTCATATGTTTGTTCTAAACGGTTTAAGTCAGTTGAATGACAAATACGACAGAACAACTGTTTGTCTTTTTGTGTATTTACTGTGATTTGTGTCTGTTGATTACATTACAGGTTAAACCCTGAGGACTAGTTAATAATGTGCTGTTAAGAGGCTGTAGAAATCAGGGCTATAAAGACTATTTTAATGCCTGTTACGGTGCTTTTTGATCTGTGGTTGATTTTGTAAATGCACAGACAAATGGCCTAGTGGTTTGATATGCAGAGCTGCAGATGTGTGATCCTCTAAAAATAGAAGACTCGTGTAAACTTCAAAGCACAGGGAGAGAGTACACGCCCCCACATATTCCTCTATATTTTGTTATTTTGATAATAGAGAATATTTATTCAGCATCTGGATCTTAGACTACATCAGAATACAGAGATTGTTACATAATCTAAGACACTGATGCTGACTGGCTGAAGGCGTATGTGATTTCCTGAGATTACTCATATCCTGTCTGGGAATTTTTACGTTTCTGGGTATTGTGCAAATACGAAATTTGCAAAATTTGGAGTGTTTCAGACTCAAGACATACAGCCTTTTATATTAAACATGTTACTGTAGTGACATATAATGGCGTAATGCTACCAAGTTTTGTCGGATTACTACAGGCAGGTATTAAATTCAGTTGTGGTTGCTCAATGCATTCAGGTATGGAGTGATGGCATTTTTGTCAAATGGGCCATGAAAACAAGATTTTGGCCACCATTTACAGAGCAGTGCTATGGCGTATCTAAACATGAATGACTAAACATTTCCAAGTTCATCATTAATGTACAAAAATAATAGAAAATCATTCAAAAATGGGAGCAGCAGACACCAAACCGAGTAATCAAGGCAAAGAAAAGTTGCTTTTGTGTCTTAGAATTTAATATTTATAAGCCAAAAAGTAATATGCATTATAGATGATGACATGGTGAAGATGTTTGCTCCAAATCCAAGCTTAAAACTGTTCCTTAGCCTGAGATGTAAATGTCCACATAACTACATAAAAATCTGTTTCTGTAGTTTTTTGACATGCTGCTGACCGTGAGTAGACAAACAAACAGAGCACTATCACCCTTGCTGTGTTTCCAGATCCATTAAGTGGCTGCAAATTTAGCCAGCTGGATACATTGATTAAGTAAGATATGTTATGACCAACAGGCAGAATGGAGACGGATCGAAGATGGACCTGGTGTAGTTTGGCTTTTAATGCCCACTGCTTCACTGCAGTCATGCTGCAGAGAAAACAAGGCTCATATGATACGACTATAGACAGTGGGATCAAAGTACAGGTCCGTGCTTTTGCCTGGGATAATGCCTTAATATAGATTGACAGGGAGACCAGGCTACTACAGACCAGAAGTGATCATTGTATGTTTTTTAAATATTTGCAGCCGACGACAGCTCGAAGCCGGCTTGCTAGCACAAACATGAAAATGGTACACACAGTAGCAGCTGTGGTTTTGGAGCATGATTGCATGATTGCATGATTGCGTAAGGCATGGGAATGAGGGGCATTAGGTGGAAAGGCAGAAGTGATCTCTCACTCTTCCTCTTATCTACTTTCATTTTTACAGCATATAACCTCATTTACTTATTTCTTCTAAAATACATTAACCCTGAAAAGCAGATGAATCCCCGCCTCATGATGGTTGTCATTACTCAAATGGCATTTAAAGGTTCAGTAAGCAGTTCTGGAGGAAGATGGTTGATTGTTGGGACTCATTCCCAGGTTGTCAAATACTGACAACCTTGTCAAATACTGACAACCTTGGGCTGTGACAAAATTTGGTCATGTGTGAACAAGCAGTTGTTCTCAGAACTGGTTGTCTGAATAGCAGGAAATAACAACTGAAGTAAGGGAAATTACCTGCAGTACCTACGATGCTTGTCAGACACTATAAATTGTCATGATGTACCAGTTCTTTGGCTTTCTTGTAAGTTAACCCTCAAATGTCCAGTCTTGTGTGCTGAGTCTCTTTATTCCATGACAGCTGGTAGTCTGACTCAACCACCAACCCAAAGCGTTGGTATCTGATGACCTGGGAATGACACTCAACAATCAAGTATTTATCTCTAGAGTTACATATGGCACCTTTAAGGTGCTCCTTACTAGCAAGACGTGAATTGATTCCTGTAGATCTTATCAGTAAACATAGCATGTGGATGATCATGCTGTCTTCAAACAGACCAGAAATAGACTTTACTGACTGATCTTTTTAAAGCATGATACAGGGGTTTCCCAGAGTTGGGCCAAAGAAACCAGCCCAGATCTGTGAGTCAGTGAGAGATGTTTTTGTTACATCAGACAGCAAAAGAGACCACGACATATTGATAGCCTTTTCCTCATATACAGTATCTCTGGCTAGCTCTAAAATGCAGTACTGGGATGTCTGTAAACCCTTGAACAGCTCCGTAGCGTACTCTCAACAGGGCCAGGTAAAAAGCAATTCAAGCAAAAGGTCACATGACTCCACATGACAGTAGTAAAATGAACATTGTTCACTTTCTAAAAAAACATACCGTGACATTGCATTCATTTCCACCTGAAATGCCACTGCTTTGTCAATGTTAATGTGTTATACAGAGGTAATATTTACACAAAGGCAGCAGCGTACTTGATGTAAGCAGCTTACATGACTGACAGGAAGGAAACCTTGCTGCTGCTTCAGGGTTGTACTCATTAAGTCAGCAGATTTGTGAGCTACACATTGCTGGGTGTAGATCCAAGTACATTCATAGACAGAATCAGTGTCCTCTAAATGCTGCCCGCTGCTGAATTAAATAAATATCCTGGCTGCCAGCTAAACTTTGAATTGATTAGAATGGGCTTTCAGCAGGTCGTCATTACTCTGTTTTATTTGTTTGAAGGGCTGCTTTTGATTGAAAGAAATTCTCCTTTGACTAATAGTCATAATCTCTTTTTTGACTTTAAAGATCAGTCAGACTGTCTCTTTAGTTTTGCCCCTCAGTAGAAAACACTATCATATATAGAGAGAGAGATCTCTTAAAATCAAGTGTTTATTAAAGACCAAAGCAAGCCATTATTGTGATGCTAGAGATGGGAGATGTAATTTTCTAGTAATGACCGTTGAGTATCTCACTCCGTATTAAAAGACCCCAAAACAAACATAAAAGCAATTGATCTGTAAACTGTCTGAAAATTTCTTAGTTGATGAAGACACTAGTGACATTTTCCTCCTGACTGTTTATGTGGTTATGCTGAAAACACACCAAGCAGCGGCGAAGTACAGCTCGCTGCAATAATTACGTTTTTCTGCGGCAGGGAGGTGTGTGTATGTGTTTCAAGCAGGAAGAAATTTCTTTGTAACATAGGTTAACATGTCACAGGGGTCACAGGACTCTGTTTACTGACTGGGTATTCTCTGTCTGTAATTTGCAGCTCAAAGTTAAACTGTCCTCAAGTTTTAGTTTGGCAGCAAATTGCCGCAGGATCAAATGGCCGCAGCTTTCCATAGATATTCTGTGGCAGCTTGCCGCAGGCCACGCTTTGCCACCGCTCAGGGTGCTTTCATGGTTAAATCTTCCATCTAGGCTATATATTTTATTGTGTCAGTGTTCCATGATGCCATAAACTATTATGCTTCTTCTACTAATGAATCATCCTACTGTGTATTATATCCATCAGTACCTTGTTGTTCTGTGTGCATATGGATTTGTGGATGCTGAGAGAAATACAGGACACACACAAGCCCAAACCAAAGGAACAAAGCGGTGATGATAGGTCATCCTGTTTGAGGCAGATACATACTCATGATTACAGTACCAGTCTGGCTCAAGGTCCTACCAGCTCTAAATTAGCTCGCTGACAAAGAGAGTAGAATGGACTCACACATAATCTTACGTGTGTGTGTGTTGGTGTGTGTGTCAGAGGTACAGAGCAGTCCTAGACAGTGCGTGACGGTGACCGCTTTTAATTCCAGCTGTAATGTGCAGGAGCAAATGCCGCAGTAATAGTAAAGCACAGAACGCTCCTCCCTTACTTCTCTTCTACCTGTTTCACATATAATGTTATGGTATGTATAGTATAATCCTACGTGACAATCTTCGCCATAACTTCACCCTTGACTGTCACTTTATATTATACCGCTGGCTGTAATGTTGTCCTGCTGTGTGACCCAGTGGTTCCCAGCCTCTCCTCCTGTTCTCCTGAATAATGAAAGACACAAGCCGTCATCCTGACTGTACTGTTGCTTCGAGGCCGGCTTGCCTGTCTCCCAGGTGCTGCTGCCATTGCTGCCATTCTACACACAGTTGCCAACCGCCAGCGAACACCATTGTATCAGCTTACTTTGCTGCCCATAATCCAAACACAGGTCTGCCCATTAAGCGTGGGTAATTAGCTTGTACTGTGTTTGTTATTGCACACAAGTCGGAGCCATTTTTGTCATGCAGTTGATCTGTAAAACAGCATCTAATGATAGTTTTGCTGTTCTGTTATGCAGTTTTTGTGCTGGTGTTACCACCACAGCCTCCCAGTGATACGGTGGTTTAATGTATCTGCCATACTGTGCTGTGATAGTTTTATAGTTGCTGGGCGATATGAAGAAAATCAAATATTACAAAATTTTTGACCAAATATCAATATTGCAACAATGGTGCTCTCACAGCATATTTACACAGTGAGATTTTTGATAAATATTCATCAGTAATGTGAATATAAGGAATAAGTAGGTAAAGGCAAATAATAGAACAGCTACAACATGGATGTTGGCAAATTACATCACTTTGCTGTAACGCAGCCTTTAAGACAGGCTAAAGACAACACTTACGATGTTCAAAATCTAAGACAATATCTACTGTCTTATCACAGTGCTGATATAATATCGATGTATTGCCCAGCCAGTGTCTGAAATTAACTTTTGACTCACCGGCCAAGCATAGTTTTTACAGGCCAAAGTAATATATTGCTTTCTTGTAAGGGTGGGAATCACCAGAGGATCAACACTACAATATCATCATGATACTTAAATCACAATACAATATTATTGCTATTTTAAATGCAGTAAATGAGTATTGCGATAAAATGTATTGCAGTATATTACTGTAAATTATGTTGCCAAAGGAAAACGTTTTTATCTATAAGATTAAGAAGTTTTCTGGTCATCTCACTTCAGCCATTTTTTTGCAGCAGTAAAATGTATCTAATGGAAAAAAAGACATTGATTATATTATTCTACCAGGCTACCTAAAGTGTAATTTATGTTTGTATGATTGTATATATATATATGAATAATTTATATAATAAAAACTTTGCACTGAGTGACAATATGATATTGCCACATAAAAACATTGCAATACTATGCTGTAATGATTTTTTCCTCCACTCATTTCATTGTAATAAAAACACATTATGTTGAATCCAACTTAAAAAAAAAAAGGCCTAAACAAAATTCACAGCAGTGATGCAGTGTATATGTCGAGGGTTTTTATTGTGAAAGGTAATAACAGAAGGAGTGAAGCTGTAATGCACTATAGTTAAAAGTGTGGGAGGCGATATTGAGTTTAAGACAACAGAGCCTTTGTGTTACTATTTTATCACCTTCAGAAGTACAGGGTGTAGCGGTCGCAGCAGACAGGTGGAAAGTGATACTTTCACAGATCAGCTGATGTCTTGTACAGTTAACAGTGCCGCAAGAGCTGCTTTAGATGGTCAGTTTCATGGCACAATGCACATAAAAACACATCTATAGTGAGTGTGTGCGTGCGTCATACTCCAACACTGACAGGAGAGGAGCAGTAGAACAGCGTGCCAGTTAACGTTAGAGACTCTCAGCATAGTTTTGTATTACATGACTATTTTGGTACAAACATGTACCAGCCAGTGTGGTATGTAGCTGTTCAAGATTTACTCGCCAAATTGAAAAATCTATCTGTATTTGGCACATAGCGAGTGTTTATTTCTGACCCTGTGCCTCCCCTAAGTGAGGTTTACCATTTTAACTTTCAGCAGTTCATTTTTACTTATTCATTGTTGCTTGATCTGATTTGGTTCTTCTTCCTGTGCCCATTTCTCTTTCAGGCTTACGGCTCAGGCTGTGATGTAGTGATCTTGGCCAGCGACTTCGACTGTGTGCAGATTATCCCGGGAGCTCAGAATGGAAACATACAGGTGGGCTGTGTGGAGTGCTCCCACCAGCTTGGCAGGGTAAGTGTTGACTGCACACTGAGACACGCTCCCACTCGCAGTTTTTCCATGCAGCCAGAAGACATTATCAATTACGCTGAGCAAAAAGAAATACATTTAGCCCTGCGTTTGCCCCTGTCTTGTACTGCCCGTGCTCTCCTCTCCTCGCTATCCTGCTCTCCCGCAGCACCACTCCCCACCTTCCCCTCTCCTGTGGGAATGGCTGTGCAGAAGCACTGATGGGGTGAGTAATGTTGTGATGATGAACACAGCTCTTTATTTTTAGATTGCTGCATCCTACGGAAACACAGTCTGCATCTTTGAACCTCTTTCTACCAACCCAAACAAACGCCACAAGGTGAGCAGGAATGTCTGTATTTGAGACATATGTAGTGTTTTAAATCAATACCTAGTGAGCTTAGTCACACTTGTGTGCCAATAACATTGCATGGTGTGTCACTCTCCTGTCACTAACAGCAGCTTAACTATCAGTGGCAAAAGACAGGACAGTTCTTCCTTGATGCCATCACCTACAACCTGGCCTGGGACCCACAAGGTACGCCGATGCTTTCTGTGTTTAACTGATTCACCGACTGTCTGCCTAAATTAATCCACACTACGCACAGCCCCCTGTGGTTTGTCTGGAACGACATGTGCAATCTGCATTATGTAACAGTCACAGTGTGCATGTGGCTCTGTGTATTGTAGTAGTCAACGTGGGATGAGAGGTGTGCAACATAGTGCTTTTGTGTCCACAGGGAACCGTATCCTAGCAGCAACGGAGCGCCTCCAGCTGTGGGCTCCTCCACTGACAGATGCCCTGATAGAGGAGGAGGATGGGCAGTTGACCGAGGACAAGCCCCACCCTGTCCTCAATGACTGGAACTGTGTCTGGCAGTGCAAGTACGTTTTTTTTTTTTGCTTTTGCACATACTGTAAGAGCATCCGACTTGATTGACATGGATTAAAAACGTTACGTACATTAGGTCAACAGCAGAATCAAAATCCAAAGATGATCTGGTGCAGAGCCAAGTACTCAGACAGTTGCTTTCGAAGTAGATGGTCTTGTAGTGCAGTTGACGAAGCAGATATATAAATATCCAGACACTGTAGCGAGCTGAGTGTGTCTGAGTGTCTCTTGTAAATGTCAAGTCAGTAAAAGGTTTTTTCAGCCTTTCTTTCTTTCTTTAAGTTTTGTCACAGGTAATTGTAAGTGAAAAAATACTTTGCTCATGTTTGAGAATACTCATTCTTTATTCTGAGCATTGACAGATCAGTCAGATTTTACATGTGTGCAAGGTTTTTTCTTTGTTTAGTTGAAAATAAAAGGGGGGCATAACGTTTTCGTCTTTGTCGGTGAGCTGATATCTTTAGGTAAGAGTTAGTTCCTGCCCTGTGCAAACGGATATTAACTCTAATTTATCCTCTTGAAGGTTGAGGAATTATATCGTTTTTTACTGATAAAAACGTACATAAGGTTACTTATTATCCAAACTCATCTGCACACAGCCTCACATTAAAGGTTTGTATGCACTGTTGTAAGCTATTCTTTTGAGTCTGTGGCCTGTGCTTTAAGCTGTGTAAACAGACATACAATGCCATTTTAGTAATTGTCATCTGATGACACATGTGCATGTCCTGGAAAGCCACCAGAACAGGGAAGTGCAAGCTGTGAAATTTCCAGCGATAGCTCATGCACAACGTAACCGTGCATACACACTGACAGCTGACAGAAAAACCACTTGTGTGTTTGTTCCTTAGAAAGTTTCACATGGAGAAGTGAATGTAGCTGATACCGTTGTTTGTGCTTGTGTGCCTCACAGGACGGCTGCATCTGTTCACATTGCCAAGTGGTCTCCTGATGGGGAGTACGTCGCAACGGTTGGAAAGGTGCATGATTCACGTGAACACGTTGCAAAACAACAAATTGTTAAACAGTTATTTATAACTGTATGGTCTGCAGTGAAGTTTGTGTGTAATGTATATTTATGTGTGTGTTTGCAACCGCAGGATGACTGTTTACTTAAGGTGTGGTATCCCACCACGGGCTGGCGTTCTGCAGTGGTGGTCCAGGAACCCTCTGATAAAAAGCCTCTTCCTGTGCACTTCTCCTTTGTTTACCTGGCCCATCCTCGCTCAGTCACTGGTATGTCCTGGAGGAAGACCAGCAAGTACATGCCCAAGTAAGAAAGCACACACAGTCACACAGTAAGGATGGCAAGCGACATGTTTATTATTATTAATGTTGTTATAATTTTTTTCTTTTAGGACATGCTTGTTGTCATTTGAAACATGAGATCATTTCTTGGCTCAAAAAAGACATTTTGCCTCTTTTGAATCGCGTTAATGAACAACAGGGGTGTAAAATTCTTTTCTGTGTATGATGCCAATATTGACTACTTTGTGTTTATCCTGTCTTTTGTACATTTCTGTATTTCTTGGGGTAAATTTGAAGGATTCAAAGTTGCAACATGGATAAGTAAACATTGTCCTGATTCCCCATTTCAGTTCATATTCTTATATACAACACTAAAAAAGCTGTATTCATGCAAAGTGTAGATTATGCCTGACTGCAAAGTTTTGTAATTCACCCATGGTTCCCACTGTCAGTAAGCAGTCAGCCCTCTGTACTCTGGAATGTGACACAAAGTATGTGTATTTGTGAATAAGGCTTGTCACTGTAACATTTTCACAGCTGTAAGAATTTTCCCAGAACACAAGCCACTGCTGGTGTTACTGACCTTTGATTAGCTTCCCTTAGAGCTCTGTCACACAAAGCAGACAGTCTGCTAGGCGTTGTTTGCCTGTAACCAATGATAACCACAAAGTTGTGTGATTGGAAAATTCACACCATTTGCACTTATCTGTGTCTGGTCAGCAAACCGATACTGTTGAATCAGTGGTGGAAGCAGCCAGTGAGAGACAGTTATATGTTTGGCTGTCCCACTGAGGGAAACAGTGACTTTATCAATTTAATGTGGCCTCTCCTTGTATTTCACCTCAGCCTTTCCTTCGTGATATTAATTACTGATTGTGTAAGAGTTGCACTCTCCTGCTTTTTTCAAGGGGTTCGGTGTGCAATGTGTTGCTGACATCATGCGAGGATGGTGTGTGTAGGTTGTGGTCAGAGACGCTGCTACCAGAAGACAGCCTGCTCGGAGGACAGATCTCTGAGAACACACAATCCTTCAGCTCCAGCCTGCCAGGACTGGCAGGCAATAAGGACAAGATCCAGCATGCTTTAGAGGTACACTTACTTACTCAGTCAGATCCAGCCAGACGTAATTAATGAAAGAAAATACAAAATTCCTGGCATTCCAAATGTACATAAACCTGTTCTCTGTGTTTTATTCCTTAGTCAATCCACCACCTGAAGCATCTGCGCCGGGGCCGGCGACGGTCCTCTGCCCTGGTGGCACACAGTGAGCTGCTGCCCTCTCAGCTTGGCACTCAAGACACACACACTCACCGCCACATTGCTCATCATGCCAACGCCCTGTGTCACTTCCATATCTCGGCCAGTATTAACCCCAACACAGGTAGGGTGGCTTTCCTCACCTTAGATCCATAAGTAGTTGCTCTGTTGACCATATAAGGGTGCCCTTTATGTTCAGGTATTTAATAACTTCCTATGTAATAGTGATATCATTTAAAAGCCACATTGAATTTATTCTGAAAACCATGTTAAACACAGATAAGTTAATAGTAGAGATCCCCTGAGTTGATCATTTAAACATTTATTTGATTATAGCATCTTATGGTGTGATTTTATTTTATTTTTTTGCTTTTGTTGTTGTTTTAAAGCTGAAATGAAAGAAATGGCTTTGTTTGTGTTACCCACAAGAATATAGGTATAAAAACAGAATTTGTTTTGCACATAACGCACATTGTGCAACAGTGAGATGGCACTAATGGTTTCTGTGACTGAAATAAATGAATCACACATTCAGTGCAGCTGTCAACCCTTTTTAAACTTGAGTGATATTTTATTTAGCCTTTTCACTACTTGTATCCATATATATATATCTTCCTCTTTCTACCTCCTTCTTCCTCTATCAGATATCCCATCAGTGCTGGCTGACTCTGCAGTGTTCAACCCAGACGATGGCACTGGTGGTGGAGGCTTCGTGGTTCACTGGCTGAACAACAAGGACCTCAGCTTCACTTCCTCCATGGACCTCTTTATGCTGCAGCTGCGCAAGTTCTCTGAACAGCAGCTGGACCAGACTACTGACGACCCCCTGGAACCTGAAGGATCCCCTATGAAATTTGACTTTGGTATGACCCACAACCAGGCCAACACACATTCCCTAAAACATGTTAAATGCAACATTACGTTGTAAAAGTATATTGTTTTCTGTTTATCTATCTAGACCTGGACGAGATGTCTGACAAAGCGTCCTCAGAGCAGGGTGAAGAGGGTGAGCCAGGGGAGCAGGGAAGCACCAAGGCATCCTCCCCAGGATCCAGCTCTAGCATGCCTCTGCCCTCCATGCTGCTGGAGAGGAAGATGGAGACCCTGATCACAGAGTGGAACAAGAGCCCAGACATGCTGTTTACCATCCACCCTGCCGATGGATCTTTCCTGGTTTGGCATGTGAAGTACTTGGACGAATTCAACCAGGGCATCTTCAGACAGGTTCAGGTGAGCAGGAAATCAGACAGGATGCAGATAAGAAGTTTTTGCATCCTGCTTGTACTTTTGACAAGCAAGTGAGAAACTTTTTTCCAATTTAGTAATTCAAAAGGGAATCTCTTGCTCATTGACTGGCTCACACACACATAGTGGCAGCAGCGTAGCTGTAGTGAAACTTTGTCTGAAATGTAAGGTGACTCAGCACTCCCCCAGCCTTACATAAGACTCCTAATAATCCTTTTTTCTTCCTCCGACGGAGAGACGCTGCGCGCCTCTGCATGTAGGCTATTAAAACTTTGTGGTGTCATCCTTCATAAAACCATTTCCTACAGATCTTGCGATCTTTCCTGTGTGATATTTATATTATATTCAGAAGTATAATGTGTATTATTAACATTTAACTTAATCTACAAAAGTCCTATAATGAAAACAAACACTATTGCCTAAATGTTGTGTACATGTTGTGCTCTTTGCTTCTGAGAAAGAAACAAGAGCAGATTTGTTAGCGTTGGAGTTCAGTAAATCTGTGTATTTTGCCAACCTCAGTCGCACACTAGTGTGCCCAAATAAATTTTCACATTCACACACGCCAATTTTCACTTAGATATGGAGCGAGATGCTCACACTGCAGAGACCAGCTGTCCTTAAGGAGAGAGACGCTGCAACACAAGCAGGCTGAGGAGGACAAAACACAGTAGAAATACTCATGAGATGCTCATATACTCAGTACTTCCCGAACACAAGCATTTTTGCTAAAACGTTACAATATAAAACACCTCTACCCACAAGTAGTGTTCCCTGAGCACGCCCACTGGTTTCGAGCTCTGCTTTAACAGAGTGCAAAGGTGTGTAACTTGTCTGTGCGTGGGAGTGTTTGTACTGTCCTGTGAAATTTTAACGTTTTAGCAAAAAGGAATGTGTTTGGGAGGTATTTAGCATACGACTTGATAAATGAGACTTGAAATAATCTGCATGAGTTGTGTGAGAGTTTGTAAGCGTTTTTTTTATAGTTTTACAGTTGTTAAATGCAGACCCTGATTACTTCAATTCATTAAGAATGCTAGCCTTTTTAAGATTCTCCATTCTTCGTGGAGGCACTGTTTTCCTCACAAATTCAAGGTAATTTGTGAAGTAATTGATGTATGAATGGTCATTTTGGGGGTGAAGTATTCCTTTAAAATATGCCAGAATCTGCCATGTTAAGATCGGCTCAGGATATCTCCACATCATCTCTACATTTGTGAGCACAAACAAAAAGCAAAATATCATATTGTTAATGTTGTTGCTACTGATGAACTAGAGCGCTGACATCACATTGGTATAAACTGCTAATTAGGTCTCTATAGGGCTAAGACTACTGAGAATATTTATGTCCCTGTGGTCCTGATGGGTTCTCTTTCCCTCCATCTCTCCCACCAGGTGTCCTTCTCCTCCCGTATTCCAGTGGCATTTCCTACAGGTGATGCCAACTCACTGAGTAAAAACATCCTGATGTACGCCTGCACTTTGACAGAGGGTGAGGGTGCCAGTGCAGGAGAGCAGGGGAGGATGGTCCAACACGTCTCCCACTCTGCTTCAGCCTCGGCTGGCCTGGGGTCACCCGCACTGGCCCCCTCTCTAATCCCCCGCCCTGGTATCAGTCCTGCTGTCATGATGGTCTCAAAGCATGTTGATGGATCTCTTAACCAGGTAAAAGAGAGCTGGGGGTACACCATTTTTTCTGCCAGGGTCAGCGCCTGCATGTTTTCATAAATGACCACTGATGAAGGCGTTTCCTAAAACTTAATGCATTCCGTTAAACCTCTCTAAAATTTCACACCAACACCACAATTGACTCTATAAATGCAAACTAAAGAACTGTATTGATGTTTGTGTGTGTTCAGCTTTCCCAGCCTGCTCTAAATCTTTGGTTTCCTCCATCTGCAGTGGGCAGTGACATTTGCTGAGCGCTCTGCCTTCTCTAACGTACTGACCGTATCACACAAGTTCCGGTACTGCGGCCACCGCTTCCATCTGAACGACCAAGCCTGCCACACAGTGCTGCCACTGCTGCTGACCTCCTCTCACCATAATGCTCTGCTCACACCTCCCTCAGCCCCTAGCAGCCTGGAAGGAGAGCAGCCTCCTACCTTTCCCCTACCAAAGGGACTTCCCAGGTATAAACAGAGGAAAGGCAGAGAAAGAGCAAAGTCAGGAAGTAAATAAGAGATAACGAGAGGAAAGAATAGGCAAGGAGCACATGCTTATTGCAGCATGCTGAAACAGCGCGTTCATCAATGATGGTCTTGTTGTTCTCTGTTCGAAACATGAAACAATACATTAGTTTTCTATTAGCAGGAAGCAGCTTCGTAATGCAGCTACAAGGACCTTCCATGACCCAAACGCCATCTACAGTGAGCTGATCTTGTGGAGGGTGGACCACATTGGACCCCTGTCCTGCACTGGAGGGGTCTCTGAACTGGCCCGTATCAACTCTCTGCACACCTCTGCCTTCAGCAACGTTGCTTGGCTACCTACGCTAGTACCCAGCTCTGTTCTTGGTAAACACACCATGCATTTTTAATGTGGAAGTAGATTTTAACCCCTGTGATTCTTGTTCTGAGTGAATAATTACCAAGAACTTTATGTAAATGTGGAAGTTTCACATTTGCTGAATCATCTCAGCTTCTGCTTTTGGTCATATAGCAATATGATGTTTGCTTTTTTAAGGGCAAACTGCCAAATGTATGCACAGTATACAAAGGAACTCTGGCCAATAAGGTGTATACCTACAATTCTATGCAGTAGTCGAGCTAAGGCAGTTTTGCATATCAGATTTGTGTTATAAAGTTAATTATGTCTTCCCTCCCTCATTATCCCCTACCGAGATATAAACATATTTCCATGACTGTGCCTTAAAAGCAACAGTATACCTACTCCAATTAAGATCCTACCTTGATCTAGTTTCTGTAGACCTCGGCTCTCTGCTGCCTGAGGAAGGACCTTAATCTTTAAAGTAATTCTTTTTTAGTTGGGAGATGTTTTTTAATTGAAACAGGCACATGGCTCAATTTATGAGTATCTTTCAACTTTGTATAAAAACAACCAAACATGAAATCTTTTTTTTCTGTATTGCACATTAAATACTTTCTTTGGCACCGCAGGACCTTCCTTCAAACATTGTGTTGTGTCCCTCAGGAACTTACTGTAACAGTGCCAGTGCTTGCTTCGTGGCATCAGATGGTAAAAACCTGCGTCTCTATCAAGCTGTGGTGGATGCCAGAAAACTCCTGGATGAGCTGTCAGACCCTGAAACATCTGTGAGTGGACACACTCACGCGTCACTACACACAAAAAAATAATATTACTGCTCATTGGGATGTGACCATGGCTGTTGAGAGTCTCTGCTCAGTGAATTTTCTATATCTAGGTCTTCACATTTTTTGTCACAAAGAACCAGGATTGAGTCCAAGGCTTGTGGGCTGCTATTGGGCGTACATCAACCATGAAACATCACAAATCTGATATAACCACATCTGTCTCAGATATTAAATTCTTATTATAGGCCAGCTTTTCAACATCTGTGAGCTTTTCATTTCCTTTATACTTCCCATTGCCTTCTTTTATAATTGTTACCAAAGCACAACAGTACTCTGTCTACAGGCAGACAGATGTCACATTTATTGGAATGCAGCTGTTCTTTACAAATATAATCTCTTGCTTTATAACAACCAGCAGCCTACATTATCCTGTACTTCACAAATCATTATGCAATATTTTGTCTACTCCTTTAATGGTTTCAAATGCAGTACACTAAATGGATAGTTTACAATTTTTCATGTGTGTCTCCGTTTAGAAACTGGTGGGCGAAGTGTTCAACATTGTCAGCCAGCAGTCCACTGCCAGGCCTGGATGTATCATAGAGTTGGACGTCATTACAAATCAGGTTAGCAGCTGCTCTGTGTCTTTTCACACCCATCTCAAATAAGTGATGGACAGAAATTCAAGGCTTTGAAATCCTGAAAGCGTCTGATCAGTAGACATAGTAACCTCTTTGATGCCATTTTCTTGTGCGTTCAGTGTGGCGCCAACACCCAACTGCTGCACGTCTTCCAAGAGGACTTCATTCTAGGTTACAAGCCTCAGAAAGAATCCGAAGCATACACACCGGCCTTTCCACCTGGCGAAGGTACAGCACACTGTCACATTAAAACAATGTATAAAGCTGTTTCCTCATACTTGTTCAAACCGGATTGTCAATAGAGGAACATAATGCCACTTTATTGTATCCAGATTTCCAACCCGCCCCATTCTCTGAGAAGTTCTTCCTGGTGGTGATAGAAAAAGATCTCAATAGGAACTCTGTCCTGCAGATGTGGCACCTGCACCTCAAGTCTGTGCAGGCCTGTGTTGGTGAGTGTAGGGTACACACATGTGAAGCCTTCCTTTTTTTTTTTTTTTTTTTACCTACATCAAACATCCTCCTCTGAGGTGTAGGCCAGCTATAATATCCCTGTGTCTCTGTCTCCAGATGAGCCCAGCCCAGATTTTAGCTTCCAGAGCCAGCTAATGGTTCCCAATCAAGTTGCGAATGCGGACTCGTCTCCGGAGACCTCACCCATCAGACCCCTGCCTCGGTCAGCCTCTACAGCCAACTTGCAATCAGCCAGCAAACTCATCCTGAGCTCCAAGCTGGTGTACAGCAAGCGGCTCGACCTGCCCCACGGGGTGGAGGTTACCAGGGCCACCCCCTCTGCAGGTTTGGACGGGCACACATATGACTCACACCATGTTGTTGTTGCCAAATTAAAAGGAATCTGTAAAACCCATTTTCCCCAAATGCCGACTAGGTGGCAAAGTCCCAAATTGTCTGCATTAATTTTAGGGTATCCTGACAATTCTGCTGTGCAAAGGCAAACGACCTTAGATAAATAACTTCAGTAGAAAACAAAGAATTTAGCTGGACACCAAAACAACTGTAAAGTCAGTTTTCTCTGTTCTACACCCTTGGTGTGTTCAGGTCTTTTGCTTTTGTGCGGCAGAATTTGTTTAGACGAAATAAGAAAGTTTCCATCTTTAAGTCAGGTCAGGCAGAAGTACCATTGAAAATCTATTTGCCATGTTATGTAGAAACTAAGAAATCAGGTTAACATGAAAAAATGCAGAACGTGTTTTTCATACTGCCTCTTCTTTCTGCCAGGTCATCTGAGTTCCTCCTCCATCTACCCCGTGTGCCTGGCTCCGTACCTGATTGTCACTACCTGCTCTGACTCTCGCGTTCGGTTCTGGCGCTGTGCCGTGGAGGGTGATGAGGGTTACAGCGAGGATGACCGAGACAATCGTACGTACCGCTGGGAGCCCTGGGCCCTGATGAATGAGGAGGAGGATAACAACAGTGCTGTGTGTGTGTCTGGGCGGCCTGTCGCTGTGTCCTGTTCTTACATTGGCAGGCTGGCCATGGCCTTTAAAAAGCCACGACAAGGGCAGGTAAGATATAAGACTGTGGCTTTGTAATTGTGTTTTCAAATAATTGTACCAAAAACCTACAGCAATGTGGGATTTCATTTAACTGTGACTGTCACCTTGAGGTGGAAAATTGGGATTAAAAACAGAAATGCAGTGAATAAACACGTGTTTGTATTGCACGGATCCTCAAAAAACAGATTACCATTCCATGTAGCAGCATTGTCTAATGTGAAACAGAGAAGGATGAGGGAGAAACTAAGTAAGATATGTACATATATTATACACATACACTGTAGTTAAATTTGGGTCATTAGCTATTAGTGAAAAGGAAGTGATAGAACCCTACTATCTGAGGATCTAACTCCATATCCTGTTGCTACTATATTTGAAGTATGTGTAGCTGGGTGTGATTGAACTGAAACTGAGATGAGGTCTGTGAACAGCAGTCTGGTTTATGAGTCTCGGTTTTTCAGTATATATAAGGATGTGATACAGTACACAGGTCCGTGTGGACACCAGTGAGGTGTTTTTATGAGCCCACATCATTGTTATTTATTGTCTTTTATTATATTTATAGTATGATTTGTTGACTGGTTCAGTGTCCTCAGATTTGACATAGTTTAAGAAATCAGATGTTTTAAGCTCTCCTCTTGCCCTCAGCTGCAGGGTTCTGGAGAGGACTTCTCCATGCATGTGTCCATCTATGAGTGTGAGTCTACTGGTGGCTCAGAGTGGGTTTTAGAGCAAACTCTCCACCTGGACGACTTCACCAGACCCTCATCGACCCTTGATCCAAGAGTCAGTGTGGACTCCAACCTCTTTGTCTACAGCAGGTCAGGAGGGCACTGCTTGTGTGTTTCTATCACATTGTGTCAACCACTGTGTGTTTACAAGTGTGGGAGTCTGATAAGGTAATCATTTTCTCCATGCCAGGTCTGACCTGTACATGAGCAGAGACCACAGTTCCCCCAACATTAAGCACTACGTTCACTTGGACTGGCTGTCAAAGGAGGATGGATCTCACATCCTCACTGTTGGAGTCGGATCCAACATTCTCATGTACGGCCGTATCTCAGGTATGGTCAATGAACCGACCAGCAGCAAGGAGGGGGTGGCTGTCATCACCCTTCCTCTAGGGGGCAGTATCAAACAGGGCATCCGCTCACGCTGGATCCTGCTTCGGTCCGTTGACCTCCTGTCCTCTGTGGACGGCACGCCATCTCTGCCAGTCTCCCTGTCCTGGGTGAGGGATGGCATCCTGGTGGTGGGCATGGACTGTGAAATGCACGTGTACGCTCAGTGGCATCAGGACAAGAAGCCTGGTGATGGAGACGAGGGCAACCTGTCATCTGCAGACATTGCTGGAGGTCAAACCGCAACTTCCTCCTCAGTCTTCGAAGGGAGAGCCAGGTCTAAGAGTGTGTTTGAAGGGAGTGCTGCAGTGGATGAGGCCCTTCGTGCCCCAACAGGACTTCAGGAAGGGGGACTGTTTGAAGCAGCTCACTCCCTGTCTCCGACTCTACCCCAGTATCATCCCACCCAGCTGCTGGAACTCATGGACCTGGGCAAGGTTCGCCGTGCCAAGGTGGGTTTGTGTCATTCACTGACTCCAATAAATGCAAAAAGATCTATTCTGTTTATTTAAAAGCATCATTAAACTCTACAGTACAGTGAGCCCCACCTTTTCTAGATTAGACTAACCAAAATGACAGATACCCACAGACACACTCTGACATTGTTGCATACGCTGTATAACCCATTGCTCCTCTGTATATCAGGCCATCCTCGCTCACCTGGTGAAGTGTATTGCCGGGGAAGTCGCTGTGGTGAGGGACGTGGAGGCAGGTGAAGGCGGAGCCAGGAGACATCTGTCCCGGACCATCAGTGTGACTGGCAGCACAGCAAAAGACACCATTGTGGCTGGCCGCGATGGAGGCAGGGACTACACAGAGATCAACTCCATCCCCCCATTGCCCCTCTATTCCCTCATGTTGGCTGACCTGGACACCTCGTACAAGGGAGCGGAAGAGGCCGCTAAAGGAACCAAAGTGGCTGACGGTGAGGGGTCCCAGAAGTCTGCAGAGGACCAGTATGCCGACCTCTTCCAGGTAGGTAGAGTTAACAGAGCCCTGATTTTGTTCTTAAAGGTGTAGTCCGCTAATGTGTTGACTCATTTTGTCCTGTGTTGACAGATGCAAACAGTTACCACAGATGATTTTGTGAACTTTGCCACCGACAAACCAGAGAAGAAGTCTCGAGTTATCAACCTGTCTCAATATGGACCTACCTACTTTGGACCAGAGCATGCTCAGGTACTGCTGTATTTTTTAGAAGGAGATCCCATTTAAAAACAAAGGGAAACTCTACTATTGGTTTAGACAATTTATGATGACATTCAGATATAAATATTCTTTTCATTCCTCACTTGTATTGCAATTAAGAGTGTAATAAAGCAGAGGGTAATGTGGATGAAACACGACAATAATAACATGGTAATCTGCAGCTGTTAATGCAGTCATATCAGAGTAAAATTTTCTTAACAAAGATGGCTTAAAGGGAAACATAAGTATTTTTTAGCCTGGACCCCATTTGCCCATGTTGTTGTTCCTAAATGACTAATGGGAACAACAATTTTTGAAACTGGTACAATATCGTGCACCCGGCAGCCGTGAAACGGAGGTAGTGTAGCTACTCAGGGCAATTATGCACAGTCAATTTACACTGTCACATCCACTAAACATGCTTGTTTCTTCAACTGACAGGCTGAGATTGTCATTATCAGTGTCAGTGTCAACATCATAGAAAGGACCCCTTGGAGATCTGAGATGTTTTTCTGAACCTTTTGCTTATCTTTTTGCTATTTTTATTTTATTATTTACTTGTTTTGTTGACAAGGACAAATTCATTGACATTGCTTCATAAGTAAAATCGTAGGAGATGCACCGCATACAGGTTTCTAGCCATGGCTAATTTGCAACCTCTGTCCCTCGTTAGGCTTTTAGAATTAAAACAGTAAGTGTAAGATTACTCTAGCATGGAATAATTTAACACAATAATACAACACAGCAAATAAAGTAAAACCCAAGCAAAGGTGTAGCCAAGTCTCGCTCAAGGAGAAGTCTAGGTTTTGAAATCTTGCGAGAGGTGAGTTGCTTCAGGAAAAACAACAGTTGGAATGTAAGTGAGAGCTGGAGAAAGGAGTGGAGAAAGTGTAGCTTAATGTTATCTAAAATATTTTCAGTATCATGGCTAAATATTTAGCAGATTTTTACAATGTAGAAGAGTCTGTGAGATTTCAAAATGAGACTTCTTCTAGAGTGAGACTGGTTTAGAAAAAAAAAATATCTCTGTAGGATCCTTTCCATAATGTTGTCAGACACTTTTAATAACAGTCTGAAGGCTGTGTAAAATGTAACAAAATTTATAGTAATGGCTCACATAGTACGACATCGTCGCTGAATATCTTTCAGTCAGTCATTCTGAGTTTGTCGTCGCTCTCTTTTTATCTTTGTATGTCCAGGTATTGTCCAGTCACCTCATGCACTCCAGCTTACCAGGACTGACCAGATTAGAGCAGATGTTTCTGGTGGCGCTGGCTGATACTGTTGCAACCACCAGTGCTGAGGTCACCAGCTCCACTGATCAGCAGTACACAGGTCAGTGTGTATGTTTGTGCATGTAAGATTACAATCACATTTATAATACGTGCAGTATACTGTATAACATAGAGTTAATATAAACTACTGCACCAAGGTTTACTGGGCTTAGACACTGTTCCTTAAACTAGAGCCGTGAGCGTAAAAATACACTATTAAAAACCACCATAAACACACTCTACCTTATACCGTAACACAGCACTCAAACAAGTTTAACCATCCACAGTATCTGTAGGTTACATCTGGTGCTCGATTCTCCTCACAGTTATCTCTGTATATGCACCTTTTATGTAGCAAAATAGCTCTTCCTCTTTGTATTTTATTTAGTGACTTAACAAAAATGTTTGCTGGCCACTTCTTCTTTTCTGGTTTCAGCACAACTTTTTTTTTTTAACATTTTAGATCAGTGGTTCCCAACTCGTCCGGCCACGAGGTCCAGATTTCTCCTTACTCATTAGTTCAAGGTCCACACAGTTTAATACATTTAACTCCATACTTGCGTTTGGCCATGTTGTCAAACTAGTTTGCTGTCTCTGTTAAGTAGCTGTCATTATTCACTCGCTCCACAGCAGGAAATGGCACTTCAAAATAAAAGCTTTGTGCCAGAAATTAGCTGCACTTAAAAATAAAATGTGTTTTTAACAGACTTGACGCATTTGAAAGTCACTTGTGGTCCATTCAGAATGAACCTGCAACCCATTTTTGGAATGCGACCCACCAGTTGGGAACCAGTTTTAGATGTTAGTTTTTAGCTTTTTTTAAGTGCTGATTTTCATGCTCACATTCACGTGACCAGGCTTTTAGATGTAGGGTTGTTACCTGATTGATATTAGTTCTGTCATATACAAGAAACCCCCACATTGAAGCGACAAAAGATTTTTTTCCTTTGCAAATAAATAGTATTGCCCCACTTTGTATTTTGTACTTTGTATGTAAGATACATGATGCACTCATCCCTGCAGAATGGGCTTGTGTTTTAATTTAGTGTGCTGGCTCACCTTAATGTCTACCAGTCCGTTAGCTGTTATCCTTGTTAAGAGACACCATGGCACTACAGTTGACTAAAGGTTGTAGTCATAAAAGCTAATCATCATTTTTTGATTGTGTGCTCATGGATACAGTTAATCTCCAGCCATCAAATCTCCATTAACGTAAACAACAGTGAATATACCGTTCCTCTAACTGTATGTGTACAGACACTGCACTTTTTCCATTATCCTTGTCTATTTCCTCCAATTTTCCATCCTTTTTATTTAGTCTTTTGAGAGGAGGACATTAGCAGGTTGTTCCAGAGCTAAGTAAGCACAGGGAGGGTAAGAAGGTTCAGGGACAACAAGCACAGTCTCTGACAGGATGCACGAACTCAAGTGATACTGGAGTTTTAAAGGGCTTTGCTTCATGGCTGCTGTTTTAATAGAGTGTTTGGTGGAATAACAATTACAGAGCTGACAGCTGCCTTGTGTTGTGTTTGTGTAGGTGGTGAGGCTCTCGATGAGTGTGGACTGAGGTACCTGCTGGCCATGCGTCTTCATACCTGCCTGCTCACCTCTCTGCCCCCTCTCTACCGCATGCAGCTGCTACACCAGGGTAAACCACACTGCTCATTACACTGCTGTAAACACATCTGAAAAACATTGCTTTTGTGATAATGTGACATAAATCTCAAGTGCATTTAACCTTTAGAATGAATTTCAGACATATTGCTCACTCCTTCTCCCTCCATCTGTCCCTGTGATAGGCCTATCAACGTGCCACTTTGCATGGGCCTTCCACTCAGAGGCAGAAGAAGAGCTGCTGAACATGATCCCAGCCATGCAGAGAGGCGACCCACAGTGGTCTGAGCTCAGAGCTGTTGGAGTGGGTTGGTGGATACGCAACATCAACACTCTGCGGAAAATGGTGGAGAAGGTACCAGGACAGATTCAGTTTGACAGTTTTAAACATTAGGCCAAGTGATGCAACAATTAACAAGAAAGGGAAATATGAGACTCCTCCACAGGATATTTTAGGCCACTTGCAGAACATTCTGCTCTTGGGGAGGGTTGGTTAACAAAAACACAATCCTTTAACACAGCTTTGGAAAGCTCAAAATGTTCACTGATGCTGTGTCAAAGACATGATGATTTCATCTCTGCTAGAGAGCCATTTATTTTTAGTTTGTGGTTGTTTTACCGAATTCAGAAAATGAACGCCTTGCCAAACATTTCCATTAGCTTCCTTCTGGAAATACCATAGTTGAACCGGTATGTCTTAACAAAACAGGTCAGATCAGGTGTTCTGTCATTTGTGCACCTTCTGTAGTTCACCCACCAAACCTCTACTGACTGCAAAATAAAAGGCTGTGTGACAGTGAAAAAGAGAGACGATTGGTTGCTCTGTGTGTACAAATGTAGATCAAAAACTTGTGTAGGGTGCTGGTGGAGAACAGGACACAACAGGGTCAACAGGAAGGCGATCAAAGCGCTCCAAAAAATATACAAAATGAGAAAGGAAATGTTAAAAAGGTTTTATTGTAGTGGCTAAATTATTAAAAGAGCCAACATGCTTTGACCACTGCAGGTCCTCATCCTCCTTTCACAACATACAACATAAAGCCCCACCTATATAGTAGCAGGAACCAATAGGAGGCCATCACATGACTTGAATAATGACAAGGCAGGTAAAACAAATAGACAATAATGAAAAAATAACAAGTGAATATAAAACACAGAGTGACATGAGATGAGATACCCAGAAAAAAATAAATATAAATATATACACACCTATCTTAACAGTGACTGTGTAGGGTTGATGAGTGTGTCAACAAACAGTAACCAACAATCCTGCATATTATACCTGTAACAGTGGCTAAATAAGGAGAACAGTGGTACTGGCATGTGTGAGTCTGCAGTGAGTGTTTTGATTCTGTTGTTGTCTGTGAAGTGCACTTAACATAATTGAAAACTGGAATTACTGATTTAGTAACTGTGACGTTTGTGTGTAATCAGTTAGGCAAAGCTGCGTTCCAGAGACATAACGACCCTTTAGATGCTGCTCTCTTCTACTTGGCCATGAAGAAGAAAGCTGTCCTATGGGGGCTCTTCAGGTAGGACATTGTTTCTGAGCACGTAATTATCTTGAATTGAGTTACTGTTCAATTTTAATTAAGTTTCTCATAAAACCTTCATGGGATACTGAGCTGTGTGGTTTTGTTTTCCCAGGTCTCAGCATGACGAGAAGATGACTCAGTTCTTCAAGAACAACTTCACTGAAGACCGCTGGCGAAAGGCTGCTCTGAAAAATGCTTTCTCCCTGCTGGGGAAGCAGCGCTTTGAACAGTCCGCTGCCTTTTTCCTGCTGGCCGGATCACTCAAAGACGCCATCGAGGTGTGAACAACACACACTGTTACACACAACAACATGCAAGATAGCCAGCTTATTACTGTTGAGTCTGCTCCAACACGTCATTGTCATTTCCCTCACAGTGGAAACTTGTACAACTTGATGTATGGAAATAGAATATAGTCTGTGAAGATGAGTCTGCATGAGAGTCAGATCATGGCATCACTGATTGTGCAGATATCTGTTGCTTAGAGAGCTCTGTATTCTGCAGCCTTTAAATCACATGAGGAAAGTCTAAATTACACCGATAAGAGGCATAGTTTTCCTTGGCCTGGGTTGTCATACTACTTAGTCAAAATATACAGATAGCCAAAAAAGGAAATAGAAGCATTAGCTTTGTATGCTTCAGTTCCATTTATTTGTTGCAGTGAAAATTGCTGCCTCAAAATTCCTTAAATCTCTGCACGTTAATGCAAACTTAGTTTTAACCCCCTCCCCTCTCTTCTGATGTTTCATGTTGTGTAGGTATTGATGGAGAAGATGGAGGATCTCCAGTTAGCCATGATAGTAGCAAGGCTGTATGAGGCTGACTTTGAGAATTCATCCACCTGCCAAGGCCTCCTTCATGAGAAGGTCCTGGGCTGTAACAGGGACGGAAGTGGTTACCACTGCTCCAGACTGCACCCTGACCCATTCCTCCGCAGCATAGCTTACTGGATCATGAAGGATTACACCCGAGCCCTGGACACACTGTTGGAACGAATCCCCAAAGAGGATGATGAGAACCCTGGTGAGTTGTTTGCAGACGTTTCTGTATTACATAGCAAGATCCACTAAACCTGTAAAACCTCTGCTTATTGTCTGCACTGTGCTACGCTTAAAGGCTTTTTTCTCTCTCCTCTCTCTGTGCTTCATCCCTGTTTGTTAGATGTGATGGTGAAAGCTTGCAACCCTGTGGTGTTTAGTTTCTATAACTACCTGCGGACACATCCTTTGATCATCCGTCGCCACTTTGCAAATCCAGAGGGCACAGCAACAACTGTGGGCCTCACTGCTGAGAAGAGCAGCGCAGTTGAGATCAACCTTATAGAACGAAAACTGTTCTTCACCACTGCCAATGCACACTTCAAGGTGGGCTCATCAATAATATGAACACTTACTCCAACTCAGTTCTACTGATAATGTTAGGACCTGTTGCTGTATCTGCCTTTTCTATCGCAGATGTTTTACAGAGGGACAAAATGTTCATTTCAAAAGCAAACGTGAATGTTAAATTGTGAGTGTTCATGTTTTAATCATATCTAAATCTTCTGTAGGTGGGCTGCCCAGTTCTGGCTCTGGAAGTGCTCTCCAAGATTCCCAAAGTCACCAAGAAATCTGGCTCCTCACCTCTCAGCAAAGCCTCGTCCAAGGCCAACTTAAACTCGAGCCAGCCTCTGGAAAATGGCACCCAGGGAGCCGTGGACTGGGGCTCCCCAGCACCTCCTGCCTGGGGAGGCAATGACAGTGCTGGCGGGTTGGACTGGAGCCAGCCTTTGATCAAAGTGGAAGAAGACGAGCTGAAGCTGGACTGGGGACAGGACAAGGAAGATGATGAAGATGAGGATGAGGAGGATGATGGTCTGACCATGAAGAAAACAGATGAGGAGAGTGGTGGCTCCAAACTGCAGAGAGAGGACTCACAGGTTGGAATAGTATATCTAGAATCCATTAGAACAATTACTGAAATATGTATAGGATAGAATGAGTTCTCTGGTTTTGATATACCTTATACCTAAACTATAACAAAAATGTTATTTCTAAGTTACTGCAAAGTTCAGTTTTAATTGAATAACATGTAAATGTAAACATTAACCTTTCTGATATGCTTTATCTGCCTTAACAAACAATACAAGCTAGGTTGTCTTGTATCATCAAAATAATGGTGTCGTTGCTGGGATGGAACCTTTTCAGGTGATGGAACTGGAAGTCATCAAGAAATCATAGAACCTTAGTTACATTCATAACTCTCAATTTGATTTGTTCCCCATCTTGGCCGGCACCAACTGACTGCATATTTTCCAGACGGTCTAAATCTGCCTGTGGTCACTTTTTCGCTTGACTGTTTAATTGCCTCCGCTGTGGGCTCTGAAGTTACGCTGCTGTCCACTCTGTGTGTGGTGTGGAGCTCAGCCCCGCCCTCCTGCAAACAGGCAGTGACACAGAGCAGAGGCAGAGACAGAGGCAGCAGACTGACGGGCTGTTGTCTTGTCTTATATTTGGATTCCTTATCAAGCTTGTTTCATTGCCGAGCCTAAGACAGAAGTAGCTAAACTGGAATGACACTGGGCCAAGAGGGTTTAAAATGTGTTCGGAAATGAGACTTGCTGTAAGACCTCAATCATTGCCAATACTGAGGTCTTGACCCTGTTATTGATCTTGGAATATTTTCTAAGGGGTTTTTAATAGAATTCACATTAGTAAAATAAAGCCTCACGGTGTAAAAATAAACAAGTACATTTTGTCGAAGTCAGCACCAGGAATTGATTCCTGGAAGCCTGCAGTAAGTGTAGACTTGAATTGTCAATGCCCTAAACACTCCGAGCTGCTATTGTAAGGTCAGCGAGTCTTCAAAGTGTGGCCTTTTTTTGTATAACTCACTCTTAAATATTTCAGGGTGAGTCAGAAGTGGACGTGATAGCAGAGCAGCTGAAGTTCCGGGCCTGTCTGAAGATCCTGATGACAGAGCTGCGTACGCTTGCCACAGGCTTTGAGGTGGATGGAGGGAAGCTCCGCTTTCAGCTCTACAGTTGGCTGGAGAAGGAGATAGCAGCCATGCATAAGATCTGCAACTACAAGGTACACTTTGATAACATTAGATGTAACTCTATATTCGCTTGTGCGTTACTAGATATAAGTAAAAGTGTTTTTATTCCTTCTGGTTGATCATGGTAAATGTTGTAAACACAAAGGTGGAAGGTAAAGAGGAAGATTCAGAGGTGGAACGCTGGAAAGAGCGTACATCGTCAGTAGACATATCAGACGACGCCCTGGATCGTACAGAGGCCGGGGCCTATGAGCGTCACCAGATGGAGCGACGGCGTCTTCAGGCCAAGCAGCAGCACTCTGAGAGGCGCAAGGCGTGGCTGAGGAAGAACCAGGCCCTGCTGAGGGTGTTTCTGTCCTATTGTAGCCTTCACGGAGCCAAGGGAGGAGGAGTCACCTCTGTTCGCATGGAGCTTCTATTCCTCCTGCAGGAGAGCCAGCAGGTAGACACACACTCATACACACATGTATGTTATGCACTTCTACTGGATTAATTGAAACTAAATCTTCATCTTCCTGTTTCACCCTGTAGGAGACCACAGTAAAGCAGCTGCAGTCTCCTCTGCCTCTGCCTACTACACTGCCTCTGCTGTCAGCTTGCATCGCCCCCACCAAGACAGTCATAGCCAATCCTGTTCTCCACCTCAGCAACCACATTCACGACATCCTCCACACCATTACCCTCATGGAGGCCACGCCGCATCCTGACATCATGGATGATCGAGTGAGAACTCAAATAAGAATCCATCTTTAAATAGAGTCTGCAGCTTTTCTCACAGTCATTTGAAGTCATTAATTTCGAAGCTGAATAAGATAAATGTGTCTTTCATCCTCAGGTGAACGCTCTGCACACACTCGCAGCATCTCTGTCTGCTTGCGTCTATCAAGCATTGTGTGACAGCCACAGCTACAGGTAACAGTGCCTCTGCAGTGCAGTGCAACACACCCAACAGTCTCTGCAAGGTTTTATTTGCCTTCCTGAAAGCGAAAATGTCTTTACAACACCATTGGTGCTTTTAATGGTGTGTGATAGTGTTTCTATTCAGTCTCCTGGTTACTTTCTCACTTCTAGTTTTTCTCCCAGACAGCATCATTGTAAGTTAAAATAGCAGTGAAGAGCAGATCTTGGGAGACTTCCTCCTGATTCTAAGCTTAGCTAACCATAACTTGACCCTAGATAAGATGTTTTGTATGGTTGTGACTCACAGTTTCCCTCTCTGTTGTTGGCTTTGCAGCAGCCAGGCAGAGGCCAACCAGTTTACAGGGATGGTGTACCAGGGCCTGTTGCTCAGTGAAAGGAAACGACTCCGCACAGAAAGCATTGAAGAACATATAACTCCCAACTCTGCTCCTGCACAGTGGCCAGGTAACAAAGCCCCTGCCTTACCAAACACTCGCATCTGTGTGGTTAGATTAAGTTAGACTGTTTACTCAAGGCAGAAAAAAAATCTTAAAAGGACAACCTTGCTATCAGGGGAAGGGTCTTCATTAACGTTTTGGTCGTAATACTCTCAAGACTTGTTTTAATGAGATTGAAGCTGAATTTGATCTTCATCCAGAATCCTCACAGAATGCATAGAAAAGGAAATTGGCATATGTGTGAGCATCAAAGACATGAGTCAGAGAGAATATGAAAAGCAGAGGGAGAGGAAGAGCAGAGCAAAGCAGGCAGTCTGTGTTTATGCAGAGAGGCAGATGGTGTTCTATAATAGGAGCTTCATGGCCTCTGGGAAGGAAATGGAAAGACAGAGACCGATCACGCCATCATGCAAATGTTTCATAAATGTGTTCTGTATTTTGCAGAGACAGTGTTTTGTTCTGATGTCGAAGTTTTTTTTTTTGTTATTTTCAGATTAATCTTATACGCAAATGCCACGTTGTGCGTACGTGTGTCCTCTCTCTGCAGGTGTGTCGTCCCTGATTTCTCTGTTGACGTCTGCCAGAGAGGAGGACCAGCCGAAGCTCAACGTGCTGCTGTGTGAGGGGGTCATAGCTGTTTATCTCTCTCTGCTCATTCACGGCCTGGGCACTCACAGCAGCAATGAACTCTTCCGCCTGGCAGCACATCCCCTCAACAACCGCATGTGGGCCGCAGTCTTTGGGGGAGGGGCCAAAGTCATTATTAAGCCAAAGAGGCCTGAGGCCCCACCAGGTAGAGTTATTATTTTGTAGTTAATAACTGTTACTTTTATACCCATCTTCACCATCGTTGTTGTCTTTTGTCTTCCTCCCTGGTCTTCATAATCTGTCCCTATAGTCTTTCCTCACCGTTGTCCTCCTCTGCTATATCTGACTCTCTACATCCTGACTAATCTCTGATCTGAGGCACTGCTTCCATCCTTCAGGCCTGTCTAAATACTTACATAGACATACACCTAGTCCTGTCCTGTTGATGCTCCTAAGATGCTGCTGCTGCTGCTGTGTCGTGTCTTGTGTGAGTGTGCCCTCTGCCCCTGTGTCCCAGTGCCAGCTGATTTTGAGGCAGCCAGGCCAGAGGAATCTCAAGAGACAGGAAGACCTGAGCAGAGCAGCCTCACCCAAAACCCCTCTCCCATCCCCACTGAAACCCAGCGCCCTAAACGACCCCCTCCTCCCGTTTCAAGGGGAGAGGGGTTGGGCACTGTGGCACCAGCAACTGAGGCCAGCTGTGAGTAACTGGGCTGGTGGATTGCAGTGCTGGTTTGCAGGATTGCAGTGCATGGTAATTGTACAGGTTTGCATTGTTGCAGAGTGCTTGACTTACCCCCTCTTCTCTCGTGTGCAGCTACTACTGAATGCCCATAGCAAACAACACAGCTCACTAGTGCTATGAAGACATTGTCATCTGTGTTCAGTGTTATGATAAGCCAACAGCTGTGTGTGTGTGAGTGTGTGTGTGTGAGTGTGGACTGCATTGCATGTATGTTTTGTATCGTCTCCCATGCTCATCTCATTGTGTCATTCCTATTGTGCGACTGAAGCAACAGCTGGGCCTAGCAAGGAGTGTTCAGAGGCCAAGGCTGAGCAGCCCTCTCAGACTAATTCTGAATCTGAGACTAAACCAGGTACACCTTGAGACAGTGAAATGCTACTGTAGAGCTGGAACTGCACAAATAGTTCTGTTTTGTCCCTTTTGTAGCATTTAATGTGTAAACAGACAGTAAAGAATGTGAATGGACCAGAGCTGAGCCTGACTTATGGTTGGGCACTCGAGATGTTTGTCACTCAACAGAAATTATTTAAAGCAGAAAAAGTGTCGCTTGACAATTGACTTTCATGTCATACAACTGGAGAACTTTGTTATGTCACATACACGTCATATTTTTTGATAGGTAGTGTTTTAACACCATCATGGAGATGGTAGTCTTCACACCACATCGCACCGCCTCCGACCTGCATTTAGCATCTCTTTCAGCAGGAGCTGTCTGTCAGCAGCAGCTCCTGGGGAGTTGAGAGGCCAGCGGCTGGCCAAACTGCCTTCACCAGGCTGACTGACAGCAGACATTTACTGAACCAAAATATTTTCCTTGCCAGCGCCACAGGAAGACATCAGCAGTGTTTGAATTTCTTGATTCATTAATTTTATTTCCCACCCCAGCGTAGTGAGTGAGGGGAATCTGCTGCTCGCAGACAGACTGCTGCGGTTAAGTTAAAAGCACATATACAGCAGGATATTTGTGTGATTTAAACAGCTGTTTATGCAGATTATGCTTCACTAAACGTGACAGAAATAAACTTGGACCATAAAGGCAGCCTCTGGTTATCATGCTGAAACATAAAAACGATGCGCAACCGTCTAATTTATGTCAAGCGACACTTATCAAAAGTGTCGAGCGCCCTGCCATAAGTCAGGCTGTACTGTACATCAGTAGTTTGTAGTCAAGGTAATAACTACCTCATAGATCGACTGTAGCTCTTGTGTGACTTGATTCAGCTGTTAGTCTGCATCAGCTTTTTAGATTTGTAGAAATGAAGCCATTTCCTCAGTAGCTGTGCCGTATAAGTCTGTTGACTGAAATTGACACTGTTCATTCATATTTATTAGGCCAAAGTAATCTGTGCTCACATTGTGTTTGTGGGGGAGGAAGATATGGGCTGGCATTTAGACTCAATATCACTGTAGAGTCTGAGATAGCTCTCAGCACAGCCAAGAGCCTTTTGAAGAGCTGGTTAGGGGGATCTTAAATGCCAGCCTGTTGACAGGAATCAGTTCAAAGAACTCTGCCCTTTTAAGTGCCCCTGCAAAGATACATGCATGTCTCAAATGCACAGCCATATACAAATGTTACACATTGATGCTTCTCTATCATGTTCCAATTAACACACATTTTTAAAATAAACATGTTACAGTCACCAACTCATCGTGTTTGCCTCCGTCAAGTGCTGTGGATACGAAAAAAAAGAACGCTTAACACATGACTGCTCAACAAACTTGCCATTGTTTGATGTGTTTTCTGTGTGTACTTTGTGCCACGCACTACATCAAATATACACTGATTCAATTATGTAATGGTCTGTGTAGTATCTGTGTGTCTAACTGCACTGTCTACTCTGGTTTGTGTCTTGTCTTGTTTTGTCTGGTGCGATGCCAGAGATAGTCACCCAGGATAATGGGGCAGGTTTGTGCACAGCCCAGTGTGTCTTGCCCTGTGTTTCCATCCTGAACATTTGTATTTTGTGCATTTGTATCTTTCTTTTCCAAGTGTATCGACTCTCTCTTGTGTGCTATGACTCATCAAAGTCATAGAGCTTAAGGGTGCATATCATAGACAGGATCCGCATTTCAGGCAGCATTAAGGTTAATGTTAATAGTTCACAGTCGTGGATGTAGGGTGTGCTGTGCTCTGTGTGGAGTGTGGATGCAGTTCGCTTCCTTCTGATCTATTTCTTGACCTTTTTTGGCTTTAAAATGACGCTGAGTCTCAGATTGTCCCCGTCATTTGTACAAAACTGCAGCATACTGCAGTCTGCTGCAAATTGACCGCATCAGAGTTTATTGTTTTTGAAAGGCACTAACTCTTCTTTTACTCCTCCCTCCAGTGGCTCCCCCTCAGCCCCCAGCGGAGGACGTGGATCGATACAGACGTAGGTTCAACATGAGAATGCTCGTTCCTGGACGCCCTGTAAAGGAGACGCCAGCCACCCCACCTCCTGTGCCCACAGAGAGACCCACATACAGGGAGAAGTTCATTCCCCCAGAGCTGAGCATGTGGGATTACTTTGTGGCCAAAGTAAGACATATAACTCTTCATGTGTGCAATCGACTAATGAGATCAGTGATTCATCGTCTTTGGGTTATTAAAAAGTTATTCCTCAATCTCTCTCTTGCCCTATCTGCCTTTTTCATTTACTTTTTCTCTTCCATCATAACTTCCTCCCTCTCAGCCCTTCCTGCCGCTGTCAGACAGCAACGCTCTGTGTGACTCAGACGAAAGCGGTGCAGAGGATGATGAAGACGATGATGACGCTTTCCTTTCTGACACACAGATAACGGAGCACTCTGACCCCAACTCCTACAGGTAGGGCTCACCCTCTTGAAGTTTTTCCGCCACCTAATTTGGAGTTTTTGTTTCAGATTCTAAACTTGCTTCATGTCTGTCTGTGTGGTACGTAGCTGGGCTCTGATCCGCCTGGTCATGGTGAAACTGGCTCATCACAATGTCAAGAACTTCCTCCCTCTCACTGGCCTCGACTTCACAGGTACGCACTCACCTCGTCATTAATACTAAACACATCCTTAAATCTATTATACAGTACGATGTATTCTTAATGAAGATAGATTGAAATATTTTAGCATAATTTGTGTAGACATACATTAATAAAATATTCTTTGTTGCTGTATGTGTTTGTGTCACAGACCTGCCCGTCACCTCCCCTCTCAGCAACGCTGTGTTGAAGACTTTAGAGAACTGGGAGCAGGTTCTACTGGAGAGAATGAACAAATTTGACGGCCCGCCTCCCAACTACATCAACACTTACCCGACTGATCTCAGCGCAGGGGGTGGCCCCGCCATACTCCGACACAAAGCCATGCTGGAGCCGGACAACACACCCTTCAAGTAAGTATTAAATAATTTATAGTACGCAGAAATACGGTCACACTCTGACATACTAGGGCCGGATAAGCATATTTACATCAACATGTACGTTTTATTTTTACTTTAGAATAGATTATGCCAATATACAGTGACTATCTTACTTATCAAACATAATTATAAATTAGGGTATGTCATTAACTTCTTGGTGTTACAGAAACTAGCAAGAAAGCGAGGTGCCCATACCAACTTTTGGTTTATTAGTTAAGCTAAACGGTCATCATTCAGAAGTAACTGAATACAAGCTAACGTTAGGTTCATATTCAGTCATATTTACTTCAGCTGAAAGAGGTAGACACCTCCCACCTCATAACTTATGTCCCTGAGGACCTCTGTGTTGATCCACCAACATCACTGCCACAGAGCTTTAGAGCGCAGGATGAGAGCAGGCGGGCGGGTGGTGTCAGATCTGAGCAGAACTACCACAACAGTAACACAGACACATCACCAACAGTTTGATAATAACATCCAAAACATAAGTTTCACTCTCAGTAGTTTCTGTGACAACAAAAATACGTTCAAAACTACGAAAGTCACATTGTTTCTAGGTTTCCTAAGATTTGTTGTTGGCAATGTAGCATTAATAGGGAGAAAAAAAGTGCATTCCCGGAGCTCTTTGATAGTGAGTTTACTGCGTCCTTTCAGATTTGAATGCCGGACGCATACCTAACAACATCCCTGCCATGGTATTAAATTTAAGCCACTGACTTAAAGACTTGTGACCAAATTATTTTTGTCCTTTTTTTCCTTCAGGACAAAGAACCATCAGTCCTTTCCAGCCCGACGTCTTTGGCATTTCCTGGTCAAACAGGAAGTTCTTCAGGAGACTTTAATCCGTTACATCTTTACTAAGAAAAGGAAGCAGAGTGAGGTCAGTAGCTGGCTTGCATATAAATATATCTGTTTGGTTTTTCTTCAGTTCAGTATTCATTAGCTATGATGATTAAACCCACCATTATTATATTAAACAATTAGTCTTAGTTCATATTTACACCAGAATGTTTGCACTTTACATTGTTGTTTTTTTCGTTCACTTCCCCTAACACAGTCACTGCATTGGCCCAAATATAAGACTGTATTCTCTTGGAAATTACATTTTTAAAAGTGGGTTTGTCTTAAGTTTAAATACTAGGTGTCTAACAGTGATCTGTAAAACAAAAATATCTTTTGATATACTCTCACTAAAGTACAGGGTCAGGACTGATGGATGAAGAGACTTTGCGACTGTTGAAAAAAGCAGCTTAAAGTCAGCCATAATAACCACCTCATAACCACATGACGGCCATAATGATGGTGATTAATGAGGGACATAATAGTCAAACTGTCATGCAGCTAAGAAATGTAGTGTCAGGATGTCATGTTAGAGGACAGTGACTGAGTATGTGACTAAAAACAGAACACAGTAATATGTATAATAAAGGTTATGTTACTTATTGAAATATGTAAACCTTTTTTTGTCATTGTTTTAATTTACATGTGACAGGTGTCTCAAAGGGGGCTCATTTTTGTGGTCCCGGACATTATATATGGGCCAATTCAGTATATATTTAAATTGAACTTCATTTGTTTTTGCACAGCATGTCTACAGTAGGTCACCCATATGCATGGAAAACAGAATCTACACACAATCCACACAGTGTACTGAGACGCTTCAGATTTAAGATGTCCCACCCATGTATCTCAATCCATCACCTCATTGTAGTACACAGAGACGTGCTCACTGAGCTTTTATCTCTGTTGTAGATATTTTTGTTATACTCATTATCATTACTTTGACTCCTTAGACATCTTTAGTCGAGTACAGGACAGTTCACTGCCTTCTGTGATGTCTGGAACTGTTCGTTATTATGTAATCACTTTCATGACAGAATTAGTGTCCCGAGGATTATGGTCCCTGATGCTACGTTTTTTTTAATATTACAACATTAATTTTTAGTCTTTGTTAACTGGAGTAACCACATGACTTCAAATTCAGATCCACGGGTCATATTTCCATTCATCCTGCTACATGACTTCACGCTAATGACGTGGACTGTGTTTAGAGTTATTTACATTGTATCACCAAGTATACATCAAAGATCCTGTCAACCTTTTTACATTTTCTTTTCATTCCATGTTTTATTTTTCTGTGTTTGTGCATGTGTTTTGTGTTGTGCCGTGATGGTGTGTTCTGTGTTTGTATTGCCTCTGTGTGTGTGTGTGTGTTGTGTAGTCTGTAGAGAACCATATGGACCGTATAAGCCCAAACTGCATAGCAGGAGCTAGCAGTCCCTATAAGGTAGTATCATTTACTGTACCAGCCCAGGCCCTGGCTCTGTCTGTGCATCTGTCTGTTTGGGAGAGTCACTGTGAAGCCAAGCTGAAAGGAGGATGAAAGTGCATTAAAGGAGCTGTATACGAGCAGACAATCCCACCCCAGACTCTGACTACAGATATGCTCTGAATGCACAGGGTTTGCATGTTAAAGTTAGAGGTAGCACCATACTGGGTGAAGCTCTCGATGTCTCCTCCCCAGCTTGGCCTGATAGTGACTGCTCTGGCAATTTTTCTGGCATTAAATCTACTCAAGGCTCTCAGGCTTAGATCTAACATCTAATCTACCCCTCTCACCGGGACACCTAGGCATCCACTCACATAACCTCACATCCGATCCTTACCAATAACACGTTTCCCCTTCTGTTTCTCACTCCTTTCTCCTGTCTAGCTGGACTGATTCTGCTGGACTCAAAAGTCAAAAACAAAAAGCTCCCCTTAAGAGAGTTGGCACATTCAGTAGGCCTACTAACTTGCATGCTCACTGTCAGGGCTGTGAAAGGCTTGCAAACTGTGGAGGGTGTTGTCACCGTGGAATCTCAAATCAGTGGTTAAAACTGTCAATACTTGTGTATCTTTACATTTACCTTGTGAAAGTGGCTTCACTTTGTGATTATACAACTGGATGGCCCAAAGCAAGTGATTTGGAAGGATATATTTTCTCTGCCCTACTCCTCATAAAAGGAAATGAACTCGACATAAACAGTATTTATGAAGGATTCGCTTCCAAACATTCATGTTTCAAATTTTCACTCAGTTGCCCGGAGCTCCCTGCTGTTGCTTTAATGTGTCTTGAAACTTGATGTGTCGGTTTGCTTGGCTTTTCCAGGTGGAGGCAGATCTTGGCTACCCAGGAGGCAAAGCTAAAATCATTCATAAGGAGTCTGATATAATCATGGCATTTGCCATCAATAAGGTAAGTTGTGTGTGTAATAAAAATGCTATGAACTTTAACTTTTCCTGATTACTGTCTACTGGAAAGAACTATGTAATTTTGTTTGAAGTAAAAGGGTAAATAGAAGTGCTCGAAATTTACAAACACACGTGAGTTCCTTTCCAGGAAATTAGAGGAAACTGTTGCCAAGTTCGCCTTTGATGTTGTTCTGTCCTCCCTCCATGTCTCTCTCCTCCCTGCTTCCCTTCTTTTCAAGGCTAACTCCAACGAGATAGTGTTGGCGTCCACTCATGATGTCCAGGAGGTGGACGTGTCGACTCTGGTGTCTGTCCAACCCTACACCTGGATAGGGGACGACTTTGATAAGGAGTCCCGCAGGTTAGATTAAGATTGTCTTTCTTCAAAGAAACATTTTCAATCATGATATAAAGTTAGTTTTTATTTTCACGTCAATATTTGGCATGATGCTTTTTATTAAAAAGAAAATGTAGCATTTTCTGGTTACCCACAAACAAAACCAGAAGGAAAACAACAGTCATAACTCCAGTGGCTTCCAACTGGTGGGTCCCAGTCCATAAGTGGGTTGTGGGTCCATCCTGACTGGACCGCAAGTGACTTGGGAATGTCAGATTTTGTAAATAACACACTTTATTTTGAAGTGCAGTGAATTTCTGGCACAGAGGTTATATTTCAAAGTGCTGTTTCCTGCTGTAGAGCGAGTGAATAACGGACAGCTACTTGACAGAGACAGCAGACTGGCTCAATGGCATGGCCAAACACATGTATGACACTGAATATATTAAACTGTAAGGACCTTGAACTAATGAGTAAAGAGAAATCTGGACCCTGTGGCTGGACCAGTTAGGAACCACTGTCTTAAGCCAATTCTAAGAATCTGTTTCAGGGCCAATTTTAATGAATCAGTATTGGCAGAAATAAAGCCAAACAAAGAAATATGATTATCATATCAGACTTGTTTTGGCTCAGATTGGGATCAAGGCAAAAATAAATAAATTTAGCCAAAACTTTAATTAAATTAGATGAATTAATCATAATTTCTGCTGCTTTTGCAGGTCAAGGTTGGATTTATTTAACTGATCATAATGTGAGGAATTGTTATTATAGACTGTGTGATATTATGTGAAATAATTCTAGGTCATATTTTTTTGTTCTATGTGGGTTAAAAAAGGCTTCAAAGTCTTAAATGTAACTCGATGAGTCCTGTAGACACCCAGTAAGAAACTTAAACGTTTTGTATGTGAACAGCTGACTGAGTCTTTCTGCTTCATCCATGTTTAAAACGTCTCTCCAGAACATTCTCAGTGACAGGTTGTGTTTTGTTTTACAGCTCTGACGACATAGACCATCGTTCTTCTCATACCAACATCGCCCAGGCGAGCTCTGTCCCCTTCGCACCACCACAGATGCCGGTCTCAGCATCGATGCCTTGGCTCGGCAGTGGGCAGACCAGCATGGGAGCCAGTGTGGTACGAGTCTGTGCAGTACAAACACAGATACACTCAAACACAGCTGGTCATGGGTATGCAGTTCACAGTATCAGCCAGTAGAGGGAAACTGAGCTCTGTTTTTATGCCCATAGAGGACAGAGAGTATGTGCTGTCACTCTTCAGCCCTTTTATTTTGTAACAAACATCAGATGCATTTGTTAAGTTTAAGACTTATTAACCCCAAATGTAAACATGAGACAAACGTTTGTTTTAGAGTTAAATTTACTTCTACAGTGTGTGGCCCCTGCACATTTTCAGGAGAAGTTTGTATTTTTAATTCTTATCAACGTCGAGCCAAACTGAGCCACCCCGACTAAACAGCTGTCCTGCTGAGTCTATGGAGGCTGATACAAGGAGGGGTGGTGTGTTTGCACGGTAGAGATGGACGTACATAAACACTGATAGGGGCAGATCTCACAGCCGGCAACCCAAGGTACAGATTTGCGTCACACTTACATGCAGCCAGGGTTCTCCATGTCCCAGCCATGTTGATAAATGTTGGGTGTGATATACTGAGCAAGACAGGACAGCGGGTGTCATACAGGTTCAGTGGATTACAGAAGGGGCTTTTTAAAGTGTGCAGGGCTGGTTAGTTAAGATCCCAGCCATTTAATGGCCTTGTAGTCTCTCGCATTGCCTTGCTCAGGGTGTAATAACAGGGTGTCTGCAGGTCCTTAAATAAGCCTCAACATGTCTTAAATTCAATAATATAAATATACAGCCTGAATTGTTATTGAATAGTCTTCAATATGAATTTGTATGGGCGTAATCACTACAAATATTTCATGTAATTTCACTTATCCAACTTTAATTTGTTTTTGTCAGGATGAGTCGAGAGTTTGTACATGAAAGTCCTCATTTCTGATGTCACAAACCTACCACTAAACCTAATACTGTCCTTTTAACTCTATATTTGCACTTACTTGTTGGCAAAATGTAGATTAACCTAACTCACTCTAAAAACTGTATTCCTACATAAAACCTACCTCTACATGCTACTACATATATGCTACTTACGTTTATACTTAGCTGCAATGCTGAAATAAGAAGATGATTTGTCCAAAAATCACACCTTGAAAAGGTCTTGAAGAGCATTAATTTAAGTGTATGATACTGTTAGACACCCCGAGTAAGACATCATTCAATACTCCTGATAAATAATGTAAGTGTAATCACAAATTAGATTGGTAAATCATAACTAAAATATTTATACAACTGAAAGGGCAAAATTTTTGGAGGAAATTGCTCATGCTAAAATATGCAAGCATGAATACTGCAGAATGAATACTGTTACTTCTGCTTGAGTAAATATAATTATAAAGTAACAGTACTTTTACTTGAGTACAGTTTTTGTTTACCCACCACTGGTGGCGGTATATATTTCTGCTGAGACTCAGCCATCTGCCTGTATTTTCTTATTTTCTGTGCTCGGGACGTGTATGGGCACGTAGCCCCACAGCGCTCAGGTGAGGTCAGGGCTTTATAAAAAGGTAGCAACCAGGTGTCAGACCATAAACAGCAGGCGTCCAAGAGACACAGCGCCAAAAAAAACCCACAAATATAGGAGGCAAACGCACTTGGACTTAAGCTAGCGAGTGTGTTTTCAAACAGCAGCCAACAATCCTGCATGGTTTACCTTTAAGACAAACTCTGATTTATTTGCTTGTCAGTTAAACTGCATAACCAGAAAGCATTTGTTATGCTGAACAAGAGGCCCACAGAAAAAGGATACCAACATCAGGCTTCATGATATAGATTGATGTTTTTATTGTTTTTCAGATAATGAAGAGGAATCTAAACAATGTGAAGAGAATGACATCCCATCCCATATATCAGTATTGTAAGTGGCTACAGTGGAGTCTGTGCACAGCAGATCTTCATCACTATACAAATTTAATTTAGATTTATTTGGTGAATTTCTCCCCATCTCCCCTCCCCTCTTCCTGTCTTTGTCCTTCTTGTCTTTCTATGTGTGTGTCTGTGTGTGTGTTTGTGTGCTTTAGACATGACGGGGGCTCAGGACGGGAGTGTGAGAATGTTTGAATGGAACAGACCACAGCAGCTTATTTGCTTCAGACAAGCAGGCAACGCTAGAGTCACCCGGCTCTACTTCAACTCCCAGGGCAATAAGGTACACACACACACACACACACACACACACACACACACACACACACACACACACACACACACACACACACACACACACACACTCATACACACCTGCACGTACACAAACCACAGCGTCTGTGTTTTGTCTATTCAGTGTGATTGTTCTGATTGCTCTGTTCTCTTCTGGCAGTGTGGAGTTGCTGATGGAGAGGGCTTCCTCAGTCTCTGGCAGGTCAACCAGACGTCCTCCAACCCCAAACCCTACCTGGTGAGGTTCTCCTCCACCTCCGTCACCTCCTTAAACACCACCCCGACACATACATACCCATCTTTAGTCAAAAACAAAACATGAGTCGTTAAAATTGACACGTACTGTTTTCTTGTGCCATTCCTGCTGATAGAGTTGGCAGTGCCACACTAAGACCTGCGGTGATTTTGCCTTCATCACATCCTCAAGCCTCATCGCCACAGCAGGACAGTCCAATGACAACAGGTCAGCGTCTGTACTGAGGAACAGCTCTGTTAGGCTAATCTTTCTCTGCTGGTATTAACTGACCAATGTTATCCTTGGTTTTCTTTGTCCACAGAAATGTTTGCCTGTGGGATACTCTGATTTCACCTAGCAATACCATGGTCCATGGTAAGAAATCCAAAATTCTTCAGCCAGCCTAATTTAATAAATTTCCCTGTATATTCATTTGTTTTGTGATCCAATTCCACATTTCTTCCCACCCACCCCTTCAGCGTTCCCCTGCCATGAGAACGGGGCCACTGTGCTGCAGTATGCTGCTAAACAGCAGCTGCTCATCACTGGAGGCAGAAAGGGCTTTGTGTGCGTGTTTGACATCCGCCAGAGGCAGCTGCTCCACACTTTCCAGGCCCATGACTCAGCCATCAAGGCCCTCGCACTGGATGCCTTCGAGGACTTCTTTGTCACCGGCTCTGCAGAGGGCAACATGAAGGTGACGCATTGCTCCATCACTCACTCACTGATCTGCCAAAACAAATTTACAGTCATACCGTGAGTGTGTACTGAGGATTTATGTCTTATTCTAGGTACAGACCTGCGTGATACAATCAGAAAATCCTCTCTCATACCTCGTATAACCATCAATCAAATCATATTAATTTATAGATAAATACAAGCTGATACACCAATGTGTCTGCTCCAACCATGTTCAGTGTTATTACTGATAATGATTGAAACGCTTTTAGTCGGAGAGTTGAATTAAAAGAGCTTATTTACATTTTAAGCATTATTCTATTATTTGGGTGCAAATTAAAAAAAAGTGATGGAGTGACAAATAAGAATGAAACAATATTTAAAAAAACAGTATACACTGTATACACCTTTCACTTACACAGATGCTGTAGGTCTGTGATGGATGATTGCACAGGATAATGCACATGGTGTGTAGCTTAGAAATATGAAACTAAATACTGTAATTATTATTGAACAGTAAGAAGTAAATCGTCTTAAACAAGTAGGAAAATTGCACGGGAATTTTGCACTGTATGATTATAAAGGATGTGTATAAGGTACGTATACAGACCGAAATATATAGATTAACAGTTTGCTGCAAGAATTTAGATTGAAATTAACTTACTTGACACCAAAATACCTTAACCATTTTAGCTGGAAGCTTAAGGCTTACTTATGCTCCCTTTATGTACAAAAATAGATACATTTATTTCAAACGTTGTGACCGTCACTGACCACATGCTTTCATTAAAGGAGAAGTCCAGTATTTTGCACTTTGAGCCCCATTCCTGGTTGTTTATGATGAAATAGAGTGGTTAAGACCAAAATCTTGACGATTGCTCCTTCTCTGACAATTTGAGAGAATTTGTCTTTCCCCTGCCTGGCTTAAAAATGCTGTCTATGGCCATGTGTAAATCTGTCCTAAAACCACCTTAAATGTTGGTTTTCAAAGCCATGAAACTCACCCAGTGGTCAATCAATGCCTGACATTTTGTCCAGGCATTGATTTCCTATAGGAAGCCTCATTGTCCGTTGGTAGTGATCCGCCACTGGAAACAGAAAGGAGGTTGTTTACGACAAGGTTGTAGTCATTGTAGTCTTTTAGCTCAGCGAAAGTGCCGGCTCGACAGTGCTGTGTGCGCTCCTCCTCTTTGGAGGAATTCTCCCGCAGTCGCTGACCACACAAAACTTGCCCATTATTACTCGCTTGTAAACAACCTTCGCTGTACGATGCCTTTGAACACAACGCCAGCCTTCTTCTTCTGCTTCTTTCTGTGTCCCATTACATTGCAATGGTTTCCTGCTGGTTGGCGACACTCACGTAAAGGAGCATTATCGCCATCAAGTGGGCTGGAGTGTATAACGCTTCAGGGTCAAACGATCAAGCGGAAGTTTACACACGGGTGTGAGGCAGCTGAAAAAATAGTTCCACAATCCAGATGAATAGAAAACACGGATGGAAACCACAAAGAAGGAGCAATCGTCAAGACTTTGGTCTTAACCACTCTATTTCATCATTAACAACCCAGGAATGGGGCTCAAAGTGCAAAATACTGGACTTATCCTTTAATTCTTTATCTTGCATAGGTACATCCATAGTTGGCACTAGAGGACAGATTCAAAGGGTTCTGACAACAGCAAACATGGCGATGGTGGAGATTGTGATAATGTACTTTTCAACAAGGTAGCGTTGTAGACGGCAGTGGTCTGTGAGGCCAGTAAATACATGGTGACATTTGGAAGGAGAATCCTGTTTATTACTGCTCTTTCTATTCTGCCGTTTTTAGAATGTCTTTGTCCTGTCCGACGGTCGTATCTCGCTTGAGCTACACTACACTGCCCCCATGATCTCCAGTGGTTCCGATCTGTTTTGTCTGTATGTGTCAGCTTTTAAAAACATGCACAAATATAGACAACATGAACGCAGAGTACAGAAAGAGGGCTCCATCAGTGTCCTAATAATTATCTGAATGAGCCATTAGCCTTTGCTAGCCTCTTAATGCTCATGATATCATGCTGGTTATGGACATCTGTTAGTTTTGAAATCAGCTGTTAGTAATTGGATGCTGTTTAATAAAGAACAAACCACTTTGACAAAGTGTCACAGCACTGTAATTAAATTTGGCACGTGACAATCAGAGTGGCAGGCTCTGCATAATAAAAATGATAAAGACCAGCAGGCTGGTTTGAAAAAGGAAAAAAGAAACTTAACACCTGTCCCATTCTCTCTCTCTCTCTCTCTCTCTCTCTCTCACTGCTTTCTCCGTCTCCAGGTGTGGAAGTTAAGCGGCCACGGGCTCATGCACTCTTTTAGCACTGAACATGCCAAGCAGTCCATCTTCCGCAACATCGGTGCCGGCGTCATGCAGGTGGAGACGCGGCCCGGCAACCGCATCTTCACCTGCGGAGCAGACGGCACCCTGAAGATGAGGGTCCTTCCTGACCGCTACAATATCCCCAGCAGCTTGGTCGAAATCCTGTAACGCCTACTTCCACTTCTGAGGGTCCAAAGAAGAAAGAGACAGGAAGAAAAAAAAACACAAAAAGCTTACGTAACACTCGCTAGGCATTAATAGAATAATTGACGGGGGAAGAGTTAGTCAAAAGATCACCATGCTTTTGGCACCTTACAGAGTGTGCAGTGTTCATGGGTTTACTGTTGATGTAAATCATATCCACAGTGGAAAACGGAGCTGCAAATATTTTTTTTTCCCCAAAGGCTGAAGGCAAAGTTACAAGCAAAAGGTATCATACTTGATTTTAAAGCTAGTTTTATTGTAATTTTATTGAAGAATCTCTACTCTTAGAGTGTGTCCATAGGGAAGCTATGCATGTCCTGTTCTCGTTACGCGGTGCAATCACAGGTCTATTGATAGTGCTCTGTAAAAGTGCTCAAGCAAAAATTTTAAAAGTGTGTAACTGTCGTCATTTTGTGCCCACAGCTGAAATCTCTTAGCATCTACTGTAACCAGCACTGTGGTTTGTTATTAAGTCAGTGGTTTCCAGTGTGAATCGAGTTGTTGGAATCTGCATTTTGTTTCAATGGTTTTGCCCCCCGCCCCGCCACCTGCCTTTTGCCCGGCTTCTCTCAGCCCTCAGCCCCCGTGGAAGAGTCGATGGTGCATCGCTCCTGTAGTGACACCACCACCCCCAACTCCAACCTCCACGCACCCTCACCCTCCTCTCACTGGCTGCTCGTCACTCACTCTGGCCTCTCCTGGTTTGGGTTCAACCCGACTCGGTTTGGTCCCCGAGCGTGTGTGTTCACTCTGCTGTGTGTGTCATCTGTACGCCTGCCCGCCCACCTGCCCTCAAATGCCTGTTTGTGTGGCCGACTCACTGCTAGAACATTCCTGTTTGGAAGATGATGTGTTTTACTCCTGTGACTGTGATTTCAATGTTTCCATCTGTCTGGTCCAAACCCGAATGCCCACCCACCCAGAGCAGAAACACAAAGGTTCACTTCTGGTTTTGCACAAGATATTCTTGAATTTTTTTTAAATTAATTTAATTGTATTATTTAAATTATTTATATGTTTGTTTGGTTGACCATTCCTATTTAACTTATTGCCTTTTATTTTAGGAATGTAAGGGGTTTTACTGTATCTGACTGGGAGATGTGCAACACAGTCTACTGTATGTAAGTGTGTGTTACCTCGCTAGTTGTTTTTACTGTTTCATCCATAAGGAATAGATATTTGCACTCAAATTCTGGAGACACTAAAAGTTTATTTCAAATAAATAGGATATTGAAGAAGAAACTGTTATATACAAATGAATGTCTGGCTTTATTTGGCCTAGTAGTAAAATGTTTGAAATAGTTTTAATATATAAATTATATAAATATATATATATATGAAATACCACAACAGCTTGTAAAAACATGAAAGCATTTCTTTATTTTTTGGTTTGTATCATACCAGCTGGATTAGTTGTAACTTTTGTTAAGTGTATGTATGGTATTTATTAAAGAGATTTGTGTTTCTCTCCCTCTTTCTGCCCACTATGTGTACTGTATGTAGCTTAAGTGTTTTACCAATGGTCCTACTGGTGTCTGGTGTGTATGTGTGTGTGCATGTAATAATGCAAAAGAAGCCAATATCATGGGTAGACGCTTACTAGGGCACTTGAGCCTGGAGGTGTGTGAGAGAACAGGTCATGGTCAGAGTTTTACCTTTGTAAAGTGAATAAATTCTTTTTATTTCATCAGGGTGATTTGGCGCTGTTGTTCTTTTTAAATTTGTCTGTCAAGAGGAATAAGCAACCAGCGGGGACCGTACTGCTGCACTACAACGTCAGGTGGACTGTGTGCATGTACAGAATATAAGAGGATATAACAAAATACAGAAAAGATAACTGTCATGCAAAAACACTAAATAACTTACTACACAGATGAACACAAAAGTTGAGTTATAAGTCAAATTTGTATAAATAATGAGCTGTTTGATATAAAATGCTAAAAGTTTTCACACTGTTAGTAACTCCAAAATCTCACATATACATTGCAAATAGGAAATAAATACAGCAGTATTTACTTTTTGACAGAATAACAATAATAATTCCCTTCAGTGAAACTGATTTTTGACATCTTAGCACTGACAGGAATGCTCTACAGGGAGATAAAGTTGAGACTGATGTGTACATTAGGCTTAAGCAGTATGTAATTTTTTAACAACTTCATACTTTCCTGACATTTCACCAGGGTATGTGGTATATGACGGTGTTTGTGTTAAAAAGGAAGAAAGGAAAGTTAACCTGAGCTACTGGTATTCAAAGTCATTGTAGCATGTATGTCATTGGGTTAGTATACAGTATATGCACGCTTATATTCCATTATTATTCAAAGTATGATGGTATTATTCAGGTTTTGATAGCATTATTTGGACATATATAGAGCACATTAAGAATAATATAATCTCAACTAACCCTTTGCTATGTCCTGCCCCCGGACGCAGACTGGCCAATCATGATGCCGCATCAGGCCGGCTCAGACCAGGGTCCGACAACAACACAGCTGTGCTCCATTGATTCTAAGTGATTCTTCATTTTCAGGCTGGTTTTGTGGATTTGAAGCTAAATGTTGTGCCTGTTAATGATACTCGTTACCTGGAGAGGTTGGAAAAAGATATACGTTTCTTCCCTGTTCCAAAACCAAAATCAAACCCTGAAAAGTGTAGGGTTAGCTAGCTAGCTACTGAAGATATAGCCTACTGAATGTATACACATGCTGCTTTTGCTTTGTAATGATTATAACAGTGAAACAAAGACCGACCCTGCTGTACAGGAACCAGTGAAGGGAAGCAGGGAAACTTTGCTGATATTCAACCAGCTGTGTGTCATCGCAGTGTGCGCAGATGGACATTGTTTGACTTCCCCAAGAGATTTCTGCCCAGAGGTCCAGGTGCTGGCAGCAGCATGGGGGTGAAGCCATACACCGTTCATCTGCACACACTGTGATGCCACACAGCTGGTTCAGTATCTGCAAAGTTTCCTTTTATATTCATTGTGTTCTGTGGCGATCAGCAGTGATGTGGTGGTTCACTTTGACACTGTGATCTGTAGCCTATAGTTGGGCTTTAGCTTCTAACTATCTTTGTCTTTTTAACCTGTTGTTGCTGCTGAGTCAGTTTGACATCCTGGATATATCCTTCAAACACAGACTGTAGACCCCTCTGTCTGCTGCTCTCTGGAATCACTGTTTCATTTTTCCAAAACTGTGATAATATGACCTCAGGGAGTGCAGTTAGTTACAGTGTGGGCTCCATGCTTACTCCGACAGCTTGACGGACCATCACAAAGGGGCGGGGCTTAGCGAAAGGTCAGTTGTTTTTTTGGCACGCAGTTTGCGAAAAACTAAAAGAAAGGCCTACTTTTCTTTTTAGAAGATACACATCTAATTTTCTAACATTAAAAGACTTTGATATCAACACATTTTTGAATATATGCAAATACCGCAACGCCAACCTTTTTCAAGAAGGTGGTTGAAGGAATGAGGAGGGAGACTGTGTTCTGTTAGACTGTGGTCTAACAAGTCTGCCATCGTTAGGAGACTTTGAGAAAATCCTATTCTGTTGCAAGGAAGCAAAATGACAAGCAGCTCCAGTTGTTCCACTTTCCTGTATTTTAACATGATAACTGACATGTTAGGGCACTTTAATTAGAGAGTGCACAGCTGCAGGTAACAGGAGTTTTGGTGAAATATTCATTTTCATTAGCCGTATAAACAGCTCAGTAGGAATATTACATTTTTTGGAGTTAGGGCAAAAACCGGAATATTTTATGCATGTGAGCATAGTCACTGTTTAGCCTATCATGCTGTGTTTCTAATATGCAACTGGCCTACTTAAACAAGTATTTATAACCTGTAGAACAATGAATAGATGGGAAATAAGCGACCTTTTCCTGACCTGATGACACATGTTGCCATGGCAGACACTGACACATCAGTGGGCTGAACAGAGATGATGTGTTAGATAACATCATGTGTCTGATGAACTGCTTTTGTGGTTGGAAGAAGTCATTTCAAGATACAGTTATATGTGGCAATCCTCCCCAACAACTTGCTCGTCCTGCAACATTATCCCTCCCATCAGCTCAGCTGCCTGTTCCACCAGCAGAGACCTCTGACCTCTGCTGGTGTTTCGCCTCAATACAGCATCTCGGGATCAGTTTAATTGTAAGAGGTGCGTCTGTATTTTTGATGGATTTGACAATCATAACTTCAGGATTTCGAAATTCCCCAGAATACCATAATAAATTGACACAGCCCAAGCCTAGTGTACATCTGTCTCGAATAAATATGACCAATTTCCAAACATGGAGTGAATAGTTGGCAGTCAGCAGGCTTTTGGCTCTCACTACGTAACAGTCATGCCTGCATGTTGTCTGTCATGTTCAGACACTGTTTTTTCACTCGTCTGAGATGAAGTGCACCACGTAGAGCCTGACGTAGCCGTGATCCCACACATACAGGTGTCTGTCCTTCGGGCTGTAGGAGAGCATCGCCAGCACTCCGCCTGGAGACCTCAGGTCAAAGGTCACATTGACCGGCTTTCCCTTCAGCAGGTCAAAAGCAAAGGTGACTCTGGTGTCCTTGGTGTCGGTGACGTACAGGACGCCGCAGGCGATGAAGGCGTTGCCGGCCTTGGTGCGGGGGTAGGTGGTGTTTATGTAGGATGTGACGGAGAAGGTCTTCTGGTCCAGCTGGGCCACTGTGATGCTCTCATCTACGCTGGAGGCAAATATCAGCCACAGGCCGTTCTCATCTGCTGCCAGTTTGAAGTAGGTCTTGGAGTTGTGGAGCAGGTAGGCAAGGTTGTGGTACAGAGCGTTTTCTATGGTGAGAGTGTGAAGCCTCTTGGTGTTAAAGTCAAATCTGTAAACAAACAAGCAGCAAGTTATTAATGGAGCAGAACAAATGGATATGATGGCAAGGTTCAAGGTTATCTTTATCGTCCCCCCATGGGACAATTTGTTTTGCAGCTTCAGAGGGAAAACAACAATGGCACATCCGCACAAAAAATCACCAGAACTAGAGCACACAATAACTATTAAGCACATCAGAGGCACTTCGGATGAAGGAGACATGAAATCTCTTGGTTCTCCTATCGACCTATAGAGAGCAAAAGCTTGTGGGTGGTCCTGGCAGTCCAATACAGCATTACCGCTTCAAAGACCCTGGGTGCCTGTTATAAATGTCCAAGAGCATTGCCAGACTTCCAAGTGTATTTTTATTAGACTGTTTTATATTTCCAGTCCAAGCATTGGTACAAAAAATTTAAACAGACTCAATGAAACATCTGTAAAATAAAAATAAGTCATCACCTAATAAGAAATGTTAAAAGTGTTCATTTTTCCTTGGAGAAAAGTTTCTGTTGGATGCTTCTGGAGGCAGCATCAACATGGAAACAAGCATCTAACTTTGCATCACACTGTGTGTCCCTCACCTGGCAATGCTGGAAGTCCCAGCGATGTGATAGTAGAAGGAACCGTTGTGAACAGTGTGGCCGCAGCCTTGGTAGAACTTTCTAACATCCACGATGTCGCTGCTGCTGTTCTGGAAGGAGGCGATGCTTTTATACTCCTTCACCACACGACCTGGGGAAGAACAAGCAAAATGTTCACTGCTAGAGCTCATTATTAGAGATCCTACAGTCTGACACCCCTGCATTGCTTTGATGGTTCTCTGCACCCAACCTACCAGAAAAGTGTTCTGCCACCCAGATGCGCTCATCATTCAGCTGAGCGGTGTCTTTCATCCACGTGCCAAATGTGCTCTCCATCTTCGACACATTCCTGGGGTTGATCAGAGACTTAATCAGGCACTCTGAGGGGAAACAAAACAACAACAAGCTTAGATGTAAGCATCTAACACACAGCACATATTGTACATGCAGACACAGTTCTTTGAACACCCACCGTTCTTCTTAGGAGGTGTCCCGTGTAGTTTCACAGCCTCCTTTACAGATGAGGTTTCATCATTTGGAATTGCATGTAACAGCCCTGTGAGAAACAAAATCATTTTACATTATTCACAATGTTTACACATGGTGTGTGTTTGACAAAGCGATCTCACAAGCTGTTCTGGAACTGTCGATCACATTAGACAATCTTCCTCACCAGATGGAGATACCCAGTTTTAATGGAATTGTTGCTACAATAGACGCTCAAATATCACTTCCTTTTTGGAACTCTCGCTTTCTGAACACTTCGTGACCTCTCATCCAAGTCCTTCAAGTACTCAGAAAAAAGTACTGAGTGGGCAAAGTTCATCTGCTGAGGAAGATCATGTAATAAGATTGAAAGCTCCAGAACAACAACTTCACGGACCCAGTATTCAAATATGCTCAAAATGTCCCCCCCAATGCATCCATCCATCCATTTTTGTAATCACTTCTCCTCTTGAGGGTCGCAGGGCGGGCTGGTGCTTATCCCAGCTGACACTGGGTGAGGGGGCGGGGTTCACCCTGGACAGGTCACCAGACTATCACAGGGCTGACACCCACATGGAGGGTGTGGGTTGAAAATGGTTCCCCCCAACATTATAACATTATGATGTTAAATAGGTGATTACTTACAATGCACATAACTGTACATATTTGTTATGTTTACATGTTTACTCCTTGATGTATTGATGTATATATTGTAGTTTGAGTTTTCACACTAACTGCCTTTGTACAGTGACGATATATATTTTATCTTTAATATTTTAATATCTTAAATACCCTAAAGTTAAACACTGTAGCATAATGCACATCTTATTTTTATCTCTGTTTTATTGCTTTATACTTACATACTTCTATTTCATACTCTTATTCTTACTTCTTATAATTCTCTAGTCTTTACAAATCCCAATGTCTCCTCACTGATGGCCTGCAGAGTATAGATCAAGTCAACAGAGGCCTCTTACCCAGGGTATGCGCAGCCTGAAGGTTGGCTCTGTGGTGTCTTGTTCTGGGAGGCCCCTGAGGACCAGGAGGTCCAGGAGGTCCAGGAGGTCCTGGGGGACCAGGAGGACCAGGAGGACCAGGAGGACCTGTACAAAGAAGACAGGACAACTTCTAAACCCTCTGGATGTAAAAAAGATTTCGGCATTTTAAAAGACTTTTTTGCAAATCAAAATGGTTTAATTGTGGTGAGTGTAAGCTCCACTTGCCCTCAATAATGACATCATTGGATGGTTGTCCCTTCTCTCCAGGCGGACCAGCCTCTCCTCGCTCTCCTTTTTCACCGGGTTCTCCTGTCTCACCTGAGGAGGACATTATACAAAGTAGCTCACAGACTGCATTCATAAACTCAATACACTTGACCCTATTGTTAAAGCCATGAACTATTCCATTGACTTCCTCGGGTGAATCATGCAATCCTCTGTGATGAACACAGCGAAGTGGGAGAACACTGGGTAGGAGTATCCGGTTCATTTAGCTGAAGCCCAAAACCACAGAGATGAATAATATTAACAGAGAATGTGAGAGAAATCAGCTGTTTCAACCTCTTCAGTCATTCACTGTGGATAAAGTCTGACATCATTATGATACACGGAAAAATCTGGAGTGTGTTGGCATGTTCTGAGTTTGTCTTTGTGTGTGTGTGCATGGTTTAAAGTGACTGCGTGTGTGTCTTTGTATTTTTAACCCCAGGTTATACTCAACCCTTTGACTGTTATATTGTAACTGTAGTTCCTCACTAAAATGGCCAGCGCCGCCCGAGGCATTGATACAAATAGATGGTGAGTGAAAACAGAATAGAGCCTCACTTATTCTTTACCTTTTTTGCCTCTTTTCCCATCAGCCCCGGGCAGTCCATTCACTCCTGGGATGCCATCAGTCCCATTGTGGCCGGGCATACCGTCCTTACCAGGCAAACCTACAGTAACACAGAGAAGTCTTCACCATGGACTGAATGGAAAACACATTGAGCAAAGATATGGGTCAGTAGACCTCAAAGGAGACGTACTGTGTGGCTGGATTTTAAATTTGGATTCAGATTGAAGGGTTCACTTACCAGGCGGTCCCGGTGGTCCTGCAACAGAAGGTTTGAGGATGTCAGTGGATAAATGGGGATATTTTCGACAGCATAGGTATAGATTTCAGGGGATGCCAGGGACACATCCCCCTCAATATTTAGAACATGTACATCCGTTCCCACCAATACAAACATGAAATTAGCAGAAGACTTTTATTTTGATGAAATGAAAGACATTTCCACCATAAATAGATGCAGAAAAGGCACAAATTGGTGCATAAAATTCACTGGAATGCAGGAAATTATCTGTCTGATGCTCAAAATAAAACGTTTCCAACTGGTCCAGCTATGGGGTCCAGATTTCTCTTTAGTCATTAGTTCAAGGTCCACACAGTTTCATATATGCATACTTGTGTTTGGCCATGTCATTGAGCTAGTTTGCTGTCTCTGCCAAGTAACTGTCTATAATTCACTCACTCTACAGCAGAAAACAGCACTTCAAAACAAAAGCTCTGTGTTGGAAATTCAATGTACTTCAAAGTAAAGCGTGTTTTTACAAACTTGACACACTTGCAAGTCACTTGGAGTCCATTCAAAATGGACCCACGACCCACTTTTGGACCGCGACCCACCAGTTGGGAACCACAGATTTAAAGTATATGGGTTAGACATACCAGCGATGCAGACTCCTTTGGTGCTGTTGCAAATGTCGATCAACAGTTTTATCTGAAGAGAAAAAGAAAACATAAAAATATAATTAAAATACATCTGTAAACCTCTACAGTATGAGGTGCTGGAGTAAAAATAGCTGTGGCACCCACTGACACCTGGTATCACCAGTGGTGGAAGTATTCAGATACTTTACTAACTTAAACAAAGAAATGCACCTCCATAAATGTACTCCATTATAACCTAAACTGTTATTTAAGTGAAAGTATATTAATTTCTTTCACTCATTCATTCATTTTCTGTAACCACCTATTCTGTAAGGGGCTGCGGAGCAGCTGGAGCCTATCTCAGGTGATGTTGGATGAGAGGCAGGGTTCACCCTGGACAGGTCACCAGACTATCACAGGGCTGACACATAGAGACAGACAACCATTCACACTCACATTCACACCTACGGACAATTTAGAGTCACCAGTTAACCTGCATGTCTTTGGACTGTGGGAGGAAGCTGGAGTACCGGGAGAAAACCCACACTGACACGGGGAGAACATGCAAACTCTACACAGAAGGGCTCCCCCACCCTGGGGTTCGAACCAGGAACCCTCTTGCTGTGAGGCTACTCTCAACCCCCAAATGTATATTATTATAAAAGTAAAAAAATAAAATAATAAAAAATAATAATAATAAATAATAATATAATAATAAATACTCAAGGCAAGTGAGAGTTTTATTATATTACAGAATTATTATTACTGATGCTAAACATGTAAGACACATTACATTTTTAGAGTTCTCATGTTAATTTTGCTACTTTAAATGATGTTCGGCAGTTTAATTTGTGACAATACATCACATATCTCATAAACTGATCATGTTTTCTATGTAGAATCTTGATCTACAGCAGCTATAGCTAAATTTTGGAAAGTTACATGTGTATGTATTTCCTTCTGAAATGTTGTGGAGTAGGAGCATAAAATAGCATAATATGGAAATACTTAAGCACAGTACAAGTCTCTAAAAATGTACTTGAGGGCCTTGGGGTTATGTAATAATGCAGGGATTGCAATAAGCCCCATTTTATTTAACTACTATATACCAGTGATGCTAACAGCGTTACCTACAAACAAGAGCTGGATCCTGGACCTTTGATGGTCACAGGCCCCACAACATTTGCCCATTTAAACCAGTTGGTGATGCAGCATAATTCAGCAATGATAAAATAATGTAAGACTGTGCACAGTTTTTATTAAATCTACTTCCCAGCACTTCCTCATTCTTTTTCTCTCGTATACACTCCACCAGCAGGTTTCTGTTCTCACCGGCACCATGGAGTAAGTCATCATCATCATCATGTCATCCTGCACGTGTGCCTTGTGGTAACTCTGGCTGTGTCGGTGCTTGTGCTTCATCTCATTCTTCATCTTCTTCTCTGCTTCCTCTCCCACCTCCTGGCTGACCTCCTGCTGGCTCACCTCCTGCTGGCTGACCTCCTGCTGACTGACATCCTGTTCATCCTCCTGGTGAATTTCCTGCACTTCTTGCTGTAGCTCCTTCTCCACCTCTTCACTTCTCTTGTTCCTGGAGTATTGGTACTGGTACTGAGGTTGTTGCCCCGCACTCGCCCGCATCCCCGCCGCTCCTCTCGGCACCTCCTGGAGGAACTCCACCACAGAGCTCTGCTCCACCTCCGTCAGCTTCGCCTCTGTCTGCTCCAGCAAGACACGCTGCTGATTCTGCTGGACCAAGAGCACCAGGAGGCCCACAGAGTTCATCAACGCCACAATGCACGTCCCATACAGCACCATCCGCTGAGGGAGAGTCATGCTGGGGGTCGGGATCCACATGGTTACCACTTCACCTCCTCTTTTCTGAGGGTCACCTACCAACTTCAGCATTCACAGGGGGATGCAGTTCCAGCACAGCAGAGAATATAGAAGGACAAAGTCAAACAGGACAGAAAAAGTCCACGAGGCTGCCGCCAAAAATCGATTTAAACTAGAGTCCAAAGGAAGGAAGAGAAGGAGGAGAAAGGGAGTTCTTTGCGAAAATTCAGTCCGGTTTATTTGAAAGCTCCAAATAGAGTCCAGTCAGCTTTAGTGTCGGTGCTCCAAGCGGGTGGTCTATCTGAAGGCAGACTGGTAAATACAGTGCTTGTTGTGTTGTTCGCCAAGTGGAGAAGAGGTTGTGTATATGTGTGTGTGTGTGTACATGCAAACCAGTAATGTAGGAGTGGGCATTACACAATCTTCTGGGCTTGTCTGGGATGAAACCCCTGCCTGTTCAGTCACCTGATTTATATTCAGCACAACCCATTCTACTGCACCGCCGTGGGCAGACTGACATCATAAACACACACACACACACACACACACACACACACACACACACACGGGCATACACATATGCATGATATACGCACAAAAGTACTCACATAAATAACACATGAAGCTTGAGTAACACCAGACAAACTGACTGGTCATTGATGTTTTACACATTATTATTATTATTATTAGACGTACAACAGGACCAATATTGAATGAAAAGCAAATACACAATATCAACATGCATTAACATCATTGTAGTTTCCATTGAGTTGGTTCACATCCTCTCTTCTCCAACTCCTGCATCCTCCCATCATTTCTCCCCCGGCACTGGTCCTTGTCACATCCTCACAGCTTCCATCCACCAACTGTGACCATGACCTGTTTCCATTGCTTTGATTTGGGCCAGAAAAGTGACATTTCACCACAAATATGACAGGAAAAAATCTCCAGGCATTTGAAGCATTTGTCACTGTGAAAGAGAGTTGGTGAGGCCTCTTTTGACATAAGTGCAGATTCTGTAATGACTTCAATAAGAATTTTTGTTTCAATAAGACGTTAATTGGCCTCTCTGGTGACGTGGGGTGGAGGCTGGATTCATGTAGCTGACCTACATGCTCTTACCTCATTATGCTCCATATAACTTTGATGCTCACGCACACACTCACGCACAGGAAGAGGTAGAGAGAGAAATATAAAGCAGCATTACTGTTAGATTGAGGTGCTGGGCTCTGTTGACCGGAGCTGCAGTATGTGGGCTCCTGCCTGAGGCTGTAGGTTACTGACAGCCAGTTGTTGGACAGCTTGAATCGCTCTAGCAGATGTGTATACGTGTAAGCACACACGGTCTTAAGAGCACTGAGGTCGTTCCTTTGTTGTCTGTCATTCACTGTGCTCTGAGCTAGACTAGCTGAGACTGGGAACAAAAAGCAGAGGAAAGCAACCACTCGCTCCACGTCTCTGATTCAAAACACTCAAGGGAAGGATCGCACCTCAAGGATCTTTTAGATAATTTTCTGTAATGTCTGCAAAGCTGCTAAATGAAACTGATGATTCATTAATTACAGTATGTCCGCGTGCCCACAATATCCTCTTGCCCTCTGGTCTCTTATTGACCCTTTCTGGTCCTGTTTTCTCCCTTCCCGAGGTGCAGCTGCCGGGAGAGCAGCCTTATCTCGCTTCTAACCACCGAGCTGAGAGATTCATGTCCATCCTGCTGCTGCGAGCCAAGGACAGCCAGATGGACATGTATTACCAAAAACTTTATCCTCCCACCAGCCTCTTTTCTCTGTCCAAGTGTCTGTTTATTTTAAAACTGTTATCTGTTAAGTTCCACAAGTTTAATTACATAGAAATTCCAAGTCAGCAAAGTAGTAAAAAAACAAGATAAATTCCATTAAAGGGTTAGTTCAGACGCCAAACTCTAACTATGTTCTGCTATTGAAATAAACACTGAAACAAACACGACTGAACTTCAGTTTACCGTCTGCTCTCCTCAAAGCTACCAGACTCCATTGACAAAAACAGTAATTTTGGCTCACTGAACACGAGAGCTGCTGGTCTACCTCTGCCTCGATCAGTTAGTTAGTTTGAGTTATTATGTGACTTTGGTGAGTCTGAACTAACCATCTGAAATGCCAAAGTCACACAATAATGCAAACCAACTAACTAATCGAGGCAGCTGTTGACCAGCAGCTCCTGTGTTCAGCTATGTTAAATTACAGCTTTTCTCAATGGAGTCTGGCTTTGAAGAGAGCAATAAAACAGCTTCAAATTTCTGCTGGAAATCATCATCTAACACACGTTATAACGTAAACTTAAACTGATACTGATTTGTTTTTTAGGTGGGACTATTTTTGGTGGCTAAAATATATCTTGTTGCTGACCCCTCCACAGCAGCTTCCATGCTGATACTCCTATCTGCTTCTCAAAACTGGGGGCGTGCCAACCGCCATCTACTGATACACTGATAATAAATAATAACAATAAACTTTATTTATATAGCACATTTCAAAACAGTTACAAAATGTTGTGCAATAAAACTAAACACATGTAAAACACAAGTGTCATAATATGTCATCTAAGTAAAAGATAAAATAAGGAAGGCCAAAACTAAAATTAAGATAAAATTGGAAATAACGTCACCAAGGACAGACTTAAATAAAACCAGTGACTCAGCCAGCCTTGTATCCTCAGGCAGGTCACTCAGAGCCTCGGGGCCCTGATTGCAAAAGCTCTGTCCCTTTTAGTCCTCAGCCTGGACTCTGGGACAGCAGAAGACCTCTGCCCGAGGATCTCAAATTACGCAGAGGTGCATAAAGGACTAACAGGTCTGAAATGTAATGTGGAGCCATGAGGAGCCTTAAAAGTAATCAATAAGATTTTAGAGTCAATCCTAAAACAAACAGGGAGCCGATGTAAAGAGGCTACAACTGGTGGATAAGTACATCATACAACTCCACTTCAAAAGATCCAAACTATCCCTTTAAACCAGTAAAACTGTGTACTAAAGAAAATCAAGGAAAGCTTTGGAATAAAATAGTCTGACTTTGAATTAAATGCAATCAGACACATATACCATTGAGGAGTCTCAGAAAGTGATATATGTTATGTAAGAGGAATTTATTACATAAGTGAAGTGATGGGACAAGCAGTAAAGCTAAACTCTACAGTACATAACTCACAGTGGCTCGTGAGAGCAGTGGTTGGGCAGTGAGTTTATTTACTGTTGTCACATCTCTTTGCCATCTCTGCAGTGTCCCTTCCAATCTGAATTGTGAGATCAGTTTCTAAAGGTTGTTCAGGCAGGCCTTCATGTCCACTTTTCACTTTTACTGCCTGTCATGCTTCAAAGAGGGGTTGACAAATTCTTTTCAGACATCATACATATTCTGACATTTAACCGCTGTCCCTCAGCCTCCCATCAATCTTGTTTGTTCACTTCTGAACAACTCTCCTCACATGTGGCGGAGACAAAGATGTGGTTGACCACAACACAGAGCACAGAGACAAGGTTACGTTAACCTCTGTTTTCGGGAGAAACGGGGTTGTTGTCCCCGCTTAATCATGCAGAACAATCTAGGTCCGAGCCATCGAGCAGGGCATCGTTATCAAGGCAGGCCCTCAGCACACAGTCGCTCATTTGAACTATGCGCATTCTTGGAGTCAAATGTGGGCGGTGAGTGAATTCACAGAGTCCTTTATACAGAATGAGCAAATGGAACAAAGGCAAAGTCAGACAGCGCTGACTCTGTCATGAATAGTGAAATAATATGAAATAAATAAAATATCCACCTGCCAAAAATTAGAGGGTAAATTTGGTATCTTTCAACCTTGACACTGCTCTCTCATCTTTTTGTCTGAGTGACTAATGGGAATAACAATTCTTAAAATTAGCATGGCTACAGTAACTTTAGCGTGTATAGAGCCAACATATTTTCACATCTAACTGGGTGAATTAAGGATTTATTCCAACCAAACCAGAGTTGGTGTATGTTGTAACAGTGGAAAGATCAACCAAGGAGGTTGTTGTGAGTTTTATATTTGAATGAATTGTGTTTTACAATGATAAAATTACTCTTTATTTAATGGAGTCTGGTGGGTTTGGTGATAGATAAAGGACCTTACTATTTATATTTATTTTGTATTTATTTAACCCATACGTAACCAGATAAGTCACACTAAGATCAACAATCTCTTTTTCAAGGGTGACCTGGCCAAGACAGCAACACACGAAAAGTTACTGTACAGCCAAACAACCACACAAGATACACAGTAACATGTAGAAACATCAGACCACATACACACAGTGACAAGACCCAACAGACTCATTCATCCTTGTACTTACAAGACCTTTAAAGTCAGACAGAGACCAGTTTACATAGTGTCAAATCTTTTTGAAGGTTACTCCAAGTGAGAGTAGCAGAGCACATAAAAGCTTAATTTCCCAGCTCAGTCTGTGCAATAGGAACAGACAACAAAACTAGGCCTTGAGATCTCAGACTGTAGCTACAGTCAGATCTCTAATCAACCAAAGTACAAATGTACGAAGGGAGTTTACCTTGTATGACTTTATAAATGAACAAATACCAGTGACTGAGCCTACAAAAGGTCAAAGACAGCCAGCCAGCCCTGGAATAAAGCGTAGAGTGATGAGTGAGGGATTTACAATAACAATAACTATTTAACTAAAAGGTCTGTCTCTGTAGAGTTTCTTTCCTTAATGTTATCTGACACTTATGATAACAATCAGAGCCTGTTAGTGGCAAAAACACACACTGTTAGTGGATGGAAACTGACGATCAATAAAAGGACTGACTAAAAAACTTAATATGTTTCAAAAACAGTAAATATGGGACTATGAATTTACATAGAAAAATAAAGATAAAATAGTGTTTCTTATATATATATATATATATATATATATAATTTTTTTTACACACTTAACGATCTAGTCTGGGATAAAATGTATTTGTGTTTTTCATTCTCTTTTATGTCTATTCCAAATATATTTTAGAATGCATTTATTTATGATTTGTCATGCAAGTTGTCTATATAAACAAATATTTATATCTACATATATTTTTATACAGTAATAATATTGCTTTTCATACCTACACCAAGGGTATTTTAAAATGTATATTTAATCCTTGCTATTTCATTATTATATTTTGATGTCATTCTCATTATTAATTTATTTTTTATTCATTTGTTTTACTCACTTGTGAATGAGATCTTGATCTTAATGTGACTTTCTGATTAAAACAAATTACACAAATGGTTCTGAGACAAGTTACACAGATATGTGTGTAAGATATGTTAAGATAGACCCAACAGATTCTGTACACGAATAATAAGGTTTGATAAAACAATAAATAATGAAAAAATAATCTTAAGTAAGTGGTGTAAGTGGTTAAGACAAGAGTTTAAAAATACTGAGGTCATGAATCTGAGTCTGAAAAAAAAATTCTAACAATGTCAATACTTATAACAGCTTCACTACATGATGGTCTAGAGGCTGTTTTCTAAGAGCTCCCTCCACTTTTATTCACATATGTCTTTATTTTTCGAGGCCTGAAACCAGTCAGATTTCACAATCTTAAACAATATGGTTAAATTACAAAAATTCAGGTCCTACGATTCCCCCCAAGAAATGCCAATAATGACTTCCTGGCTTCAGAGGTAGCTACAGCCCTGAGTGAGTGAGCTGCTACAGAACCTGTGTTTATAGTCATCTCATAAACATCAGTGTTCATGATTTTGTTTTCATCATGTTGCAGTAAATCTAAAGATCCAGTTTAATGCCTGCCAGCTCTGCTTCTCCATCTGCTGGTGGTGTGATGGAGGAATGTGTTCACATATATACATACAATAAAGTGAACTGTGAACTGTAATGACAGATACAGTTTATATTAGTAAAGAATAATAATAGAAACAATAAACATTGTAAATGTTTTCCTTGTGTTTCTTTTACAGAGAAAAAAAAAAGAAAACTACTAAGTATGGATGTTTCTTAAAAAAAATCTAAAGAATTTTATTTTGCAAGACAGATAAAGCTACTGACGTAAATACATTGATTCACTCTTTGTGGGATCCACTCAGATTCTTTTGATGTTCAACGGGGGAGCAAAACTTGCATCTCATCACCAAACTGTCAAATACAACCTGTGAACTCATTAAATTCCTCCACAACTTTAAATAAACAGTCATGTACGTTCAAGGGCACAGGCTCAAATCCAAGCCCTCAAGGCTGGAACTGTTTTGTTTACCTTTCTCCTCCTATGTTTTGGCTTTTGCATTACCCTGACCTGGCTCGTAACCCAGCTCGGACCACATATAAAGAGGAAGCCCTGTGAGGCTGCTCTCATCACTCGGATCTGTTGTGTGCCGGTTGTTTTAAATCAGCCTTCTTATGGATATCATCTCTACTTGTGAACGGGCAATGAATCCTGTGGGCTTGGACGACATGGTGGCAGACTTGGCCACCATGTCCCCGAACGCCACTGAAGTGGAATCATCGGGCATCTCCATGGCAACCAGACTCCTAATCTTGCTTGTCTGTCTGCTGCTGGTTGCCTGGAGGCGCACAGACAAGAAAACTGTGCCAGGTAGGTTCAATAGTTGTAATTTCTTTCTTTGTCCAGGTGCCAGTTACTTAACTGATTACTGAAGTTGATACAAGCTGAAATACATTCACTGTTATTTACCACAACAGGTCCATCTTTCTGCCTGGGTCTGGGGCCGCTTCTGTCATATGTGAGATTCATCTGGACTGGCATAGGCACAGCCAGCAACTACTACAATAAGAAGTATGGAGACATTGTCAGAGTCTGGATCGATGGAGAGGAGACCCTCATACTCAGCAGGTTGGTCATCTCTGTCAATGCTGATGAATTAAGTTACCAGTCAATCCAGCTGTAAATTCATAGTCTGATTTGTAATTTAAACTGTTTTGTTAAACATAAGGGCATCAGCGGTGAACCATGTACTAAAAAGTGGACATTACACATCACGTTTTGGGAGCAAGCAGGGACTCACCTGCATCGGCATGAATGAGAAAGGCATCATATTTAACAACAATGTGGAGAAGTGGAAAAAGATACGTGACTACTTCTACAAAGGTAACATTAAACCTGTAACTATTCTTGCAGTCTTGATCCAATTTTTCAGTTAATTTAGATATAAAATACTTGACAAAGATTTTCGGTGTCAGCCCTGACAGGTCCCGCCTTGCAGCAGACAGTGGAGGTTTGTGTCTCCTCCACACAGACTCAACTGGACGACCTGGACAGTTTGGTTGATGTGGATGTCCTCAGTTTGCTGCGCTGCACCGTGGTCAACATCTCCAACAGACTCTTCCTGGGTGTACCTTGCAATGGTAAGTAGGCATGAATAAATCTCTTACTTTTTAGTATGAGGCAGGTTGAAAATCAGGTGTCTGTTCAAAGATGTAGGTTTTGTTTTAACACTATCTGTTTGTCTGCATACTGTGTTCCTGATGCATTTGTTTGACCCTCTGCTCAGAAAAAGAACTGCTGCTGAAGATCCACAAGTATTTTGACACATGGCAGACTGTGCTGATCAAACCTGACATCTACTTCAAGTTCGACTGGATCCACCAGAGGCACAAGACAGCAGCGTGAGTTACTCCATCACTTCATTATTCATTGTTCTTCATACATAAGCCCACCTTTCGGTTTTCTGGGTGAGCCCTTCTTTTATAATCGAGTGTGATGTATCTGTCATCTCACAGCCAGGAGCTGCAAGACGCCATAGGAAGTCTTGTAGAGCAGAAGAGGAGAGATATGGAGCAGGCAGATAAACTAGACAACATCAACTTCACCGCAGAGCTCATATTTGCACAGGTCAGTCGGAGAGTTTGAATCGCTGCCATTTCTTTTGGCAAATACTCAGAGTTTCTCAATTTCAAATAAAGTCTATGCCCCTTTGTCCTTTTTAAAGTCCATTCAGGACTTCAAACCACATCCAAGTAACACCAGTCGGCTTAACTGCATTTGTGTCTGTGTATATGTGTGTGTTCAGAACCTTGGTGAACTGTCTGCAGAGAACGTGACCCAGTGTGTGTTGGAGATGGTGATCGCAGCACCAGACACTCTGTCCATCACTCTCTTCTTCATGCTGCTCCTCCTCAAGCAGAATCCAGATGTGGAGCTGCAGCTGCTGCAGGAGATCGACACTGTTGTAGGTAAGTGTGTTTGGAGACCAAAAGATGCTGACACTGATGAAATACAGTAGAGATTAAGAACTAGATTTAGAAAGTGTTTCAGTGTGATGATATCTCATTCTCATCGTCTCGCTGCAGGTGAGAGACAGCTTCAGAACGGGGACCTTCACAAGCTGCAGGTGCTGGAGAGCTTTATCAACGAGAGCATGCGCTTCCATCCCGTGGTGGACTTCACCATGCGTCGAGCCGTGTCTGATGACATCATAGATGGCTACAGGGTACCGAAGGGCACAAATATCATCCTGAACACCGGCCGCATGCACCGCACAGAGTTTTTCCTCAAAGCCAATGAATTCAGTCTGGAAAACTTTGACAAAAATGTAAGTAGATGTATATTTTTTTGCCATATTAAGGTTTAATCTGCAAGATAGAATAACTTAAAGTGACTAAATCCACTCTTTAAGACCACGAAAGCCTGTTTTCCCATTCAGCTCCTTACTTGGAGCAGTGGGGACCGACATGAACACACAATTTTCTGCTTAAGTTAGAACAATATTGGATTTTTTACAGGAGATTTCACACTTAATTTTTCTTTTTTCATACTTGCTTTTCCTACTGATTTGAAGTGGGCGGGGCTTGGCTGAAAAAGTTAATGTCATAAACTTCTGTGCAACAATCAGGATCTAACATTTGAATCAGAATCTGATGACAGTTGGTGGTTTGTTTGTTCAGATTGCCACTGTCAGTCAAATCTGGTTTAAATAATGTGTTTTTATTAGTCTATATTATTCATGTTCTAGCCACATACTTAATTGTAAACTATAAGTTGTCAGGGGATTTAACTGCCCCTTCCTTCTGTCCTCCTTCAGACTCCTCGCCGTTACTTCCAGCCGTTCGGCTCAGGCCCCCGCGCCTGTGTTGGCAAGCACATCGCCATGGTGATGATGAAATCCATCCTGGTGACGTTGCTCTCCCAGTACTCTGTATGCACCCATGAAGGCTTGACTGTGGACTGCATCCCACAGACCAACAACCTCTCCCAGCAGCCTGTCGAGCATCAGCAGGAGGCCAAAAATCTCAGCATGTCATTCTTACCCAGACAGAAAGGAAGCTTGCAAACACTCTGAGACTCTGACATTCAGTCTGTGACGGGGGTGTCAAACATACGGCCCGTGAGCCAGACCCGGCCCGCCAAAGAGTCCAATCCGGTCCACTAGATAGCTAGACTAAGAGGTGCCAGGTTTCAGGAGCAAGTTTAACAATGCATTGCCTACTTTATGTAAAATTCTGCTTTAGAGGCTTTTCCACCCTGACCAGAATACAGTTCTCTGATACACCATGTTTAAAGATATTGAACATTGTGTAAATATTGTTAATCAGCAGCTTAAGTTCAAAAGAATCTGTGTCAGAAAATGTATGGATAAATGCACATGTAATCTCAGACTGTTAATCTGTTTTTTAAAAGGATGACCGTCTACAAAATGTACTTGTAATTCTTTACACAAAAAAGGAAAAATATTAGAGCTGATGGTACTTATAGGTTATTGTACAATGGTTTTACTGGTCATCTGAGATCACATTGGGCTGTATGTGGTCCATGAACTAAAATGAGTTTGACACCCCTGGTCTATAATCTCCATTACTGCATTTATATTATCTAATGGCTGTACAAAGCTACACTTTATGTTTGGGTTTGTATTAAAAACTGTATATTTACTTACTAACATTTATGCATTATGTAAAGTGTAAGTTTAGACATGCTAATACTGAAATAAATGTAAATAACTGAGCAAATATTGTGTGTTTTTGTCTTCATTTGGGATCCTTTCTCATTTATCCTTGATGTAATTACATTATGTATTTAGTATTTTATATTTAGTAGTAGTTGCTTGAAAACATCTGGAGCATTTTGCAAGGAAGAAACTAACTGACTGAGTGTAAAAACGAAAAAGCTCTTTTCTCTTTTTGAAAATCTCCTTTTTAAACAAATTAATATTTTAAGTGCTGTTTACATTGTCTGCAGTTTTCTCCTTTTTTCACTTTAGCTTCATTTTGTGTGTGAAAAATGTTATAGCAATGGTATTTTTTTATTATTATAACACAGAATTTTATAGAACTAAATTCAAAAATAAAATAATATAAATAAATATAATAAATATATGAATAAATATAATATGAATTCTTATTGTATATAAAGAATTAAATCAAAGAATTATTTACAAAAAAAATAATAATGTGGACATATTAGATGGAAAGAGCAGGGGGGAAAAAAATCACTAATATTTCTTCTCATTATGTATTTGCAAATATTGGTCAGGAGAGGGCGCTACAACACCTTACACAGTGATTTATCTGCACCACAGCCTAAATAAAACAGCCAATCTGTTCATTATGTTCAATTGCTCTGCCTCTGGGCAAACGTGGCAATAGATTTCACACACAGATGTTTCAATTTGTTTTACTTCCACTCTCTAAACACCAGGACCACTCAACGGATTATCCTGCAGAGCTCTACTCACAAACATGTTTGTTTGATTGTGAGAATAGAAACAGAGATAGAGGCACTGAGGCAGAGCAGCTGAGAGAAGATATACATGTAGACACGGTTTGCAGCAGTTCCTGCAGAGATGGCAATGCTCAGCTGTCTATTCAGTGATGCAAGAGAGTGAAACATCTAAAATAGGAGTCTCGATCTCAATTTCACTGACACACAGCCACCTGGGAGCTGCGTGTGCTGATTACAGGGAGATGAGGAGAGTATGTCAGGAGGAAAAACACACACACAAGTGCTTGGTGGGCTAATCAATATCTGCAACAGACCATTTCATCAGCTCAGCAACAAGTTTATTCACTGTATGTGTGAACTGTAACAGTGTGTGTGTGTGTGTGTGTGTGCGCTGTATAGAGTCTGCATTGAGACTGAACATGGTCATATTTATGTTTTTGTCATCACAGTTTCTTGCAGGTGTTCTGGGACTTAGGGAATGAATCATTATATTCTCATTAACCTCAGTTTTATTCCTCCATCAGGATACAAATCATCTCAAGTACACTGCAGTAGCTCTGATTGCACTTTGTTAGATGTGGCGTGTAAATTTAGCAGGAAAACAATCATCACAACGGTCTCTGTAAAGCTTGAGCTAACTATTGAGAGAAGTAAAATTAAGTAACAAGAAATGAATGTAAATAGAAGAATTCTGGGAAATAATAAGTTGAATATCAAACTAAACTGCTGCTGCCAAGTTCCTCCCATATGCCTCCTGTACTCTTCTGTCAATTTATTTTTCCATTACCCAGAAATTTTATGGCGACACTTTGTTTATCTCTCTTTGTCTACTTCTGCTAATAAAGTTAATTGAGTCAATAATCCTGTAGAGGATGGCTGCGGTCCAGGGCCGGCCCTGGACATCTGGGGGCCCTAAGCAGGATAAGTTTGGGGGCCCTATTTTGCCATACACAGACAGTTAAGGATACACAAAACCAGATACCATATGCAATTATAAACCTTATGCATTACACCCTTACCTCTATCAACATGATGGGCCATGGTTACAACCGAATCTGAGGAGTAACATCAGTTTGAGCAGCTTTAGTAACGCTTTAGTAGCTTTAGTAACAATTTAATTTTCCGAGAAAGACATCCAGCAAACATAACGCTTACCAAATATAACACTGGAACCAACCCCAGGGGCTGAAGATGAGTCAGCTCCAGTGTGGGATGATGATGATAGACCTGGTAGGAAAAAGACGTTAACATTTAACATTAACATTTTTTTTTTAATTTTATATTGTAACAACATGAAAAGTTTCATATTGCAATATAAGTTATCTCGTTTTAACATGATGCTATATTGTTAAAATGTGAAAAACTTCTTGTTAGAACAATAAACTTTTCATGTTATAACGTAATACTGATCCATTATTTTTTGTGTCAGCAATACGCTTCTGTTATTTAGCTATATAGACAATTATACTTTTAATTTTAAGACTAACACTCCAGCAACACTTGTCAATCCTAGTATATTAGGCTGCAATACACCAAAAGGATCTGAGACGGAAGTTAAAAGCTAAATTAAATGCTAAATATGCTAACAGCTAAAGATAGAGGCGTTAAGCTAAGTGGTTAACTAATGTAGCATACAGTTAATGTGTTACAGGTGCATTGGTTTAAAGGTTTGCAGAATATCTGAGTTATAGTCGTACAGTCATGTCACACAACAGCACCAAAGGATTGGACGATTAAAATAGGTCTCATGGTCAGGGACAGAGGGCTAAGGTGTTTACCGGGAATCAGACGAAGCAGGCGAGTCAAAAGTAGGCTGAGTTAGTCTGGAATAAAGAGCTGGAGAGTCCTGTATGAGTGGCAAGGAACAATCTGGAAACAAGTGATTCAGACGCTGGGGTATGTACTGGTCGAATGAGGAGCAGGTGAACTGAGTTGGCTGCATGAGCTGAGCATGATGGACAGGAGCAGGAAAAGTATAGACAGGTGATTGGTTGGCATGTAGGAGTGGTCAACAAGTTTACCTACTTTATGGGTTGTTGTTGCAGGTTGTGCACCACTGAATTCATGTAACAAGGTGCATGCTACACTTTTCAGTTCAACATGGACATCTCGGAAGAATGGCCAAGCAGGTTCGCTTGTGCTGACATCTCTGTGACTCCTCTTCATTGACAGACCACAGGGACAGTCCAATGGCCTTATATTCTTGGAAAGAAATAGTTCACCACACTGGGGAAAGAAGCGGCTGTTTGCCGCAGGGTGTGGAAAAACATGAAAGATTGCTGTAAAAGCTAAAAAGCAGACTTACGGAAAGAGTGGTGACTTGGGGGGAGACAAAGCAGTAATAATGTCCACTTGGAGTTAAGCGACAGTGATAATTTAAAGTACACAAGAACACAAATGCAATGTTTAGTGTTACATCTGTTAACTGTTGCCAGACAGCTGGTAACATTCTTCCTCTGACTTCTTGCTTACTCACAAACTATTTTGTTTGTGCGCCACCTGACATATTGCATGAGTATATACAAAGCTTCAGGAACTTTTCTGAGCAAAGAAGATTTTTTGACTGCAGCCGATGACTAAGGACTGAACAGCTAGTGACACAGCCAAACAGGTGGATCAACAGAGATGGTGATTCAAGTTTTAAATTAATTGAAAAAAAATTGTAACATAGTTAATAAGGTCCAGGTTAAATCCAGCTAAATTTGATAATAGTGCCGTTATATGTGCCCTCTTTCTACTCATTTTGTGTGTCTAAGTTATATCTATGCTGCTGAGATGCTTTCAATTCAGATTGTATTCAGTTTGAGGGAGCAACAGTGCCACCTGCTGTCAAAACTCACGTAGTAAATAGCGAGGATTGTGGGTAATTTTTAAAGCTTTTTTATGAGGTAACTGGCTTGTCCATGTCTGTGGACAAATATAAAGTTACTCAAAAAGCACATAGAAGTTGAGCTGTTTGTATGTTCATTGTTTGTCATTAAGTTCACCATGTTTTTATTGAGTCAAATATTCGTTTTATTATTTTTGCCACCAGTAAACATGTTCTGTTGTGCTGTGTTCTAACACGAGCATGATGCTGTCTTTCCAGATAGAGCATGAGGGGGTTGTACAGCTTTATTATTTTATTGTACAATTTCTTAAAAAATGTAAACAGAGTAATTTAGAGAAGATTTTCCATGAGATAGAGCATGAGGAGATTGTCCACACGAGGTTACTTAACACCGTTGTCCTTTGCTAGACTAGAAAACCCTTTGTAACCCTTAGACTTACAAAGGTGAATAAACCTGGCTGTTACCACCATGTACCAACTCTGAGTGGTTCATTAGAGCAGAAGATGTCACACACAGGTCACATATTGACTGTATCAGTTTAAGTTTGTAAGTGTCGCTTCCAACAACATCTAACACATTTGTTAACACTTACTACAGTGTGCTAGCTTCAGGGTGAAAAGATACCCTAATTATCACTTCCTCGGGTAAGGGCCTAATACTGTCGTTTTCAATCACCATCAGTATCTATTTATCTATCTGTCTGTCTGTCTGTCTGTTTTACACTGATAAGCTGCTTCTGATTAACCTCTTACTGTCATATTTTCTGTTATATTTACAGTAAACTAACGACAGTAAGGTGGAAATCATACTTCTGCCGTAGCCTGACGTGCACCTCCCCAGAAATGTAACTACACGTCACAGCAACGCAGACCTCTTGTCTTTTTTTTGTAAGCTAAAACCATTTCCCTGTCGGTGAACCTTGTGAGTTGTAACGGAGCCGAATTTTGTAACATTACCTTTGTCAAATATCCATGGTTTCATATGAGAAGAAGAAATGTTTATGTACTTGTATTTGAAATTGTCTCTATTAAGCCATGTTTAATGTGTGTTTTGAATCAACTAAACTTTAGGGTGCTTCACAGAAACCCTGTCGCTGACCAGTGTTTTGGAGGTGTAACTGCAGAGTGACACAGACATACCACCGCACAAGTGTAAATGCTCACAACGGCGTAGGCGACGTGCATAAGCTACGGTGTAGGGTCTGCCACACAAGTATAATCCCTGCTTAAAGAGTCTACAGCCATGCTATTGCTCTAAGCTAAATTTCAGCATGCTGACATGCTCCCAAAGACAATGCTGATGATTACCAGGTATATTGTTTACCATGTTCACTATCCTAGTTAAGCGTGTTAGCATGCTGGCTAATAAGCCCTTAACACAAAGTTGAGTTTGGGGAGTTTGTAGGTCATAAACGTTGTGGACAAATTAAAACATTCTCCTGATGAAAACTGAACCAAAGTTATTACAGTCAGTGCTCAGAGCAGCCATGTCGTTTGCTTCAGACATTACTGTTCGATGTAATGCTGTGTCACATGGGAAAACATCCAATAGTTGTTGAGACATTTCACTAAAGGCCAAAGATTTCTTTACAGTAGATTTATTCAATCATAATTTCTTTGGCTGTCAAAATTCAGGCAGTTTCAGTTGCATAGTGAAGAAAATGTGGTGGGTTCCAGAATACAGAGTACATACTGAGCTAATGTGATTCCTCGGGCTCCAAACTGTGGGATACCAGGCATCTGCTAAATAGATCTGTGGTAGCTTTCACTTAAAGTCTACTACTGGGGGGACTCTGTGTGTGTGTGTGTGTGTGTGTGTGTGTGTGTGTGTGTGTGTGTGTGTGTGTGTGTGTGTGTGTGTGTGTGTCTATGAGCTTAGGAAATATTTTAAAAAGGGAATTGAATAATACTTGTGGTTTCAAACTGTGTCAGCTTTGCCTGCTTCTGGCAGAAAGATCGCCCGTTTGTCTGTCACAGCAATTGCAGTTTCATCATGCCCGTGTCTTTTAAAGTGAGAGTTTTCACACTTAGGAAGACTTTATACTATTTTAAGGTAGGGCACCTTTAAGACGCACATGCAATGTGAATAACTCAAAGCTAGAGAGAGAGCTGCATCTTACTGAGACCAGCGAGGGGGACATTACTTTCAGGGTATCATAACAGCTTGCCTTGCAGAATCCGAGGCACTTCTTTGAAATATTCAGTCTGTTCTTCCTCTTAAGGAAGTCCACGGTTCTTCATTTGTGGTTTTTATTCATCACGTGATGTATATTTTCCGTCTCGTTCCATTTATTTCTATTGCTCCATGACAGATTTATAGAGGCAGGATGCCAGACAGCTTTTAAAATAACTCAGACGTAAGAGCCTCGCAGCAAAAAGTTTAGACTGTCCTGCCTCGTGCTCTGATTGACAATCTGATTGATTATGTGCTGTTTACTGCCTGCAAACACACACACACACGTACACACTCTCACACATTATGTGTGCTAAAATTCTCAAATGCCAGTGGCCATATTGTCTCTCTGTTTTAGTCCCCTGCTGGATTACTGCTTCATTAAAAGAGAGCCTTGGTTGCCATGGAAACATGTACCAGAAAGGGTAAACTGGCAATGTACTCATCTTTCTACATTGTCGGCACATTGTCAATGTGAATCGTACCTCCTACAGTCACTGTTTTCCATGCTGTGTGACATTTGCTTGTTTAAATGTTCCTCAGAAAGTGTGCTTGTGTGAACTGCATCACTGCTTTTACAGCAACAATCATAATAATACCAATTGAATCATGATAATTGAAACAGTAGTGAATCTGAAGAAGCCCAGACCGAGAAGCTCTCTGCCAGCAAAGGCACTGGATCACAGGGAAACTCTCACTTCATGGCCTTTTCATGCAGCCCGCTTTGCAAAGTCAGCTCATTTGTTTCTCATTGAACATCAGAGGAGAGCAGTGGCGCTCATCATTAGAGGAAGCTCCTCTGCTTCTTCTTCTTCTTCTTTTAGCCTTCCTTTTCTGCCCGCTTTCAACATAAGCCAGCCGGGAGGTTTGGGTTTGAGGCTGCAGTGTTTAGTACAGCTGCTAGTCTTTACATCCATGCTGTTGTTTGTCTTCTGTTTCTGCCCATCCATTTGTCTGTCAGCGCCAGGCGGTTTGGGTTTGACTGGGAAAGTTATGGAATCAAAAACATTCCCATAATGTCCATTACAGAATCCCTCACCCAGCTCATTATCAGCTGTGGAAAGTAACTAAGTATTTACATTTTCTACCACTAACTAACTACCACTGTTTTCATATTTGTACTCGGAATAGGTGGGGTTTAAATAGAAAGTGGGTGTGGCTTCAACCATAAGTGGGGGGTGAAGGTGGAGGAGGGATGTCTTCTGTTAGGTTGATCTGGGCGGATGTACTTGAGATCAGGCAGTGGAAGAGGGAAGAGAGGATGAAGAAATGTTGGTAGGGCTGAGATAGGGAAGATGATGGATGAAGGGAAGGGGAGGGTGGGTCGAGAAATCTGAGACACAGCAGGATGGGTTGACCAGGTATAAGTAGGCTTGGCAGGTAATTGGAGGTGTGGTTAAGGCGTGGCCCTGCTCCAGAACCTAATTTACCAAATGAACTAATTTATTTGTTCCAAATGCTCATTTCATCCAATTATTTGGCTCGACCCTACTAACAACACACTAAAACCATTGCTGCAGCGATGAGACCATATTCATCATTAAGGAACATAAAACTTATATAACATAAAAGAAGAACTTTGTCTCTTTTCTCCAGCTTTACAAATAAAATCTGCGACAAAGCAAGTACAGCCATACCACCCCACATGTTGCTACTTTATAGTACTTTACACTTCTTCTATTATACTTTGACCCCACTCCATTTTATTAATTATAGTCAGTGGCGTATGGTAGTTAGGATGGGCCCCAGTGCACACTATTATGAAGGGCCCTAGGGCCAGATTTTGCATTGAAACAACTACCATAAATTTTATAGTGTTGTCACATCTTAGACTTGACACTGGACAGCATCAACATACATCAAATCTGTATGTGACAAAAATAAAAAAATAAACTAAGAAATTATTCACTAAATGGATTTTTAAAATGATTTATAGTTTATATAGGTTATGTAAAACATCATTTGTTATAGATTTCTACTGACGATTTCACAAATGAGAAAACAATAAACATTGACAGAGATTAGTCTGCCTTTTGAGGGCATGTATAGCAGATAACAGCATTTATATTTTTACGTGTCTTCTCCTTTGAACGTTGGCGTATTTCAGAGGTGGCAAGTTGAATCACTCGCAAGGGCCCATTCTCTGCTCTAGAGAGAGTGGGCCCTTCATCCACTCTGTCAACAGGTCCCTCTACCCCATGGGCTCCAATACAACCACACTGCCTGCACTGTCTATAGTTACGCCCCTGATTATAGTTAATGCTTATTGGAAACAACGACCAACATTATACAATGAAAATATAAGACACACTAGTTGGTAAACGGCTGCCTCTGAATTGTAAAGTGATTTGGGTGGTTGTCTGTATAGACTATATGTATCAGAGTGCAGCACCCTCCAGCCTAATTTGAGGTGGGATAGGCTCCTGCTTCTTACCCTGAAAAGGATGGATGGATTAATACACCCAATTTGCTTCACCATGACCAGCTACAACACTAAAATGCTACAACCTGTTACCCAGTAATAGTAATCCTGTAGTATAGATCGCTTTGTAACACTCTAAAATGGGCTATTCTGCATAATAACTACTATTTTTGATTTGATAATACTCATGTACCTACACTTTAAGTATGCAGGATCATGCAGGACTTCCACTTAGTATTTTTTGTTGTACAGGATATCTTCTTTTACAAGTGGTCATTGTCTCGTATTAGTGTAGTGTGGTTTGCTTGTCCTATCACACAGAGGCACAGTAGATTTGACAGAGGCTTGCAGTTACACAAGCAAAGGAACTCACAAACTAGATGGCCACATATCACAAGGGCACATTTATGGAGATGCTGATGCTGGTTATTATGTCAGAAACTGAATTACTGCGGCTCGGCCAAAACCCAAGAGTTCATATGCATGTCCAGAGGGACTGAACTGTGCTCAAGAACAATATTCCGACTCAATTTCAGATTTGAGTTCTTGTAACTTTTGATTAAAAGAAAATATATGTACTCTTCCAAGCCAACCAAGATACTGTAACTCACTTTTATGCCTCTCTGTCTCAGGGACACAGCACTAACACTGGGATCTGTGTAGCTCAGCTTGTTGAGATTACTGGCATATCTTTTTTGTCACTGCAATATTGCAGAGGAGAGCACACATGCGCATACACGCAAATGCACACAGTGACGAAGATAAGAGAGCCTTGGGCAGTGGGCAGACAGGCTAAAGCCATCTGGTGCCCAGTGTTCATGCTGAGCAACAGTCAGCTCCACACCTGGGAGATGGTGTCGCCTGCAACTGTTGTCGGACCACCGACTGCACACCCACCTGCCCCCACACTCCTGAATCTGAGCTTTATGTTGCCTCACAGACTGCAGACAGACGTTAATTCATTTTATACATCTGCATTCATACAGTATTGCTCACAATGCCTCTACTTGTTTCTGTTATCAGCTGTGAGAGAGAGTTTTTACAGCAAGAGGTTCAGTGAAAGTTATAACCTTTACTAAACAATGCCTTGCTGCTTTAAGTGGATGAGGAAACTGTTGAATCTTCTTCTACAATAAACGTCTCTCTGCGTGGTTGTTGAATGTGTAAAATGGTGAGTCAACAAAGAACCTATTGTTGTTTGATTCTGACGCCAAAACCTGACATTGATTACTAAAAATCAAATGCAGCTGTGCTGGAAACACCTAAAGACACTGTCTGTGCTCTTTATTGTATGTTTGTTTTCTTCCTGTGGAGTCATGTTTCTGGCATTTTCTCATTTTAGTTCTGGTTTGGCGTCAGCCAACTCCTGAGAGAAATATCTGATTCCTCAGCTGCTAACTGCTCCACTATGTTCACCAGCTAGTCACAGACTAATACTATCTGCTGCATGGTGCATCCAGTTAGCATAATTTAGGTTTATCTCTGGTAATAATGTAATGTAATGCAGCATTTAAGAATGAATGAATACTTTACAATGGGATGAAGAAATGTAAAGTTTGCATTAATGTTATCTATTTTACACAACTTTTATAAAAGTTCACCAAAGTTTCTTGACTGGGCTGTGACTCAGCCTGGTCTCTTCTCCAGGGAGTCAAAATGTGCTGCTTGGGCAGTGTCACAAGGCCACTATAACGACAATGAGGGCACCTTTTAGTGTCTGAATGTGGCTTTGGAGACTGCCCCTTGTTCCGACAACCAAAATTTGTTGGACTGAAAGCTTTTTCAATGATTGTCTGTTATTTCTAAAACAAATGCTCATTGCTCTGAAGTCCTCTTTCTCTGAAAATACATACTCCCTGTGGGTAGACAACCCAATCACCAGAAAAAAATGTTTGCATTGCATTGCGTTACATTTGTCAGAATTTGTTTAGGCACAAAAAGCATGTGGTTATGTTTAGGAAAAGATCAAGTCTTGGCTTAAATCACCCACATTTAGTGCCATAAAGGTCGCTGGAAAAGCTATGGCTCAAACACTGCTGGGAAAGACAGCAAACTGTTGGTAAAAGTACCCAGGATCGGTGGCTCAGATGCCACTGGGAAACTAAACTAAGAGCAGAGTGTGTATTTTCTAAGGAAAGGGACTTCTGAGCAATGGCTGTAAGTGTTTGGGATAATGGGCTGTTGGAGGAATGGATTTTAAGGTCACTAGGACATTTTTGGACAAATGGGGAATTGAAATCGGAGCAATAGCGTGGCATCCTGGGCATCATTGAATGGTCAAAGTAATGAACATAGTATAAAGAGCGTGAAAGTCCACTTAGGACAGGCAGGAGGGGAGATGGCCGAGTCCAACAAGCACAGGACTTTGACCCAGGAAGCTGGTGTTTGTGTCCCATATGAAACTGAAAGTAAGTTACAAACATCAACCACAGTTTTTTCCTAAACCTAACCAAATAGAAACCTAAACCTAATCTGACCCATTTCTTAGTCACATGGGTCGACTCATGGGGCTTACAGTTGACCCCCATCTGTGTCAAGATACAGTGCAACAGGCTGCACCTGGTGTCATTATAACAACCCTGGGGGCTTCTGCCTGAGCGTAATAATACAGCAAGTAGGGATGAAATTGTCTGACCACTGTCTTCCATTCTTAAGATTAAAATCTTCCCGGAGACAGATAGGTTAACGGTCTCATACAATTCTTCATGTTGTAGGCTGTATTTGTAGCAGCAAGTGTTTTGAAAAGTCTCTTTAGTGGGGCACTCAAGGACACACTGACACTGAGTTGGCATTCACAAGCTAAGTATTCAGAACATCAACAAAAAAATGCAGTTGAATTCATACCTTTTTGGGCTTCGAAAAGATTGCTGTCTGTCGACTGGCTGGGAAATATGGCACGCTGTAGCATCCTCGAACGTCTATCAAAAAACAATTAGATTGAAACAAATACATTCCTGTAAGAAAGAGAGGCAATCTAAATATAGAGTATGCTTTGGATTCATCTGTGATGGCGAGGTAATACGAGTTAGGGTGGATGTTTCTTCTAAATCACATCCAATGAAACTCAAGAACTGCTTTCCTATGACCCAAAGATTTGGGACCCATCCAGTGATTAGTGTAGAAAGTAAAACAGTAACCTGGCCTGACTTCATGTGAGCGCTACAAATAGTAAGTGACTGATTTTATAACAGCCAGTAACAAGGGGTCATGGGATTTTTACTGCTGGAGATGAATTTCAAGTTGCCATGAATGAGTCTCTCCCATTGCTCTGCTAAAACACAGGCAGCACTCTTACCCAGAGACAGAGAGAGGGAGGGAGAGAGGAAGAGAGAGAGAGGAAGAGACGGCACTTACAGCATACAGAAAGAGGTAGAGAAAGAGTTTGAGTGGAGAAAGCGTGAAGAGGCTGAGTGTGACAGCACCGAATGAGAGAGGAGGAGGAGGAGGAGGAGGAGGAGGGACCAAGTGGCGGGGACAAGGGAGGGAGAAACCGAGAGGGGGACGGACCGGGAGTGAGCGAGGGGAGGGAGCATCAGACACAGGGAAAGTAGATGAGAGAGAGAAGGGAAGAGGGAAACTGAGGGAGTCAGAAGAAGAGAGGAGAGCAAAGGGAAAAAAGAGAGCAAAAAAGAAAAAGGAGGACAGCTCAGCAAATCAGCCCAGTAGCATTCCTCTCACAGCTGCAGTGATCCAGCTTGGGAGGGGAAGTTTAGCTCACAAGGAGAAGAGAAAAAAATACAAGAAATTGCATTTTTAGTTTTTTTTCTTGTGGCTGAAGAAATCAGAAGTCTCCCTGGAGAGGAAAGGGAACAAGAAGAAAGAGGAATCAGAGAGCTTCTGCAGCCTCCGAGTGTCCTGCAGGGGAAGATGGATTCAGACTCTGGAGAGCAGAGTGACGGAGACCTGTCTCCAGGTAAGCCTCATTATGATCATTACAGCAGCTACAACATCAGTTACTGACATGCTGTGGTAACTCTAACTACACACATTCAACATTTTAGTTCACAAAGAGGGTCAGTGAGTTCTTCCTTGCCTGTTTTTCAGAGCTTTTACCAGGTACTGGACCCTTAACACACACACACACATTTTGTCACCAGGGCTGTACCTTCATCAGCTGTGGACCATTTGTCTCACAATGCAGCCAGCCAGACACTGACAAGCACATTCTTTACACATCTAAATACTTCTTTAATGACCCCCAAACCAAGAAACACAACTTTAAAGAGTCACTTTATCCAGTATCTGTAGCCCATTGCTGAGATGTATCAAAGGCAAGCTGCTGTGATGCATGTACGCTCTGATGCTGGTGACTGGCAGAGCCTCGTTGAGTGTGCGGATGAAAGCCGGCTCAGTCACCACCAGGAACAGGCAAGCTCCAACACGTGCAGCCAGTTTGTTCATCAACACATCCAGCTACACACACAGCACAGCCTCCCCAAACGCCTCCTCTTCTTCTTCTTCTCTGGTCCATCCAACACTTGAGGAGAATGAAAAAGTTTACATGTACTGGAAGTTGTTTGATGTTGTCAGAGTACAGGAGAGCAAAGCAAAGATTTATTTATCTGTTAAGTTTGGTGTCTGTCATTGGATATTACCCAACATTCCAAGCGAGTGGGCGATTTATTGAACTGTGATCCGGCGGAGAATTCAAGCCAGGAGATGAAACAGCCCTCTGGGAGATAAGTTTGAGTTCAAAGATCGTGAATCAAACGTGTCTCCAGGAGGTTTTTATAACACGGCGCAGCATACTGGAACAGTCAAGTACCTTTTCCTCTTTGCTATTTACATACTCCTTGTAAAGCTGCAGATTGATGCTTTAAATGAATTTATGCTTGGTTAGAGAGCTGTGGGTTCCCCTAAAATTATTTTCCATGAGACTCATGTATGAACTGTACCAGGGTACTATTAGCAGGTCTGCTATAATCATCAAATAATGGTCATATAATCGATGAAGCATGTTGGTGCCCCTGTTAGTGACCAACAAGGACTTGGTGATTTAGCTCATCACAAAAAAAAACATAATATATAAAATTAAATTAAAAACGAATTATAATTAAAGTGTCAGTTTTTAAAATAAAGCAGAAATGTACAAATTACGGCCCGGGGAATGAAAAATTTTACAGTATCAGTGCAATGTTGATGATGGTGTAGCTGTTTGCCTCTTCATTTAACACCATAGAGCTTTATATGTTAATGATGCTCTGTTGAACTCTGACCATCTGTCTGTCCATCTGGCTCATTGTCTGTCTGTCTGTTGGTCCAATTACAAAGAGACAGAGGAACCTAAATAAATACATCACCCAAAAAAAGATCATTTGCATATTAATTACTCACCATGTAACGCCTTCCTCGCGTGCCTCCCTGGTGAACAAAGAATCCAAAATATGAGAAGACTCTTGACGAATCGGAGTCATAGGGGTTTGAGTTTAACAGCACCAACACCGTGTCAAAACATCCGTTTACAAGTTTTCACACAACACTCGTGCAGTATAGTCCAAGTCTCCTTTATCCAGTCGTGTGCTCAGTGCTTCCTGAACACATGCAGTTTTGCTAAAACCTTAGTGTTTATGGGCCGCATGTGTGTTTGAGCTCTACCTGTGTATTCCATTGAGCACAGTTAAACGCAAGTACTTGCACAGGTATGCTGCTTATCCGTGCGTGAAAGTGTTTATGCAGAGGGGTTACAGATAATAAGGTTTCAGTGAAAATGCATGTGTTTAAAAATAACTAAGCTTACAACTGGATAAATGAGACTTGGATCATACTGAGCGATGTCTGAGTGTTTGATATAGTCTTGCTGTTTTTGAATGCGGCCCCCATTTACTCCAAATTCATTGAGAATTTTCTCCGCTTTTGGATGATTCTTTCACCTCATTTTCTTTACGAATTCAACGTAACATGAGGTGAGTAATTAAGACACAAATGATCATTTGTGGGTGAAATATTCCTTTAATATAAGAGCCAGAAAGTTTTTGCTACATCATCAGTAGATGATGACATATCTGTATCATCTGCTGATATTACGCACTGTTCAAGGTTGAAACATAAGTCAGGACTCTCGTATGAGACGGAGGCTTTTGACATTTCACTTTCATGTGAAGTGATGTACACTGTTTTCCAGAGACTGAGCCAGAGGTAAATCATGGAAACATTTTTCATTTGTCAACAGATGCTTCAGCTTCCAGCAATGTACAGTAGAACAGATTTTGTAATGTAAGATTTAACTCTTGTCTTCTTTGGCCTTAAAACAAAGTTACACATACTGAAAAGAAAGGTTGAGCGCAAAAGCAGAATGACATTTCTCCCAGTTGAGAGAAAGTGAGTGCCTGAGTCATACTCAAAATGCATCATGCTTTGTGGCTGTGCTGCAGTTTCTACTCTCCAGTCTACTGTTAGTGGAAAAAAAAAACGGGTATGGCTCATTTTATAAGGTCAAATGTCCCAACGAAACCTGAGCAAATGTATTTTGAAAACAGGAGTATTTTGAAAGCGCTGCTGTACACAAACATGACCCTTCTGCATGTGTGGATGAGGGATGCATGATTGATCTGTGCTTTTAATATGTATTCTGGGACTAAACCTAAGCAGTGTAAATATTGATGTATTTTGTTTCAGGTAGCTTTGACCCTCCAGCCTTCTGCTCTGCCCTTGAGCTATTGGTGGCTGTTGTTAGAGAGTACAACTGACATCTCAAAGTCCTATGTTCCTTTAAATTTACCCTCAGATACTGTCTGTATTAGCAATTAGTGATGTTTGGTACATTCCTGGGTAACACTTGTGGTTGAGCCAACTTTCCCTCAACCTATCTTGTATTTTTCTTCAGCTCTACATTTCCCACAATGCCCCAGAGAAGTTCCCTGACCTTGGTTCATTTAGCCGCAGGTTACGCTGCCTCCAAGTGAAACTTGTGAGGTTGTGTTTTCGACATGGGAAGTCAAGAAAACACATACACATAGTGGTTGCCACTAGAGTGGTTGAAGTCATGAGAACATTGCTGCTAGGAAACTGAAATAGAAACTTTTTAAAGGGACAGTTCATCCCAAAATCCAAAAAAAATATTTTCCTCTTTTTTGTCACGCTAGTTACTATTTAAGATTGTTTTGGTGTGAGCTGTCAAGTGTTGGAGATATCAGCTGTAGAGATGTCTGCCTTCACTCCAATCAATCATGACCCGGTTATTCAAGATAATCCACTGACCTTGTTGTGAACAGTTTCATGTAGGAACTACTTTATTTCTGCTGAACTAACCGTATCACCACGCAGATGGAGGCGTGCATCTACTCATGCTCATGAGGATACAAGATGTGAACATTAATGCCATCCTTCTTGGCTGAGCTGTAACGTTAGTTAGCTCAGTGGTGCTAGGTGAGCTAGCAGTAGATGCACGCCTCATTCTGTGCACTGATACAGTTGGAGGGTGCAGTAGAAAATAGTTCCTACATGAAACTGCTCACAACGCGGTCTGCGGATTATCTTGAGTGGCGCTTTGAGCACCATAAGTCGAGGTCTATCACGTGTTATCGTATTCAAGAGGAGGCTGTCGTCTCTATCGCCGATATCTCCAACACTCAGCGACTCACACCGAAACAATCTAGACTAGTAAAAAGCACTACAGGTGAGAGGAAAAATACGTACTTTTGATTTCAAGGTGAACTGTTCCTTTAAAACCCTTAGGGGAAACTGCTTTGGTTGTCCATGCATGTGCATTAAAACAGGAAATAACGGTGAGTGATTATGTTTGATTTGCATGTTGCCGCCATGCTAGGAACAAGAAAATGATAGACGACAAATATAAAATGCATTTTTTAAGTTACCTCAATGAACTTGAAACTTTTCAAATGGAGTTTGATAAAACAGGAAGTGTGTACGGGAAAAAAGGCAGCACGTTAAACAGGTTCTGTTATTGGAAAATGTTTCATTTCCTCTTCCTGGTGGATTTCCATCCAGGTGAATGTAGACTGTTGGAGAAAATAAATGGTTTATAACAGCTAGCATGTGAGAGTCAGGATTTGGACTGTGGAGTGAGACTCAATAGAAAGAGCAATCATTTTTTTATTGTGTTTTTCTGTCTTGGCTCGACCGCTGTCTGTACCTTTTGTTGAGGCACAAAGATCAGACATCACCACTGAGCTCAGCTGTAACTACTGCGAAAGAAATACCCTTTAGACCTTACACAAACACACACACACACACACACACACACACACACACACACACACACACACACACAAAGGCTCACATTTTTTCCCATAATCATCCAGTCATGCAATGAGCATGCCACTGACCATACCAATACCCACAAACTGATTCATCCAGCAGTCCTGTCCTTCCTTCCTGTGGTGAAGAGGAGTAGAGATGACCACACCTTACTATGAGTCAAAGCGGCGCTGGCTGACAACACACCTGCTCCACTGGAGGACCGTTGTCCATCTTACAATGGCCGCACAAAGGAGACATTTGCATTTCACTGAACAATGATCCTTGTGTTTTCTGCTTTGAATTATTTTTTTAGTTGTTACATTATTATAATTGTGATTAACCCGCCCACGGTCTACTTTTGGTTGATTCATCATGGCGATGATGCGACTCACTATAACACCATAACCCAATCTGCCGTCCTTACAGCTATTTCCAGACGTTTGTATTTACTTCAAATTTTCTATGGAAAGCAGACTTGTTGAAAAGAGAAGCTGTTTGGCTGTTGTAATAACAGCTGTGGGATGCATAAGGGCATGAGGGCTGTTGCTGTGGTTCTATTATAAACAAAAAAGAGCTGCAGATGTTTGATGACAAAACTGAAATTTAGTCTTCAGCCAGGTGATCTTTTTCAGTATTCACACTTTCACATACTAACAAATTCTACAGCTCTATTGCCCGCGTTAATTGCCACTAATCTGCACTTCCACAAACACTTCAAAGATCTTAGAAAAAAATAAAACACCGCTGCTGCATTAGAGCAAGCCAGGAGCACCCAGCAATCAGAGGAGAGCTTCTGCCTCATGATTGCTATGTTGGCAGACTGGCCACATGCTTTACACATGAGAGACAGGCAGAGTGGGCCAGCCCTGCATACACTGTAACACTCCCATCCACACACACATGCTGAAAAAATGCCCGCACTCTTCTTGCTCATTCCCCCGGTCTCCTAACACATGCATCCCGGATTTTTTTTTTTTTCCCTCTGCCTTTAATCTGGCCCACAGATGGAGAGTGCTTACTACACCCTAGCCCTCTACACAAACACACACACACACACATACACGCACACACTTGAGACACCAGGAGCTGGTTCTGGAAAATTGTAACATGAACTGAGAAAAAAAAAACAGGAGTGAAGTCGTAAGTGGAAAAGACGACTCAGGAGAAAGTTTTTTTTTCCTCTAGCTGCAGCGAAAGACAAACCCTAAAGCTCCCAGGTCCCTGACCCCGGTGTGTGAGTGCATTTTCCCCTGTATACGCATGCATGCGTTGACACAATAATAAAACTGTGGCGTTTCATAGTGTTTGCGGGACATTTGGAGGGAGAATTGTTTCCCCCACGGCTGAGCCATTACTGAAACATGAAATTAGACCACAGAGGCATTTTGACAAGGCCTCATAGACACACACTCAGGAGGAGGAGAAGGCTGTGGTTTCACTGGAGGGCCAGTCGGAGCAAAGCAAACAGTCACTGGTGGCGCCTGGTGTGAGAGGCGAGCTATTTGAGGGAGGGCAGTGTGTATTAAGGGGAGGCTAGATTTGCGTCAGTAGAGCATTGAGTGTGTCCAGGTATCTAGAGCTGTGATGCAGGAACTAGTATGTGTGTTTTTTTATTTCTTTACCTGTGTTTACTTGAATTCACCGTCACCTCTGAGAAAATGTTAAGTAAAGGGTTTGTTTTTCTGGTTTCAACTTATGCTTTGTCTCCAATCAGACACTTCTGTACTTATACTCTCTATTTTGAGTGCACAAGAGAATTCACACTGAGAAGTATGGCAAAATGCAGTGCACTATGAGCAGGGTTTATGTTAGCTGGCATATGTCGGCTTTTTACCGGTATCAAGTGTAGCTGTCTGGCAGATGAAAATATCAACAGCCAAAATGTCTGGTGGGAAATTTGCCAAACAAATAAATAGATGAATTAATTAATATTATATTACATAACCTAAAATTATGTGATCTACAAGATATGTTGCTAAAAGAAGACATGCCGGTGACGATGGACGGTGGATAGCATCCTTTTCCTCGTTTGTCTCGGCCACTAACCTTGACTTTAGTCACTCTGTTCAGTAGACCCCTTTTTCATTTAGCTTTGTTTCAAGTTATTTAATTTGAAGTGTTTTATTGCCATTTAAATGTAGGCGTTTATTTGGCTATTTAAAAGATGTTTGGTAATTGCTCTATGTGGCCGGAGTCCTGGAATATTAATGGCCATGTTGGCTGTCAAACAAAGTGTAGTGTTAACACTGACTATGAGTATCCGAATGGTGCGCACATAACAGTCAAAAAGTTGAGCTTAAAAAGTTGTGTTTATTGGCTTAATGATGTAATAATTTGGTACTGCAAACGATAATACAAAGGCTAACATTAGCTTCCTAGTGAGCTAACGGGGGCATGTTTTATGAACAGGCACGTAAGCATGTTTATTTTAACACAATAAATAAATAAAACAGAAGGAGACAAGTGAGCAGAGAAGCAGATACAGCAAGCATGTGTTTTGGTGAATGCCAGTTGTTCTCAAATGTTGGCGATAATGCTCCGCCTGCTTGCCATTTGCAGAGAAGAAGAAGAAATCAAATCTCGAGAATGTCATTTCCAGTGAGGGCATATTTGTGCTTAATGTTAGATACATTTACGGACACGTATGGAGACTTCTGTCCGTGCTCTGTGTTCATTTAAAACTTAGGGACAAACTAGAGATCATGAGGGCAGTGTAGCGTAGTTTAAATAAGATACGACTGTAAGAGACGACAAAGACATTTAAAAAATGGCAGAAGGGGACCAACTGGTAATACAGTGCAAAGAATTCTCCGTCCACATGTCACAATGTATTTTTGGCCTTGCAGCCCACTGCTTTCTACAATGCTGCCTCCATTAAAAGTTCATCATTATGACCTCCTCCACCGTTGCCTTGTTTGTCGTTGTCTGAAACTTTTGACGCTGCCCTCTCGTGCCATCCATGGGCTGTATCTGTTTCATCATAAAGGACACATTAAAGTATGAGGGCAGTGACATTTTTACAACATTTGAAACAAACTTATCAATTTGCATCCGTAAAAAGAGTATAAATGAGTCTGCAACAGCTGTGTTTGATTTGAGACAACATTACCCTGTCAAAATGTGCGCACTACACGAGTAAGTACATAATGTGTAACAGTGTACTACATGTGAGTGTACAAACGGAAGTATCTGATTTGAGACAGCATCAGACTTTATGGTTCAGTGAAAGCCACTTCAGACTGGGTTTGTCTTACCTACCGTCTCCTAATATAACCTCGGTATGCAGATTATATTGAGTTAAATGGAAAGTTTTTCCCTCCCACTTACCGATTAAGGCAACAGAAAACGAGGCAGAGTGGGAGGCAATTACACACAAAGCTTTTCACACTTAACTTTGGCACAACTGAACTAACTGTGCTGATTATAGTTTTATAAGAGGAAAAAGTACAACACCTATGTTCAGCATAGTATATTGCAACAGTTAGTGTGTAGCAGTATGTCACATTAAGCTGCTTTTAAGTACATTTAAAATTTGCCTGTGGGAGGTGGAAGGCAGCAGAACGGACAGATGAAGCAAATGTGGCCATTACATTCGTGGGTTTAGACATTTTATGGGCAATAATGGCAACAAAGAGAAGCTCAAATTCCACACTGTTATCCTTTAAGGCTTGGATTTGAATTAACTCATAGGAGGACATGGTTTCGGCTGGTAGTGGAGAGGGTTAAGTTAAAAGAAGGAATGTATTCACTAGAAGTCAGAGACAAATCTACAAATGTGTGTGTGTGTGTGTGTGTGTGTGTGTGTGTGTGTGTGTGTTTATGTGACTGTGTGTGAACCACAGTTATTTCCTGGTCATTAGTTAGTGGTGGGTTGGCAGCCAAAAGCGCAGCAGCACTTTGGCTTTACACTAAAGCGTGTCATGCACAGTTAGGGCCTCCAAAGCCCAAAATATATCCGATTTTATCACTCCAGTCAAAGGGAGAGCAACCTTTTAATTGAGGCGGGATAGACATCTGAAGCCCCTCCCCTTCTCCCGGCTAACCTTTGCTCCTCTAACATTTATAACCCCATGTTATTTTCTCATTGATGGTTTATGTCATCTGTCTTCCTGAAAAGCTGTGACATCCACAGCTGTACTGGCTAGTCGAATTCTAACACCTCATTATTTAAAAATAAAACAACAACAGATGCCACTAGGGCGCTGTATTTGCCTCACTCATGGGAGCTGCAGTTGTTAAATGCTAAATGTAACACAAGTTTGTGCAGCCAAAGTGCTGAAGTCACTATTTAAAATATCTAGATGACATCAATCAATTTGTTAGCACACAAAAACATATTACTAACTGAGTAACTTAGTTTTAGCTTATGCGTCATGGCAACTTGGTTTCCTTCTTCAAGGCATTCAGTAATGCTTCTTTCTAATTTTACCAACATTTAAACTGTAATTTAATCTCAGCTATCAAAAAAACCCACTGTACAACACTGTACTTGTAACAGAGTATAAGTGTTATATACTCGACATTAGCTGTTCCCGTAATTCCTTGAGCATTTCATTAACCACTGGTATTCTGTCAAATGCTGTCATGAGAACTGTAGTTGTGAAGTGCTAACAAAGTCATTATTTTATCTGTCTTAAAGGCACACTATCAACGCATTTTCACTCCCAACTCATTCAATATGGCAGTTTGGTCAGTGGCCCTATGCTTCAAACTCAGCAGGTTTACATGCAGCTTGAGAAAATCGAATTACTGGCTTAGTCCGACTGAAACCGGACTTTTAAATGCATGTAAACAGCTTAGTCCGACTGAAATTGGACTATCCGTAGCTCGACTAACACACCTAGATAATTCGACTAACACACTTAATAATTGAAAATCAAACTATTGCTGCATGTATCCACTTAGTCCGACTGGAGTCAGACTCGGCGTTCTGCACATGCACCACTTTGCACCAAGAAGGAGATGATGTAGCAGCAGTCCACTCCCGGAAAAACAACACAACAAAAGCAGACGACACACTTCTGGACGGATGAGGAAACTACATTCATGCTCTGACAGCTAAAGGAGCTCAACATTTTGAAGTTTATGGATGGTAGGAAAACACGAAATGCAGATTTATTTAATTTAATTTATCATTCCTCTTCAGGGTCAACAGGAACTAGTTCAATACGCACTATATTAAAAGGGACACAGCGCCACCTATCGAGGTGGAGTCAGACATACTTGGTCAGAAATTCGATTTTCTCTTCTGCATGTATACGCAGACAAGACGAGAAGTCCAACTTGACTGATTAGCCGAGCTATGAGCTTAGCTCAACTACTGCGTGCATGTAAATGTACTGACTATGACGCTCTTGGTACCCCTCTAGTGGCAGCTTTGGATGCATCAGTTTTCATGTTAATTTCCACTCTTTACATGCTACAGTGCCTTTTAAAGTAAACCATGACAGTTTAGAAAAATGGTTAAAAATAACTGCATTTTTAAAGTAACTTAATGAGTATGTCACTTGACGACTACGTCATGTGACGACTATGTCACGTGATGACTATGCCTTGTGATGTCCGCCAGTAACTCCATTACGTGGTTAAAAAAAACACACGTTTTACCTTAGGAAAGAGGCCAGCTCGGCGTCATTCCTCTTCCCCATCCTCTGCTTTAGTGCTCAGCAACAAAAAGGAAAGTAAAAGCCAACCTCAGATTCACTCTCAGTTTGGAATGAGCTTTGTCTGCTTGACATTTCACTTAGCTAAATTTGTTTTTGCTTACAGTCAAGCACCTGATCACTACTTTTTATAAACCCCTGACCTCAACTGCGTGCTGTTACTGACTGGGGGCTAGATTGTAGAAAACAAGTGTCGCACACTCCGGCTCCATATGCATTTCTTTTATTTTGATGATGTTTCGGCCTTTGGGCCTTTTTCAAGATCTACAAACATACTGAGACACAGGTACGCTGATCGGTTATATCGACCACACCTTTGTCACACAGCTGATGATGATGAGGTGATCATGCTGCACCATTAGGTTGAGCAGTCACACACAGAGTCACACAGCTGACAGTGGTTAGACAATCATGCCACAGCATTAGATTGAGCAAAGAAACAATTTTGAGGCCCTCAACAAATCAATACCTTTGAACCAAAACATTGTCAGGAGCTACAGCCAATCACATGTTATCAAAACTAATGACAACAGCCACGACATATTTTACCACATGTCAGTATAATATACATCGGTTTCACCATATTCAGCGATGTTAAAATACAAAATTATTAAGCAGATTACTTATAGATAGATAGCAAAAGTCAATGCATCAGCTCTGATTGAACATCATTAACAACTCTGGGTAGTGTACCTACCTTTAAAATGGAGGGGTCTTTTAATCTTACCGTCCACTTAGGGATGCTAGTGGTAGAGAGGGTAGCCAGGGCAGGGGGCGGGGCTTCAGCTCTATATAAGGGCAATAACAGACTGGGCCTCTGGTGATTTGAAGCCTTCTAGTGCCTCACTTTTATGTAAACTCAGTTATAGTGGGTGAACTAGTAAACAAACCAGGAGGCCAAAGTTATGGGGAAAGCTGGCAAGGCCTGGATGATTGTGCATGCGAGTATTTGTGTGTGTGTGCGTGCGCGTGCGTGTGTCTCTTTGTAAACGATGCCACGGCATGCTGGGACTTGGCTGAGGTCTATGAGAGGAGCGACTCACCCCGGGCCGGAAAACACTTACTTCCTTGCCACTCACGCTCATCTCAGTGTCGATCTGGTGCGAAATGAACAGAGAGGAAGAGATAAACAAAACGAGACGAGAGCTTGGTGAACGTGAGACAAAGACACACGATACATCCACTCCTGATACAGCTGCAGATGATGTAAAAGGGAAGGAGGGTGAGGAGATGTTTCTGATGTTGTGTGGGTCTGTGTCTGACATAAAGGCACTTTGACAGGAGCAGAACAATCAAAATATGGCCATATGATTTAACCTCTCTTTCCTAACACCCCCACCTCCTCCATCCGTCTTCCCATCACTCCTCCATGCTCCTTTTAAATGAAGTGACACATCTGCAAACCTTCAGAATGGCTGTGATTATGTATTTATTTTTATTTTCTTCTTCTGTGCTAATTCAGAGCATTTTTCAAGCAAACATGTCCTCCTTCATCTCCCTTTTTTCAACTCTCTCATGCTCACTTCTATTAATGTTGACTGAATGGTGTGAAATGAAAATGTACATATTGCCAGCTCCTGCCACCCCCTGCCTCTTCTCGCCCTCTTCCTTTCTCTGGAAATAGCTTAGCTTCTTTGTGTCAGATGGAAAAAGTTAAAGGAACTTTCTGCCTGTGTTCCAGCTCAGACAAAGTCAGGAAAGCCCCAATATTTTATCCTCCTCTGTCTTTTATTAGGCGTCACTCACACAGTCTGTCATTATGGTTTACACACAAACACACACACCCACACATTTGTACCCAACTTCCTATAAATAGAGTGCTACTGTTATGTGAGTCAAGTAATTTTATTATTTACAGGAGTTTTTCCTGCTCAGCTGCATTTCCTGATGATCACATTAATCCAACAGCATTTTTGTGCTGTCTGACATTTCCTTGTATTTTCAGTCATATTCACTTTTCAGGCCGTTCTCATTCACATATAACTATGAAAAGCAATGCTCCACAATTTGTATATAATCTATGTAATCTGTCCAGTGATTCATGTATAATCATGAAGGCTGTGATCATGTGACGAGTGAATAGTTTAGTGAGTGAGTTAGTGAGTTTGCTGACAGGTGTAAAGGAGGAAGTAGGAAGTAGGTGTAAAGAGTGAAAGTCTGTGTAAGGATGCAGGTTGGGGTCATAGATGAGTCAAGACTGATTTTCAGGACCTTGTGAAACCAATGAACTTTTAGTTATTTTTGTGTACGTCATCACTGTGTTTATTTTCCTAAACCTAACCTACTTGACTTTATTTGCCTAAACCAAACCTATGTAAATTTACAATAAGTTTAACAACATGACAACGCCCAATTATGATACTTTTCCTAACCCTAAACTACAAAACTTTACAACTATTTAACTAAGCCTAACCTACGTAACTTTACAATAAGTACATCATGTGACAATGCCTAACCATGATTCTTTTCCTAATTAACTTTATTTTCCTAAATCTAACCTACGTGACTTTACTATAGGTATGTCATGTAAAAATGCCAAACTATCATTCTTTTCCTAAACCTAACCTATGTAACTTTACATTAAGAGAGTAACATGGCGATGTCCAGCCATTTTTTCTCCCTTAACCTAATCTATGTAACTTTATTTTCCTAAACCCAACTTACTTAACTTTATATTAAGTATGTAATGTGACAACACCCAACTGTGATTCTTTTCCTGAACCTAATTAACTTTAATTTCCCAAATTTAACCTACGTAACTTTACAATTAGTACGTCACCTGACATTGCCCAACCGTGATTCTTTTCCTAAACCTAACCCATGTAACTTTACATTGAGTACATAACTTCCAGTAAGTACATCAAGTGACAACACCCAGCCATGATGCTTTGCCTACATGACATTACTCTAAGTATGTCACGTGACAGTGCCCAACTATCATTCTTTTCCTAAACCTAACCTATGTAACTTTACACTGAGTATGTCACATGACAACATCCAACCGTGATTCCTTGCCTAATTAACTTTACTTTCCCACACAATGCCCAACCATGATTCTTTTCCTAAACCTAATCTACGTAACTTTACATTAAGAACGTAACGTGACGACGCCCAGCCATGATTTTTTTTCCTAAACCTAATCTACGTAACTTCACATTGAGTGGGCTAGGTATCGGGACAATGCCATTCGTGGAGGGCATTGATTGGTATCATACAAACCATGGTAAAAGCATGTTTGTTAGATATTATACAAAGTGTTGTATGATGATAGGTTGCACTCTAAGTTCACTTTAGTTTATTTGGATCCCCACTGGCTGCTTCATTGCAGCAGCTTTTCTTCCTGAGGTCCACAACAACTTTACATTTGTGACAACAACTCACATGTAACACGTAATAAAATAACTGGACGAGACTAAAACATTGACGCAGACAAACAAGTCAGCTCCTGGTAACACAATAATCAAGATATATGCTTTTTCATGATTTCATTTGGTAAGCGACCGCCAGTTTTGGGCAAAATTTTGCTCTGAATACCTGATGATGCTCTGTTACTGTGATATTATTAGACCAAGTATTTACATAAAACAATACATTCACATTTGTATGTTACATGTGCATTAAAGGTATAGTTCCCAGGAAAAACAATATTTTTTACAATGCATGAAGTTCATTACAATGTATGAATCATTATATAGGTCACTTTTTCATTTAGTCTCATTTGGAAAACATGAAAAAATGATTAGCACACTAACAGTAAACAGTCACTAATTAAATGTCCCTGCACTACAAACAGTGAAGTTTGACTGTAGTTGCAGCTCTTGTCTTTGTTTGCCCAGTCACTGTGGTTATCTGCCCACTTCTCTTCAAAGTCTTCCAAACAAACTTAACTACTTTAGTTGCTGATGAAAATGTAAAAAAGCATCACTTCCTGTGAGCCAAGACAGTTTCAGAGACTAACCTAACGGGGGCTGTTTAAAGCTTTAAATGCAAAACCTGGCCACAGTTTGGATTGTTGTTTTGTATAAATTACCAGTAGATATTTATTTATTCATGTAGAAATGTTCAGTATTTCAACCACCGCCCACCTGACAGCTGATGATCGTGGCAGAGCAGTTTTCCAGAGAGGCTCCCAGAGGAGGGAAGCAGAGAGGGGAGACAGCCTGCAGCCAGTTCCCATGCCCGGCTAACCAGCTAACTGTGGCCTGGTGTTTTTACTAGCTAAACAATGGCAGACATCAGGGAACCACAGCTGGTGAAGACATTAGCTTTACAGCAGAGGAGAGGTCAAAGGGCAGGGATCTCACAGGGCCCTCGAAGTCCATGCTGTGTCCTAACAGGATGTCCTGGATACCACTTCTCGGTCTCTGTGGACCAGCTGCCTCTCTGGTCTTCGTAACGAGGAGCGACTGTGATGAAAGCCAAAGCCAGCGCTAAAGGTGGAGGTCAAATCGTTGATATCTCTCTCTCCCTCGCCCTTTCCCCTTCTCCCGTTCCCTGTGACAGGCGATCAAGCCAGCGGCGCATTAATCAATCAGACGTCTCCTGCCACTGCCTCATTTCGCCTCATCTCTCTGGTTCAGCTCTACAGGGACATGGCCATTAAAACTAAGAGACAGACAGAGGCAAAGAAAGAGATGAGGGATTGAGCATTAAATAAGGCTGTGCGGCGGCCAAAGGCAATCTGTTCTTGTGTCCCTCCTGACTCAGAGAGGCTCCTAAGTGCTTTTCCCTCGACTGTTAGTCACAGTAGAGACACTTAGACCAGCACCAGCACAAACACACTTGTAGGTTCAAACACTGTCTCGTTCTGTGTATAAGACCTCTTCATCACTGCTACATTAGTATACATCAATTTGCTTTTATTAAGAAATACTCCCAACAGGTTTATGTAATATTCATCCATTATGCTTCTGCCAGTGATGCTGAATCAAACATTGTTCTGCTGCCCATTGGCATGTATTCTGACAAATACATGGAGAATGTCCTGAAGTGTACCGTCTTCTTTTAATGCTTGTTATGTCTTTGTTTTGACAATCTCTAAAGATTCAGTATGCTTGAAGCAAAATTCAGTATGCTTGACGCAACAAGTACAATAAGTCATCTAACAGCACCTGAAAGCAAAATGTGGTCGTTCCAAACAGCCACAGTCAAAGATCATGTGAAAAGCTGCTGTTATATTTTTTAACAGAGCAAGAGACAGAAGCTCAAATCATACTTTAGGGGCAAATGTCAGATGGTCAGACACCACAGACACCACAGTTCCAACAATGGAAAGTTATTGGATAAAGCTTGAGTTATGTTTCATGCATCCACAAGGGTCACGAGTGACTGCACATCCAGTGCAGCGATGACCATCAGAGTTCCCTTCGTTCATGCACATCCGACATTTTCTAACTACAAAGACATGGATGGGCAGAGAAAACAAAAAAACATGATTTAGAAGTGACTTTTCAATACACTTTTCCCCACCATCTGGGAGAATATCTGTTTTCCATAAGGACAAACACACACAAATTATTAAAAATCCACACATTTCCTCTTCAAGACTCCACGTCCGCTCAGCTCCATGCCACCATCTTTGCAGGAAGTGGAAGGTGGCTGTGGCTCAGGAGGTAGGGCGGGGTGTCCACTAATCGAAGGATCAGCGATTTGATCCTTGGCCCCTCCAGCCCATGTGTTGAAGTATCCTGAGGCAAGATACTGACCCCCACCCTCAGTGTGTCAGCACATGTGAAACTCTAAACTGAGTAGCAGGTGGCACCTTGTATGGTAGCCTCAGCCACCAGTGTGTGAATAAATGAATCTGACTTTCTAGTCCTAACTGAGGCTTTAAGGAATACTCTAACCAGTGCCTAGATATCCCTCCTGTCGAAACTTTTGTCATCGAGCAGAGTTTCATTTGGCTCTTGGGCTGTTGCTCAAACTACTTTTGCATTTTTGTATTGCCCTCCATCCATGCTGCCACTACAGACACAAAGAGTATAGAGCAGATCACGAAACAGACTCGCCGCTTTGTTTCTCTTTTAAATTGAAATCCAATAAAACGGTAAAACTAGGCAGTGCTGATAGAATACATACCAAGATTGTGTCACTGTAAAGCCTATTCCTTGCCTACAGTGCTTTTAGAAACATATTTTAGTGTCGTGTTTAGCTTTAATAGTCAGAGTCTGTGAACAGGAAGTGGGCACCATACTGTACAGTAATAACAGAGGCCAAAAAAACAGAAAGGCCAAAACCAAAATTCTGTTACTTAGTTGCCTGTTTCTCACATCATATGTTTTTAGAATCATGCTTTAGCTTAATGTTTAACTGTTATACAAGATTGTTTCTCGCCAGCTGGTCCCCATTGTTTCAAACAGACGTGTATGCATCATGTCACCCACCAGCGGGAGGGTTTATTGGTCTGGTGCGGCGCAGTGCATGCTGGTAGATGTAGGTTTTCTCCATCTTGAGCAAGCGCATCCCTTTTCTCTGTTTTCTCTGGTTCTGTAGCACCCGTTTCAAAACTATTTGCATCTTTGCATCTAAGACCATCTTTCTGGCAGTGAAATACTTCTTTAAGGGGGTTCTAGATGTTGTTTAACCATCCAAACACTGTGTTTGTCTCAGTTAGTTGTCCCCCGACAGATTTAAACATAGAGACCATAGATATGTACATTAACAAAATCTCTCCATATGGTCTGTGCACCTGACCTCAGTATATTAAATTATTATGGGCTTGTTTGTTTAGCACACAGAAAAGCATAATAATCGTTGTTGTAGCATAATTCACTCCTATACACAGCCATTATGTTATGTAATGTCATCAGAACACACAAACACAGCATCAGTATGACCAATTAACATGTGTACAAGCAGCTCTTATAAATAGAGCCTGACTGGTAATGGATTTTTACGGCTAATACCGACATCAATGTGTGAATGCTTTTAATAGATCTGAAAATGTATTTTGTAACATTGAAACACAGAATAAATTGTTTGAATAAAAATCCAATAATTTTGCTAATTAAAACATTTTCACCAACATATGCACTGAGTGGGATGTTTAACAGATGAGACACAAACAACATAAGCTATTTAAAGGCGTCAGTGTTTCACACCTACCTCAAACATACTGCATCTTCTCATATCTTTCTGCACTGAACTCAGCTCAGGTAAATTTCAACAACATCATGATACAAATGAACCCAAAAACAGCTAACATTGGCTGGTATTTTAGCACAACACATTTATCAAGTCAAGTTGTGTTGAATTTCTGCGCTGGTGGGGAGGCTATCAAAGGAAACCACTGCAGCACAGTTGCTGTTTATCATCCTCTTATCAGGATAAAATTCACACCGACCTCAAACAAATAGATCATAAAAAGTGACTCATAGGATCAGGCAAACAGCAACATGAATGCAGCACTTCATCAACATGATTTTTACTGACATTCATTTGTTTACCTGCTTACGTTTATGATCCCTTAACCTGTATATATTTCATCTATATTTATGTTTCTCAAATGTTTTCTTATGAGGACACACCTTCTGTGCCTCACCTTATCCATGTTCCCCATTCTGGAGGAATGCAATCTAGGTTCAAGCAGAGACAGGTTACACCTGCACAAGCCATTATCAGACAAAAAATCGTACACGCATTTGTCATGTGTTTTACACAAAGTTGGCAGTGTGCCTTTTACGAGCCTCGAGGATCTGTGAGGGAGATAAATCTGAATTTCCTGCTATTGCACTTTCTTCCTGTAAAGCACGAGTTGGCTGTAACCTGTGCATTCCAGTTTCAGCCAGAGACACTAAATGACCCGCATCTACATAAAGGACTGAACTTTAAACTCTGTAACCCCACTCCGCACAAAATGAGTGTCATTAAGGTATTAAAAGGGAGTTGTTTATTAACCCTAAAGGTGTGAATGCCCCTCTACATCCTGAGCAGCTGTTAACGGCACGGTGAATGACCTCGTTCACCACCAGCGTGCCCTTTGGAAACTGGCTCAGAGTCAGATTTTTCATGTCATGAATAATGCACATCAATGCACGACACCGTACTGAGTCTCGCTCTCTTTCTCTCAGTGGAGGCACACGCATGCATTTACAGCAGACAGAGAGTGAGCAGGGGTGGTGTGTTTGAGTCATCTTCTGATTGGAGCACTGTGGGAGTCAAAAATACACCAGAACGGAGCCTTTGCTGGTCCGGAGTAAAGGAGGAGAGACATGAAAAGACAAAAAAGCCTCAATTTGCTCCACTGCCTGGATGCTTGTGTAGCTCTTTCCTGTGTAAGAAGGCCTGCATCGTGATGTATCTTTACACACTCTATTTAATACTTAAATTTAATATATGTCTGTGTGCATGTGGAGGTGAACTGATAAACACAAAGCCTGCAGAGAGTGACACTGGAAAATATATGCATCTCGTCTCTAGCTCCACTTTCAGAAAATGGTGAATAGTAATTAAGTACATGTACTCAAGCACTTTCCATGAATATGATTTAATGTATGTGTACTTCAGTATATACTTTATACTTAGCCCACAACAATCACAAGAGAATATTGTCCTCTTTGGTACTTAACATTTACCTGTCAGCTTTAGCGACTAGTTTTTGCTGCTTTTACTTCAGTAAAATGTCTAAATACTTCTTCCACCACTCCGAGATCTGGTACCAGCTGGCACAGCTCACCGTCCCTCACCTCCCCACTCCAGTCCATTGGCCTCTCAAGCTTGCTTAACACCAACCCTGCAGGCTATTAAAACCTCTTTACTGCTGCTGAATGACCTGCTCCATTGTTTTCCTCAAGCCTTGTAAACGCAGCCAGAGAGTCTGCTGCGACTCCTCATTGGAAACCAAAGGGAGACAAAAAGGCCAAGGCAAAAGAAGAGGAAGTCAAGCTGTCACACATGCTTATGTCTCCAACTTCTCTTTTTCCCTGACATTTTCTTGGTATTGATATGTTGTTAATGTTGCGTTCACATTGTGAAATGGCGCTGCTGATGGATGACACACTTTATTACTGAAGGCTTTTCCTAGACTTGTTGCCGCAGCATGAGCACACGAGCTGACAGACTTTAAAGTCAGTCTCTTGTATATGAAATATGAATGTGTGCAACTACTACAGAAGTCCAGTACAGATGAGGCTAAGGGGTACTGGCACAGCACTGCTGTTTCCCTTATAAAAGAAAATATCTGAAAAGGAACATGTCTGGAAAATTATTGCTGTTTTAGCACTTACAGGGCGCAAAGAATGACCCGGCAGCCACTTATTTCAGAGAGGGATGTGTTGGCTATTCACGTACAAAGACATGACTGCCCATGAATGGAAAATAGGTTGCACATGGAAATAAAATGCACATCAGGGGATTTTGGTGACCGTCTACAACTGGACAACAAGGAAGTTTTGTAGAGCTCAATAGCCTTTTTGTTTGTCACTCACCAAAAACACTCCTAACCTCTCTTACCTTTCTGCATCTCTGAGCCATGTTGTCTGTCAGCAACCTTTAATGTTTGAACTAATAATGTTTAGAGGAGGGAGTGTCCGGTGCTCGGCAGTCAAGAGTGATAAAAAGATGTTTTTGTTTTTCCTTCTCTATCTTCTTATCAAATGCCACATGTTCATCCTGTGCTAATATCCAACACTACAAGATAGACTGTGTGTGGACACCATTTTCTGTTGTCAGGGCGCGTACACGCAGGTGGTGAACAGACGTATCTGTGTCTATCTGAAAAAAAAAAAACATCCCGTGCACCTGTACAGTGAGTGTGACCTGTTTTTTTTCCAATACTAAACATGAGCATGTTGTCATTAGCAACCCCAAACAGGGAAGCACTGATCGGGCATTGTATTTCCATGTGTGTGTGTGTGTGTGTGTGTGTGTGTGTGTGTGTGTGTCAGATACCTGATACTGTCAGGATCTCGAGCACTGCAGGAGCTCTGAATGGTTCAAAGCACAAACATCGTGTCATTAGTGGCTGCAGAGGTAAATGACTCACAGTTCAGAACAGGAAAGGTTTGTAGAACGTTGGGCAAAGACGGTTACATCACTTAGAGGGATATTTTTTTTATTTCATGTTTATTAGGCTCTAACCTTAAATTCTTAGAGACCATAATTCCCTGTTTTCTTTGTCAGTTTCAGTGTTTGTGGTAGTTTGAGTTGGATTTCTCGACAAATATAGGTGAAAATGCCTTTGTTTATGTTGTCACTTATTACCATGGTAACACTTTATTTGGATAGTCTGCCTACAGATAGTTTACAGAAATTTGAGAGAGAGATTTGTAACATTTCAAGAGCTTATCAGTTGAGACTGTACAATGTAAATGTTTGTGTGTAAATGTTAACAGATTCACTCTATGCAGCATAGGTGGAGTTAATAGTTTAAGTTCGGCTGAATTATTTGACAGATATGTAGGTATGTTTCATGAATTGTCATGTTTAACAACTACAGACAAAGCAAAACAATTGAACTGTTGAATGTGAACCAAGCGACAACCTCCAGGGCTGAAAATGAAGCCAACAACAAAGGTGCCAAAAACAGCAGCTCCTCGAGCGGCCACTTGACCCCCATAGACCCCTGTGTTAAAATGGCCAACTTTACAGCAGGAATCAACATGTTTACAATTTGGTGCAAAAACAGTTTTGGTCTCTTAGTTAATTTTCCTCTTCATGACAAATGATGATGAATTTTTATGTAATTCACTTGTTCATATTTTATTGAAGCTTAAAGTTACACATTATTAAGGGCAGGCTGAGTGACAGGCTGTTTGCTGATTGTGTTCCCGGCTTCTCAACCCTCGTTCTTTGACAGCACCAGACTTTCCCTTAAGTATAGTCACTTCTGACTTAAAAAAAAAAGTGGCTTAGTGGCTGAATACATATCAGTTGAGTAATAATTATCAATATCTTTGATCAACTCTGTAGTCGTTTTTCTAAACTGTGATGATGACTGACTGTATTCTGCTTACCTGAAGTTGTTTTTCTGCTGTCGAGACATGAAAGCCAACACACACGGAGCAGCCGCTGAAAGACACACACAGAGATTCACACACACTCACTCACTTGCCTGAGTCAGACGTGTGTGTTCTGCAGCGCTCCAGCTGATAAGCACACAAGTGCCTCCAGCGTTGACTCGGTAAAGGCCAGTCGGTCCTCATCAGTGTTAGCTGCTGGTCCTGCAAATGGCTCATTCCTCTGGTTACTCTGGAACGAGACCAACACAAGCCTGAGGACCGCGTCTCACAGCCCAGCTGCAGCACGCTGTAGAAAGTGTCCAGATTAGCAAATCATTTCATTTAGGGTTGAGTTTTATCGCTTTACGCAGATAATAAATGTGCTAAGGGGCCAGGATCAGCTCACTTAACCTTTAAAGAAAGATCACTTATTTTTTACCTTTTAGATTTTATTACTTTTGGACAGACTAGCTGCTTCCACTTGTTTCCAGGATGCTGGCTGTCTTACTGTACATTTATCATATCTGTATCAATCTTCTCATCTGAAGGTGTATAAAATTATAGCAGAAAAACAAGGGTCTGGTGCTGCACGTTGCTTGACACAGTACTTACCAGTGGTGCTTTAACATTAGTAAATGTTGCCACCTCAGCCACAATGTTAAAACTCAAGATGGAAATTCTTTTCCACAGCAAGTGAAGTGCACACATAGCACAAACAAGTAAGACAAACAGAATACATATTACAGACATGTGAGGCACAAAAGACAAAAGGCATTCGACACACCACAGACTGAATCAAATCAAAAGGAGGTTCATATGGCTGTGGTAACAAAGCTCCTGCTGAAACGCACCCCTCTGCACATGGGTAGTCTATTCCTGCGTCCAGAGGACAGCCAGTTGAAGTACTGGTGTACTGGATGATCTGAGTCGTGGGTGATTGCGAGCGCTTTGTGGATCAGGGATGAGATGACACAATCAGATGGGCTAGGGGTAAGAAAACCTCTAAGTTATCTTAAAGAATGTATTCTTATTGGTGACTGTGAGCATATGGAAGAAACAGATGGCACCATACAGAAGAACTGGCTTGATAATCAAGTATAGAGAAGACAAAGATGGGGTTGTTCTGATAGGTGATTTGATTTACAGATGGCTGTAAGCCTCTGCTGACAGCGCTTGTAAATGTCTATGGTATGCCGCTTGAAGCTGAGGTTATTGTCCAGCAGAGCAGTGGTTCCCAACTGGTCCAGTCACGGGGTCCAGATTTCTCTTTACTCATTAGTTCAAAGTCATACTTGTGTTTGACCATGTCATTGAGCTAGTTTTCTGTCTCTGTTAAATATCTGTCCGTTAGTTATTCGCTCTACAGCAGGAAACGGCACTTCAAAATAAAAGCTCTGTGCCAAGAATTCATTGTACTCTAAAATAAAGTGTGTTTTTTACAAACTTGACATGTTTGTGAATCATTTGCGGCCCATTCTGTATGGACACGAGATCCACTTTTGGACCACCAATTGGGAACCACTGCAGTAGAGTATAAATCTGCATGCTGATATTTAAAAGCATGATGAAAAATATCTTTTCCTGTCTAGACTTGATATGAAGTCAGTCCGGTTTTGTATAGTTTTGGAAATTCAGCAACATAATTAATTAGTTTTTCCTTCATCTTTTAGTTCAACACAGTTTTAGTGCTCAGCAGCTGCACATACACAATAATGGCAAGGTGCATGCACAGTTTCCGTGAGTGTGTGAATACACCATAACTCTCCACCAGAAAGCAAATAAGATATTTATCAAGATCTCAAATTATTACTCTAAAGGAGGATGAGTTTTCCAGTAGAATTTCTGTTGCTGCTTTCTGATAGCTGTACTGATTTTGCTATAAATGGCCACTTCATTGATGTACATGTCTCTAGCTGAAATGAAAATAAATGAATCCAGATGGACATTTTTTGCAGGGTACCACCTTTAGCGGGGCAGGTTTGGCTGCTCTCCATGTTCCGCACTGTATGTTCTGATGCAGCGCAGCAGAAACTGTTGACTCAGCGCTCTAAAAACATCAGGCGGAACAAAGAGAGACTGTCTAGTCAACAGCCGCGGCCAGAGAGCAGCAAGCACCTTACTAATCTGATGTTAAAAGTAAACTCTACCAACTCCCAAAACACTCTTATGTAACCACTTTGATGGGCCGATGGCTTCCTACGACTGGCCCTGCATCGGTGGAGAACTCTGCTCCTGGTTTGTTTTCAGTAACGTATTCCCACATGCTATGCAGAATACTCACTTTATGTTGTGAAAAGTTTACACTTAGGGACGAGTGCGAAAATAATGAGCAGGCAGGAGGGAAAGTGTGAAAGCAGGAGAAAGATAAGTAGCAGGATAGACAGTTTTCTGGCCATCTCTCTGCTGACAGCTTGTACTTCTCTCTAACTCTTTCTGACACTCTGGCTCATGCATGTCACTCATCTCAGCCTCTGGGTGACAGGCTGTATGTGAGTGTGTGAGAGAGCGGACTTCTCAGTGTCTCCATGTGCATGCTTATAATCATCTACGCTCACTTACTGTATGTGCTAAAATCTCCAGCCAGACTCTGAATCACCCACCTCCTTCCCCAGCACTCTGACTCACACCTCAAGCAGCCTCGTGTCCATTCTTCACTGTGTTTTTTCCCCCCACACTCCTTCATTTTTGCTTAGATTCTTCGCCACTCTGGGATGTGCAAACAGACTTGAGACAGGGGTCAAGGCAAGTGAGTCGATAGCCACCTGCTGGTCCTTAGAAACAGGCTCCAGGCTGTGTGGTGGGGGGTGGCAGGAGCATAATTAGTCTACTTTTAGCTTGCCACTAAAAACAGAAAAGATCCAATCACTTCCTTTTCATGCAGCACCGTTTTAAGTTATATGTTAAACTGATCTTTGCCTTGCGAATCACAGATCGTCTCTTGCACAGAAGAGAAATTCATTTAGAAAGCCACTGGTCACACATACTGGTAGGATCCAAATCCAAATCGCCTGCACGACCATTGGTCTGACAAGGCCGTCTTTATATGGAGCAAGCTGTCACCTTTATCAGTGTGCCAGGGTTTCAGAAATCTATCCAGTTGGGTTTCTGAATATCAGAGGGACACTGGAACAAAGAGCTGCTTCAGAGAAACAGGAAATAACAGTGACAAAGAGAGCCTGTTGATGAGAGGCACAGATCTGCCTAATGAGAGCCGTAGTTATATGTCGTGGTGTTGCTATTCAAATATCATGGAAACTACCGTGTTGCTGTTGTAGTGTTCCTGTGCATCCATACATCACCTCAAGCCATATAGTTTACATTTCACAGCAGTCTGTGAACAGCAGCCTGCAGGAAACAGACACTATCTCATTTCTAACAGACTGATGTTGACTGTAGAACCTCAAGGATTTGTTTAGAGTCATTGATGATGGTTCCTAGTACTGGAGGTTGTAGTCACAATAAATCATAACACCCATCATAAATTCATCCTTCCACACAACAAACAGCACATAACACTTATTAATAAACTGTCCACTAATGTGCTTGTTTTTAACTGTACATTAACTTTTTGATTACTTTCTTTGATCAGTACTTCAAGTTCATGTAAAGCCGCACTTATCAACATCAGTAGATCAAATGACCACATGTAACATAAAAGGAGTCACTCATTGTGACACAGAGAATCATCCTCTAACCTTGCAATCCCCCTCAGTTCTATGGAGAGTTTCAGTGTCTTTCAGCTTATTGCTTTGCTTTTGTGGCCCACAACTTAAAAATTTTCTCACCACTCAGCGTTGTTTCCATGTGCTGCAGTGAAAAAGCTTTTATATGGCAGGGGATAGTGTATTGTGTGACACCTAGTGGAGACGACACTGTTTTAGACCAACAAACAACAACGTGGTTGTTTTTGTGACAATCATTTGCAGCGTTTCCACCAGTGTTAGTGGCACAAAACATGCATGTTTTTAGCTGCATATTGCTGCTTTTCCTGGTGGCATTTGAGCCACCCAACCTGGGCATTTTTCACCAACCCATCCCTGCTTTCCCAGTGGCTTTTGTGTCACCAGAGTGGTTGTTTTAAGTCAAAACATGATTTTTTTCCTTAGCATAACACGTTCTTATCCCAGCACAGCAAATATTTCCGCTTTGTCTAAGTGGATTTTCATGTCTACATATGAAGCGCTAGGTGTCCTCCGGCATCTGTTGTTGATGTCCCATGATGGCGTGTCAATTTACGCTTGTTACATGCATTGTGTCCTTTCAAAATACACTTGCATGTACAAAATAATGTACAGTTTCTGCTCATTAGATACATACAATCTTTTTCAAATGAACTTACAACGTCTGTAAAACACCCCGTATTTACGTTTATTTCCTTGTGCAACATAAGCACATGGTTAAGTTTAGAAAAAGACATCATGGTTTGACTCAACATTCACATGGGAAGCGAACAGTAGCCTCCCGGACCCACTCACCATCTTGGAATTTTCCAGCTCCTTATATCATGTTGTTACAGGCGGTGTTTCAAACTGATGCTGTCCTGTGTTGTTAGAAATTCATGCCGCCCAGCATTGTATATTGTCTGCTGCCAAAATCACAGACAAAGCATTAGCATTAGATGAGTTTGGAGTGCAGTGTTGAGTTTCAACATATCACTACAAAATAATGTACATTATCTGTGGTAACCATGGTAATACAAACATTTTTTCCTGGCGCTTGGGCTGGATAAACCCACTTTCACCTACCTGTGCACCAAAAGGGCAGGAGGACAACAAAGTGAATCATTTGGCAACAAAAGAGTCAGATTTTTCCCTCAGAGGTTGGTGGAGACCAAAACAGAGCTAGAGGAAGAGAATAAAATGAGAAACTCTGTGTCTGCAAAGTGTGAATGGGTAAAGGTTAGCTAATTTGATGGCAATAACATGTTTCCAGTTTGTTCTGCTGCCCCCAAGTGGCCCAAAAAACAAAAATGAAATACAAAACTGAAAAAGCAGAAATGATGGCACAGTCAGGAGTCTTTTTACATTCAGTTTCCTTTTTTACTTCACAACAAAGGCTTTGATGAAACTTTCTTTCTGCAGGTTTGACATCTTCATACTCACCCACTCCAGTTTTGTCTAACATACAATAGGTCTCACCCCCACTCACATGAAGCTGCACAAAGAAGCAATACTTCAGATCTCATGTTTTGGGAAATGACTGCGGACAAAGACATCTGCCTTATTAGCTGTAAATGTCACAGCGGGCTAATTATATGTACATGAAATGCCATTTAGCTTCAGACCAACACGTGAAATGTCACTTCTGTACATTCACACGAAATGCCACGGATCAGATTTCTGACAATTGTGTGCAGCATTCGACCTCTGGTGTATGCGTGTGTTTAAATAACACACATACTGTATCAGACATACACGCAGATGATGTGATGATGAATTCTGCATAGCTGTCTGTTTTGATAAAAATTATAATTACAAAAAAGCAGGTGTCTTTGAATTTTGGCTCATCTGTTGTTCTGTGCTGAGCTTGCTGGGCAATGACGCCCCCGTCCACACTTTCTCTTTCTCTCTGTCTCTGTCTCTCTTTCTCTCTCTGGACATACATGTGGAGGAGGATGAGGCTGACAATGTGCCCAGGGAACAGGAGGAAAAAAGTGAGGCCTCTTTCCTGGCTTTAATCATAATAGGAGTTATCTGGTGTGTAATTTGTAGCTGGGTGGCACCTAAATAAAACCCCTCTCCGTCCTCCCACTCCTCACATTTACACAGACACATGTTAAGCTGCTGGAATCGTTGTATGATGACACAGGCTGCCTTTTGATGTTCTCCTCTATGATAAATTGCGACTGCAGTGGGACACGGCGTAAAACTGTGATCGGTCTGAGGAGAGACAGTGTGCAAAGAGGTTCTTATCGGTGCACAGCTGTTTGATGTTATCCAGAGCAGATAATCATTCCTCCCATAGTCAGCCAACCACACCACAGGCAGCTCCAGGAAGGACGCCGCCCTGTGTTGAATGTGGCCGCATTGCGTTTCATCTGCTCCTCAGCTCTCTCTTGTTCAGGCTGTCTTCTGTGTTGAGTTGCGTTTGTTAACTTTTTTTAAATCAAAGTACAATTTTGTTTTTTTGTAAAATAAACTTTTGGTCGACAACAGTTTTGTATATCCAAGTTTGGAGTGGACTGGAGGATGAGCCTTTTGTTCATGCCAAAAAAAACTGAATCATCCAAGAGCAGTTTGCATCAGTGCTGTGCCTTCATAGTGAGATCACATTAAAATACTGCTACCAATTAGCTTGTTACACAACAGCAAGTTGTGTAACAAAAATTCTCTGAATAACTAAGAAATCTGTACTTAAAATCAAACTTTTTTTTAGCACACAGAGTTCTTTAAGCAAGGACAAAGTAATGTCAGTGAAAGCAGGGGAAAGGAAAGACCCATATTTGTATTACAATGGGTGAACACAGTTGCAAAAGCTGTTTGTCCAGATGGAAGTCAGCTGTTACGTGTAAACAAACTGAAATTTAAGGGCGGTGGTTAAAAACTATAATAACAACATGTACCAAAGTGTACTGTAGTCAGTGCTCTATCTTCTTCCAGTGTTCAGCCTACTGTATTTATATAGAAATACTTGAGTTTATCCATCTAATATCTGTCTCATAAAGGCACAGCAGACTGTCTGTTAATCTGTTAATTAACCTAATGTCCTAATTACATATTTGCTTTCGGCCTGATTTAGATTAGCTTTCTCAATCAGTACAATGTTCTCAAATCCAGGATTTATTTTTACAGAATCTATTGAGAACATAGTGGAGCATTTAGCTATTAAAGGTACAGTTCACCCCAAAATGAAAATACATAATTTTTTATCTCACCTGTGGTGCTTTTTATCAGTCTAGTTTGCTTTGGTGTGAGTTGCAGAGTGTTGTAAATATCGGCTGCAGAGATGTCTGCCTTCTCTCCAATATAATGAAACTAGATGGCACTCGGTTTGTGGTGTTAAGAGCGCCAAAAAAACTTAACAGCAATGTCTCTTTCCAGAAATCATTACTCAGTTACTCAAGATAATCCAAAGACCTTGTTGTGAGCAGTTTAATGTGGGAACTATTTTCTTTCTGACAAACTACACCCACCGACTGCGTCACTGTGCTAAGCGAAGCGTGCATCTACTGCTAACTCATCTGGCACAACTCTCTCATCCAGGAGTAGATGCACGCTTCCCTCTGCGTGATGATGCAGTTGGCAGGTGTAAGTCTGTAGAAGGAAAGAAAATACCAAACTGGTATGGGGGCTAATTTGTAAAATAAAATATGAACTGTTAAATGAGGATACTTTATAATATGGTCGTGCTGGGTTTCCAGCTTGTTCTGCTGCTCCCAAGTAGCCAAAACAATTCATTAATACAGTTTTAAAGTATCAGAACATGACAAACTACCTCAGTAGGATCATTTTTGTTTTGTTTGTTCCGTCTCGCCACTGTTCCTTTAAAAAGTTGATGTTGATGGGGACATCTGACCTCTACAACTTACGCCAAACCACTTGTCTTTCTTTTCTATCTCCCCTCAGGACAGGAGAGCTTCAACTCTCGCTCCCTGGCCCTGCAGGCCCAGAAGAAGATCCTGAGCAAGATGGCGACCATGGTGGTAGCCAACATGCTGACAGACGACACCAGCAGCGAGATCCTGGACGAGCTCTACAAGACGAGCCGGGAGTACACCAAGAGCAAAAAGGAGGCCCACAAGATCATCAAGGACGTCATCAAGATCGCCCTGAAGATCGGCATCTTGTACCGCAACCACCAGTTCAGCCCCGACGAGCTGGATACAGTAGAGCGCTTCAAGAAGAAGATGAACCAGGCGGCCATGACGGCGGTGTCGTTCTACGAGGTGGAGTACACCTTTGACAGGAATATTCTGTCGGAGCTCCTGCTGGAGTGCAGGGACCTGCTTCACACCCTGGTCGAGCAGCACCTGACGGCGCGCTCACACGCACGCATCGATCACGTTTTCAACCATTTTGCCCACGGGGAGTTCCTGGCCGAGCTGTACGGGGACAGAGAGGAGTACAGACTCTCCCTGAGGAAGATCTGCAATGGCATCAACAAACTGCTGGACGAAGGAACGCTTTAACCTCACATACTTGACCTCTTTCACCTCTAGCTCTTCTCCTCTCGCTCCTTCTCTCGCTGGTCTCTCCTGCCTCCTTCTATTTCCTTTCCAATCGCTCACCCCTGACCGCTCACTTCCTCCTCCTTCTTTTTGCTCTCGTCTTCCTGTTTCTTCTCTCTTCACCCATTTCCATGAAGCTAGCTGTAACATCCCGCTGCTGTGGTTCATTGAGGGAACTTTTTCAGACTGTCTTTCCACTCAGTGGATCATTGCTGCACATTGGGACAGCCTGTATCATGTTGTATGCATTATAGCAGTCCCAGTCATCCTCTCTGTGTGCAAAAGTGTACTGTACCAATGGCCAAAAAATATACATTAGGTATAGTTGGATATGGAAGATAATCAGTAGTAGTAATCGGTCTCTTTCTCTCTTTGTGCGTATGTGTGTGCGTGTATGTGTGCACATGTGTTTGTATGGGATTCGCTTGAATAATGTGTTTGTACATAAGACCAACTATGACATGGTGTGTGTATTATGTATCTGTGTCAATCTTCTCTACAAGGGTGTAACACTTGTCTTTTATTAAAGATTTCTTGTAAACATTATTTTTGCAGTTCTTCTGACAACAATACCTCGGTGTCAAGTTGGTAAAAAGTTTCTAGGGAAGATGGGTTTGTTCCTTCGTGCTGGCAGTCACAATGACAATTTCTTCCTATGACTCATTTCTTAGAGAATGTGTGAAGGAAAACAATGATTTGCTTGCCTGCTAACCGGTTCCTCTCAGAAGAATGCCTCAAATTTACTAAAATAACTAAACTTTTAGCTGCCTGTTTTTGAGGGGAAACAGCCACCATGACAGAAAATGCATGGGTGGATCGGATCTGGAAACTAAGCCACAAATGGTGCATTAAGCTACTACTTTCCCGTCCATTTCACCCACATGCACGCCAGGCATAAATTTGCCAACACTCATTTTGAAATGAGCAGGAAAATCAGTGATTTGTCATTTCTGGTTCATTAGATGCCCTCTGGTCTACTCTGCTCTGCAGTCCAGGAAAACATATTACTGGTGGCTTGGTGTGACTCCAGCTGAATTATTTTGGCAGCCAGTTGAGAAGAGGTCCAGTTTTATGCCTCTGTCTCTTTGTAGAAACACAAAGCAGACCACCCACCCAACGATCCTCTATTTGCACTCACGTACTTGCTGTCAGCCAGACGCACATGTATCAAGCTATGAAGTCGTAGTCTATTAAATGTGATTGCACATTAACAGTAAGAGGGCATTTGTGTCACTAACCAAGCACTTCATTAACTTTTATTGCCCTTTGTTCTTTTTTTGGACACGACCTCCAGCGATAAGTGTGTCAAACACATAATTTATAATGTAGATAAACTCTGATTAAAGAACTGTAACAGGAGGAGAGGACCACACATGCACACACACACACACATATCTTTTAATGTGGTCCTGGATTTGACTGGAATTTTTTTTTTGCCTTTTTTTGTTATCTAACCTCCAAAATTCTGCAGGGAAACTCAACTCTGTAGTAATTTGATACAGCACATACACATTCACAAGCATAAGTGAATTTAGTAGCAGCTAGTCGTGTGTAGTAATTCTTTTTGTATATTAGATCACAGAGACGTATCAATCCTCTCTGCAAAACAGTGAATTTGCGTATTTTCCAAAAGGGCAGTTTTTTCAGTTAACCCTCATTTAACCACACCCTGAACCTAATCTTAATCTTAAAAGGGAATTTCACCATGTTAGCATTGCACAAAAGTTGGCTGATTCACAAGAGACAGATTTAAAAAAAAAAAAAAGAAGATTAAAGCAGCATGGCCCAAAATATGCTGGCTTTTTGTTCCTAGTGTGGGTGAAGCTCTAAAAATACTGAATACTACAATTCCCATAATGCATCCATAGCATTTTTTTTCTTTTAACTGCCTGCCATAAACTCATATTTTTCACTGTCCGTGCACCAAGTTTGTAACACAGTCCCCAAGCCCAAGTAAAAATAACCCTAAAGACATCAAGTCTGAGAAAATGACCCCCTTAATGATGACATTATACAACTGTTTTTACAGACTGAATTGCGCTCGTTACTCATAAAATGACCTATTTAGAGTAAAATCAGTGAAATTCTCCTTTAAACATGAACAAACAGATTAAATATTTGCTTTACTAGAAGGTGTTAAACTCAGATCTGTTTTCAGATGTGCAGTTTAACAAGACCACACACACAACACACACAGCTGCTGAAAGAGAGGCCCAACTGTTGATAACAGCGCTGGGAGGTCACATGTTTGATCCTCGCTGCTGGACATGTGACCTTTTGAAATGTCCTTGAGGAGCACAGAGAACATACTGGCTCATTCACTGTAATCTGCCTGAAGCTGGCAAAAATAGCACAGCTACTAAAACTGAAAAAAACATAATTACAAACCAGGATCTGGCAGCGTGACAGGTGTGCAGTGACATTTCACCCACAATTAAGTTGCATTAAACTGATGTGCATGAAAACAAATAAAAGGGAAGTAAAGATTTTGTGTACATTTTTTAACCTCTTCTCTGATTTTGTGGATCTTTGTTCTCCTCTGTGTTTCACAGGAAAGCGTAGACCTCTAGTGGTGAAGTGACACCTCACACAGATCACTATCTTCAGTGAGACTGATGCACTCAAGCTGACATTCAGTCACAAAAACCAGTGTAACTAATCAAAAATAACATCATCTCAAGGCTCATAAAAGTGATTTTATTATGTTTCAGCTGGAGCTTTTTTCTTTGTCAAAACTACTGTTCAAATGGAACAAAGAACTACTTCAAATGGAACCTATTTATACAAACCTGGTGACCGCAGATAGCAATCTCAATTGAAAAAAATAAATCAATGTGTCTAAACAAAGAGCCATTTGTCCCAAATAACCACAGGATTTCTTGGAAATCACCGAACAAATACAATGTCCTCTGCGTAGTGTTTGCAAAAAGGCTGGAAATAAATGACGTATCAAAGCCTCCTCGCTCCATAAGTCACCACTTTCAGTCTTTGAAGTCCTACAAACAGTTCGCCCCTGGGTCTGATATGAAGAGGGAATTCATGTCCTCATATCTGACTTGGTCTCTGGAGACAGCCTTTGTTTAGACCTTCCCAAAAGAGCGTCAAAGGGCTTTTACAAACAACAGAAAAAGTCAAATAAATACCACATCAACAGTGCACAATATTACATCTCCTCCCAAACACACACTCAGTGATTCTCATATTTTCATGGTTGTTTTTTACCTTATTGTGACTAACTACAATTCACAGTCAGATCACCAGCTTGTCACAGATATTGAGAAACCTCAGTCATCAACAGAAATGCTGTCTTACATTATATGCTGCTATATGCTATTCTGTTTGCACGACTTGGGAAATAAGACTGTGAAAAAAATTGTATTATACAGCCTTAACCTTCCGAGCCCCGCACTTTTGTGTGGTATGCATTTTTAATTTCTCCTAGCTTTTTGGGATCAGTAGGACCCGATAGCTATAAAAAAAACTAAACATCCATCCATTTTCTAACTGCTTATCCTCTTGAGGGTTGCGTGAAGGCTAGAGCCTATCCTAGCTGACATTGGGTGAGAGGCAGGGTTCACCCTGGACAGGTCACCAGACTATCACAGGGCTGACACATAGAGACAGACAACCATTCACACTCACATTCACACCTACGGACAATTCAGAGTTCGCCCCTGCAAATAAGGGCATTATAAGCACAGAGAGCTTCACATGAAAATAGGCATAATGGACGTAAAACAGACAAGGCAATATAAAAAGACCATTTAAAACATGCATTAACTGATTCTACAATTTTCATTTAAAAGTGGCGTTGGGTTGAGATCCTGTCAGTTGAAATATCATATAGTGTTTTTTCTTGTGTCACCTTTTAGGCCTTCAGAAGTCATAAACAATCAGGGTTAAATTCCCAATGGGCACAGACAGATGTAGTTAAATTATGTTCACTCATCAAAATATTGGTGATTAAGGGGTTACATCTGAATGGATTCTTTTCAGTTAATAGTTTATATGCAAAATATAACATTCATAAAAATAAAAAAAATAAAATGAAATTAAAAGAAAATTCAGATTGGTGCTTTGCATCTTGTCGTCGTAAGGCAAGGCAAGTTTATTTGTATAGCACCATTCGTACACAAGGCAATTCAGAGTGCTTTACAGAAGCAGAGAAATACATTACAAACAAAAACATTAAAATTTAAACATTACATTAAAAACATTGGAATTAAAATAGAAAAGAAACAGTAAAAGTCTAATTTAAAAACAATAAAACAAGCAGATAAAATAGCTAAAAGTTACAGTGCTTAAATGAAGTTTTACGGGAAAGCTGCAGTAAACAATAATGTTTTCAGCCCTGATTTAAATGAGCTGACAGTTTGCGCACACCTCAGGTGTTCAGGGAGTTTGTTCCACAGGTGAGGAGCATAGAAGCTAAATGCTGCTTCACCCTGCTTGGTTCTGAACCTGGGAACACTGAGTAAACCTGTCCCTGATGACCTGAGGGGTCTGGATGCTTCATACCCAACAAGAAACTGAGATGTATTTAGGCCCAAGACCATTCAGTGACTTGTAGACCAGTAACAGCATTTTAAAATCTATCATTTCACACGCAGGGAGCCAGTGCAGTGATGTAAGGACAGGTGTGATATGGTCCATTTTGCTGGTGTTGGTCAGGACTCTGGCAGCAGCATTCTGGATGAGCTGCAGCTGCCTAATTGATTTGTACAGTAATGCCTCCCTGTGGCATAATCTATTTCCAGACATTTTAAGCCCATTATTGCCCAGTCTAAAACATTTGTTAGAGAACAATTGAAAAGTAATCAAATGTAATAAGTTACATTACTTTGATGAAGTAATTAAGTATTTCACTATACATTACATTTTCAACAGGGTAACTCTGTAAGTTGATACAATTAAACGGTAACTTTCCCAACACTGATCATATAAAACATTTTTTTTTAATGTAACGGTTGTTTTATTTGAGTACAGTATTGTAGCCCTCTTTCCATCACTGATGATAGTTTGTTGAAAATGTATCAGCAAAAAACCATATTTCATTACAAACTGTGGTAGATTGAGTGAACACATGATGGCAGTATATTCACTATAAACAGACTTGATCTGGAAATAATAACTTACAGCCTACACCAGTGACCTTTACTATCAAAAAAACTATAATTTTTGACCAAAAATAATTTTTAAAAAAGTGTGTGAAGCTGCAAAACATATTTAAGCCTTATTATGAAGCTACTAAAGCTTATTAAGTCTAAATTAGCCCACACTGATAGTCTAAATGAGCCTTTATTAATAAGGTGGCACTATTTATGATTATTTGCAACTTTAACTTCACTGAGCTGGCAGTGAAAGCAAACAAATCTGTCCACACAGTACTAAACTCTCTATTTTATACAAGACTTTCACCTTTTTGGATTTGGCATCCATAGCTAACCAGCGAGGAACACTGAACACTAGCCACTGCTCTCAAGGTTTGGCAAAATTTCAAGGAAAAGGTGTCAGTTTTAGTTGCTGAAATGTTAAGACTTTATTTTTTATTCAGTATAGAGATTTCACATTTTTACATTTGGAAAATGTAAGAATTTCATTTGGCCTATAACACTAATACAAAATTAAAAAAAACAAAACAACAACAACTGTTTTAATTTCCATATAATTTTTTTGTCAAAGCTACAGTGAGACCCAGGAGAGGGGCTAAAGAGCTGCCTCTGGCTCCACAGCCACAGGTTGCTTACCCCTGACCTATACAGACAATTGCAATAATCCCATGCAGCATTTGGAGTGGATGAGGATACAGAATAATTGTGAGCAAGAATAAAAAGTAACTGTGGCCCAGATAAGGGCCAGTTCTGGTTTATTTAGATTCGTTTTAGCTGACATGCAGTTTTGCGTGTGGCCCAGATCTGAAAAACAGGAGTGGAAGACACCACTCTCTTCACTCCATGCGATATTGTGGCCAGATGAACGTTTAGAGTATGGACTTGATCTGGCCCAGAATTAAAATGAACTGTGGCACATGCCAGCTCTGACATGCGGCTGCTGTGACCTGCTTGTGCACCAGATCTGGCAAACAAGTTCCATCATTCTACATGGTAGGTGAGCCGGATAAAAGTACTGGATGTGGGCTGGATCTGGGATACAGCAACTTTATGTGTGGCAACAGTTTACATAAGACACCATGAAAGTGCAGCACCCTGAATTTAAATAATGAGCCTAAAACTGAACTGATGAGTGACAATTTCTCTTGTACACAGAGAGGGGAACCAACTAAACTTGACAACAACCAACATCAGCATTTGAGGATCAAACTCCTTAATTCATCAAAGATAAAAACCCAGTTATTTGTTAGAATTTAGCAGTCACATCTCCATTATGGGGCTTTGACAGTGCCTCTGTGCAGTGGCGTAAGGTAGTTACAACATTCCCCAGTGCACGCTAGTCATGCTGCGCCTAAACTAGTTACAGTGTAATCTTATTGACTCTTCATATGATCAGATGGAGACTTGACATTGTATAACACCAACATATATAGAAATTAGTAATAGTATCACATATACATAGCTTATATGACAATGACTGTTTTACAAAAAACAAAAGATGGGGATAGGTTTGCCTTTTCAAAGGTATATACCTTTGAAAATTGGGCCTTTAATTTTATTTTTAATGAGGGTTTTTTTTACACACAGGCTTATATCTAAGGTGGCAATCTTAATTACTCCTAAGGCCCCGTTGTCTGCCCTACATATTGTGAGAGGGCCCACCTCATAGGCCCCAGAGCAACTACCCTGACTGTATTGTCTGTATGTAGGCCCCTGCTTCTGTGGCTAAGATTAAGTTGTTTTTGTTGAATGCGATTAACAACCTAAAACAAATCATGCTAACTGTTTTACTTCCAATGAACTGGTCCTGTTTTGATACAGCTAGGCGAGCACAGTAGCAGACCTTCATTCATTTTCAATTTTGACCAGAAAACCTGTCATGTTTAAACTTTAATTAAAAAAAGACTGCTGAAAGAAACCATCTGTGAGAAAGTGCACTGGGACGGAGACTATCTCACAGTATAGAACAATTTGGGGTAAAAAAAAAAAAAAAAGGAAGGAATGGATTGAGATGGTGCAGCGTTTACAGGGGAAAAAAAGTATGTGAATAAGCCAAGTGCAATTAGAGGCAGCCAGTAGTTTACAAGAGATGGAGTTTTTTTGGAATCAGAGGTCAGGAAGTCCCTGTGAATGTCCTCTCTCTCAGGGGTGGAGGCTGACAGATAAATAGTGTTTGTTTTGGGGGGGTGTTTGTTTACATGTTGGCATTTTGTCAAGGTGCTTCTGAAGAAAACAAGCAACAGACGAGTGAGTGTAATGACAGCTACTGCACACAAGATGTCAGTAGAGTAGTGCATGTTGCACATGGTGACAGACTGAGTGACAGAAAAGATCATTAATGATGGATTGGTGGTAAATATAGAGAAATAAAGTTATGTTAAGCTGAATCAATGAGGCTTTTCTGTTTTCCGTGATGAATATCACTGCTCTGGATGATTACATTTATTCCTCTGAGGTGTTTTTGGTGTTCTTACTGTACTAAGTATCTGACTGGCCTTTCTCTTGGCAGTGCTCCTGTTCTTAGACTGCTGAGCCAGGCAGAGGACAGGAAGTACAGTCATCCCACAGGAGGTGGCAAACATCCCACCCTGCGCTGCACAGGGCACCGTGATAGGGCAGAATTAATTTTAAGATCTGATCTGCACTGAGTCATCACTAAAGCGTAGGTCATGAGAGACGATAAAAACAAATGGAATGGTCAAAGTTGTGATATGGACATTAAAGGTGTGTTGACTGATTCACGATGTTTACTCATGCACTGAGTAACATGCAAGACAACCCTCTGCCTTAAAAGTGTGTGCTTGCTTGAAAGTAGCTGCTGTTAGTAAAGTGCTTGAGCAGCAGTATTTTCTCTGTCTATATCTGGCTAACTGTAGGAAAGCTGAAAAGGCAGCAAACATCCTTTCATTTTATAGTTACAGCTGAATAATGTCATCTATCATGTAGACCATAGTTACATAACCTTTGAAACAAACCACAACTTAACCAGGCGTGTGCACGCATGTGTGCGTCTCATAGGTGCACTGTAGTACTTAAACAATTAGCACTGCACCTCTGGCCTAGACTGGCGGCTGAGCAGCAGGTCTTGTGAGGGTAGAACGGAGCGTGAGATGGATCGGCAGTTTGGTGCAGTGTCTGCAGTGACGCAGGTGCTGTGACGGACCCTCATGGCGAGGAGAGAGGTGAGCTGGAAGGCAAAGCTTTTAATTTACTGGTCCATGTATGTCCCAGCCCTCACCTATAGTCATGAGCTCTGGGCAGTTACCGAAAGAATGAGGTCGCGGATACAAGCGGCCGAAATGAGTTTCCTCAGGGTGGCTGGGCTCAGCCTTAGAGATGGGATAAGGAGTGCCACAGGGAGCTCAGAGTAGAGCCGCTGCCCCTTCGCATGGAAAGGGATCAGTTGAGGTGGTTCGGGCATCTGATCGGGATCCTCCTGGGTGTTCCGGGCACGTCCCCCTGGTAGGAGGCCCCGGGGCAGACCCAGAACACGCTGGAAGGATTACATATCTTGTCTGGCCTGGGAACGCCTTGAGGTCCCCCAGGAGGAGCTGGAAAGCGTTGCTGGAGAGAGGGACGTCTGGGGTGCTTTGCTCAGCCTGCTGCCCTGCAACCTGGCCCGGATAAGTGGTTGAAAATGGATGGATGGATGTTGCATACATCTCTTTGACTTTAAAGTGTTCCTGTTATTGTGTCCACCCCTCTATAAGCATATAAATACTATTCTGCATGTTGTCCACTGTTACAAATGTTCTGTTTCATGCACTGTATTTCATTGTGTATTCTGTTCTTCGCAAACCTGAGGTGAATAAAATACTGTACTTCCTGCCTGAAAAATATTGTGAATATTGTCTACATCACTGAAATCTTCCTCTGAACAACAGTAACACTACACAGCAATCACAGCCTCTTCTTAGGACTGTGTGGGCGTGAACAAACTGAGGTTAATCGACTTCTTCCTCACTGTCCTGTTAGTGCTGTTGCACCTCTGTGCAGCTTCAAGCTGACTGAAGGTCTAATCAGCCACAGTGATTGAAAACACCTGTGTGACTCAGGCCTTCATTGTGTGTAGACCTTCTTCTGTGGTCGGAACACAAACACACAGATGTGAATGAGAGTTCAGGGTCTTGGTATTGTGGATGCTGCTTTGAATAGAGGTTGTTAGTAACACTTGTGCTTTTCCTGCTATGACAAGTCAATATGTCTGCTGTTGTGAAAAAGGACTATAGCAGCACATCACATGGTATAACTTGGCATCATCCTGTTGTATTAGAGTCTATAGAAGCAAGCGGAACAGTAACAGATAGGACACACACACACACACACACACACACACACGCACACACACACACACACACACACACACTTAAGCCACTAATAGCACCGAGCCAGCCAACAGTGGTACTAAATCTTAACATGGTCAAAGCTAACAAACCTCCTACACTCTGTGTGGGGAAAGAACAGCTGACAGTAAACAGCATTAAATCACAGCTACATTTACTCTGCTCAGCGGTGGACGAAGTGTTCAGATCCTTTATTTCAGTAACAGTAGAAATAGCATCGTCTAAAAATATGCCCTCACAAGTAGAAGTCCTGAATTCAGAATGTTACTTGAAACTAAGGTAGGTAACTTTTACTTTTTAACTGTCAATATATCCTGACAGCTGTACATGAGACAGAAAGTCTGTGAAAAAAAAATCATGTTCATCTGGCTGCTCCTAGTGCTCCTAATCACATTTGCAAGACTCAACCATGCCTGAACATCCAATCAGCGACAAGGACTCTCTAGCACAGTGGTTTTGCACCACCTTGGCATACACCTAAGGTGCGCCAACTAGGTGGAGTCTGCACACCATTTGATGGGTGTCACAGTGACCAGATCAGCGGGATCTAAGACTAAATTTGAGCGGTGAGACCACATGACACATACAAACACAAACAAAAGTCATTCAGACTCACATAAAATCATATTGTGAACGTTACAGTCCATGCAGGCAATTATCAGAAAAGCTACCATGACTTTTGCCCTGTAGGCCGACGTTGTTGTTTGTCAGCTGACAGTTATGTGGTTGCTGAAACAGCTTTCCCAGCCCTCACAGAGCACCGGCACACTGAAATGGAGCGGACACACTCTCAGTCACTACTCGTGGTGCAGCCCCTCTGCCCGCACATACTCTCACTCAGTGAAGCTCAGTACTTTCAGCGTGTGGCTTCAGGAGGTGCTTTGCTAATAGGAGGAGCAGGATGGGCATGATTTTTTTTTTCTGTCTCATGTACTAATGTCAAGATGTCATGGCAGCGTCAGCAAATATGACAAAAAGCTATTTTTATAAGAGTTACCAACCATAGCTTTAAGTTTAAGTACAGAAGTATGATCAGCAAACTGTACTTAGAGAAGAAAAGTAGTCATTATGCAGAATAACTTTGTGTTTTATTATAGGATATCCTGTTTTATGTTATTAATGAATACATGTCACAGCATTTTCATTGTTTACACTGCACTGTAACTTTTATTCTTGTATTTTATACCTGTGTTTTGTGTCTATTCTATTTTGTCTTGTTTGTATTTTCTGTTCTCCTGCTCTTTAATGATTGTTTTAACTTTCCCAAATGTCCTTTTGTACTTTGTTGCATTGCAGTGTACCTCTACCTGCCATGTTGCTGAAGTGTGCTATATAAATAAATTTGCTTTGTCTTGTAGGTCGTCAATGTGGAGCCAAATCTTGATACTATTGGGTTGTATACCACTGGATAGATTAGTATAAGGGATCATATCATATAAGCATAACTTTTCTGGATGTAAGCAGTAACCATAAGTGCCAAATAAATAAGTAAAAAGTACTATATTTCCATTTGAAATGCAGGGAGGTATAAGTAAAGAAGTATAAAATGGCACTCCAGTTAAGCACAGGTATGCCACAAGGGAAAGTAATTCAAGTTCATCTGAGTTTAATGTCATTATGACAGGCATGTGTATGATCTGAGGCGAAGTGACTCCTCTGAGAGAGGAATATCCTGTCATAAATGCATTTTAATCTCAAACATGAGGCTTCCATAAACCGCAGGATTAACAGTGACACACCACATCATCCAAATCATATGTCCTGATGCTACTAATGACTTCCTCTGCATCCATGCAGCCAGCTGTGAGAGAGTCCCACACTTACTTTCACCCTGAGAAATGAAACAAGTTGTTAATGTGCTGTATCACAAGCTTTTTCATGATTTTACCTCATATCTAATGCTTTTTTTCTGCATGACAGATTTTAAGGAGTCCCTATTTGAAGTCATTTCTATTGCCATTATAATAAGTGCAGTGTCGTCAGTTAGGAGCAGACCTTTCATCAGGCAAATTATTCCTCTGCTCTCCTTCTGCTAAAGTCTAATAAAAGAAGTGGGAAATTAAACCACTTCGTTTTGTTGGGAGCCTCACTTTTGGGAACTGAATGGGCCGCTGGAAACTGAACCCAATAACACCTGAATCATCCATGAGAGACGTCAGCCTGCATCTAATTAGCAATACTCTGATCCTGTGAAAGCAAGGCGGTCATAAAACTGGACCAATATATCTCCCCCCCTCTTTTGTTTACGTGTCTAATTGTTTGCCGTTTTAATAACGGTTGCTATTGACCGGCCAGTGGAAGATCTACAACCATGACGCAGGTTGTGTGTGACGCACGGAATGGGCGGATTTTCTCATCAAACGCTGCGAAAAATAATCAACTCAGCGTTTTGTTCCTGCTCTCCTGAACACTTAGAAATGTATGGGTTAATGATTCATTTAATTTAACTTCATTTAACCATGAGGTGGTTTACTTCAGTGCAGTCTCACTTTTTGAAGATGTTGCTGCAAAAAGATTTTAATAGTTGAAAGTATTTGCTCCACTAGAATGGAAATATTTTTGCGCATTTCAACAAAAATCTTTTGGCACTAGAAATGTGTGAAATCATCCACTTGCTTTTACATATTGTTCCCCCTGATAAACAATGAATAAAAAATATTTTTAGGACTAAACACCGGCTGAAATGTCTTGGCAGGATGGACACTTTTTGCAGTGTTCACCTCCTCTTCCTCCTCCCTCTCCTCCTCCTCCTCCTCCTCTGTAAGGACAGAGGGGGCAGGTCTTGTTGTAGTGGGCTCTATTACTGCCTTGGCAGGTGATGCAGGAGCTCACACGGGGCTTGCAGAGCCTCCCTGCTTATCTGGTTATACTAATAGAGAGGTGACCTGGTTTCAGCACCGCGGCTCGTCAACAGCTCCAGTGCACGCCGGAGATTTGGCCAGCCCCTCCCCGCCCGGTGAGTCCGACAGAGCGGGTACTCCAAGGCGCAGCCTCCGCGGCACTTTCAGCACCAGCGGCCGGCCGGAGCGGAGCGGAGCTGTCCACACATTCAGCACTTTGCTCTCTGGAGGAGGGGAACCGGACCACGGATATATCGCCCTCCTGGACACTCCGAGACAGCTGGTTTCAGGATGGCGTCAAAATACGTTGGCCTTTTCGTCCTTTTCCAGCTTCTAGCTCTGAATGTAGTGAGCCAGATATCTGCCTTCCCCACACCTACAGCCTCAACGGATGGTGAGTTGGCCATCGCCTCTAACCATGAGATTATAATCATGCAGTGTAAAGCATTTGTTTGTGGAATAGCATGTTTAATAATGCAGAAACATTATTGAAAACTGCTGCTGGAGGCAGTAAGGAGATTTTAAAAACACCACAAAGTGCAGTGAGGTCACAACACTCTTTGTTCAGCACACATGCTTCCCTACAAGTAAAATAGAAAATACTTAAAGTGTATCATAAATAATTGTTGATCATTTAGTCCTTAACAAGCATTAAAATATCTGCAGAGAAACAAAATGTGACCATTACACTTGTTCATCTTGCTCAGTACATATGAGCAGTTAAAAGGATGTTTACTGGAAATTTCTGCTCCTGTTTATCCTTGTACATGGGTTTTATTATGTTTTGTTGCCTGTACTGTTTTGGGAGCTGCATTATTGTATTTATCTGTAAACCTGTTGAATAAGAAAAATGGAGCACAAAGCAGTGCCTTTAAAGTTCAGCTCCAGCTCAGCAGTGACTGGCGGGGTTTTGAACGACTCCTGGTCGCATGTTATGGCCGCTTGTGGTCTATTTTCGACGCAGTTTAATCTTTTGTTTGATAATCCGATTAAGCTCTGCCTCCGTGGTGCATGGTGAACTAGGAGAGCAGAGATGGTCACATAAGGCTGACAGATACAGATGTATTCAAATGACATGTAAAACATAATTCATGCTTTTTAAAAAAAAATCTGACACTTTTAATAGAAGTAAATCATTTCATTATAGGTTTGTTTAAAAGTATTTTTGTGCAATTCACATTTGTAGCGTGCAAAATCTGAGCCTGCTTTGAGCCACCAGTTTAGTATTTACATGCATTTTGTCCTGTTGCAGATAAAACTGTGTACAACAGACAGCTGACAGAAGAAAGGCCCCTACAAGAGCAGGTAAGCTCTCCTCCTCCATGCCCCAAAGCTAATTTCCTCATACAATATCCGGTCAATTGGGCTTTATAGTCACTTGCCAAACAACCTTGGTATTAGCACAGCAAACATTATTAATCAGAGCTTATATCCTGAGTGGAAATTATTTGTTTAATGTTCGTCATTTCCCCCTAGATTGCTGAGGCGGACAGCGTGAAGGCTGCGGTACAGTCAGCTGGTAAGAGGAAACCTTTACTGCCAATCAATTAATGCCTTTATTTCCGCCTGCTGGGTGGGTTCATGTTGCAGCACTTCCAGTAAAACAGGCGTCATCTGTACTGAGAGATAAAAAACTATTAGAGCCATATTAGTGTGTTCATCTGCAGTTGTGTTTTTCCAGTTTGATCATTTCGTGTCTGCTGCCTTTCAGAGAGCAAGCGTCCCTCTGCCTCCAAGGACGCAGAGTCAGAGCAGGACCTTGATGACTTCACTGTGCTGAAGTCACTGGCTGATGGCCAGAAATCAAAGGAAATCACTGAGGTGCCGCTCAAGAAGGAGGACCAGTACGTCCCAGATGAGTCAGACTCAACCAAGAGCCGACGCCTGGCAGAGGACTACGACTCCACCAAGAACGGGATGGACTACGGCAAGTACCAGGGTACGCACACCTGTCACACTGCACCTTGTCTGAGCAGGTCATTGTTTGTGTCTGACTCCCTCTACTTGTGTGACCTTTGCCCCCGTCGCCAAGGGCAGGCCTCATGCAGCGCGCTTCCGTCTGTTGCTGGCAGGCCACCAGGCAGACATTTTGAGGCAGAGTAGGCAGAGGAAACACGTGTGTGTGATGGGGATAAGCAGAGACAGATAGAAAGAGTCAAAGACAGGACACGTGAATGCAAGAGGGAGAGATTATCCTCTTCCTCTCAGACACCGTTGTGAAGCTTATGCTGCGGTACCAGCTCCCTGTCTTCACAGGAGACTTTTTAATGCATGGCTGGGATTTCTCTGAAAGACAGCGACCATTAATGTTGAATCCATATTTCATGGTTCACGCAAAATCCAATCATGCTGACACAGATTTTGAGTCTCAATAGATTTCATCAGCTCAGCACACATTTCACTGTACACGCATGTAATTTGATATCCAGTCCAATCATCAGCATAAAGCAGAGTCTCTGAGGCGAGGTGACTCAGACACAAAGCGCTGAGTGCTACACTTCATCGATTCATGCGGTCGGCCCGGCAATGACAAGCTGCTCGTCAGGTTACGCTACATCTAAATTTGGCAAGCGCAGTCTGGATTTCATTTCCTATTTCCTTTAGTGACACAGAAATAGGCCCGCTGTTTGAAGGTAAAGTACATCACCGATGAGTCAACCTGCCAATACGGGCAAAAGTATTCCAGCACTGCTTATTTTTATTGTGCGTGGACCTTGAGGAGCAGCAGGGACTGTTATGTAAGAGTCAAGCTGTAACAATTGTACATTTCTTACTCAGTATTGTGGATAAAGACATGTTGAATATGAGGAGGCGAAGACAAAATTATCTTCTGCCACATAATAAGAGGGAGAATTCATTTTTAGTTCCAGGTTTAACACATTTTTTTTTACAATAGGGAGAAGAAGAAGTAGGAGAAATGGACAGAATAGAGAATAAACAGTCAAACAGATGAAGAATTGAAGCAAAAATACCTGCTTTGTACAACTTATAAGCACATTTAGGAAGTTACAAATGACAACACATGTGTTATTTCCTCACAGATGACCCAGAAAGCTACCGCCAGGTCGACGGCACTCCGCTGACAGCAGAGGACATTGTCCAGAAGATCGCAAACAAGATTTACGAGGAGGACGACAGAGGGGTTTTCGACAGGATCGTCTTAAAACTGCTCAAACTGGGGCTGGTAGGTTGTGAGCTTGAATGCAGCTTAATCGACACAGCGTGTAGCGTGACATTTACACAACAGGAACTGTCTCTCTCATTGCACTCCCTGTCTCCTCACCAGCAGAGGAAGAGATGTGTGAATTGCGCTTTGTTCCATGATTTCGGCTGTAAATTACTTTTTTGACACTCAATAAGTAGTTTGGCGGTGTCCAAATTGCTCTCTGAGATAGTTCTCTCAGTGACAGTGATCGATATGTGATACAAAGAGGTTTATATTCAGCGCATGCTGTTCTGTTCTAACACGTCTGACAGCACATTTGTTATTACAAACAATTGTTCTCAGTCTCTTTGTCTTTCCGTAGATCACAGACAGTCAGGCGGATACTCTGGAGTACCAGGTGGCTGAGGCCCTCCAGGATCTCATCACCGAAAACGCCAAGAACAACGAGATTGAAGACGTTGAAAGCAACGATCAAGAAACCAGGGGAGAGCAGGACAACCAGGGTTCGGATGCAAACAAGGTAAAAACCTGCAAAGACGTGATAATGATGATGATAATGAGGATGACAACAATAACAGTAAAAAACTCTGGCTTCTCCAGGACACGTGGGGGCCACCCAGGCGCAGCTACAACGAAGATGAGGAGGAGGAGGAAGAAAATGACGATGAGGTTGAGGACGAGGTGGACAGGGATGCAGAAGACGAGGGAGGCGACACAGCAGACAACAACTGGGACAAAGAGGAGGGCAACGAGGTGAGTCCCGAAGACGGGCTCCAGGACCTGCAGTACTTCCCCAACTTCTACCGTCTGCTCAGGAGCCTCGACTCAGGTAAAAACACACACACACACCCTGAGGTCGCTGTGACAGTATAGATCAGATGCACAAACATCATGGCTTCACAGCATCCTTCATCCAAAGATAGAAGTTCTCCAGATCAAGAACAGGGCTAGAGAGCCGTTGTTGTCATGGCAATATTGTTCTCATGGATGAGTCAGTGCTTGTTTTGTCCGCCTTTGTTTCCCTGACACATCTTCTTAGGAAGTGCGGATGAAAAACACACACACACACACACACACACACACACATCACTAATTATTTATAATCCCTTCATCATGACCCCCACAGTCAAACACCATGTGGTAACATTAACACTACGGTAGCCAATTACCGTTAGCCAAACATTAATGCTGGATTTGCTCTCTGGTTTGCTGCTGCAGAACAAGACACTCAGGAAAGAGAGACATTGATCACCATCATGAAGACACTCATAGACTTTGTGAAGATGATGGTGAAGTACGGCACCATCACGCCAGAGGAGGGAGTGTCCTATCTGGGTAAGACATAACACAATACCAGTGCTGTTTATCTGTCGTCTGGTACATTCAGTGCCAGAACAGCAAGCATAGAATTGTATGATAGATGCTACAGTCATCGCAGACCTTGCTGCATTTGTGGTACTGTATATTTTCTTCCATTTAACAGTTCATTCTTGACCTTGGAGATAGTAGTCTGACAAAATAATCTCGACTAAAGCTCTATTTATTCGCTTTTTCTGAACTTTTCAACCCACACATTATGTCCAGGAAAGAGTACAATAAAAACTCCCACAACAGCTTGTATTGTAGACCTTGATTTAAAGGAGCAGTGCGCAGGATTTAGTAGCATTTGGCCGTTGCAACCAGCTGAAATGTCCAGCTGCCAAGCATGAACTCCCGGTTAGAATTCCTGTTGTTGAGGAGATTTTTACTGGGAGCTTATTATCCACATAGTTCTCCTCCTCTCAGAAGCAAACAAACTCAATCAGCTAGCCTGGCGCCTGCTAATGTCTGCTCACCTTTTTCCTTTGATAACTTAAGATCCAGATGTTCAGGAAGTCTTAAACAGGAACCAAAATATGTACAACGGTCTCTTCCTCTCCTAAACAAATGGACCTGGTGATTTAAACTAGTAAAAACAGTGTTTTTTACCAGTACTCTTCAGCTTGTCGCGAAGAGGCAGAGAACTATAGTGACTGATGTGAAAACACGAATGGTCCTATTTAGATCTAGTGTTTGGTTCGTCCGCTCTGGGCTACTGTAGAAACATGGCGGTGCAGCATGGCAATCTCAGTAAAGGAGGACCTGCTCTCCATGTAGACATAAACAGCTAATTACAATGCAACAACAACACCAGGATTCTTATTATCAGGTGATTATACGCTAAAGAAGATGTGCTTAGTATTCCTATCTTCCAATATATAACCCCTAAATCCCACACACTGGACGTTTAAGATTATTTTATCAAATTATTGTACATCTGCTCTCTGTGGAATCATGATCATATGATCATATTTACAAAATATTGTTGTCTAAAGTAATTGTTCTTAACTAATGTTAATTAAACTAACAAAAAGGAGGTTTTTGTTTTACATTTGCAGAGAGTATTGCTGATGTAACGCATTACAGTTAAACACGGCTGATTGTTCTGAAGACTCTTATTTCGTTTGACTTGTATCACATTATGTATTAATATGTGTTCCTAGTAATGTGATTGATTCGAACCATGTTGAACAACAGTATGTGTGGTTTACATGCAAATGAAAGGTTTGAAATCTAAGTTTGAAGCCGCCCACTGCATTAGCCGCCAGCGCACACGCACTTCTCTGCCTCTGCGTTTTATGTATGTGCTTTTTCCTCGTGTTCTCTGTGTGTTCAGCCGAGCTAATGTTCCCTATCAGCTGGTGCAGGGAAGCGTAAAGCCTGCACAGACAGATTAGTGTCAGGGGCACCCTATATAACCAGGCTAGTTTTTATGGCTGGCCATCACATCAGTGGCCAGTGGAAAGGTCAGCCACCTGTAAGGGACAGCTGTCATCTCTCTGTGTGAGCCTCAGGAAACCCAAGACAGCAGCTCTCACTCACTCTCTGCTCAAATCAGTCCCGAACTGAAGAAAATAGAAATGGAGTGCTCTTTCATAACATGGGAGGGGGTTTAGCTGTGCTTTAAAACCAGCTCGGCAAATGTGATTTCATCTAGGGCAGCAAGATTATGGTCATTATCGCTGAATATGTCAATTATTTTTGAATAACGTAATGTTTGAATTGTAAAAAATAGCCATTCTAAATTTCCAGAGCCCAATGTGATGCCTTTAAATTGCTTGTTTTCTCAATCCAGCAATCCAAAATGGAAAGATATTCCATTTACAGTGATATAACACATAGAAAAGCAGCCAGTCCTCACATTTGAGAAGCTTAAAACAAAAAAAGTCTTTGTCATTTTTGCTTGATAGATAACTAAAATACAAAATTTAAAAAACTCTCTGTCTATTGACTAATCAATTCTTTAACTAATCAGATCAGAAATACAATCTGTAGCTAATTAGAATACATTTACAAGGTATAAATGCCACTATAAAAGCTGTGATCAAGTATTAAAACTAAGGCTGACCTTACGTAGGCTGTAGAGGGATTAATTAGTACTCTTTGAAATGACCTCCAGCAGCATGTTGTCTCTTTCAGCGGAACAAATGACCACACCAGAACAAAACAAGCGTATACCATTACAAAAGATGTGGGTTTCCTAGGCAACCCCCCTGGCTTTATGTAGTATAGGTTGAGAGGAGATAATAGGACGGAATCCCGCCATCACCTAGCAACGTGCTAATGCCCCCCTCCGCACCTTCACTCCCCCCAGCTGGGCTGTGATGCTCCGATGACTCACCCAGGTACACAACTGAATACACAAGGCTGTCAGTCAACGCTAATCGGGTGATACAGGCCCCAAGATAGCTGGAGATGTAGAGGAAGAGAGTGGGGGAGGAAGAAAGATGGTGTTGATGTGTGTGGGCAGAGTGAAATAATGGGCTTCCACAGCGCTACAGGTGGGAGGAGGCAGCTTAGATACACAGAAAGTGCAAGTGAGATGCTTAGATAATAAGAAATGAAAGCAAGTGAACGCAGATGAGAGAGGAAATTGTTTTGGCTCCTTGGTGCTCAGTTACAGCGCTGAAATCAAATCTTTCTGTGTGTTTTATCGCTTTGTTGTCCCTGTGTCTTAACATCAAGATATCTAATATCCTGTGACCGTGCAAGAGTCCCTTAAGATCTGGACCCGATTTAAAAACAAAACAGTTCCTCTCCTCTTTGCACAGAGGTGTACTTTAAGTAAATGACCAAAATGTCCAGTTTCCTTAATTCATATGTTATAATCCAGAATATTAACTCTAAATATTGGAGAGGTGCTTCTAAAGAACTTGGGTCACACGTTACTTTAAGGCCACGTATATAGTATTATAGGCCCAATAAAGAATAAAATACGTTTCCCGCAGTGGTGGATGTGACTACATTCATTTACACAAGTACTGTACTGCAGTACAGTTCTGAGGCACTTGTCCTTTACTTGAGTATTCCAATTTTATGCTGCTTTCTGCCTCTATTTTACTATATTTCAGAGGTAAATATTATACTTTTTCACTTCACTACATTAATTTTAAAGCTTCAGTTACTAGTCACTTTGTTTATTTATGTTTTGTATCAATAATCTACATTTGCAAAGAGGTTATAATATATAGGCCGGGAGCCAGGACCATACGTCAGGATGTTTTCTGCTACCTTTTTTTCACCATTATTTCCTGTTACCCTACCTTGAGCTATCACAAGTTGACAACAAGCATCCCCAACTCAGGCCGTTTGGTCTCAGGGAGCCAAAAACACAATTTCTTGGACGTGTTTCTGGTGACATCATGTAAATACAAATATCAAAGTGCTGCAGTTGCATAAAATGTCATTCATTCATTCATTTTTCTGTTACCGCTTACGCTGTTAGGGGTCGCGGGGGGGCTGGAGCCTATCCCAGACTATCACAGGGCTGACACATAGAGACAGACAACCATTCACACTCACATTCACACCTACGGACAATTTAGAGTCACCAGTTAACCTGCATGTCTTTGGACTGTGGGAGGAAGCCGCACCACTGTGCCGCCCAAGATAAAGAGTCACACAAGTATGAAATCTGGTATGCAGTATCCTGAACATCGGGGAAACTAGCAACATAAGATTCTGAAGCTTGCTGCCATTGTTCTTTAAAATGTTGCCTGAGACATCCCAAAAAAGGCAGAAAAAAAATACTGTCCTGCTTGACACATTCTCATTAAAAAATGACAGTTTTTCAGCACTTTATGCAAAATGTCACTTCCTCACTTGTGTATAGAAAACTTCCCAAGTCCATATCCGTCGATTTAAGCCCACGATAATGATATTATAGGTTATGGTTGAGCCACTCAGCAGTATATAGAGGGATTTAAATTAGCTCCACCTTTACCAAGCGATGAACACATCAGTTCAGTTTATTCACTACAACATTTAAAAATAAAAGTTTTATTTGTAACACATAATGGAGATGTGAAATGGGACACCCTGGTTAACTATCTAGACCTTGAGAGCAGGGACTCAAAATCTGTGCAGATAGTATTTAAATTGTGTTTACTACCATGTTGTCTAGAAGACAAAGAAAGTGCATGTAGTTTACAACATTTACAGCCTACAAAACTCCAAAGACTGACCAAGATTCTCAAATCTAAACTACCCTAACTGAGCAGTACAATTTAAACACATGTTGGAGTAACTAGTTTAGAAGTCTCCAGCTGTTTAAGGTATTTAAACTTTAACATGTTTTTGTAGTTACTGCTGTCTAAAGCTCTTTTTAAAACATACAGATAAGGACAATTTTACAGTATTAATAAAATCATTCCATAAATCACTATACTAAACCAGATCCACCCAGGAAAGCTCATACATTTAAGTTGTTTTTACCCTTTATAAGATGCTTTTTCCTCGTCTTATACGTATGTGAGGGAAAGTAAATCGGAATAAGGTCACGGACATTATAGATTATACAAGCATTGTGAAAGAAATTACATTCAATAGCTCCAGAGGACCATTGCTGTAAAAAAGAGGGCCATTAGAAGCATTAACCTTGGACCACTATATGGCATGTATGACTTTCTAATGCAGTTTCACAACATGACATATGAACACATGAATGTGTCAGTGTTATGATTCAATAATATAATACATGTGATTCTGAAAGGGGCTGTTCTATACAATGAGTCCTTCTACTTTATTATATTTCAATGTTAATACACTTGTACTTATAGCTGCCCACAGTGACATTATAGTGTGTTATAAACCCTGCATTAAATGTTTAAATAGAGCTTTCACGTGCTAAATACAGGGACCTAAATTAGAGTGTGACTGTAACTCGATATATGGGATGAAATTTCAGCTGATATCTGGGGTGTGTGTATCTCCAGAACATCTGCTCAGTCTGTTTCTGAACATAATGTTTACCCCTTTGTTAATCCAGAGAGGATCAGTTGTTATTTAACTGGAGTCTGTGAGATCTATATGATCTGTTTGTGTCTCTCAGCTAATTCGGGGTCTTTTATGTTTTCTAATCTTGTTGTGAAAGTGTGGCCAGCTGTAATAAATGTGGTTGTTTGTTGTCATTGTGGATAAATTATCTACATCAAGGCAGCTCCGAGACTGTATTTTCTTTTCCAATATTCAGTCTACAATGCATTCATAAATTATTGAAAATTATAGTGCAGAAGATTTTGTTTATTGCTATCGTCATACTCTTGAATCTCCCTTTTCCATTAATTAGATGGGACCCTTTTCTAATGATAATCACCCTCTGAGTCACACAGGCACAGCGTGGGGCTTTCAGACGGTTAAGAGGTTCTCATTCATTGTCTGCAGAGTGAACTGACGTCATAACGCTGATCAAATCTAAATGTTTGGCTTGTTTCACCCGCCTGCAGAGAACCTTGATGCCATGATAGCCATGCAGACCAAGAACAAGCTAGGGAAGTCTCTGGGGCCTCCTGACTTCACCGGACCCAACGGTAAACAAGTTATCCAACAAAAACATGACAAACATAAAGAATAATTCACTGTAATTAGATGTAATTAGTATACTAGGCTGTGGAGATACATAGACTTAACAAATAGGATTAAGTATAGGGGGGAAAGGTTTTGTTAAATGAGGTTTAAAATATGGTTTGATCATGTTTTTACAAAGTCAGTTGGTGACCAGCAGCATGCCTTCAAGCATTTTTAAGCCTTTTTAGTTTTACAAACCAACCTAAAAAGATGTGGAACAAAACCAGGACCAGCAGCAGAATGTAACTGATTTACTCAAGAACTGTACTTAAGTACAAATTTGAGATACTTGTACTTGAGTATTTTAATCCTGTGCAGCTTTCTTCTTCTACTCCACTACACTTCAGAGGGATTTACTGGACTTATTCCTCCACTACAATTATTTGATAACTATACTACTTACTAGTAACCTTACAAATTAAGATTTTTTTTGCACAGAAATCCTAAAAATAAATAAATACAGCTTAAACGATTAGTCGAGTGATCTATCGACAGAAAATTAATTTTTCACGCTAAAACATTTCATGGTTCCAGCTTCTCAAATATGAGGATTTGCTGACTTTCTTTTAATAATTTTAATTATTTCTTTTGATTAAATTTATTTCTAAATTGAGTACTTTTACTTTTGATACTTAAGTACATTTTCCTGATTGTACTAGTATTTTCAATGCAGGACTTTTACCTGTAACTGAGTACTTTTACTTAAGTAAAGGACAAGAATATTTTCTCCATCACTGACTAAGACAAAAGCACATAGGGTGCGTTCTAGATCACATACTTTTTCCTTTTACTTTTAGTAGATACTGCAGCCACCCTTAAAAAGTACGTACTGTTGCATGCACTATGCACACAATTGGGACATACTACATAACATTACACTCTGAACTTTGACCCTCTTGCTTTTATATCCGTTAACTTGGAGATTAAAAAAACACCACTTACCGAGCTTGCTGGAGATGGAGATCGACCCACAGAGCTCTGCTGTTGTTACTTTGCAATGCATGTAGTTTAGCTTTAAAGTAATAACTGCGCAGATTGGAGACTCTAACATATTATATCTGCGACAGTGAAATAACACATGCAGCTCTCTGTCATTGTTATTTTCATAGTTATGTCCATTGTTGTTTGTAATATCTACGATTATTTTGTCACTTAAACAATCAATATTCCTATTATTACTGTTCGACTGGTCATCAGTTACTTGAATGCGCTGTCATCCATCACTGAGACTTCTGAGAGCTGCCAATCAGCTGTCAAGCTGTCATCTGTTTGTGGCTCAGGTCTATGTGACATATCGTCAACTGCAGCAGAGGATTGTGGGTCAGAATAGCCAGAAAGCAAGCTGGCTTGCATACTGAAAAATCAGACCAGATGTAGTAAAACATCTGGTATTTCTGGCATACTGCATTTGACAGACTATGTATTGGGGACACACTAAATCTTTTTCTGGCATACTATATAGTTTGGTGGTATGGGTATTGGAACACAGATTATTTCCATGTAGATATAGATTTTGGGGGGGTTAGATTTGGGAAATATGTTTATTTGCTTTGTTGTGGATAGTTAGATGAGAACATCAACACCATTATCAGATTAGTCTGTTAAATATAAGGCCACAACCAGTTAGCTTATCTTAGCATAATGACTGGAAAGAGATGGAGAAACAGCTGTCCTGGCTCTGTCAGAAGATAACAAAGCCTACCAGCAGCTCTAAAGCTCAACAAAAAAACACATAATATCTTGTCTGTTTAATCCCAATAAAACATAAATATAGAGTCAGCAGATTGTCATTTTTACACCTCATACAGATAAAGCTAACAGTATTCAACGTGTGAATTACTCTCTGCCAGAAACAGAGTAAGCATATTTCCCAAATGTTGAACTACTGCTATAAGTATCTGTAACAGCAACTGAGAAGCAATTTTTAAATCTCCGTGTGTTTTTTCTTTGCTATAGGAAAAAACTTGGATGAGGATGACAACACGAAGGCTGAGGCCGCCAAGATGCAGAAGGAGTACGAGAACCTGAAAGACTCAACCAAGGAGGAGCAGCCATCAACTGAGACCAGTCAGTCCACTCCCCAATCCTGACGACCAGAGGAAACATGAATAGCTTTTTGTGTAGTGATTTGATAATTTGACCAAATAATTTGATACGAATTTTCCCCTCAAACATGATAATCTGTGTGCCTTGTAAATTTTATGACTCGTTTTTTGTTTTAGCTTGTTTCTTGCATTATGATTTTATTGTTTTGTTTTGTGTCAAACGTCCCAAATAAACACAGAATTCTCACATATCTCAGATTCCCGCCACATCAGCTCAATGAAGCAAAACATGGTCCTCACTCTAGTGAAAGGTTTTCAAAATGAGTTTGAATGTAACGGCCCAGGCCCATATCAGAGCCTTTTGTTCTCGCTCAGCGGGGCTGACAGGAACAACACCGTGTAGTCCGGGCCAATCATAGTTAAGTCCCTGCTTGTGCCTGAACTAGGCCAGTCCAATAACACTCACAGGAAAGCTTGTCACAGCTGTCATTATTTTCTGTCCGCTCATGAATCTAATCCACACAAACACGCAGGCAGGCACGCATACAAAAGGAAAAACAAAATGAAACATGGAGTAGGATTACCACCAGGCAGTCATTTCAGCTGGAAATGACGTAAATCCTGAGCAACGGCAACTGAACTCTCTGTAATCTGTATATAAACAGGCTGCAATGAGTTGCATAATGTGATATTTATCAAAACATTAAGGGCATGTGTTAGAATCTTGATTTAATCTGTGGTTAAACGATAGTCTGATCTTAATTTGTGGTTACTATAATCTTAAATCTCAAACTGGAGATTTCATATACTAACTGTAGCCACCATTTTTCCACACTGAGTGGGTCTGTTTAGACCAGGGTCCGAAAATACTGCCGTATAGTGCTGCTGGGTCAATATGAAAGAAAAATCCTGGCTGTCAGCGTGATCCCGTTGCTACAGAAATTTCAAAATTACAGCATAAAGTCTTGCTTTAGGACAATTTTGTGATATAAATAATAGATAAGTCCGAGATAGCACTTCTTCCTCTTTGATGGAAACAAGGCTTGCTGAGTGAAAAGTACCACAGAAGTAGAGAAGGCAAAAAAAAACAGCTTTCGTTTCTATTTTCTGAATCAATCAAGAGGCAGATTTTAACATCTCATTTTCTTTGTTTTCTTCTCTTCATTTCAGATCAGCCTGGCAAGTCAGAGACTTATCTGGAGGCCATCAGGAAGAACATCGAGTGGTTGAAGAAACACAACAAAGAAGAAGGCAAAGATGGTGAGACACACTCCCTTGCTAGAGGGTTTCTATTTGAACCAGTCAGTCTAAATTGCTCTCACTGCTCCAATCTTTGAGTTTTAAGAGCCAGACCAAGAAAACATCCTCATTTGCAAGCCATCGTCTCCTCCCTAAACTGTGGTGGGTCACAGACAGGTCCGAGGCGACGCGCTGAAGGACAGAAAATTTGAAGCATCTTTTGTTAGCCTTGATTTGCAATTAAAATGAGTGTGGGATACCAGGATGGATGCTTCACTCCAGATCTCATGAATATGGATAATTCTTGACAAGTCCATCCTAATTATTTGTGATACAGCCTCCTTGTTCAGAGACAAAAGTCTATTCATGTAATCCCTCCTACCTGTTCCTCAGCGTTTATGGTGTACATGTGTGCAATTGAGTGTGAGTGAAAAGGAGATGTAGTCAGTGATGTCGGACCTGGTTCATAATTAGCACTTCTATCACAACAACACAAAAAAAGCCACAATGTTTTTGTCATCATGTCTCTGGATGTATAGCGGTGGTGAGTGTGCACTTACATTGACTGCCTTATGCATAGTGTAACTGTCAGCACTCATAAAGAAGCAGCATGTGACCCAGAAACTGCACCAGTCTGCAGAGCTGTGAAAACAGTCCACCCGTCTAACAGGAGAAGCCTGCTGTTGGGCTCTCCACAGTGTAAAATCAATGCCCAGTGGTGCTTCATTAAGCAGCAGAGAATGAAATGTTAATGAGTTCTCACTATTCAGGCCATTGGTCTGCGTCAACTGTTGATCATCACAGCAGGACATGTCGGACAAAAAAAACAAAGCTCGGTGAGATTTATATTTCCTGCTCATGTTCAGTGGCCTGAGCTAATCCGAGCCGATCAATGGCTGATTCAGCCACTGGTGAGTCAGAGTCACTCTTAAAAGACAATATAAATGACACTTAAAAACAAAGTTTGACCTAGTTTCTCATGTGCATCTTAAACACGGGAGAAAAATAAGGGCCGACACACTGAGCTTAAAGTGCTGCAAAGTACGGAGCAGAGGGGCCATGAAGCAGCAGGGAAGTTTTGTTCGGTGCTCATCTCCAACCTGGCTCTATATAGGACACTTCATTAGCATTCTGGTGCGTGGAGTGGTTGTCTGGGACAACAGGGGCCTCCCCGCCTGCCTGTCAGTGCTGTGGGCAGAGGAGACAGACAGATAATGGTGTCAGAACAGACAAGCTTAGACTGAATGCACACACAGAGTCAAAATGTGCTCCCAAAATCACCCAATTTTCCCATAGTGGCGCTCTCGGTGGCGACAATGATGCACCAATGCTGTAACACAATTTGTACCACATTAAACCTCATCCCTGTTTTCACCATATTTTCTTCCCTCTCCTCGGAGAAAAGTACAGCTGGAGGAGAACAAAAGCCTTTTCAACCAAAAAGCAGTGTCATAGTAACGGAGTGGGCGACGGGCCATTTATTGTGTTTACCAGAAGCACACATTAGGACAATCTCAGCGGACTCTCTGTGTGCGTTTAAATGTGTGCATATGTGTGTGTGTCTACGCCTACACACTACACAGATTAGCCGGAGGAGCAGATGGACGTAGAAGCAACATCCTGGTTTCGCCTCTTGGCTCCTCGCAGCCAAGATTGAGGGAAGCAGTGCTGCGGTCTCTAATCACATTCAGTTAATCCCTCACACACGTCATGTGTGTCATCTTGCAAGGCAACAGTATCCTGAGGCGAGGCAGTAATAAATGATGCTGTTAGAAATGTCTTCAGGAAGTAGTTTTTGCCACTTTTTGGCCGTCCTTTCTGTCCTTATTTTTCTCCCTTTCCTCAGAGTCAGGTAGAGCAGGGAGGAGTGGTGCAGCAGCAGCAGCAGCAGCTGTTTGCCTGCTCTCTGAAACTCATTTGTTACCATGATGGATAATACAGAGTTAGGCTGTGGTCATCTCTAAATATAGCCACATCCTGCTGCAGCCTTATGGTGCTTTGTTAAGTGACAATGAGCTGTCTAGAGCAAGGTGAGTAATACAAATGGTGCCTCAAAAAAAGGTAAAAAAAATGAAAGGTGCGTCAGGCTCTTTTAATATTTGAGAGGCCCAGACACACCAAACTGACATGAAAGAACTAGTGGAGACAAAGACTGACTGTTGCGTCGCCTGTGTCTTGGCCAGAAGTTGTTACTTGGACACACTGCAAAAACTACAGCCAACGACCTTCTAGCAAGTACATTTGGTATCTTTGTGAGAGGAAATAACTCCCCAGCAGGTGGCGGTAGTCTGTATTAATTATTCAAAAAGTGAAAGTGGAAGAATGACAGGACAGATTCAAGAGGCTAGTTAGCGCCATAGATTCGCAATAATAACTGGATACCAGACCCCAAGGTGGCGCCTACTAGTCCAGTGGTTCCCAACTGGTCCAGCCACAGGGTCAGATTTCTCCTTAGTCATTAGTGTCAGCGTCATTCTTGCATTCAGCTATGTCTTTTGCCGTCTCTGTTAAGTAGCTGTCTGTCAGTCACTTCAAAATAAAAGCTCTGTGTCGGAAATTTACTGCACTTAAAAAAAGGTTTATTAGTTTTTTTTTACAAACAGCACATTTGCAAATCACTTGGAGTCCATTCAGAGTGAACCCATGACCCACTTTTGGACCATGACCCACCAGTTGGGAGCCACTGCACTAGTCTAATGGGATTGCTCGCCTGGTACAAACACCAAAAAAAGTTTCTAGCTTCTTGGTTTACTTCTGTGGCATGCAGCCCACTGAATATACTGAGTAGTGTCTCTCCTGTTGGCCCTGTCCACAACTTCCTGTTTGTCTTATAGACTCTACATTATGATGACATCACAGATTTTGACATTGCCTTTCTTGGCTTAAGGAAAGTTTTACGAATATGAAACCTCCATGGATCAAACATTCATAATAGCAAGAGTCATTGTTGAGCTTATCTGCAGTTCAAGGTGTCCTGTCAACAGTTTTACAGACGTCTCTGACCTGTGGAGAAAATGCGTTTTGGCCACTGGGGAAAAACTGGGGACCTGGTTAGCACAGTAACAACACAACCCAATGTAAATTATATTTACTGTGTGCTAGTGACCAAAAACACAAACAGTTCTGAACCATTTCTGCGAAAGAGCTCAGTGGCTTAAAAAAAAACTGCCTAACAAATTAGTTTCGACCTCATGCCCTCTTTAGCTGTTTGCTGTCCTCACTTCAGTTTCTCTTCTCATGTGTTTAGCTGAAATTCTAAACAGAGTGATTTCATTCACCAGTGGGGTCCAACGTGTCTGACGCTGATTCAAACATGCAGAAACTGACAAAACAAGTTACTGCAAAAACTAGGGTGACAGACTCTCACCATCAGCTGACTGTCAGCGTGGTGTGTCAGGGCCCAGACAGATTACACTGACACTAAACTGAACACTAGGAATCATTTCACTGTAAGAAGTATAACTTGGGAATGATGTCTCACTCTGATCTTCTTCTTCTTATCATGCATGTGGTGTCTTAACCTCAGACAAACATGTTAACCCTGACCTTAATCCTCCTTGATAATGAACTACCGCACCAGATTATGGCTTGTTTGGGTGTCCCGCCTTAAGACGTTTAATGTCTGATCTTTCCTGCCAGCCGCCACAGCCTCACGATCTTCTCTCTTTGAATCTCAGATTAAAAAACAAACATCTTTTGTTTTGTCTCTCTTTCCAGACTATGATCTGTCCAAGCTGAAGGACTTCATGGACCAGCAGGTTGACTCCTACATCGAGAAGGGCATCATCGCCAAGGACGAGGGCGACACCATCAAGAGGATCTACAGCAGCCTGTAACGCCATCACCCATCCTCCAACTGACCTCTGGCCTAAAACACAGGACTGAATCTGATATTAACATCTCAATCAAAACCCCGACTACTTACAGTTACTTCCCATGGCATGGTAAAATATATACTGTGTATTCAAAACTACCTGCTTAGGGGAACTTGTTTACCCTCTTAGACATTCCCAAACCGTATCAAGAGAAGGGATTTAATAATACTATCAACAAAACAGTCAAATGATTCTTTACAGCTACCTAACTGATTATATTTGCACGCCAAGATCGCAGAGTAATAATCAATAGAACATTATTGAGAGAGAAATCAAAGTATTTTATGTAACCAACTCAAACGTCCAACTACATGCTAGCATTTACTCCACCCTGACTCCCATGGGAAATGAATGTTATGAGAGTATGATGCTGTAGCTTCGTCATCAACTGAATCCATTTTTTTTTTGCAACAAAATGCACATATATCAAATTGTACTCATTCTGTGTAACCTGTCATAGCCTATTATATTTCTTTTTTTCCGGTGTATATGTGAGATCTTAATGTATTCTTGCTTTTTATTTTACCAAAAATATATTTGTTGTGCATCATGTCAGTGCCCTCCGTACTCCTGCTATGTTCTGCTGTAATTCTTCCGGGGCCCACTAGGGGGCCGTGTTTGTATCATCAATTCTCTCTGCATGTCTCTGTGAGTTCAACATTTCCATCTCTGTAGAGACTCAAGATAAGTATTTTTAAATGTAAATATTTGTGATTTTTTCCTAAAGTTTAAAAGCAATTAAAACATTGCCTTTTCTTTATCTGTGTACTTAAATGTGACGATGATGCAGCGCTGGAAGAAAAAAAACACCACTAACAGACATCCACATGCCAGAGCTGTGGACTCGAGTCAGACTTGAGTCAAACATTTGATGACTTTAGACTCGACTTGACAAAATCAAAAAAGACTTGCAACTCGAAGATAAAAAAAAACGACTGGTCAGCTCACTCAGTCCACACGCAGGCTGTCTGGTGCCCCATCCTTAAATAGCACCTGATTTTTTTTTACAACTAATCACACAGAGGCTTAACCCAGTGCAGCACTCCCTATTTTTTCTTCAGACTTGCAACTTGACTTGGACTTTTAACACCAATGACTCGTGACTAGGGCTGCACAACTAATTGAAATCGAAATCGCAATGTGGCCAAGTGCAGTATCAAATTGCAGCTGGAATTTTTGGTGAAATGCGTCATAACAAACCATACAACTGGAGCACTGTGGTGTTACAGAGATGCCCCATCATATTCCAGACGGAAGGGAACATGCTTTACATCATCATCATTTTTTAAAATATTTTTTTCAGTGAGAATAAAATGCAAAATTTACCATTCCCATTAAAATCAACTTATATTACAAAACAATATCTGTCAAAATGATCACAATATGATTTTTCATATCATGCAGTCCTACTCATGACTCCACTTGGGCTTGAGCCTTTTCACTTAAAATATTCAATACCTTCCCCCAAGCCAAAAGATTAAATGTATGTTATTTAAAAATCAATTAATTTCCCTTTATTTCCTGAATCAACTAACATTAACACTATTTTTTTTCAAGCAAGTCGACACTTAATTGCCCAGATGATCCACTTTGTTTGAACCGATGTGGCAGCTTTCAGGTTGCAGGAAAGAGAAAAAAAACTTTGTGGTCATCAACAAAAAATGAACTATCACTGTGCAGAATATATACAAATTTTAAAAAGCATTCATGATTTTAGTAAACTTATATGCATATATAGAAAAAGCACATTTTAAAAAAAGAGAGCAATAACAGATGGGTTTGCCTTTTTAAAGGCATATATAGCAAACTGCACCGTTTTTAAATCAATAATATTCTTTTTGTTATCATTTATCTTTGCATTGTGACTTGTTCAGGACTTGAAACTCAAAGTTTATGACATGACGTGACTGGGAACCTGCCTATCTTGACTTTGGGACTTGACTTTAGTGGAAAGACTTGCTTGTGACTTGCAAAACAATGACTTGGTCCCACCTCTGCCCAGTGGTGGCGTGTAACTAAGTGCATTGACTCAAGTACTAAACTTAAGTGCCATTTGGAGGTACTTTTAATGAGTATTTCCATTTTATACTACTTTCTAGTTTTATTCCACTACATCTCTGAGGGAAATATCATACTTACTAGTTACTTAGTTTATTTATATTTGGTATGAATAATCTAAATTTGCAGATAAGTTATAATACATTCATAAACTAAGCCACTAGCAGTATACAGAGCAATTTAAATGTGCTTAACCTTTACAAGCAACATTTTAAATATTTTTTAGGGCTTTAACTTGTAACAGAGTATTTTAACAATGTAGTATTACTATTTTTACTCAAGTAAAAGATCTGAAGACTTCATCCACATCTGCCACAAGAACCCGCATTACCATCAAAACACTTGAGACCTTCACCTCTGGTTTACTTACATATTTATTCTCCCCAAATAAAACCAATAGAATTTAAAAGCACGATGAAACAGCTGTTACAGACAGTTCTTCACACACATAAATAATGCATTCACACTTCAAAAATAGAGCAGTCCCTTCTTTTTCCCAAAGAAAACAGCTTCTATGAGGCAAATGTTCAAAGGCTTGAGTCCATCCACCGCGTCAGTGTGGGGTGTGCTCATACAGGGTAAACACTGATGAGGAAGGCCTGAATATACTCTCCAATGATACTATTCTAGGAGGGGATTTAGCACATCCGAAGCGGTTAGCAAGTCTAACAAGCTAATCCCTCTGGAACTGCTGAGCGCTGTGTGTGTGACTGAGTCTGTGTGTGAACATATGCAGCAGGTGGGTTCTGTACAGCAGCTTCAGAAGCGTATGACGAGTGGACGGGCACGTGTGCTCGGATGCTATTTACATCTGATGCTCCCCTGCGCCATTAAGTCTCCCAGTAAAACTGTACGTAACAATGACAATCATATACATCGGAATAATTGCATATCAATAAATAAAAGGCAAACATGACACTTTTGTTCAACAAGGTTTGGTGAAAGCAAAAAGGTAAAGATAAAATAAAAGCCATGGGGTCGTGGTAGTGCTTGAGCATGTATGTGTGCGTGTTGTAAACGGACTGGTCCTTTAGATCTCCTGATATGATGATGTGGGGGCCGTGTAGTCCTCCTCTTTGTTCCTGTGAATGAGAAGAGATTAAAAACATTTAGTTTTATGGGCAGTTTTCCACAGTGGAAAAACAGTTTTATATGATAGCAAACACACGCACACTTAACTCCTTTACCCTCCACCGCAGTGTCTAGGTAAGCGCAGTGTGTGTGAATAATGGATGAGGCTAACCAAACAGCCGTATTCTTCTCCGTCACAGCTGAACGCTCATCTGGCCTCTCAGTACAATACGCTCATGTCTCGAGCTTCACCGTAAAGTTGAACTTTTGCAGTTAACTGGCCACTCTTTTAGAAAAGCTACTTCAAAAATGCAATTAAGAGGAATAGTTTTTCCCTTCCAGCTACTGTTCAAACTATTCACAAGGTTTCAGAGAACAGTCCAGCTGCAAAGGATTACAATTAAGCTGGAGGAGATATATCAAAAGATCAAAATCAATACAAGATGGAGAGGAAAGTTTTAAGCCATGGGTTTGCAGGGAAAATTGAAGAGAGAACAGTGAAGTTAGGGGGCTAAATTAATGTTGCTACAGAGCTCCAGGTTTTCTTTGACTAGAGAACATCCTGAGGGAAGACCGGATCAATCTTTTAAATTAAGATGAACCAGCTGTTAAGTGCTCGCTGCTGTTTGCTCTTCAGGAGACCATTTATGGAAACAGGGAATTGTTCCAACACACTGCAAATTCACTCATTTCTTGCAGGGATCTAGTGCAGAGTAAACTTGTCTAGTCCTCATATTTCTGCTGTTTATAGCGATATTTAAGAAAGGAATGCACTCTGCCTCCTTCTTTTAGTCAGCCTGTGTCTCAACAGGAAATCTATGCATCCATCTATATCAAAATGTAGATGAGGTTTGGTAGAGAGGAAGGTTTAAGGACCAGCGGTTGATTTTTGGTGGTGATTTGAATGAGGAAATTCTGTCATTATATCTTCTTTAGCAAATTAATAAAACAGAGATGATTCCAGAGTCAAGAAGCAACACAGCGTTTGCTTCGAGGGCCTCCAGATTTTGAAATGACCTGCTTGTTGAGGTGAAGCTGGCAAACTCTCTTGTTTTAGATTACTTGTGAAAACAGAAGGATTTTCTATAATCTGTCTGTCTCTTTTTGGTTCTTGTTCCAACTCGTAAACTTTAACTTGTTTCCTGCGCATAATTTGGCATAACAAAAATGACAAGGTCTTAGGAGTCTTTGTGTTTCTTTTTTAACCTTATTATCCATATAATAGACTAAAATTAAAAGATGGATGACAAAAAATGTTCTTCATCTAAACTCAGACAAAACAGAGATTGTTGTCACTAAGCTCCAGCACGTTACACAACAAATTCTGCTTTTTTTATTAAACCTGCTGCATTAAGTCCTGGAGTCTGCTTTGACAGTAACTTAAGTTTTGAGCAGCAATCATGTTTTTATCATCTTAGAAATATCTTTTAAAATATGATCTATTTGAACTTTTAAAGACACTGAGACAATTTTACACACCTTCATCTCTTCACGCTTGGATTACTGCGACAGCCTCTTTGCTTGCTTGGATCAAATATCTGTTATTCGACCCCAAAATGTACAGAATTCAACTGCCAGGCTTTTAAGCAGACGTGATCACATCACTCCAGTTTGAGCCTCTTTACACTGCCCCCCAGTATGTTTTAGAATAGATTGTAAAATTTGCTGATTACTTTTAATTTTCATGGTCTCTCACTCAACTATATATCCAAGGTCTTAGTACCGTACACGCCAGGATGTACTTTGAGGTCCTCGGGCAGAGGTCTTCTGCCTGTTCTAGAGGCTGAAAACTAAAAGGGGCAGAGCGTTTGCCATCAGGGCCCCGAGGCTCTGGAACAATCTGCCCAAGGAAATCAAGTCGGCTGAGTCAGTGATCTCTTTTAAATCCCTTTTTAAAACATACTTTTACTGGAGAGCCTTTCCTGATTTGACTTGAGTTTTAAGTTAATTCAAACAGTTTTTTATTTTCTCAGTTTTTATACACTTAAGTGTTTTTATCAGTTCTTTTAAAAGTTGCTGTTTTCATGTCTTGTCTGTTTTAATTATTGACATGTTAAGACCTTTAAAACCTTCATAATGTAAATCCATACAGTGATATCACAGTTACTGATATCAGATTTACAAGATATGACATGAGATATATGAAGATATACTCTATGGTCTGCCAAAGGACATGTACCAACCAGTCCACTTTCCCCTACAGTGTGGCGTAGGAGGTTTGTGGTTTGTTCCATCTCAGGGAGGAAGCCAAACAGGCATGCGGCCTGTGTTTACTCTGAGACTGTGTGGAAACAACGGAGTGAGCCTCTGTTTGTCTGAACACATAGCAGCTCCACAGGCCAACCTTTGGCGTGGCCTGGAGTCAGAGCCTAACACAAAGCTGGGCTTTGCCTCAGCTAGTAGGTAAACATTTATAGAGAAATTAAAAACTTCGTCTCACGCATGTACTCAAGGCTCGTGCCTCTGTGAAAACAAAACACAGGTCTGGATTTACTGGCACATCATGAGAAGATTAACAGGAAATGCTGTGCAGTCTGAGCGCCTTATAATAATGAAATACTTGCAACAATATTATCTGACAGACAGTTTTTATAATTGAAACATAGAGCAGGCACTGACTGTTTATCACATGATGTTAAGATAGGCCTAGTTATAGGTTTAATTCAGTCATGAATTTTTAATTTATAAATAAGACTGTACAATACAATGCCTTGTGAATTTCATTCTGGCTCTTTTACTTAAAAAAAGTTGAATACTAGATCATAAAATAACAACAAATCAAAACACTAAAAATACTACGTTTCATTATTCTGTGGTTGACTTATTTTAATCTAACATGGTATGAACCACTGAGTTGTTTAATGTGATACGACCTGCCTCATTCTTTCAGGAGAGATTGGAGATCTATAACCTGGTTTCAGATCAACAGTGATACCAGAAATCAGAGACAAAGGACAGTTGATGTCAGAGCAGCTGCCAAGTGGGTCAGGTAATGTCACCCAGATGCCAACAGGAAGTAAATTACCATAACAGCTGCTACAGGAGCACCTGTTTCCACTGTAGTATGAGCAAAACACGTTTTGAGAGCCTGAAGTGGAAAAACAATTTATACTCTGTCTGTAGAGGAAACTGCTGCAGTGTGACTCAATCCTGACTAAACTGATAGTACCAACAACGGCTGTTTGTCTATAATGGGAGTACGCCAGGCATCCATTACTACCTCGCTACTGAGCAGATGTACTGGTTTTCTCTGTCCTCAACATGCAGTGTCAGGAAGACATGCTCAGGCCTGATTCAGCGAGCCAGATCTGCTGCTAAACACCTGATTGTTGCATAATGAGGCATCTGACTTGTACAGCAGGTCTGTAAAGTCCTGATTCCTATCTTCGATCCTCCTTCTGTGGGAACATTTGCACTTCCCTGCCTCTGTTCCTGCTGACTGAGATGTCTGACAATCACAGAAAATCTGGACCCTGTTTCCTAGAGCATTTAAAAGCTGAGGTGGTCTTTAGTCTCACTGTAAAGACGAGGGGCTGTGAACAGCAACAACACAGTGACAAAACACCCAAGCTTTTCCCAAGACATATACATAGTGTCCTTTCTACTAAACCCTATAATTGTGCTCCCGACACTTTGGCAGGCAGAAATGACTCAGCTTTTATCTTAACATTATTCTAACTAGAAAAAGACAGCTATCCATCATTTGTAAAAGGCAACAGGCAGACCTCAAACCTACAACACCATCTGATTGGATGACATGGTCAGCAAACACAAGCCTGACCGGACAATTAGGGAAGGACTGGTCCATGGGACTTATTCAGGGTGTCTACAGGCATCAGACACTTAAATTTAATGCTTATAAAGACCTTTTTAAAGATCAATTTCAACAAAATTTAAGACTGAAATTTGGACAAATCACCTTTTTCTTATTAAATAATTGCAGGTAAGTAAAGAAGTAAGTAGTAGATATGTGGTCCTGTGCTGAGGTAGGTTTTATGGTTATTAGAGTGAGTTAGGTTGATCTACATTTTGCCGACAGGCAACAAGCATTAAGTATTAACTTCAGTGGTGCATTCAAAGATTTGTAATGCCAGAAATGTGGACTTTCACACAGGCAATCTTGATTCATTTTGATATACATAAATGTAATTAGATAAATGTTTGTGACATTTCAGACCTCACATATTCAAATTTAAGACAATTTAATGTTAAGGCCTAATACTTGTAAAATTGCTATAAGACATGTAGACACGCTGTTATTTTAATTTAGGCTACATCCACACGAATACGTTTTTGTTTTAAAACCTTGTTTTATCTCCAAGCTCCACACACACACGTGTTTTAGCACCACTTCCAAAATAATCTCCATCCTTGTTACTTGCCTGCCCACTTGCTAACACATGACCATTTACATACACTAGACATGTGCTTGGCGGTGTAAACAGGAAGCAGGTTGTACGCTCTGCGGCTGGTTGCTCAGCTACAGAAAATACTACGGAGGAAGAACAGCAATGAAGAAAAGTAAAAACAGATTTTTTTTGCTTGGACTGATGACGAGGTGAAACTGTTACTGAAAGAAACACATGAGTATTTCTGGGATGTAAAGGGGGCAGAAAACAGAGTGGTAGTTGTTGCACAGCTAGTATGGCGACTTACAGTAAAAGAGCTAAATCAGAACACTATCCATCCCTGAAGGATGGATAAGGTTACCCACAAAAAAAGGATGAAATCACAAAAGGTATGTAGGCTTAGCTGTAATGTTTTGGCTTGACACACTGAGACTGATAAGTCCCAATCAGAAAGCAAAGACGGGTGTTTATATCATCACTTTCAAAAGCCTCTGATAACGCCTGTCCAGAAAACACAATCCCGTGTTTGCAAATTGAGACAGTATCTGCAACGTATTCAAAGGTCTCTTTAAAGGGACAGAAACATGAGAGTAGTGTGGGCGCTAGGCGTAAATGTAGCAAAGGTTATGTGTTTAAAACAAAGACATATCAGTAAGGATGTAGCCTTAGTCACACTCAGAGAGATGATGAGTGTTCACAGCCTGGTCTGAAAGTTTGAACTCATCAACAGGAAAAAAAGAAGCAGCAGTTTGATTGTTGGTTTTTCTTCCACCTCACCTTACTTCCTCTTCTTTCAGCCTGCGTGCTGCCTGCTTTGATTGTTTAATTTGCAAGTCCAGTCTGTGTAAGAAGTCTTTGGCTGACAGCTCCTCTGGCTGGGGGGGTTTGGAGTCCTCAGGGGGCGGAGACGGGGGTGGCGAGGGTCCCTCGATATCCTGCAACATAACACAAGGTGTATCTGCCTCCTGGCACGCTGCTTCGCCGTCTCCGTCGGGAGACTCCAGAGACAGTCCGTTAAATATGGAGTGCTTCTCCGACACCACGGGAATGTTGAGGCTGTTCTTCAGGAAAATGCAGTCGTTGCTGAACAGCTTGTTGGCTCTCTTGATCTGCTCCATCTGGCATATCAGGGTGACAGAAAAAAATGGCAGTGTTAAAATAGTGTCATTTCCATGACTAAGCTACCACCTTCCCTGGTTCTGATCCTTTGCACTTAAGCTTAGACCTGAGGACCAAATCATCTTATAACACCTTCTACAAATATGTGGTGTCACTGATATAAATATATGAGCTTGCTTTTCTTTGTCTACAACAGTCAGCCTTAAAATCTTTTTCCCTTGCAAGTAGGTCAAAAGGGCGATATCATGCATGCATTTCTAACTGGAGAGAAATGTCTACGCAGCATTGACACCATCTTAGGGCACAAAGACTTTACACTCTGGGATTAGGGTTGAAGATGAAGCTAGTTAGCAGCTGTTTGAGTACGCCAAATTTAACGAACGCGGAATACTGTGACATTTTGTCTTTGAATTTAGCTTCTATCAACATTAACTTAAAATTACATTTTAAATTAAAAAAAAAGATGATTACATTTCATTAAATGTTGTTAGTTTTTGTGTTCAGGTCGAATGCAAAATGTATCTGGTGCACTGAAAAAGGAATCGATAATATTATTCTGGTAGGCTACCTAAAGTTTGATTTGTATTTGTCATATTAATAATTTATATCATTAAAAAATCAATACTTGGCACTATGTGATGATATTATATTGCCACACAAAAATATCACACTACTTTGCTGTATCAGTGTTTTCCCCTTTACCCCTAAAGATAGGGCCATTATCGTCTTCGCGTCTGCCACCGCCGTCCCTGACCCTCTGCGATGAGAGCATTGGTAAACGTAACACTGCTTTGTTCTGTGTTTTTACCTGTTTAAATCACCAGGTCCATTTGTTTTGGAGAGGAAGAGACCTATGTGGATAACTCGGCTCCCAGTTAAACCCCCTGAACAAGTGAACACTGAATTGTAACCCTGAGAAGTTTCGGCTGGTTGTAGTAAGCAATCCTCATAGCTAGACGCCACTAAATCCCCCTAAATGTTACACACTGCTCCTTTAATCAAGTTTCAGACAACTAGTAACACCCAGTGAACCTTGAGTGTTTGGGAAAAGGAGTTGGGGTGACTTGGGGGGCAGTTTTCACTTAAATCAGCCTTGGCTGAAGTATAAATTCCAACTTCATTTTCAGTTAGCTGTAATGAATGCTGTCTGCCTCCATGCTCCACCCTTTATATTTTTATAACATAATACTCCTATTATATTCACTGTATGCTCTTGAAACTGGCACCACCTTTCACCTCAGTGATGTTTGCGCGTTGTGAAATTGAAAGTAGAATCAAGAAGTGAGCCCTTTTCCCACAAGGTGAAGTGAAACACAGAAATAGTTTTAAATGAGGACGACGCCCATTTTCAAATTTCATACATGCCAGTCCTGTGGTCTGAGACAGTCCAAAAATATTAGTGAACACAAACAGCTCCTTCTCAAATCCAAACACTAGAGTGCTAAAACTCCAATTTGTGATATCTTCAAGTACAAAGTCTGCAACTGCTCCACACAATGAACTGGGAAATATGTTAGATGACACAAGGGGCACCCCAGGAAATGTAATGAGTGTATGGGTACATTAGGAAATACATTAGGAAATACTGGGATTATTAATTTAAGAGGGGTTCCCCTTTCAAGTGATGGGTCACATCCTCCTTCAGTAGGCCTACAGGATGCTGCAGCAACATTTCTGAAAGGCATCAATATAACCCTGAGTGCTCAAAGGCTTTAATGTGATATTTTGGGGTCAAGTTTAACTTTAAAGTGACATCAAACCCTGGTGTCGTGACAGATCAATGGACTCAGGAGTAAACGTGATGCCCACATGATAGAGAAAACAGGTGATGCTGTGTTTGGCTTCTCTCATCTGTCAGAGACGACTGACCAAATGCATTAACACTGATTTCATATTCCATCAGATCCTCTTGTCAAGGTGAACATCAAAGCACGATCTAACATTGCAGTGGTTGTGTGGCAACCTTACCGTAACACCGTATTTGAGAGCAATCCCTTGCAGGGTATCACTGTCTGTAACCCGATGCTCTATGTATTTCTCCCCCAGAGAGGCCGTGACGCTGGCTGTGCTCCCGTACGAGCGGATCTTGGTCCGGGCCAGGCTCTGGGACAGTTCGCTCTCTGACTCGGAGCCGGACCTGGACCGAGGGAAGATGGGCTGACCAAATCGTCCTCCTCCATCCCGCATAGGCAGGACAGGCGAAAACTCCGCCATCTTCTCTTGAATAAATAAACAGCGCGGTTACCTCTGTTTGTTTTAACGCTCCGGTTGACTCGCTGCAGTAAAGTAAACGGCTGCTTCAGGCGGCAGGGAGATTCCCATCCCCGGTCATATTCGGCATGTCAACCCAGGGGATAAGAGACATGTTTCGGGGACCACTACCTCACGGGTAGCTTTGTCATAGATCCGTTACGTTGACGTAAAAACGTCCAGAACGTCCAGGGGGAACAAGAATAATACTGTTTCCGGTTAGACTTTCAAAATAATTAACAACACCATCGACTGAAATGATAATAACGAACCTTGATAAATGTGTTTTAAAGCAAACGTTTTAAAATACTATAAAGTGCAAGTATCCGAAATAAACTGGGATAAACCAAAATTTAAATATTGCTTTAACTGATGACGTCAAACAGACATAATGCTAACCGTCCAGTTTTCAATCACTGTTGCTAACTTCCGGTAGCTTAGCTACCTGGTAACATATGCAACAGAGCAGTAATGATTTACTTACTGGGACATAAAAAGGAAAATGTACGTAAACCAAACTGTATTACGATTTGTATTGATATTAAAGTAGCTACATTTTTTATTTACATTCCCTGGACTAGCTTGCTCCAGTCCTAAGTTAGCTATATTAGCTGCTACAACCCTGTGGTTAGCAACAAACTTAAGTGTCACCAAGGAAGCAGTGGTTTAAGAATTGACACCTTCTCTGGTAGGTGTGACTGATGCAACCACCAACATAGTTTCTTAAAAGTGAACTAAAATGTATCTATTATTTTATTACATTAAAGATATGACAATGCAATGACGTGCAGAACAAGTAAAGGCAGTCTCTGTAGTCACCTTTGAATGCAGTGACACTTATTTAACTACCCTATTTGGGTATTTTTTTTCTAAATCATTAGGTACACTTACAGGGAACTTTAAAGGGGAATACCACCTACATTAAAATTTCCAGTAGGTTATTTCCACGAGTTAGGAAAGTTCAGTCAGTATCTGTAAACATGAGCCACTCTCTCAAAGCCATTTAAGGTCTGGACCTGCTCCACAGACAATGAATGGAACCCATAAAATATTTGTTTTCTTTTCTTTTTGTACTCACATAAGATTTGTTCTATTGTAGTGCTCTCAGTAGTGTAACTAAGTTTACCCACATATCATCTACAACATCCTTTCCCAATTCATTGTCACTGGAGCAGTTCCAGACTTGAAACCCTATAACATCACTAATTTGAAATTTAGTCAAGTGGCAGAAAATGAAGTACGAACATGGAAGTGCTTGGCCACTTGAGGCTGGCTCCAAAAGCCAGTCAATCCCTATAGACATCGATGTTAAAATGCTCAACTTTACAGCAGAAAAAAAATGTTCACAGGCTGGTACAAAAAAAAAAGTTTTGGTCTCTGTAGCAAATTTTACCCGTCATGACAACTACACAGGGGATGGATTTTATAGAACTCAACCAACCAACTTTATTAAGGCTTAAAGTTACGCAAAATTAAGGGTGAGCTGCTTTGAGTGACAGGCAGGCTGTCTGTTGATAGTGTCCTTGGCCTCTCAGTCAGATCCACCCATTGCTCCTCCACAGCACATGCCTCTCGCTCAAATGTGGTCACTTCTGGCTCCAAAAAAAGCAAGATGACGATGGTCGAAATATGATGCCGAACTCAAGGCTTCAAATTGGAGTCCACAAACCAAAGGGTGATGTCACAGTACGTCCATTATTTTCTACAGTCTGTGGGTTAGCACTCTAGTTTTTGGATGTGAGAGAGAATTGTTTATGTTTACTAATGTTTTGGACTGTCTTAGGCCATAGGAATAACAGGTTTGAATTTTGAAAATGGGCATAGTTCCCCTGTAAGGCAACACCTAATCTTGAGGCTCCATCTTGTAGATGGGCCCGGAGTTCAAATCTATTTTTAAGGGCGTTTTGTCTCAGTATACTGCACATTGTGCTTACATGGTGTATTTTACCAAACAGAGTTGTGATTAATAAAGTCAGCACAAACCAATTACTGCGCACTAACCAATATAAAACTGGCTCAGGAGTTTGGACTCACAGTTAAGCTGGTTGTCCCTTTTATCATATAGCTATCTGCTGTAAATTGGCCTCATAAAACAGCAGTGAAATAGTCCCTCATTAGCTACAATGAAATGTCCTTAGACCCAAGACTGAGCTGGGTACCTCCCTTTTCTTGTGTAACACATAAAGGAGGTCTAGAGAGATCCTTTCACAGTGGGTGGAAACATTTAGCAGGTCTCTGTGACCACTAACTGCTGCGTGTGACATCTGGAGTCAATACTGTTAAGTGCAGGATAACTTTGGAGGCGTCTGTGAGAGGAACCTGGTTATCACTCCCGTGACCAACCATGCATAAAAATAGAATGTTTTTAAATATTATTACCACATGGTAAACGCTATTAAAAATTATAAGGGATTTTCCCAAGATGGGATATCAGTGTCATAAAGTCTGACAAATGAGGATCTGTTTATACACTAAACAGAATTTTCCCGTATTCCTTGCAGTCATATTGACAGCAGTCACACAACAAAACACTTTTATTTTTAGAATGGAAAGGAGGCGATAGAGTTACAGTAAGAACCTCATAAATTATGTAGGGAAATATATTTTAATATTCTTACACTCTGTCTACAGTGTATTGAATGAGGGTTAATTCCCTAGATGTGTGTTTCAGTGTATGTTTGTAATCACAGTCTGTCAGTTAATGTCTGTATTCAAAGTTAGTGTCTGACCGGATGGTTCAAATATACACCGGCAGAATGCATAAGTTGTCACTTTGTGTTTTTCCATTCTTGCTTCTACAATTGGTTGTTATATGCCAAACCCATTCTGATTTTTATTTGCATGGTTACACCAATAATTTCATGATGACAGTCAGTTTTTCAGTACATAAATGTTTTCATTGTGTGACACTGATATTAGCGATCTTAAACGAAATTTTCTACAGTTTGACATTCAATAAAATCACTAATATGTAATCTTGTTTTGTTAAATGTATGATGAAAATCTACAGATGCACATTGATGCCATGCCAAAAAAAAAAAAACCAGAAACATCAGTATCAGGTAATACCATGACAAGTTTCTTGTTAAAACAAAATGTTTTTCACATTTTATAACAATTTGCTTTCATGTTCTGACAAGATATTTTTCATGTTTTTACAATATTTTTTCATTTATTACAGGAAAATTCTCTTGTAAAAAAAAAAAGGGAAGCGTTGTTATAACATGAAAATATCTTGTAAAAATGTCTTGCTAAAACAAGAAACCTTTTCCTGTTAGTACCTGATACTGATCAGTTTTTTATCTTCTTCTGGTGCGGCGTCAATACACTGCCGTAAAAAACAGAGTCTCTTTTATCATCCTGAGATATCAACCTGCCCCCTGAACAGCCAGGTTAGTTAATCATTGATTGTAGCATGGCAAATGAAAGACCATGAACAACAGGATACATCCCAGCTAAATCACCTGGTTACGTGATAGCCTATATATGAGCTCGGATTGTATTCCTCTAAATATCAGAACCGGACAGCAGCTGATGGAAATTTTCATCGCCACTCATCCCTGTCGTCTGTGCAGTTGTTACGGTTCATGATTATTCAGATCCCTGAATGGTGCTGAATTCCGTGGGGTTGTTTTGTCCTTTTTGAATTGCTGTGTTGGGGAGCTGAAGCCATGTGATTAGTTACTCATACATGTAGACACAAAGTGCTGGCAGTGGAAATCCATAATTGTACAAATGGGCCAAAGTAATTTTAATGTGGTGCTGGTGAAAGGTAGTAATATGTAATTTAGCAGGAGCACAAAGACTGCAGGTGCTGCTTTGGGACGCACAGATGTACCTCCATGAAATCTGACTCGCTTTCAAACGAATACTGGGAAGCAACAAGTGCATTTGTAATATCTGAATGATTAATTTATTCAATGAGACTCTAGTGGTTATGGATGATCTCACTGTCTGGCATTTTCTAATGGAAATCAGGTCATTAAACTTATGTAAGAGTACAAAGAGAGATCTAACAGAGGTAGCTCAGTGCATTAATTATACATGATGTTCTCAATGTGAGATGTCACTCTTTAGTTTGAACTGCAAATCAGTCTATTATTCATGTTGTATTTGTTGGAGGAGAAGCAGAGATCGCTACTTTTTTGTGAAGATAAAGGCATCAAAAATTAAACTGATCCATTTTTTCTTAGTAAAGTTCATTATTTTTTTCTATCTACAGTGAACTACTAGGATTTATTCAGGGGTCAAGGCAACAACAGGAGATTACTCTGGCAGACCGACCTCTTTCTGTCTCTTAAATAAAGGTAGCAACGGAAAGATGAAAAGAGGAAGGAGAAGCAACAACACTGTGAGTCATATGTCACAATGTTACCATGACAACAATCTCTCCAGCCGCCTCCCTATCCAACTGCACCCACAGGTCTTGGAAGAGAAGATATTTTGATCAGTGCAATATGACACACACCATCAGTTCACCATCTTTGAGGAGGCAGTGAGCCACGTGTGATGAAGAGTGAGGACCAGAATAGAGAGGTGAAGTCCCTCCCCTTCCTGTGGATCACCATGGGGCTATTGACCAGCGACTATGACTACGATCATACTATTTAGTATGGCAGGAAAAATATAGTATGTCCCAACACATTGTATGTCAGATGCAGTTTGTAAACATATCAGGGTGTCCTACTGCATCTGGTCACATTTTGCAGTGTGCAGGCCAGCATGCCTCCCTGGCTATTCTGTGCAAGTCACATCAACTGAGCTGCAGACAGACAACAACTCACTGACAGGCGAAAGAAGCTGCAATGATTATAATTTAAACACTTTAATTTAAAAGTTAAAACCACATACATTGTCCCATCCCACATCGCAGACCTTCTAACTCCCTATTCTACACCCAGGTCCCTCAGGTCAGCTGACATGGGGCTACTGGCTGTCCCACGCTCCAGACTTAAGCTCAGGGGTGATTGTGCCTTTACTGTATCTGCCCCAAACTGCGGAGCAGCATCACATTAGGTCCAGGCTCAAAACCTGCTTTTATTCATTAGCGTTTGAGTCCCCCTGGTGTGATTCTCCCTGACATGTGCATGTGTGTGTTGTGTCTCCAAATGTGTGCACTGTGTGTCTGACAGTTAAGTTACCTTTCATGTATGTGTTTTTACCATTTAATTCCTTTTGTACAGCACTTTGGTCAATGGGAGTTGTTTTAAATGTGCTTTATGAATTAATTTGAGTTGAGTTGAGTACATTGTGAAGTAACAACAGCAGAGCTCTTGACCTCTGCCTCTTTTGAGCTCTGCAAATTACATTTCTTTATATCTCCAAGGTAACCTTAAAGGTCCAGTGTGTAGGATTTAGGGGCATCTATTGGGAGGTATTGTATATAATACTTATAAGTAAGTTTATATTCACCTGAAAATAAGAATTGTTGTGTTTTCTTTACTTTAGAATGAGCCGTCTATATCTACATACATCCACAGAGTCCACCATCTTGTTCTGACAGTAGCCCAGAACAGACACATTAAACTCTAGATAGGGCTGTTTTCATGTCTTTGCATCAGGCTCATGAAAAAGTTTCAGTTCTGCAACCTCACAACGACGTGCCACTAAATCCTACACACTGGACCTTTATGCGATAACGGCTACATTCCAAATTGCATAGGTCTACTTTTTCTTTTTGCGTAGAATTTCACCAAACAGATCGCGATATATATGAGCAAGGAGATCATCTTCTTACTTTCCTGATCTTTGATTGTTTCTCAGGATGTCAGGATATGTGGCAAAGCTTTAATCTGTTTAAGTACAGGTTTATAAGATCTGTTCTGGGTTTTACAAAGTAATCCAGATCACTCAGCTTGTTGACAGAGACTCCTGGTGGCAAAGCTGTTGAAGTATTTTGGCCACTATGACACCTGCAATATATTCACTATTTAAAAAGCTTCACATCAACTCAACATCACTGAAGTTAAAATACATTTCACAACACCTTGTGTCACTTAAAATGTCTGAGTGTTTTATTGAATGCAACACCAAACCAGTGACGCTGGAATAAGGGTGACAAATTATGCTCAGTGGTGGCTGTGATGCTGACAGCGTGCTGCGGTTCACTCTCAGAAGCCCCATGACACAAAAAACCCAGCCTTAAAACAGGAAATAAATATGTTAATGCTCCTTCTATGATGTAAGAGATAAATACGAAATGTATGTTCCCGTCTGCTGTCAGCATCAGTGTTATCCAAAATTTGGTAATGACTAATGTAGACTAGATCATCTCTAATTTAACTTTATTAATCTGTCAGAGGTCATTTTAGTCTAGAAAACATCAATAGGCTTTATCATTGCCACAAACTATAATACAGTATATTTAAAGAAGTTACCTATAAGAAATACAGCAGCACCATTTACACTGTGTTGCACAATTGTCTAGCTCTTTACAAGCTTCAAGGTCTTGTTGTCTTTCTGTATGTATTTATATGTATAGTCAGATGTTCATAGTAGTCAAGTTGGTGTTTACCTTGCTCAGCTTGTTGGTCTCCCTTTAAGCTGTGTGTCTTTATGTGTGTGTACAACTAGCAACAAGAGTCTAGAGTCATATTCCTTGAATGTGCATGCATACTTGACTATTAAAGCTGAGTCTTAGTCTGATAAAATATCTCTCAGTTCATTTCTGACCTCTACTGGACATTTATTGGAGTTGCGTCTCCTCTAAGTCCCTGATATTTTTCACCATTAGATGGCGCCATTTAATCAGCAGTCAATGCTGCAATGTGTGGCAGTTAGGTGAAATGTGCCTTTCTTATAGAAGTGAATGCTTTAAAATGAGTGCATCACTCATATATCTACATTTAAGTATGTCTGCTTTTAGGAGCGTCCACACACTGTAGAGAAATGGGGGCTTCTTTGTTAAAGCGTCCTGGTTGGTTTGACCTGATTTGGTTCAAGGCAGTAATTATATTGTCTATATTTATATTAAAATGTATATATAATATCTATTGCATACATGTCTACATTTAAATATGCTCAGTAGAAGCTTTTTTTTTTAATAAAAACAAAAAACAAACCAAAAAAGGTCAATTTCATCAATTAATCAGCACTATTGTTAGCTATCATAGTTAAATTACCTGCAGTTAATGAGCCACACATTTACCCAGCGACCAACAATGGTGCTCAGGAGCGTATTTAACTAACATTGTCATTTTTAAATTATGCTTGTCAGAAAGCCCACATGAAGTCTGTGTGAAGCATCAATCATTCATGTTAAGCTGTAATTTATGTGGGCAGAGGAAGCTTTCATTTACTGCATGTTCACATAGTGTACAGTGCAGCTGTGTTTGCTTATGATGAATAAAATAATAGGAAATGAGCTGAGTTATTATTTTCTGTGGGGGACCACCAGGTAGATTTGGTCCCTCCAGTGTTGACTCCTTGTTTTGGTTACATATGAACTCTGTTTTTGGAGGGTTTTTACCCAAAAAATAATTAACAACTGACGTCATTATAAAAGACTGATGAACAACCATTGGTCACATAATCATAGTTAAGTACGTTTTTTTATCTGGAGTAGCAACAACATGTGAGATCAACTTTAGTCGTCCAAATAATTCTTTACATTGTAAACTTGTTTTGTTACGTTGAAGCTCACAGAGACGATTTTAAGATTTTACTACACTGATGTTTATTATTTTCCCACTCCAAACAGGGACTGCACCGGAAGCTTCTCATCAAAGAATGTCTTTGACATGATGAGGCTGAGATGACTTACTATTTTTAACCAAAAGGAAAGGAAATATAAAACTCCAGCTTTGCTTTGGCTGCCTTGTCACAAGGATGGCTGCTGACGTTTGGGGCAGGATAAAGTTTTTTATTATTAGGGCTATTTATTGCTCATGATACATCTTCAAATCCACCATCACTTCTCATATAAACTGTCTGTCTGTTTTTCATAATAGACCATCTGTACACTTTGCCAAGCAGCTGCATGGGTCCAGGTTCAGGAGGATTAGATCAAACACACACTCCCAGATGCTGCGTGAGTGCATGAGGCAGTGTTTGGATGACACTGTTGTTTCTCTTTTGGTCTTGATAACATGTCAGCTCGCGCCTTGAGGGGCGTCAGCAATGAAATCAGATAGGAGCACAGTCAGCTGAATTATTGCTGGTTATTTCTTTAATAATTTCGTACCCAAAATGAGGGTTATTTCCTCCAAAACAAACACATTACCAAAGCTATAGTACTCTATTCAATGAGTGACTCACTCACACCTTTTATGCTCTGTGCTATTTGTGAATACAGAACAATACGAGTGCCCTTCCCATTCTCTCCTCTCCCTTGTAATCTGTGAGCCTTTGTTTACCAAGCACATGAGGTCATGATAGAGAGGGACTGCTGAGGGCTTTGTTAGGGACTGACTCACTACAAGACTCGTTCTAATGGAAAATCCACTGCAGGTGAACATACCTGTTTCAGAACAAAGCCCCTGTGTGAGAGCTGGCAGAAGGAGAGAAGGAGGGGGAGGGCCGAGAGGCCGCATTTGGGAGTTTAAAAAACACTGATGGTGACTTGAAGTGTTCTCACGTAAAGTTGTCAGCACAAACATTTCTGGAGAGGATGAGCAGACACAAGTTCATTTCTGTAAATGCACAACATCTGTGACATTACATCAGTGTTTCTCCAGCACTGTTTGGCCTGTGGAAAACATGCTGTTAGCTTAGCATGACATAAAGTGTGCTCACATTTGTTCTCTGATAACTCAAGATCCGGACTTTCAGGAAGTTTTCAGCAAGAGCCAGACCAGGGGTCTCATTAATAAACATTGCGTACACACAAAACGAGGCCTGAAAGAGGCCTCTTTCAGGCCTCGTTTTGTGTGTACGCAATGTTTATGTTTCAGGTGATTATAAATTAAAGAAAACATACTCATTGTATTCTCTGCCTGGCGACACTGAACCTTTAAGTCTTCGTCTTCATGCATTGCCAGAGACTCCCCCTTTTACTTGAAACTAAGTATAGCATCCCCTTTATGACAGCGCTCTCTGGACATCAACCTCAAATAAAGACACGGACTAGAAACTGTCTATTTTTTCCAAATGCGGAGGAGCAGTGATATTAATAGCCTAAGGGAAGAGTTGTACTGTACTTACATAAGCACACAACTGTATATCTCTCTGTCAGATTCTGGGTTTGGACTTTTCCTTTGAAATGATGCCTTCTGGTGTGATTAACAGACATGACACAAGCCCGCTGTCTCTCTATTCTCACAGAGTGGAAATTCTTGAGTCATTCGCTTCCCCCCCTCCAGCCACAGTTGACTGCCAGCAGTGCAGAGTTTCCTCTGACAGCAGCTCACCGCAGCACTCTGGCACAGGAAACCCAGAGAGGGATGGAGTCATATGCATTACATCATTTCTCAGGCATGTGCAAACAATCTGAAAAACTGGATCTGATTAAAGGTTGCATACGTTCACCACCTAGAGTACCTCCCAAAGCTGAAGTTTATCAAGCATGAAAAATGCTGGTTGAACTTGAGATTTGGCCACAGCCAGCTTTAAAGCTACACCTCAGTCGTTACACACACAGGCAGTATTTTATTTCTGCTAGCAGCATGGCTCAGGCTGCGTTTTGGTCGGTGGATCACTCTGATCCAGACTATAATATACCAGTGTGGTAGAGATATTCGTGGTCCCCAGAGGGTGATCATGCAATGTTTCCCCATTCAGGTCAAAAAACTTTAATTAGATCTGCAACGATTAGTTAATTTATCGATCCATGGAAAATTAATTGGCTGTCTTGATCATCAGATAGTTGTTTTAGTCATTTTTCAATGAAAAAAAATACAAAAATTTGGTAGTTTCATGCTTTTTTAAGATCCAGTGTGTTAGATTTAGTGGCATCTCGCGGTGAGGTTGCAGAACTAAAATGCCTCGTGTACCAAGCGTGTAGGAGAGCTACGGTGGTCAACGCAAAAACATGAATGGCTGTATCTAGAATCAGTATTTCATTTGTCCATTCTGTGCTGCTGTAGCACAACATGTAGACGTAATCTGCTCATTTTAAGGAAGTGTTTCCCAACTGGTCCAGTCTCAGGGTCCAGATTTCTCCTCAGTCATTAGTTCAAGGTCCACACAATTTAATATATTTAGTGTCATACTTGAGTTTGGCTGTGTTATTGAGCTAATTTGCTGTCTCTGTTAAGTAGCCGTCCGTTATTCACTCACTTAACAGCAGTGCTGTGCCTGTTTTTTATAAAGCTTGTAAGTCACTTGCGGTCCATTCAGAATGGAGCTGCGACCCACTTTTGGACTGCGACCCAACAGTTGGAAACCACTGATCTAAGGTAACGAAAACATAGCAATTCTTATTTTCAGGTGATTATACACAAATGAAAACATAGTTATTAGTATTACATATCATCTCTGCCAGTTGTCGCTACTAAATCCTGCACGTTAGACCTTTTTAAATCTGAGAATTTTGTGCTTTTCTTTGTCGTACATGTTATGGATAATACATGTCATATCATTTGAAGACATCACCCTGGGCTCTGGGTAATTACCTATCTATCTATCAATCATACTTAAATTTATGACCAAAAACCTGCTAAACTTTTGACGTTCTCATCATCCTCAACTTTTACTTTGTGTTTAGTACTTTACAGAAAGTGTTAGTATGCATCCATATCAACACCATCTCCACCTATCTCTATCCATGAATATGCTCAAGATATCAACAATATAGTTAAAATTGAAGTTTCATTCTCGACCTTATTTGAAAACAGTAGTTTTGAAAATAAAACTCTTAGCACAAGGTCAACTTATTTTAAATTCTGTGGAGCTTTCAGCCACATTTGGCGGCCTACAGCAGTGAATGGAGTTTGTCCTTTGTCAACAACTGAGCATCTCCATGACAACTGAGGAAACTCCATCTGCTGATGAAACCAAACAGATGAAGCTAAAAGGTATGGAGATTTTCTAAAAGTGGACTTTGTGCTGAAAATGAATTTGTCATATCAATCTGGAAAACAGTTTTATGTTTCTACTGTTTCTGCAAGAGAGAAAGCTGATAATCGATGACATATTAATACATTTAAAGATTAAAAAATGCAAAAAAAAACCTGGCACAGTGTATGTAAAAACATTTATTGTTGAGGATGTCTTATATTCAGCAGTGCGTTTTACCAGTCTTGTGGTTTTACAATAGTACATATTCCTTATATTGAATCTACACCTGGGTTTTGATTTAAAGTACAAAAAAATCTCAGCGACAGGTTGTGTGCATGTATGTGGCACACACATTAAAGTCTGTGTGTGTGTATGTGTGTGTGTGTGTGTGTGTGTGTGTGCAGTTTTAATTTGAGATGGCATTTTACAATTAATATACATACAATGAATCACAAGCCCAGGCAAAGAAGCAATTTTCCACTGAAGCTGACCGTCCACCAGCAAAGCACAGTAATGTAAAAACAAAACAAAAAAAAGGTCCAAGAGGAAATACTATCAGATGTGACTGTGGAAGGAGTACACAGATATAAAACCCAAAGTACTGAACTCAGCCATACAACTCGTGTCCAAGGAATGTGAGGCGGTTAGGATGAAAGAACATTTTTGGTCAATAGAAACATGATGTTCACGAGTGATGTTCATGCCAGCATATTGTTCCTATTACACATTAACAGTATGTACAAGTTTCAAGTAATCCTGAATTAGTCCTGTTAGACCCATCTCGAGCAAGTCTGTGTGCCTCAGGAAGTTCAGTGTGAGGCACACGTAGCATGTTATCTGTTACACAATGAATGACATGCTACTGCTGAGACGCTGCAGAGAGCCGAGTGAACGTGTGAAGGAGAGCGCAGGAAGAGTGAAATTTAAGATCTGTACAAGACTTTCTATCTGGGAGATGTTGCTCATAGAAACATTTCGCTAGCTACAACCTGAGAAGTGAAACGTACAAAGTGTTTGCCTACTCCTCCTCCTCACATCTCAGGGAACTACTTGCTGAACATTTCGCTATAAATGGCCCAAAAAATAAAATATAATGGCATGATGTGATCTAAATCATTATTATTTACCCACAGACTCTTTTTCCCAGACGTGTACTGCAAGGAAGTGACTGTAGCTGCGAAGCCAAAACCTGAACCATTACCCATTATGTTACGTACTGATAGTTTAAGCACTGCATGTGTTAGTCTTTGGCATGATTAAGCATCAGAGAAACCCAGTGTGTTGAGCAGACATTTACAGCATCGTTTGTAAGAGCAGGCCAAAGCCTCTTCAGTCTAGACTGGAGTTCATATCCTGTTTCTTTTACAGTACAATCCCACTTTTACATGATTCAAAATATCCGAGTTATAATTTCCTGTTGAGGGATATGAGCGATCGGAAAAACCAACATCAGAATTTGAACCGTATGAAAACAAGGTCTTCAGTTAGAATGAAACAGTAATGTATAATAAAACATTGTGCATTGATACGTACAGTGTTAAATTCATACAAAGCGGGGGGGTGAGCCAGCATCTGTTCTGAGGCCAGCGCTAACTTAACCGTTAAACACACCAGCCAGACAGCTGAGCTGGCTTTACAAGGCAACTCCAATAAACAATACCTGCAAACCACCATGCAGATGGAATGTAAAACAGCGATCTTATGTTACCTTATGATAACTTGTGTTATCTTACAGCTGTACAGTCAGACAAGGTTTGCAGTGGTTATGGCTAAGCTATAGCCATTCAGCCAGTAAGTTACGGTTCTAACCAAGCGTGTAGGTTTCGTTTCAACAATGGGGGCAGACACATGTGAAACATGGGGTGTCCTCCGCCAGAAAATTTTTAATCATTAAACACTTAATTTCCTGCTTTCTAGTGAATTTTTATGCACTAATTTGTCCCTTTTCTGCATCAGCTTATGGTAAAAATGGTTTTAACTTTGTCAAATTTACTGGGGAGGGGCAAATGGATATGTTCCAGATATTGAGGGGGGTGTGTCCCATGTGTCGCCCCTCAAATCTACACTTATGGTTCTAACAGACTGGTCTGACTTTCTTCATGTTCCTACCGAATGCTTAAATCTACACAGACACAGTGTTGTAGTACTCAAAATCATTCTAGTCTCAAGACTGCTTTTTGAAGGCCTCCTCTCAGACTCGACCGCATTTTTACTCAGTCTTGTCTTGGTCTTAAACAAAGAGGACTTGGGATTTTATTTCAAGACCAGTCGAGACCACAACTGCTTAGATATCACTGAATTGCCGGTGCAATAAAGGAGCATTGGCTAAGTTTATTTCAGCTCCTTAGAGTTTGTTTATCTTTGTTTTCTTATAGAAAACAAAGGAAAATTCGCACACATAAAATTCACCTCTGCAATGCCTTTGGATTATTTCAGACATTTCCAATTTGAAAATAAAAGAGGAGAATGAAGAGGAATCTTAACTTGTTTTCTGTGGGTGTTTTTATGGGGATGTGGTTGGTTTGCGTGCTCCACATTTTATTGTGTTTCATGCAGTGTGGGACTCGTGCTTGGTCTGTACTCTGTCTTGATGTAGTCTAGTCTTGGTCATGACGTGGTCTCGATCTTGACTACAACACTTGATAGACGCAAGCGTCGACTTCAGAGCTATCCCTATTATTCTAGTGACAAGATTTCCACTGGGAACTTAGGCTACAAACTATCATGGTAGAGGATACAGGGCTTTCTCAATGTTAGTTGTTGTTTTTACAAGCTGTTATTGTTGTTTCTGTTACTTGGTAATATTCATGTTTATTTCACGTGATTATAGTGTAATATAAAAGGGAAACAAAGCAAGTAAAAAGTCTGAACAGATCATATAAAGGCGAAAAAAAGGAGCAGCTGAAATGAAATGACTAAAAACTAATCAGATTTACACCTTCAATAACAACATAATAATAAACATAAGTATGAACATGTAAATGGGGAGGGGGCAATTCCAGTTATTTCCCTTCTTCTCAGATGTATGTTCTGGTTGAGCACGCCTTGCCCCACAGTTTGGCACAAGACTAAAGTTTCCACACAGTGAGATGAGACCAGGGCATTGGCTGAAATTATTCCACATGGTGAGATGAAACGACAGGATTGGCTGGGAGACAGGTTGGGCTCCGTCCCTACAGGTCCCCTTCCACTCGCTTCCTGCGGACTAGAGGTGAAAAGCTGGGTGAGAAAGAGCCACAAGCACGACTTTTTTTCCCCCAAATCAAGTTAAGAATGTAAGAGTGAACAGCTGCAAACATGCTACACAATCTTCAACCTACACAGGCCTGTTAGTTTATCAGGAAAACACTAAGCAAGTCATCATGAGCTCAGCGATCAAAGTTTAAACCCATTTCAACAGCATGTGCAGAAAACAGGAAGTGAGATGTCATCACTCTCAAAGCTGTGTGATCACACTGTGTCAGTGTCCATACTGTTAATTCATTCAAACACTTTGATGCACTGATACACTTTGAGTCACACCCATGCATCAGACCTGCGCTACCACGACTCTGACAGGAGGAGGAGCTAAAAGAGAGCAGAGGTCGTCACTGTGGACTGACGTCTTAGAAAAAAAAAACCACTGTAAAAGCAGATGGACTGCAGAGATGTTGAAACTGTTTTGACGTATCAAGGGGAGAGAAACCAGGTGGAAGATAACGTAATGGGCAATAACTCATCCAGGTTTTACAAGTTTAAACAAATCTCAAATTCTTGTGCGTGTGTGTGTGTCATACCAAGATCGTTGTTCTTGGTGATAGCTGCAGCAGCTCTGGAGCGAGGTCCTTGCTGGGTGAAGTGGTAGCCAAACTTCACTATGCTGTTGTTCTCTTCCAACATTTTCGCTATCTCCATCTCTACAGACGTGCCCAGCTGCTGCCTCTGAAACACACAGAAATACACAGCGGTCAAGACCTGAACATCAGAGTCAAAACTTCACTTTGGTTTATAGCCTAAATTACTACAAGGGATATGATTTATCTTCGTTTCCACTACTGGAGACTCTTAACTGGTGTTTTACTCAGGCAGTGGTTTGTGTTGGTTGGCATTTCCTTCGACTGTACGCTGCTTAACACAAACATTCTCTACTACTTTAGGCTGCGTGAAACCACTCTATTTAAAAGAGTGCAAAGACATCAGTCACAAGTTCCCTGTAATCACCTACAGCGACCTTGAATGATGACAGCAATAAAAAAATGAAATATACAAAAAGCAACAGTTTTGTGAGCCTTCTAAGGATTTTTATGATCTATAAACACAGGCTGTATAAAAATAATAGGACATGGCCACTGTGACGTCACCCATTTGTGGACTCCTGTTTGAAGCCTGATCTGGTATTCTGGTTGTCGCCATCTTGAATATTTGGAGCCAAAAGTAACTATACTCAGACAAGAGGGTTGAGCTGTGGATAAGGGAGAGGGGGGATGTGACTCATAAACCCTTTTTACACAGAGATGGTGCGATAGGGCCGCTACGAAGTCCCTCAATTAAGCTGCCTTTGATTTTTTACACAGAACCAAACAACACCGGCATCATCCCACCCTAGTGTGTGACTTTAGATAGCATGCTTATGTATAACTCAACAGGGTCAGCCTCTGATGTGACATGTAACATATGTGTTAGCATCACTTTCTCGATGATAACAATGGCATAACATGGCATTAACAATCATTTACTGTCCCTGTTATATGGCTGCTGATCTCATCCTCTGCTCGGACGGCAAGGTGCTCCCGAACCTCATTGTCTCACCCAGTTTGCGGACATTTTCGGCTGCTTTTCTTCTTCTCTAAGTTAGCTTCTAACTGCTAACTGCTATCAGCTGCGTTTTAAATCTCCAAGCAGTGGGTTCCTGCCGGCTTTCCCTTCCACAGAAACGTTAATCTGGCATTGTTACTACCTCTGCTGCCGGCTTAACAAATCTGCCCCCCTCTCATACTGTGATTGTGCCTTTTATAAAGAACGATGAAGAGGAATAATAATACGACATACCTGCCTTTAACAGGCAGTGTAAAAGGGGCTATAGACTGTGGTGACACCAAGCAGACAGCCAATCACACAAAGCACCCATGGCCTTAATTATGTGTTGTCTTTAAGCCTTAGCAACATTTAAACAGTTAATTTATAGAAAAATTAATCCCACGTACAGTTGACATTAAAAGTTTTTGTACCAGGCTGTAAACATGTTTATTTTTGTTGTAAAGTTGCGCATTTTAACATGTGGGTCTATGACGATTGACTGGCTTCTGGAGTCAGCCTCAAGTGGCTATTTGAGGATCTGCAGTTGTTAATCATTGCGTGTTGGCTTCATTTTTCAGCCCCAGAAGTTGCCACTTGTCTAAAAAGCCTCTGATCATTTTAACTCGTGGTGTGCTGATGCATGTATGTGTGTGTTGCAAAGCATCTGGTACCTGGTTGTCTATCTTGATCTCTGTGAGTGTGTCGTTGTCTCGCAATGCATCAACCAAAGCCTGCACCCCTGCCCCGGTGATGAAGTTGGATTCCAAGTTCAAACTTCGCAACGTCTTGTTCTCCCGCAGCATGTCGCTGAACGCCTGGGAGGAGGAAATAATGCAAAGATGAAAATATAGAATTGCCAGGTGTCGACAATGCCATTTAAAGCCCATATAAGCCACTCCCTCTCACCACAGCAATTGGGTCGTTACTCCGTGTTGCTGCCAGGCTAAACTTCTTGACTTGCGTGTTCTTCTCCATGGCTTTGGCAAACTCCTTCAGTGTGGGAATTGGGATGTTCTGGAACACCAACAAAGACACACTGCCATCAGTCCAGGGATTGACGAGCACAAACGCACTCTGACACTCTGAAGCTTGTGTTTTTAACAAATTTTGTTGCTCTGTAACATGTGCAATGACAATAAAAGATCATTCATCATTGTGTACCTTAATGTTGTTGAGGTTGACCTCTGTTAAGGAGCCGTCATTGCTTTTTATCCTCTGCAGAGTGTCGTCTACATTAGTGGGATTGGGAGGCTCATCAAACACAGGGTTCATCTTCTCCCCTTTGATCACATCTAGAAGAGACACAGATAGCATTCAAGGTATTGATCCTTTGGGGATGATTCAATTAACACAGGTAAATTCTGTGACTGTACTTACTGTTGTAACCCTCTTTAGATGCAGTCCCATCATATGTCTGACTACTGGTGACCAGTGTGTGAACACCAAGGATCGCTGCGAAACAAAAGCAAAGCAAAGACTCAGCAGCTGTGGTGAGGAATCAGTGTGTTTGCATGTGTTCTCCTGGGTTCAAAAATGCACCAGTAAGTGAATAGAAGGTAACCAAATCCAGAGGCCATAGCAGACAAGTGGTGTTATTTTGCTCAGTAAGCCCTTTTTATCCCCCCATCAACACACACAGTTCAGGACAGAGCCCTGGGAAAGACAGTCGGAGTGAAAGGAGCTTGTGTTTTACTGTCCCAGCAGACTGAGCTCAGGCAGACTGAAAGTTTCTCACAACTACAACAGCCTCCATTTTAAAGACAACCCCATACAGAGTCATCTTTTCAAAGCTCTTTAACAATGACTTCTTAACTGTCTCAAAGGTATTCCTTTAATCTTACCTGCTAGATCACACAGCTCTGTATCTGTGGCGCTGGACAGGGCTTCCTCTAATTCTGGATCCAGGGTTGTGACTTCCTCTTTACGTGTGTCTATTGGTTTCTGCTTGGGGACAAATACCTTACCTAAAAAGAAAGATGGTACAGACAGTGAAGAGAGGAGAATATCGTACAAATTCTTGACTCAAAGGAAATGATTCAGCCCTCATTAAAAATGAGCAGGCAATAAATTACTTAAACATCGTCAACACAGACAGAAGAAACGGGTACATGCAGGCCAGGTGAGGGTTTTATGAGACGTTACACAACCTCAAATCTCTATAAAAAATGTTCAACTGTTAACTGCCGGTTAATGTGACTCGTTATTCTTCTACAGCCATTCCTATCCTCTTGCCTTGTGCCACAATCATGAGACTGCATGACTACCAGGTGCTGTGTGTGTGTGTGCCCACGAGCAAATGGACACATTCCCAGATAAAGCAACTGTATAATTAATATAGACATATAAGAATTAACACCGACACTAATCAGCTCTCCAATCAATCTCCACACATTGTACTTTTTTTCTTTGACATCAGAAGGCACATGTCACACAGCCAGACCTTGAAATGGTAATCTCTCTCTTCTTTGCTCTTTAGCTTTAATATGTCATTTTAATTTATTTCTACACTGTGTTTCTTGGCCCCTTTTCCTAAACGCACAGTATTTAATTTCTGCCACTAGGGATCTCTTAATCAAAGCTGTAACACAAGATGGACTTTGGTAAGTAAGCATGGGGTCATGGGAGTTGTTGTCCTCATGGTTAAAGAACCATAAGTGCTGATGAAAATCTATTTGACGTGACTCCAGCAGAAATCATGTTTCTGTATGACTTCATTCATGTTACATTTGTTCATGTTTATTTGAGTAACGTCACTTCATTCTAATGCAATAACCGCAAGTTACTGCTACGTGGCAAATTCAATCATGGGGTAGTCCAGCGCAGATATCTTTGGTCAAGACAAACACACTAAAAATAACTTAATGAAGGTGTTAAATGTTATTGTAACATTATAAGAGTGCTGTACACATTACTTTGGTGCCTGGCATGAGCCACTTGTCATAATAGTACAACACAGTAAGCTGGATTGATATTGAAACATTTCTGTCTCTGACGAATCATCTGGTGTTTCCCATGTTTCCCCAGAAGTTGAGCAACTAGAGGGGATAAAGGGTATATGACGCCATTGACAGGCAAGGCAACCAAAGAAATGCACCATTACCTTAAACAAAAATACAGATTTGGATTTAAATATTGGTGGAAGAAATTTGGATAATGTAAGTACACATCACAACAAAAAAAATACAACTTGGGTCTAGTCATTTTTAGACACCCAGGCCCCGCTCCACACCGGTTTCACATGCGGATATAAACAGCTCATTCTGAGGTAATTAAACATTACTTCCTTGTACTTTGCTTTCTTGCAATGCACAGGGAAGTGGCATAGATCAAGTTGTTTATAGGTGTACTTATTTTCACTGTGACATTTGGTGCATTTGAGTCTGTAAATAAGTTTTAAAAATCCTGAATTAAATCCACTGTGATTGAATGTTGTTGAATACATGAAATTAATTGAACGTCTTGTTTTCGCCAGCTAATACTAATGGTTACATTTCTGATGAGAAAGTGAAGTCTGAACAACAGAAATGTGCTGTGTAAATAAGTCTGGGCCTCCTGCTGTTTTACACAACATTCCCCAACCATCAGTGGTTCAGACCAGCTGAACTCAGTCCAGCCATGACTGTCTGACAGCTATGGTATTGCCCCGGTAACCTATCTGAAGGAAGAAACGGAAAGAGCGCAGGAAGTCATGGAGTCTAATCTAAACTGCACTGCTGGGGCAACAAACACTTGCACTGGACGGAGAGACCATCCAGCGGGTGCCATTTGCTTCTATATGCCTGTCTCCTTAAACAAAAACACCCCAAGAACAGGCCCTCCCTCTTTCCCTCCCTCTAAGTCAGTCAAGCCAGTCAAATTGTTCAAACTGGTCCCGAGTGGGGGCTCTGGCACTTCCTGAAAGCCAGTAAACAGTAAAATACAGTCATCAGGCAGCATCCTGTGCCAGTCCCTCTGGAGCGACATTTAGCCACTCAGAGGCAAAAAGATGACACTGCCAAGAGACTGACAGTCTCAACGCTTTGTCATCTGCATGATCCAACAGGAGCATATATCACGGAGTAAATGAGGAAAGCACATCGTGGTACGACATTGTACGAATGGAAAAATAGGCACGTCAATAACAACATGTCTGCCTGTAACTGGAGAATCAGATTCTTTCCAGTCAAAGCAACAGATTTTGTCAGTCATGCAAGCAATGCCTTAAGCATATTTTAATTCGATGTGACGAGTCATTCATCACTCCTGTTCATGTGACGCAACACATAATACATCATATTAATGTTGTGCGTGCTGAGAGCAGTGCTGTAATGATAGTTCTTTTTAAACACATTAACAGGACTTAAAGGATAATTCCAGTTTATTCTGATGTGGTTCTTACTTTTGTAGTTTTGGAAACCACTTCTACGGGTTGTGATAATATTTTTCTTGACAAAGTAACTGCTCTATAAAACCGTCTTGAAATAGGACCATCAAGAAGATCAGACCAGAAAAAACAAACAGTTTAGCCAGATTACCTGTTTCACAATATTTGAACTACAGCAAGTGAGAGGGGTCAGTTGAACCCAGAAATTTCTCTGTAAACTTATGTTTACATAAACTGTTCACTTTCGTTTTCTCTTCCAAATTAAGTCTGGCAAACCCGTGTGTCTGTTGACCATATATTAATGAGCCCAACACCATAAAAATATGATGTAATCAACTAGAGTAATCCCCAATAAACTGAACTTTTATTACATATTGCGCAGTAAATTTAGCAGTAACATATTTATTGCTTTTGCTGTACCAGTTCCCACTTATATATGGTTTCTTCTAAAACATGTTTACGCTTTTATGTTCAAAAAACACTTTATTTCTCTCATACTGTCTGTGCTGGCACCTTTATTCACCCTCTGTCTTATAAGGCTCCATTTAGCTCCCGTATTTTGAAGCCCCAATCCTGAAAGCGAATTTGCGTTTCCAAGAATGGCAAAGGCATGACTCGCCCTACTCTCCCACTGATTTGATGGGGTTGGTTACGTTTAGGCCAGAGGAGTAAGAACAGTTAGACTTAGGGTAAGAATGTAAGGATAAGCCAATCAGATGGTGCAGATGAGGGCAGAGTCGGGCAGGTCATGAGAATGCAAATTCGCCTTGCAAAAAAAGTCCAGTTTGCTCTGATTAGTCAGCATATCTCAGCATCTCTGCACTGTCATAGGAGCTTGGGAATGACTATAGTGGAGAATAGCGGTATTTTCTACCGTGAAAATTCACCAATTAAAGCTTCTAAACACAACCGGCAGAAATATGACTAGAAATGGGGGGGAAATGATCAACATCTGCAACCAAAATGACATGTTTCCCTGACGTTAGCATGTAGCTACATGTAGCAATGTAGGCTATGTAATGTAAACACTTGTAGTAGCGTGCATGGAGCAGATGCCCATCAAGAAATCTGGCACACTAAGACATCATACAGTAGCTAGAGTAGAAAACACGTTGGAAGCAGAGTATTCAGAACGATGTGAAGCCTGAGGTTTTGGCATACAGGGATTACTTGCACATAGAGTTACCTCATTATTTGTACCTCGGGCCATGTTTAATATCATCATCCTTTATTGTCAAATTATTAAAAGATACAAAAAATGGACAAGCATAATATGTCTCCTTTAATGGCAAATGCTTTCATTTTGAAAGCAAGTCATAATTAAGTGAAGACTGGAGGTGTGTGGGACAGAGCTGCTGTGTGTTGGTGTGTTTTCATTGGTTCAACAGCCACACCCTCCAGTGTGACCTCAACAAACATGATGTTTATCATACTTGCACAGAAGCATGCTTTGAATGCTCCAATTAGTGTGACAAGTGATACATATTCCTTTGCACTGACACATGATGATGTTTACGTCAAATGTGGCCATTTTAAACCTCAACTGAAAAATCTAATCTTAATACACACCTTCCTTTAACAACCTAAACCACCATCTGGCCAAAACGTCTTCCTGTTAAGTGTTTCCAAACGCAGAGCAAAACAAAAGTTAAAAACAATGGTTTATAGAAAAGCAATAAGAGGAACTGACCCAATATAATAACATTAAAGTGGTTGACAGGCTACAACGGTTGCCATGGCATTTAAGCAGGCTGTTTTCCTCTGAAATTATGTGCATTATTGAAAGGAGACGAACACACACTCATGACCACATTATTTATCAGCAGGGGGTGAGTTTAACAAGGGGAAGAGAATCAGCAACATTCCACAGAACCACCACAGTGATTTCAGTTTTCCATGTTGTCACAGGGAGTCCACACACACTCATGCATGCACACACACACACACACACATTCACAGACAGCGGGAGTATAATTTCTAACAGGCCAGGGCTGGGTTAGGGGGAAGATGTCAGCTCCATATTTACTCTCCAGTGAGGGAGTAGCGTTCAGATCTCTGGAGACCCCAACAAAAGGAATTCCTCTTCACAAGAATTTCCACCCAGTAACGTTTCTTCTCTGCTCAGTTATTTTTTCTGATTTGCCGTCACATGAAGCATCTCCTTTTTCCCCCTTCTAGAAAGCGCCATGGATTAACACAAGTATGTCTTAAAACCTGTTTGGACAGAACTGGTTTCTTACTAAAGGAGATCAGGTTATTTCAGTTTTTACCGCAACATTAACTCGGTCTGGATCAGCGGTGTGTGTTTATTTCTGTGTGAAAAAAAATCTGCCACAAACATCTACTGTGTTGTGACAAAACTCCAGAATCCTCTGACAATTTTATTCCCCTCTGGGTAAACAACTCCATGATATCGCAGACTGTTGTAATGATGATGCATCCCACATTCAAGGCCTTGTGTCTTTTCACTCCTTCAATGCCAATACTACAGGCCTGCCTAAACGCCTGATTATATAACTGAGTGAGTATCACATACAGACACATTCAACTGCTGTAAAAGATTTTTTATGGCAGTAGTACTTCATTGTATAGTTACAACATGACACTAACTCCACAGCTGGACACACAGTATGCATCTTTAACCAGTGAGCCCCCAAGATATTTGTTGATTGACATCTCAATCAATGAGCAAACAAATAAACAAACAAAAACAATCTAGGTCAACTAGAGAAATCACTCCTATTCAAATAAGGTTTATGACTCTGATTTGCATAGTTTTGTCTGAGGAAAACCTCAGCCTGAGCCTCAGTCTTGAGCCCATCAGGTTAAGTTTTACTAATATCTGAAAATGGTGGCTGGAAAGTGGGTGACGAGACACCCCAGGGTGCCATGACGACAAGCCATGGCTGTCGTAACATTCATCCTATCATTGTTCATTTACTGTGGGTTTTTAATACCCTTTTACCATCACAAAAAGCTGCAACATTTACTCTAACTACATTTTAAGGCCCTGACACACCAAACCGACATCAAAGAACTAGTGGCATTGAGGGCCGACTGTGTCTCAGCCAAAAAGTTGCACTTGAACACACCGCAAAGGCTACAGCCAATGGCGAGCATACAGGAGCTGCTGTGGCTCAGAGGTAGAGCTGGTCGTCCACTAATGGAAGATCAGCGCACGTTAGAGTGTCCTTGGGTAAGATACTGAACTCCAAATAGCTCCCGGTGGCTGTTCCATTGGTGTATGAGTGCATGTGAATGGTTAGTGAGGAACAGGTGGCACTATGTATGGTAGCCCCAGCCACCAGTGTGTAAATGTGTGTGTGTGAATGTGACTCATAGTGTAAAAGCGCTTTAACTGATCGGAAGACGAGAAAGGCGCTATACAAGTGCAGTCCATCTACCATTGCCATACACGTGCTACACCTGCGTGAGAGGAAATATCTCACCATACCAGGTGGCCATATTTGTTATCAAAAAGGGAAACTGGAAGACTCACCAGCTACAAAAAACAGTCCTACCTAATATAAGAAATTTGTTTTGATCTCACGCCCTCTTGACTCAATAACGGTTATCATAGTAACACAACATGCTTTCTAGCTTGGGAAGTTTTCAGGAGCTCCTCAGTCAGACAAATAATGACGGTCTATGGAAAGATCTGATGCAGTAAACAAAGCTCAAAAAATGCTGATTCATCTCAGTGCTCAACTCAGTCTGAGACAACTGAAACTAAGCCCCCAACAAAACTCAAATTACACTCAACACTACTCCGCTAACAGCTTATCAGACAGCTTTTGGCTGCTCGTGGAAGACGCCTATCCATCACTGTCTGAGAGCACATTCACTGTGGTACTGCATGTTCCCAATATCATATGTTTGATCACTGATCTGGCTCTCTCATCTCTGGTTTACATGTGAACAACCCTACATGTTGTGTTCTCTGTTCCCACATCAGAGACTGTGCACAACAGTAGATCCATATGTCCCTTTAAAATGTTTGAGACCTTTGAAATAGTCAGACACTAATGAGGAGACAGTAGTGTTAAAATGTGGTTTTTTTTTTGATTTTCTGGTTTTAAATAAACAATAAATACAACTGAATATGCTAATGTGTTCAGGTAAATTTACTGTACACAGATATGATATAATACAAACAGAGCTCAACTAACATCAGCAAACAGATGGATTCGAGACATTTCATCCTACCCCTGCCTCCTCCTTTGACACTCCCTACCTCCTATCCCCTCGTGCAAACACACCTCCCCCACACTGCTGTATGTTGCATAAGAGCAGACATCCATTAATAATACCTGCCTAAGACAGCAGAGCAGTAATTACTGCTGTGTGTCTGTACTGCTGATACAGACACAAACACACACAAACACACCATGGATCACCGTCCCCCTGAGAAATACATTACTAACATGTGATAGCAACACACTAATGATGTTATAGATGAGAGTCAGGCAGGGTACACTATATAACACTGTATAACATGCCTACTGGAACCTATTTGATTGTCATCATTTCAAAGACTATACTTTAATTTAGCAGTTTTTCTCTACAGGAAAGCCCTTTGTAACGTGCTGTATTGACCTCTGAGGACAAAGGTTCTTTTAAAGTCAACACAACAATCAAAAAAGCACCAGTAAGCACTAAAAAATAAACATTAAGATTCTGATGTGCACGACTCTACCAAGGACTGTTATCCTTCAACGCTCTGTTTTGATTGTCAGTCATGAGAAGGTTATCAAATAGTAATTATCTGAGTTGGAGTGACTCTCTGTAAACAAATGCACACACCTTTTTTCTCCCCTGTGAAGGGCACTACATCCTCTCTGTCCTTGTACTCCATGGCTTCTTTTTCCAGGTATTTAAGGAGGCTTTCCCTGTTGAATGATCCTGTCGCTGTCTTAGTCGTCTGGTCCTTCTGACGTAAGCCCGCTGGGAGGAGAGCATTCTGAGGAGAGAAGGCAATGAGACCCATTAGACCTGTCAAATGATAAGACATCAAAACACAGACGATAGACATAGGTACAGGGTAAAAGCTTCAGATAATTATGTTTTTAGGCTGTAAATGTGCCCATATGCATCCTATGTGATTAAATAAATACCCATTTATGCAGTTACTTAAACATTTCTGATACAAAATATGAACAGAAAAAAAGATTTAATGCCAAATACATGGGGCACAGCACAGACGAGGCGCATCACGTAGGCAGTAGTCAGATGCAGTTGGTTTTGCAGGGTTTGGAAGCATATAGAGTCTAGACTATAACGACTGGTACTGAATTAATTACCCGAATCGTTTTAACAACAGGATGCAATAATTTATTTTAACGTGAAATGTAAAAACACCCTAAAAGTTGCTCTACTGCTTTGCATTGCCTCTGATACAGCAAGGTTCAAGGTTAAAGATTTGAGGTTTGAGGTTCAAGATTCAGTTTATTGTCATTCAAACGTGCTAAAGGACACGAGGGAACGAAATCTGTTACCAATATCCAGCTGTGTACAGAATAGGTATTTATTTAAATCATTTTTAAACAGTTGGTAGTCATTTTTTACACAGCTCTGTGTAGTTTTTTATTGTTGGAAGACCACTGAGCTGTGTGCAAAACAGCTGTGTAAAAATAGAGAGGCCCAACGATGCTCGCGCTAGCAAGTGCAGCTTCAGTTGATTAAAAATGGGCGTGCCCTGTTTTAGGCATGCTGCGGCAGACGTGTGGCGCTGTGTCACTGTCCCATGTATTTTGGCCTTAAGGAGCCGGTTTTTGTGAGTCAACACAATGTCATCATTTTCCACTTGCTCTGATTAATGATCAGCCTGGTGAAGCAGTAGTGGAGTTCAAATATTTAAGAACGTTTTTTTGATCGCACTTTAAGTTTTACAGCTAACACAGAATACATTTTTAAAACAGCAGTGCCGTGCCTGTATCTAATCAGGAAATTAGATTTATATGACATAAGCAAGAATCTTTTAAAGACTGTTTACAGAAGTCTTGTTAAAAGTGTTTTAACTTTTAACATGTGTACATGGTATAGGGCACCAGAGGGATAAAAACAGACTGTCCAGAGTTACAAACATGGCCAGGTAAGTTATTGGAAAAGAGCAGAAATTACAGGGATGTGTATATAAAACGCAGCTGAAACAAAAAGTTCCACAAATTGTGGCCAATCCGGTTCATCCTCTTTTCAAAGAATTCACACAATTGCCCTTGGGAAGACGCTATGAAGCCGCTGCAGCAACCATGAACACTTACAAAAAGTCTTTCAAACCAAATGGAACCTTTCACACTGAAATCATGTCAGTTATTGTTGTCTGCACTGTGCATGTTGTGCTACTTATTGTATGTATTGTGATTTACTATTATGTGTTTTAATCAACTGGTGAAGTTGGAGGCAAATTTCCACATTTGTTACTATTATAAAATTTCATTGTATGGCCGCTGTGCTGCCCAATCTAGCCCCAAGTCAGTTTGTGATATCATCTAACATCTGCCTGTACTCCAAACTTTAGCATGTTCTCAAACTTCTGTCAGACACAGTGCTGCGAGCAAGAGCCAGTATATTCCTTACATCTGTGTTCTCTGTGGTAGTTGGCATCAATGCCAGATGTAGGAGAGTCACATGAGAAAAAGACATGAATTACAAGTTCCTCAAAACGGGAAGTAAACATACCATGAACTCGTTGAACTTGATGCATGTGAACTCAAACCTCTTGGCTAAAAACACCCAAAGTAAAAATGCAACCAACTGAGGACCATTTGTTGTAGGTGAGTAAAAACTTGGAGGAGGTGACAGAGGATGTGTGAACATTTAGAGAACTTTGTCTAGCCAGCCTGCATTCAGTGAAACTAAATGCAGTGCTTCTCTTTGTGAACATGCCAAGTTCTACTTTGTCTATTTGATGCCATGAGATCCAGAAATTAATATTTTCCCACTGTTGCTGTTTCCTGTGGACCTTCAATGCTCACCATGTGGGGTGATTTATCTCACTCGGTTTAGATGGAATTTAAATAAAACGCCCAGTCGCCTGGAGGGATTTCATTATACTCTCTCTAGCTCCACTCACAAATAAACACACAAACACTTGGCAGCCTGCGGACAGAGCTGCTGCAGCTGAGACTTCCCTTTAAATGATTTTCCCAACCAAGGACGCTGGGGACTGGGAGGTGTGGTTAGGAGGTGCAAAGGAAAAATCCACCCTTGAATTTGACTTTGCTGTGTGCATCCCTGGAAGTAAAATTATGATGATGGTATACTATATTTTTGGTGGATTCCCTCGACCTTAATCTGCTTCAACCAAGTCCAAGCAAAAGGCATTAACTTGTCGGTACCACATGGCTAAGATTATAGTCGGGTCCCTTATTTGAGAAACAGAACAATGGCTGCAAAGATTTTATGAGCTTTTATGAGTGCATAAAGACCTCTTTATTTTTGAATTGGCAATTTCCCAATAAGTCCCTCTGCCACCAACCTCCCTCCCACTAAAGAGCCTTGGAGCTCCTCCAACCCTCACTGAGTCCTGACCTCAGGGTCCATCTCCTCGAGGGCCGTCTCCAGCTGTTTGAGCTCCTCCGCCGACAGTTTGTTGAGGATTTCATCTTCGTCGAGATCCTTGTACTTGTCCATGTCCTTCTTGAACGACACAGCCATGGTGCCGGCTATAGCTTGCTAAGCAACACTGAACAGCAGACCACAGCCACAATGTTCCCTCTCAGGCTCACTGCTCCAGACCAGGGACAGGCTACCTGAAGACAAACACACACACGAAAACATTCATGATGATGGGGCATTACATGTATTTTAATTTACCCTATTAAAACCATGTAATGTAAACATATCTTAACTGAAATAAACATCTCATCCCTGTGAAACAATAGTTGATCACAGCTGGGCTAGATAATGAGGTCTTGCGGTGATGCAACACACACACACACACACACACAGCTGGAACAAAGGAAGAACTTTCTCAGGCTGAGACAAATCATCTGACCACTCCCACGAGGACATCTCTATTAGAACACCAACACTGTGCTACTTAGAAAAAACATTTACAGCTAAAAAGATGAAGCAAAAGAAGCTTATCCTACTAGATATGAAAATACATGCATATATTTTTCTTCTAAGGGCTAAGGGCCTGAAAATGAAGTAAGCTGTGACAGTGGCAGGAAATACTGGACTAAATTCTACGCAGAAGTAGCCTATAAGAACAAAACACCACAGTCGAGATTAAATAAAGCTCAGATAAGTGAATGAGTAAGGGAGTGAGTGTGTATCCTGTCAAACAGAATGCGGAGGCTTCAGCCTTCACTTCCCTCTCCCACGCCATGGTCCGAACACTAAATGACCTCATGATTTCCAGATTCCCTGCAGGACCCTACAGATGCTCTTAGTCCTCTACACTCACACACATTTAACTGTACAGATATTTAACAGTGCTCAAGCTATTGTTAAAAAACAGCTGTGTGTGTCTGTGTAAGTACTAACTAGGCACGACGAGTGCTTACTTGCAGGGATATCACATCAGTCTCACTGATTCATGTCAATTGTGAAATACAGCACCAAACAGAAAAAATACCCTGGCTGTGCTTCAACTCAGCTTTAGCCAAAGATTCTTTAAACATTAAGTGCCATTTCCCCGGAGCTGCCTGAGTGATTTCTCAAGTTCAGAGGAATTCCCTCAGAATCTGACACTGTCTGTGTCTCTGACTGTTTACTTCTCCACAATCCAGCTCTGTCCTGGACTAATTCTTCCCCTCACCTCTTCTATTAGACCACTACAACTACACGCATTTATTTTGTGATATGATTATGAGAGTCATATCGGGGGCATTTGCAACCCTGAGAGCCAGCAAATAAAGCCGGACCCAAATGTCAGAACAGATGACTTTAAACAAAGCGTGTGAATATAATGAGCTACAATAATAATGTCAACCTATTAATGTTCCACCGTAGAGTCGTTTAATCCGATCCTGGAAAGCAGCGTCAGTAGAGTAATGGCTACTGCAGGATATTATCTCAGCTAACTGAGAGGAAGGGGATCAGCCATTCAGGTGAAGCTAAGCTAATGGTGCTAGACAAGCAAGGTGGTGAAACAATATGAACGGACATTAATATGTGGCCCAAATTAAAATGTCAGGCTGAAAAAAATATGAATAAAACTTTCATTTCGACAGGCTTACAGAAGAAAATCCTAAAAACGACATAAACAGGAGAACCAACACGCATCCAAACAAGTTTTAACTTGAGCATCACATTTAACAGATTAAAAATATCCCATGAATCCGAATCATATGAAAATCATTTTGCCTGTTGTGTCCACAACAGCAGTCCTCTGTGCTGTGATGGTGGAACGGCGCCAGGGTTTGTTTCTCATGACGTCATTACAAGCCTTTGCACGCGTGTTTTTTTGAAAGGGGAGTTTTGTTCATATTTCATAATCAACACTGAGATGTCCAGGGACACAAAAACACATGGAAGCTTTACTGGGATAATGTGAAGATGAAGACTTTGATGCATTCTGCCATAAAGCCCTCACATCTCAACCTAACTGTTTTCATTTTCCTTCCACACCAGTCAGGTCTGTATCAACCAGTGACAACATATGAAAATATTGATCTTGCATCATTTGAAGTTTGATTTATGACTCTCTTCGTCCTAATTTTGCTTAAATAAACCAGACTAATTCTAACAATATGCAAAAGGCAATGATGAGATGACACTTCTGTCCAAGACCTGGGAAAAGCGGAGACACCACCCTGGGACAAGTGTTAAGTCACACACAAACACATAATGCTCTTATGACAAGCAGCTCAAATTAACACCATTTAACATATCACCCCACTTTCTCAAAAACACTTTCCACTTCACTGACATGTAACTCAACAAGTTTAAAAACAACAGCCCCTGTTAACAGTGAGGTTCAGTAGTTTGGGGCCTGCAGACAGAAAAGTAATGGAGCATGCAGACAGGGATAATGATGGCAATGGGTGGGCTCAGGCCCGAAGTGGAGACACTGAGAGGATCCATTAGTCCAATCTGATTGATTCCCTTCTCCTTCTCCCCTCTGCTAATCCTTGAAGACAACAACAGATGGCTCGGAGCCAATAATACTGCCAACCTGTCTGTGCTCTACGGTCACCTTACACTTTCCTACACTGACCCCTGCACTCAGGGCTACTGTTGGGCCGCATAAGCATATTATTGAGGACTGCACAAGGACAAACCCACAAATATCACGATTTAAGTTCACCTGACAGGTTAGAGGTTTAGTGGTAAAGTTCAAGTGGTAAAAACACAGGCTGATTTAAGCAAGGCTATAATTTACTAACAGGGTTTCAGTGGCTTAAGGCAAGTTAGATTTAAGACTTTTAAGACTTTCTGTTATGTCACTCAAGACTGAAATTTAAGACCGATTTTACAACATGCAAAACTGAAGAAAACGAAACAATAACCAACATTAATTACTTCAGCTTAGGGACGATTTTGTCCAAATGTTTATTGTAGCATAATCGTACATGGTGGAGACGAAGATAGGAGAGAACTGGGTAAAACCTAGTGTCTGTTGGCAAGTTTGATGTCTTGTCCTGATCTCAGCCATGCTGCAAAATCACAGTTAAATAACCAATTTTCGCTGAACTTCCACATGTTATCCAGGGTACAGTAACAGCTAGCTAGCAGACACTGGATCCACCGCTCTGAGCATCCCAGACAGAAACAAAATATGAGTGTTGTTGGTTCTGTTTTCCAGATCTAAGTGGAGTTAATGCAAGACACTTTAAGATAATTATTTTACAATATGAAAATTGCTGATTATTTTTGAGATTTTACAATGCAACATCAGAAAAAAAAAAGATAAAAAAAATCATATTTCCCACAGCAGAGCATTTTTAAAAACTTTGAAATATTGATTTAATAAGTTTTAATAACAATTAAGACCTTATTTTTAGATTCATTAATTGAATGCCTCTTAGGACTTTTTAAGGATCCGTGGTAACCCTGTACAAAGTTAAGCCAAGCCTTAATAGAAAAAACTCATCTACTGAATGTGTGTGTAAATGACAAAACAAACAGCTATTTTATTCTTGAGCGTGTGCATAACATTTACGCACATCTAAGAGACATTACATTGTGGGCGGGAATAAGAATATGTTTCTTTCTGTTTTGCTCATGGCCAAAATACTAACCATGATCTTTAAAAAATTAAGTAATAGAAAACAGGGAAGTGAACTGTAAAATATAGTTTCTAAGTCTGTCATCACTTCCTCCAACAATGTTTACTCGTGTTTTGACGTTAAATGCCTGAACCAGTTCCAGGTCAAATGGCGAGGCTTTATCGTCTTTCAAAAAGTGATGCTGACGGACAATTCAAACATTATTTGGGCCATTGGGTATGCAATACGATACCTGCCAACCCAGATGTCTTTGGGTCATACTATATAAGCCTTTGCAGCTAAAAAAACCCTACTATGTTCATAAGTATAACTCTTGCAATCAATATCCAGGTTGCCTGCACTATTTTAAATCTCAGAGGCAGAACCTGGAGGAATAGCAACTTGCGGCTCAAAGCTGAACAGGAAACACTGACTGGTTATTACATTATTATAGAGCACCGCCCCAACAACACAAAAAGACTATAGTTAGAATGACCCAGCTCTGCTACCCAGGGGACAAGAGGCTGCACTTCCTCCTACCACCTACTCCTCTACAGTTTTATTCTCTACTCTTCTGTCTCTACTCCCTGTTGTTACTCATTTCTCTGTTATCCTTTTTATCTTCCGCCTCCTAAGGTGCCTGAAGTGTCAGAAATGATAGAAAACAGACGGAAGGAGGCCGAGATAGCAACAGAAGATCTGATCACTAAGGTATCTTCACTGCAATACATGAAGAAGTGAAAAGAATGAGAAGTTATAGATGTCAGGAAAGTTAAATTGTGTTATTATCTCGTCCAGTTTAACAGTCAAAAAACTGTCACAAAAAGAACCAACGCTAGTGTTGTTCATTCACTCAAGCATGTTCTGTCCCTCCCAACTCTTGCACAGACCTGGCAAAGGCCAGACAGGAAGTGGGGTGTTTCTCAAACAAACACACATGATTTGTATACTCCCCTGTTTTAGCCACACACTCCAGACACACACTCAAGACACACACTCCATTATTATATAATGAGAACAGATTTCAAGGAGTGCCCTGCCTTTCAACTCAGAAAGGACTTGCAAGGGCTGGAGCATGAATGATGCAGGTTCAAGAAAGGCTGCCCTTTCACGCCTTTGTAAAAAATAACTAATGACAGTCATGCTTTGCTACTGTGGCTGCATTACACCTGGAGTGAAACTAGGCTCTCACAGCCAGGTTTCACCCTCCAGTGAAAGGTATGCGGGTTAAACAAATCCTATCTGAAGGGCCTGTTTATCTGTAACACTGCAGTGCAGAGGGTGATACAGTAGGCGGTATCACCAAAAATGCCATGTCAGCAGTCACCCTGTAATTCCACTCAGTTACCTGGTCCGCACCCACAGAAGGGTCACCTGCCCTCAGGCTTTAAGGGGGGAACTCTACTCTCCTTTCTCTTAAGACTTGGACCACACCCTTCATTCACCATTGAGCCCTGCTGGTCAAAATACTTTTGTGAACACACACTCATAACTCCATACATCAGCTCTTTAACAAGGAATGTGTCATTACACTCAGTGACACAGGCACAATGACCTTGCACCTATCAAACAAGTAAAACTGCTGCTAAAGCCAGTGCCTTTCCCTCACCCTGCACACTGGTGTGAGTCACCCCACCGAAACTATGTCCTAAAAACACTGATATTCTTGTCTTAGTCAAACACTGGAGATACTGATGCCCTGTCTGTGAAATGCATTGTCAGGCTGACAGGGATGGGCAACTAAGATTAAATTAGTCCTATTGTGAATACAATTAGCAACAGCCATACTCAATAAAGCAAGAACCATGAACCTAACAGATGCCAGAGTCATTAGAGAACATTTAGTACAGCCATAAAGTGAGACATCATATCGCACTACACACATTATACACATCAGTACTTTAACAGTTGTGCTCCTTTCGCTGCCTTCAATGAAATAGTTTCATCTATCTCTTGTGTCTACGGAGCGGCGTTAGCTAACTCGCTCTTGACATGTTTATGATTGTCACGCTGACAGTTAACACGTTCATAATGATTATCGTCGCCTAGTGAAAGATACCACACATTAGCTGTAAGTAGTTAAAGCCAGACCAAGCGGGTTATGATACACTTACTTTGATAACTTAGCTACATTTGTCGGATGCAGTCACACCATGCGAAATAACCCGATGACATGTAGTAGCTAACATGCTAACAGTTAACTCAAGTTGCTAGCCGTTTAGCTAAACCAGCACATTTAGAAGTGACAGTGTGTTAAACAGTGCGGCTACAAAGCTCACTGGATTAATATGCTAATTCCCAAGCCCCCGAGCTGTCCATTTCCTTACCTGATGTCAATGGGACCTAACTAAGGAATGTCCAAATAATGTCTGTCTTCCCAATGAATGCGATGTCTTCACTGCTTGATTTCTCACTCTCAGCCCAAGGGCGGTAACACAGGAAGGGAGAGCCAGCGCATTCTCTGAGTGACGTCTCATTGAACCAATGAACAGAGAGGCTTCCAGGCGTGGACCAATGGCGTGAGTCGGCCCGCCTCTTTTTATCCAGAAGGACCAATCAGAGGAGAGATAGAGAAGGAAAATAAAATTAAATGAAATAAATTACAATTAAATTTAATAAAAAAACAAAACAAACAAATAAATATATATAAAAATAAAAAATAAATAAATAAAATAAAATAATTACCTACTAGGCACAAGTTCAGCCTAATACATCCTTTTAACCACGACTCAAATTAAATTGCCAGCAAAAACAATTTTATCACTGTACTTATATCAGACAGTTATTTACAGCTCGTTCTTTATTATTAGATTATTTAGATTATTGCCTCACTACTACTCATTATATTAGGCTATTCATGACATCTCCATGAAGACTTTGCAGACTCCCATCTGCTGTTGGAGACCATGAGAAGCAACTGAAAGCCTCCCTAAAAGCTACCAAGTTGTCTTTGAGTTGATATTTTTTTGGCCAAAATACTCACTGCTACACTTTTATAAGCTGCGATAGGTTGTACTTAAATAGAGCTCTTATATATTGTTTGTTAGATCAAGAGAATGCCACAGGACACACTTAAAATTGAGCTATAAGACAACTTAAATCAATGTTATTTATATTGTTGTGCCCCAAATCACATTTTTGTTTCAGTCTGCACAGCATATGATATCAGCTACACAACAACAACAACTCTTTCAGAGGGGGATAAAAAGAGACCCCTGGAGGAGCAATGGAGCCGGGATCTCTCTCACAGGATGAACAGGGATGCATTAGGTGTCATAGACACAGAGAAGCCTGCACAGATGTGGCAGTGGTAGAATTACAACATGGGAAATAAAAATAAATAGAATAATAGTAATTGCTAATTATGTGATGAAACAACTGGTATACTGAGTAAATGTTAAGTGTAATAAGTGTGGGTGTTTCAGGCAAAATGAAATAGTGTTTGGTGTGAAATCTGTGGATCATAGATGTCAAGCAGCTTCCAGGTGCTGCCAAGCAGTGGTCTACAAAATACCACACAGACCTGGAGAGACAGACTTCATACTCACATGTGAAACTAAAATCCTTCTCACTCTTTCAGTGTGTCTTTCCTACCCTCCCTCTCTCACACAAAACACACAGTGTGTACACTAAAAACCTTGGCTTACCCTTGATTGCAAAGATCAAGGAGAGCTCATCCCCCTTTTTACTACGCTGTGTTACACAATAATGGAGATAGAATTTCATGCACTCTCTCGGCTCACACAATATGAGCACTGTAACAAGATGCTTGCACGTAACACAGAAACTTTGGACAGAGATGTGAGTGCTGACATGAGATCAAGGATAGTAATCAGCTAAAGGGGTTGAAATGTGCTGGGAGTAAAACTAATTTACTGCCATTTTAAACCAGCTCTGTCGTATGCATCAGTACATATTAGCTGAAGGTAAAGGCAGGGTTTACTGCAGGGTGAGTGAGCACTTGGCAGTCAGTGTGGTTTATCTTCTGTGGTGTCAGAAATGATCTGATAGGCTTTAACTTTTCATACAGTGCCTACTGCATCTGAGAACTATAACTAATCTAGGATGAAGATTTGTGTCAGATAGTGTCAGCTGGGATTGACTCAATCAGTGAGAACAATTACTGTCAGAATATAGGCCTACTGAGGAAAGAGAAGGAGACAGTTCCAATGAATCTACTGTTGCTAAAATGTGCATGAAAAGACTCACGATTTTCATGCAATATACCTAATGGGAGCTGCAAGTCGGTCTTTTGACACTCATACATTGTGTTCTCCTTTATAGCTTCACAATATTGATGTAATAGTCTTCTTGCAAGCCACAGCCTAACATCACAATATGATTGTTTTAATATTCCTATTGTGAGTCATAGTCTGGCATCACAATGCTGCTACTGAATCATATGTGTGCCAGCACGTTATCAGATACAAGCATGGAAATAGTCATTCAAATTTTGCTAAAAATAACCATTCAAATGAATAAATATAATAGCTCTGTTTTTATTTTGGCCATGACCAGGTACACTCATATCTATTTACACTGTACTGTTATGTCCACTTGCCATGTGTCTCTATTTATGTTATCTTGCCTACAAAACCAATATTTAGACTGATGGAATAAGTGTCTTGAGACCATTTAGTAGTTAGCATTAGGCTAGTTTGGTCTCTAGGTTTTTGCTTAAAGTTTTGTAGGTCATAAATGTTACAATATATTAAATGCTAAAATGTAGACAACACTTTTAAACACAATTTGCTTCATGCCTGGGCCCCTGCTCTCAAGCTTACGATACCTTATCAGGGTGTACTTGTATTTTGAATCTGTTTTTGTGAATGAAAAATGTGAAACTATGTGTGTGAAATATGATGCAGGATGTAGTATACAATGCCATGAGCCACTTGCTTTTATCCAATTTAATCTTCCTAAACTGAGTAGCTACGTGGATTGTGGGCAGCTTAGCTATTTTGTATAGAAAGACAAATAATAATAGAAAAAAAATCCTATTTATTTGTCTGCATGGAGTTTGTGTGTGTGTGTGTGTGTGTCAGCATGTGTTTGCCTCTTTTATGTATTATATCATTTGTGTACATGTGCGTGGGTGTGTGTATGTATTGTATATGCATATATGTTATGGTACTTGTTCGGGGGAATCAGATAACATGCTAAGGGAAAGACTAAATTGATGGCCGGAGCGAGCTTAGCCAATAGCCAATAAATAAATTTAAAAAACTAAAAAAAAAAAAAAAAAAATTCTTTAATTTTAGATTATTATTATTATTATTAGATGTTTTTAAAATATCATTTATTTTATATTTTATTTGTTATTATTATTGTTATTATTTATCTATTTTGCTTTATTTCACGGTATACTTTCCTCGTTAAGGGTTAGTGGGCTATAATTCATTTATTTATTGATTTATTATTCAAATTTTTTCTATCTCAATGTTGTTGACAATCCTTATCTTTTCTTTATATTATCAAAATAGTTGTAAAAAGAGAGAAAAGTGTGACGCCAGTGTGGGAAACCAGCGAGAAGTTATTTTTTTCTCTACATCCTGATTTTTATAGGCCCTTAAAAAATATATATATAATGGGAAAATGCATGAAAAAATAGGCCTAATACAAATAAATATATATATATATATATATATTTATATATATATATATATATATATATATTATATATATATAAAATAAAAATACCCGACGATACCCTGCCTTTACTGTGGTGTACACCGCCTCCTTGTGGCCGTTACAGCTCACTACACCAATATGTTCATTGCAGCTTGAACCCGGAAACCTTTCCTCAAAGACCGGCTATCACTTCCGGTGGGTCACATTTTCACTACAGTTCAGAAGAAATGGCGGACATAGATGAATTGTTCGGGAGTGATGGGGACAGCGACAATGACCAGCGAGGTACTAATGTCTCTTAGCCGTTAAAAGTCTTAGTTGTTGATGATAGTAGCTTGTTAGCGGTGTCGAATTTTCCCGATGCTAAGCGGAAGTTAGCTTTGCCCAAACAATTATCGTGGGGGAATAGAACGTGAACGTTACGGTACATTGATATGTGTTGATAATTAACGAGATGCATCAACGTAGGTTTCTCCAAAAGCTAGCTTTATTAGAAACGGGTACAAGTTTGTTTTGTCCTTCAACTGGTTAACTTGCTAGCTGTGTCTGTGTTTAAGTTAGCTAGCATGGTTAGCCGAGCTGGAAGACGCTCCAATGAACTGCTACCACAACATCACAGCGTTTCTCAAGCACATGTTCTCATCAGACAAATGTGCTGCACAACTCTTAGCTTTGTTAATTTCATCTGCAAACTGTCCATTTTAAGTTAAAGTAACGCTCACATGCTCAAGATTTATAGGCTGTTGATATATATAAATACTTAATTTATAACGTGGTGTGTTACCAACTGGCCATGAAATTTACTTTTGCATACGTTAATAGCTAAAGGGCATCTTGTCAGCTTTAACAGTTCACATAGTAACCTAATAATTAAATCACATTTGATCTGCAGCAAACTAAAAGTATCAACCAAATCTCTTGCTATATACACACCACTTTCAGATGTGAATTTTGGTCAGTGTTTTCAAATATGCACCTTAACCAAAATCCTTTATCACAGTGTATATGATGTTAAATGTTAATATACACAGTCTGTTTCTACATTAATATGTATCAAAAATCTTTTCTTCCTGTTTTTACCACCTTGCCAAGACTAAGCTGGGTGGAGCGGTGGTTGTCCTGCATCAGCACTATGATCGGCACTGTCAGAGAGGCATAATTAAACTCATGTTATATGTTTATCATTGAGGTTATACTATGCAGTGGTTTTGTTTCTAAAATGCAGTCACCACCTGCAAACCACATCCTTTATAATAAACATATATGACTTGCAATATTGCCCACAATGACCTGATATACTTAGACAGAGATGTTAAAAGGAAAGCTAACAGGCTTTAACTGGTATGGTAAAATCTGTAGACAAATGCATGTGTTTTCACTGTTGTGTTGCCCACCCCTATGTTGAACTCAAGGTGTCAGTAACAGTAATGTAAAACAGAAAATGAAAAAACACAGAAGCTTTTCTGGCATTGCCCATTTATTTACTCATTCGTTTTTCATAACTGCAAATCCACTACATTATCCTCTTAAGGGTCACAAGGGGATTGGAGCCTGTCCCAGCTGACACTGGGTGAAAGGGGTACACTCTGGTTGACAGGTCACCAGACTAGCACAGGGCTGACATATAGAGACAGACAACCATTCGTGCTTACAGTCACACCTACAGGCAATTTACCATTTTACCTAGCCTGCATGTCTCTGCACTGTGGGAGGAAGCTGGAGTACGCGGAGAAAACCCACGCTGGCACAGGGAGAACGTGCATACACAACTCCATATAATAAGGCTACCCCGCCCTGGGGTCCGCCCTGGCATTGCGCAATAAAGACATATTTTTACGATCTGTATTCATAGACACAAATGTAGCAAAACACAAAATATGAGGATTTACTCAACACATGTTTTAATAAATGGGTCTGGGAGAAATATAGTTCATTAGAAAAGCAGTGTGATCCATTCTGGTCGCTGAGGCTTACTCTGTGTGAAAGGAGTGAAATCCAGCTATACTGTGGTGAGAAAATGAGCCATCAGTGTAGAGTGTGTCACGCAGTGTTTAAAGAACAATGACTGGCAATCGAGCTGTGCAAGAGAAATGAAGAAAATCTGTAATGTGCTGAAATGTGTCACTAAGCCATCACAACATTCACCTTCTGTAAGCTGTGCTTTGTGCCAGAGGATAAACAGTCTGCTTTGCTTTGTTTCAGAGTCTGGCTCTGGCTCCGGTTCAGACTCAGAGCCGGAGAGACCCCGCTCCGCGAGCAATGCCTCGGGCAGCGGCAGCGACAGTGAGAGGGAACGGGATGATGATGATGAAGAGGAAGGCCAGGAGGCAGGAAAACCCAGTATTAATAAGGTGTGTGTCTGCGTTTGACAGATGACACCCAGCACAAACAACGAAACACCATATTCGTCTTATACACAACTCTCTCTCTGTTTTCAAGTGGAACCTTTTGCGTGGGAACCTTTGTTCCACATTATGTACATCAATCTACATACTGTGTATTCTGTGCTCGTGTGTGCACCACACTCTGACCCTTGTACTGTGAAAGTTCGGTACGAATACACAAACAATTACAGCCCTAGATGGATTGATAAGTAGTGGAGTGCTGCATGTGCACTCACACAGACTGAACATATTAATGAATTGAAATCTAGCTTGTGAATGTTTTGCAGCCTGTTGTAGCCATATTGTTTTTTCCCAGCCAGCCACCATGCATAAATTGTCAACCTGCTCGAGACACAGTAATTGCAAAACTTACGTAGCATCTCTCCTAAACGTACCCATCTTTCCTACCTAATAGGAGCTGTTTGGAGACGACAGTGAGGATGAGCAACACAGTCAACACAGCCAGCACAGCGGCAGCGACAACCAGTCTGAGCGCTCAGGAAACCAGTCTGACGCCAGCATGCACTCAGACCAGGGGGAGAACGACCACTCTGATGCAGAGCAGCACAGCGGCTCGGAGCGCGGCCATCGAGATGAGGATGAAGATGAGGAGGACGGGGGCCACAGGTCAGATGGAGGAAGCCCAGCTGGCAGCGGGATGTCTGGTGCAGGGAGCCCTCGCTCTGAGAGAGGCAGTGTTCGTTCAGACAGAAGGTACACCAACACACACTGGAGGTGCCTTGTTGTTTAATTCAGTAAACATGAGATGATGCCAGAGGGGCCCAACAAATACACTGTTCACTCCAGTTTTATAAACCACAGTGCTGGACTTGTGTTTCTTCATCTTTAAAGACATACAAGAAAGAAACAACCTAACTTGTAATTTTATTATGAGACACTTTCCTTTAATGTCAGAGAATTAGAACTAGATTGTCATTTCTTTATGTGTTTGTTTTAAACCAGTTTGCACAGCGATCCTGGGACTCCGCAGTCAGGGACCGGGCACCCCTCACTCTGATGGGGAAGCTTCTGGCAGGGAGAACCAGTCAGATGATGAGAAGTGGGGTGGAGGGGCTAAGAGCGACCAGTCGGAGGACGAGGAGGAGAAACGCCATTACTCTGATGAAGAAAGAGAGAACTCTGATGACGAGGGCCCGAGGAACAGGAAGTCAGGTAGTCCCAGGATCTGGTGTTAAAGATGGAGGAATTATTGAACTGGATCATGAGCCCGTCGTCTGTGTTAATCTTGACACGCTGGATTTTGTGGAAGAGGATTAGGGCCATATGTGAAAATTTTATCCTGAGCTCTGAGGTTAATCTCAGAACTCTGAGATTAATTTTTGCATGTGGTAATGATACTTTTTACATTTACTGTAAGATGTGTTCGTGTGTCCTGTGCCTTCAGTTTTTATCATATTCAAGTGGAAATTATTCTGCTGTATCGCCTGATTTTATTTTATTTTCCAGAGTCTGCAAAGGGCAGTGACAGTGAAGATGATTTCCTCAGACAGAAAACCAAAGCAAAAGCTGCCTCTGATTCAGATTCAGACAGTGATGTCGGAACCAAGAAAGGTGAGAAACTGTCAGGGCAAATTATAATCTGAGTTTTAATTGTATTAGCTGCTGAAGTTGGCATTGTTCTTGCTCTTACATGTTCCATACTGTTCCACAGTGAAGAAGACGGCAGCAGACGACCTGTTTGGAGAGGCTGACGACATCTCTTCAGACAGCGATGCAGAGAAGCCTCCGACTCCGGGACAGCCCCTGGTACGTGTCTGCCCTGTCGCTCCCTGTCTCTTCCCTCCCCCAGTCATCAAGCCTCTTTAATTGTGCCCAGCCTTTTTTATAAGAGTTACCAAATCTCTTTTTCTCAGAGCCTCTCACTAAGCCTCTCTGAGCTGATCCCTATTATCATGGGTCACTGAATAATACAGTGTTTTTGAAACGTTCTCTTCCTCTCCCTCTCTTTCTGTGTGTGTGTGTGTGTGTGTGTGTGTGTGTGTGTGTGTGTGTGTGTGTGTGTGTGTCCAGGATACAGAGGATGGAATGGAGGGGGAGCAGGCTGAAGAGGAGCCTGCGCCTGAAACTCGTATCGAAGTAGAGATCCCCAAAGTCAGCACAGATCTGGGATCTGATCTTTATTTTGTCAAGCTGCCCAACTTCCTGTCTGTGGAGCCCAGGTCAGAACCTTGGCACTGATAACATAAACACGTATTACACTTTATGAGCTCTTGCCTCCTTTTAAAGTACAGGGAAAACATTAAAAACATTAAAAGAAGGAACAGGGATGAAGAACAGCATATTTTCAGACACTTTCAGTTACTGCCTGTGATCATTTTGCTCTGCTGCTAGTGAGGAGGAGAATTTTAAGAGCTTATACTTACTTTGAAGTGTTCACTTAAATGTGTCGGGTCTTGATGAGCATAAAAGCGTCTGCGTAACTTAAAGCTGTAGTTGATAATTTCTGAACATAACTTGTCATATTTTCAGGAACATTTACCACAGCCACTAGAGGTTGGAGATATGGCCCTAAAAAAAATACCACGATATGTCAGGTTATTTTTGCGTCAACGCTATTCTTCTTGACGGTATGACAAATTAGTAGAAAAAAATATTATTGATTTAAGAACACAGAATTGCAACAAAATAAGTGATAGTTTTGCAGTTTGTCTTCAAATATTCAATAAAAACTAAACAAAAATGATCTGAACAATAACTTCAGACTCTGTATATAATATTAATAGCTCAAGAAAATAAAATCTACCACAAATTACACATTCAAACAGCTCTCAAAGACAAAATCGTGTTTCCTCAGACCTATATTTATGAACCAACCGGTGATTTCCTTCTTTTAGTAAAATCCTAAATGATTGAGTTGTTTTTTTTCCACCTGGACCTTTATGCTTTGCCATTTCTCCTCTAATCATCACGCTGTAACCTGTGACAGGCTGTTATGATACCACAACTATCACACAGTCACATAGATGGAGTTTGTTGTTGAGCCGTGAGCGTCACGTAGGTTTACATAACCAAAGGTTTATGACAAAATCACTTGATGACACTGACTCCTGTGTGCGCACGGTGAGAGAGGAGAGGGAGAGACGCTGTGCAGCTGCCAGAGGAGCTGCTGAATGAGTTCCCTCTGAGCGGTAACTTGCTGAAACAAGTCTGACAAGTCTGTTCATAAAACATTCAGGACGCCACAGTTTATTCCACACTACTGAAGCTGCTCCTCTTTTTGGAACCACAGCAGAGTCGCTAATAATTTGGCTTTCAGCCATGCTTGTTGTTGTCGTGGGTAACAGTATGACAGCAGTATATCAGCAAGTCCAAAAAATCTGGTTCCGCATAGTGCTTCTAATGGCATTTGCAAGAATCCACCGCAGCTGAAGGGAAACAACCAATCAGAGCAGAGGAGTCTCTAACACAGCTGTCGGTCATGTCAGTCACTGCTCATGAGCTGTGGTCAAACTGTCAAACTAGGCAGCTCTGATCAAATATGAATCAGAATCAGTTACTGCATTGCCTGTTTCTCACCTCATATGTTTTCAGAAACATATTTTATAAACTGTTAAGCCGTAAAATGAGAGTTTGTTCCCCTGCCACCATGTTGGGAACCATCATGCCAAAACAAAGCACCAGCCGGACCAACTGTCCTTCAGCCGGGGTTAATTCGCACAAATGCCATCGGTCTACCTCATGTGACAGCTTCAGCTAATATAGTAAAATCTTATTTTTATAAATGTTACCAACTGTAGCTTTAAATGTATACTCATTTTGATTGTCATTGAATCGCCCCTCGTAGGCCCTTTGATCCTCAGTACTATGAGGATGAATTTGAGGATGAAGAAATGCTGGATGAAGAGGGGCGGACCAGGCTCAAGCTGAAGGTATGTGTGTGTGTTTGTAGTCGTCTGCGTGGGCTGAAGTGGAAGTAAATTAAAAGCAATATCAGCCTCTAATTAATCTTGTATACGAGGCAGATGTTACAAAAAGAGTTTCATTTTTTCTTCTCAGGTGGAGAACACAATTCGATGGAGAGTCAAGAGAGACGAAGAGGGAAATGAAACACGAGAGAGCAACGCACGCATTGTCAAATGGTCTGATGGCAGGTGTGTATTACGTCAAACAGAATGTGTGGGGCGGGGCTACTGCACTCTACAGGAAGTTCTCTGTACTTTCTATGGTTTTAAATGTCTTTTCTTGCCGCAGCATGTCCCTCCACCTGGGGAATGAAGTGTTTGACGTTTACAAAGCCCCCCTCCAGGGAGACCACAACCACCTGTTCATCCGACAGGGTACTGGACTGCAGGGACAGGCTGTGTTCAAAACCAAACTCACATTCAGGTAACACAGCGACGTGCCATTGTTGTTAATGGTGACAGGCTGCTATTAAGAGCTGAGTCATGCAGAGATGCATGTCTTCACTTGAGGCATAACACTGTGTGTTGCTAGGGATACTCCTCCTCTGTCTGGCTCTGTGACATCCGTACATGCTCTAAATAAGCCCCACGCTGCCTCTAATTCCAAACAACAATAGAAGCCTTCATTCAGAAATGTACTCTATGCTCTAAGTCCTGGATCACCTTGTGCAAGATGCCCAGGTTTCTCCCAATAAGAAGTGTGTAAGCCTCTTAGCGGCCCCCAAGTCCACCTGGATGTTCTGTTTCCTTAGACCACATGGGACTAGTAGGACACCGGCCAAAGCTGCTTTAAAGCACAACAGCTCTCCACAATGCCAGGAAGGACATTAGCATTTGTTCTGATTGAGTATTATCATCAGGGCCGAGTTTTGATGAGGATTAGAGGCGGAAGCTGCTCAGGAAACAAACGCGTAGGACACAGTGTTTTTCTTTTAAATTCACAAATAGGTGGAACAAAAACATTCAGGCAAGATGGAGACAGTTTAGGCTTAGTTTTTCTGTTACAGTTTACCAAACAGAATAGATATAAAACACATTGATCTCAAAGCACAAAGTATGCTTTCATTTACTGCATCATTTTCATGCTTTTAATGGGCTCCTAGTGGTCTCAGAGCAGGATCAAGAATTAGTTGTAGGTTAACTCAAAAAAATCTCTCTAAAATATCTCTACTGCGAGATAAGAGCTGATGATGTAGGGAATCATTTTAGTTCTTTGTTCAGTAAAATTGAACCATCTATATTCGATAGTGAGTGGGCTGAGGCAGCAATAAATGTTGGTGTCTGTGCAGACAGAAGAATTCAGCTGAAACCACTGTGGTACCAAAATATTAGATTGGCAATTTCATTAAAAAACAATGAGGATGAGGATCTTGTTTAGGCAATAAGTCAGGTGTGTGTGATGCTTAAATGTGCCTTGTGGAGTTTTCCTTGAAATATTTATGCTAGCATTCAGTGTTTCTCAGCAAATGTTGAATTTCCTTTGTTATTAAACATTTGCAAAACTGACATTTTTTTAATATAAACCCACATTGCTTACATCCCCGTTTGCTAACCTGCAGTCATCTCGTTCCTCTATTACTTTTCTGATTCATTGCTGTTTCCTGGTGCACAAACTGCCACCAACTGTCAGTCAGTAGCAGAGACAGACAGATAGTAAACTTTATTTATTATTTATAAAGGAGGGTGCATCTTATACAATAAGAGTGTCCCCTGATTCAGTTATTCTTTGCTCAATGCCTGTATGGCAAAGGGGATAAAGGCCTTAATACATACACTCACTGGCCACTTTATTCGGTACACCTTGCTAGTACCAGGCTGGACCCCTTTTACTTTCAGCACTGCCTTCATTCTTGGTGTCATAGATTCAACAAGGTGCTGGAAACATTCCTCAGAGATTTTGGTCCATATTGACATGATGACATCACACAGTTGCTGCAGATTTGTCAGCTGCACATCCATGATGAGAATCTCCCGTTCCACCACATCCCAAGGGTGCTCTATTGGACTGAGATCTGGTGACTGTGGAGGCCATTGGAGTACAGTGAACTCATTGTCATGTTCAAGAAACCAGTTTGAGATGATTTGAGCTTTGTGACATGGTGCGTTATCCTGCTGGAAGTAGCCATCAGAAGATGGGTACACTGTGGTCATAAAGGGATGGACACGGTCAGCAACAATACTCAGATACAATACTTTTTCGGACCATCCTCTGTAAACCCTAGAGATGGTTGTGTGTGGAAATCCCAGTAGATCAGCAGTTTCTAAAATTTTCAGACCAGCCTGTCTGGTACCAACAACCGTGCCATGTTCAAAGTCACTTAAATCACCTTTCTTCCTCATTCTCATGCTCAGTTTGAACCTCAGCAGGTCGTCTGGATCATGTCTACATGCCTAAATGAATTGAGTTGCTTCCACATGATTGGCTGATTAGCTATTTGCGTTAATGAGCAGTTGGGTGTACCTAATAAAGTGGCCAGTGAGTATGGTTCTTGGGACCCTAAATCGATGGATCAAACTCTGAGAGTGTAACATATAAGAGGTGTCTGCAATTATATGTTTGGCTTTCCTGTGTACAGCTCTGCCAAATATATTGCAGAGTTGTCTATTTGTCACTTCCAGTCATCCTCCCTGCAGGGTTGACAATCTTGGAGACTTTGTTTTTGCTCTTTACTCTCAAGTTGCCGTGCTATGGTGGTATGTAAAATGATAAAATGCTTTGAACTAGGCCTCTGTATGCCATTTCAAGTATGTGTTGGCTAACATCAAAGCTCCTCAGCCTCCCGATTAAAAACAAGTGCTGACTGGCTCTCTTCAGAATGCTCTCTGAGTTGGGTCTGATCAACAACTGTGCCCATGTACTTTAAATGTTCTGCTTTGTCTGCAGGATGGTTATTGAGTATGACAGAGAGGCTACGGCTGGTTCCCTTTTGTTTTGTTTGTATAATAAGTTCTTCTGTTTTGACCACATTCATTTCCAAAACAAAACATGAAGCCATTGGCAGGAATGTGCATGACATGGCCCCGCATGCACAAGATAGAAACACAGCAAGGGCCCACTCTTAAAACCATCATTCCACAGTCAGTGCTGCTAGCTACTTACAGGTTTGGCAGTCCAGATTGGTGTTTTTTGCCAGTTTGGAATGCAAGTGTATTGTTTTCATGGTTAGTTAAGCTATTGTTGTAAATTACCAAACAAGAAGAAAGAAAAGGGTGAAGACTGCCCACGTAACGTTTGAAGGAATGCTTTAAATCTGACACTGGTGTTCTGCTTCTTCTCTCCAGGCCCCACTCCACAGACAGCGCCACCCACAGAAAGATGACCCTGTCTCTGGCTGACCGCTGCTCTAAGACGCAGAAGATCAGAATCCTTCCCATGGCTGGACGAGATCCCGAGTCGCATCGCAACGAGATGATCAAGGTAACACACTCTCATCCCCACCTCCATCCATCTGTTAGGGAACACCACCTCTGTACTGTTCTGCTTGTCTTTCCTCAGCCCTGTTTGAGAGTGCGTGTGTTACCACAGGCACCAGAAAATGTGGCAGGAGGCCAGTTGTTGTCGAGCATCATGCCTGGTTACATAAAGACATAACCTGACGCGCTTACATAACAAGGTCACACAGTGGTCAGTGAAATGGAAATAGTGTCAGCGAGTCTGGAGGGGGAACTGGTTATGTATCCGTTGTCAACCCAAACAAGTACTGCTGAAAGCTCAGTTTATAGTTTCACTGTGCTCAGTGCTCTCCTGAGGAGGTCTGACTGTACAAGTGTTGGGCTACTGTTGTTGTTGAACTTAGAAACAACTCTGACACCAATTGTTCTCACATGGCAGATTGTGCTTGAGTCTACTTGCTTTCTAATCACTGTCAGATTCAATATAGTCTGACCTCAGCATGATCTGTAACTGCCGGTACTGTGGCGGTAGGTAATATGAAAAATCTCATTAATGTGATTTCCTTGTCATTTTCAATTTTTCTTGCCAGTTTCATTTGTACTGGCACCAAACAATAACAGAGGCTTGAACTATTCATTGTTTTCTCTTTGTTTTCAATAAACTTCTTAACTACAATTGCAAAGAGCCAACAAAGCAGCTTTTTTCTGTTCCTGAAAAGTAAAGCTTATTCAGCTGGGTGTGACTTGAAAAGGGTTTTGGCTCACTCACACCAGCTGTTTAGCAGCCAGAATTGCTTGGTGGAGGAAGAAAACGTTGATGCAGTAAGTGCACCTGTTTTTTTTTTGTTTTTTTTGCCTCTGTATACTCTGACAGTATATGATTGACCAGATCTGTCAAGCCAGCATTACGGTTAATGCTTCTAACCAGGAATGTCCTGATCTGATCTCAAAGATCAAGGCACAGGCATCCAAAGGGAGCTCGGAGTAGAGCTGCTGCTCCTTCGTGTCGAAAGGGGTCAGTTGAGGTGGTCTGGGCGTCTGATCAGGATCCTCCTGGGCGCCTCTGGTTAGAGGTGTTCCGGGCACGTCCAAGCAGTAGGAGGCCTCGGGGCAGACCCAGAACACACTGGGGGGTTACACATCTTGTCTGGGCTGGTAACGCCTTGGGGTCCCCCAGGAGGAGCTGGACAGTGTCGCTGGGGAGAGGGGCGTCTGGGGTGCTTTGCTCGGCCTTCTGCCCTCGCGACCCAGCCCCGGATAAGCAGATGAAAATGGGTAGATGGGATGGGCTATATTGAGCTTTATAGAGCCTGAGCCGATCGTTTGTTTAACATCAGCTGTCACAGAGGTGTGCACAGTGAGTGCAGCCATCGTCAGCTCTCCAGCTCTCGGCTGTCTGTCTCTCCTCCACTCTGCTGCGCTCCCGTGTGTGAATGAGAACAGGGGCTGAGCCCAGGCCTTGGCTAAACAATATACACCATAAACAACAGAAAAATTCAGTGTGAGACTGTTTAATAATGTTATTTACCTAAGTTGTGACTGCTTACTTCATTTAAGTTCAGTGTTAAGAGTCTTGCATGTTGTTGTCATTTGTGGCACATGAGGTTTCTCTGTGGGCGGAGCTCAGCCTCTGCTCAGGAGAGAAAACTACAACCACACTGACCACACCACTGCAACTGCAACAAAAGCCCAGCGAGCAAAAAGCCAACAAGAATGCAAAAGAAGTACTGACGACGAAATCAAACACTCAAGTGAAATACAGTTCATTTAGGTAACTCAGGCAAGACTGCACCGAAGCAACAAACATGAGAATACTCTCTTAAAGGGAGAGAGAAATTCCCTCGAGACAGAGAAGGAGAGGGTTTGTTATTTTATACTTTATTTTGTTAAAAAAGTTGATTGTTGATTTTTAAAACTTAAAGTTCTTAAAGTGTGCACTGTGCAGCTGTATTATAGTTGAAAATAGAAGTGGCGAATTGGGATTGGGTGCCATCAGATACTCAATATTAAATGACTCGGATCAGGATCAGAGGCAAAAAAAAACTTGGTCAGGAAATCCCTACTTCTATTCTTTATTTTGACGTAGAGCTCTTTGGGTAAGTGCTCCCATTGTTGCATGTCAGAGTGATTAACATGGCAGGTTTTTAGATGCACTACGTGTACAATGTATTTTGAGAGTCCGATGCACCTCACGTGTTTGCAACATGTTTAGTTTGACTGTGGCTTCAGACCTTTAACCCCTCTCTTTCTTTTCTTTTCTTCTCTGCCTTGAGCTGTACATTTAAGATAGAGTGCTTTATAAATCCCAGGAGGAAATGGCTTTGTTACAGCAGCCATGTTGCATCAATCACAAAACAATGAGCAGGATGCAGGTACTCAAGGAGCTACATATGAAACAAAGTACAGTAAAAACCATAAATAACAGACTAGACTCTGAGACGTGTAATTTAACAGCTTGGGTCACACTCATTTTTAATATAGTCTGAATATTTACTGTACAATGAGTACAGTTAATATTCAGAGTTGCTGAGTGTTGATATGGTATGTCAGGCTTCCCACAATATATGTGAACTAAATGGCACTCGGCTTGTGGTGCCCAGAGTGACAAAAAAAACATTAAACCAATATTTAAACTTCAACCTAAAAACCTCATCATATGTAATGTCACATACAGTCTCATGTTTTCACCATTTTTTAGTTTGTTGATAATGAATAAGAAACTATTAGCAGAATAGTAATAAATAATAATAAACATGAAACCACGAGCCTTCTGAAAACAAACATGTATTACATTTAAGAAATAAGTGACAAACCTGTGAATTTGGTCTCTGATGTTATATGTGTAAAAACAAACCACCTTTCAGCTTATATGAAGAGGAATTACTCAGATCCACTAGTCCCCCTCTTACCCACACCTGTCATAGAAGCACCACACAGTGAATTTCTTATTACACGAATCATGCACTTGCTCAGTGTTTCATAAAGGGTTTTTAAATTACCACCTAGAAACAAACTGTCAAACTTTAAAGCCAGTGCTTAAAGTAATTCCCGCTGGTGTCTCTCCTGGCAGAAAGAGGAGGAGCGGCTGCGAGCTTCCATCCGCCGAGAGTCCCAGCAGAGGAGGATGAGGGAGAAGCAGCACCAGAGAGGCCTGAGCAGCAGTTACCTGGAGCCCGACCGCTACGATGACGAGGAGGAGGGCGAGGAGGCCATCAGCCTGGCAGCCATTAAGAGCAAATACAAGGGAGGAGGAGGCTTGCGAGGTGAGCACGAATACACGGTCATGTTCTCTTTCTCATTATTTCTCGCAAGATTTTCATAAAGTCAACTGAGGTCTAATGAACATCCTCCTTTCTTTTTGCCCCGCTTTGACCCAACCCAGAGGAGCGAGCGAGGATTTACTCGTCAGACAGTGATGAGGGCTCTGATGATGACAAGGCCCAGAGGCTGATGAAGGCCAAGAAGCTAGACAGTGATGAGGTAGGTGTAGTATCCTGCTGCACAGACAGGGGGCAGTGTGAGCTGTGGAGCTTTAAACTTGTCACCCTCATGTGAACTGAACAAGACAAGAACTACTGGTTCTTTTAAAGAACATGTACTTAATTTTGCTCTGATTGTCTCTGCAAAACTAAAGTTGTGGTTCTGCCAGAAAACAAAATGCAACTGTAGCACAACAAACTGAGCACACTGAGTACAGAATGTCTGCTGCTGTCAGCATCACAGCGTCATCTCTCCTGCTCTGTTCTGTGCAGGAGGGCGAGGGATCGGGCAAGAGAAAGGCGGAGGACGACGAGGAAACAGCCACCAAGAAGGCCAAGAAATATGTCATCAGCGACGAAGAGGAGGAGGAGGAAGAGGAAGAGGATGATGAATAACTCACTTTTTTTTTACCTATCATTCCACTGTATTATCAGTGCTCAGCCCACATGGCATGTAAACAGCCATATTTTGTTTTGTATATTTTCTTAGGACCTGTGTGTGGGTGAGTGTGTTTGTGTGTGTGTGTGATTGTGTGTTTGCTTGTTTATGTTGTGTACAGCAGAGGTGAGAAATAAATACATGGTTGTCTTATGTAACCAATGTTTCCCAAGAACCCTTTATCTTTTTTTTTACCGTTATGATTCATATGCATGAATCATATTGTTGTGAGTGTATGAAACATTCGTTCAGGGTTTAGTCCAGTTTCCAAACAAAAAGGAGGTTAATGAGATACATGCTGCAGGTTGGTTTTAGATTAAATCGAGTAAATAGTGTAACAGCAACGCCTGCCTGCCGCTTACACGCAGAACAAAGCACATTACTGACCAGTGTTTCACCAGTTTCACCACAAATGTTCCCTTAAGGAAGGAACTGGAGAGGACAGTTAGGGGATAAATCTTAACTGGTGTTGAAAGAACAAGCCAAACCCTCCTGACAGGAGAGGCAACAGGGGATTTGGGAACTGCTGTAGTACTGTGAGTGCAGATCCTCCTCAACCTGCCTGCCAGCCCAGGCAGGAAAGACACGGAGTTGAGGCCTCGCTAGGAATTATAAGTCTTACAAAAACATGTTGACACTGGTACCCAACACTCATCCCCTCACTATTATTTCGCCCCTGCCAAACAAACACCACTTGAAAAAACTGCTATGATATACTGGTCAGTTCTTGAACACATATGTGGATACACTGGAAATAACTGAATAGCCTTTTACGCAAATTTAATTGCATTTTAATTGCACTTCATACCTTTTAATATTTGCAAATCTATCCAGCACTACTCAGAATGAATACATTTATTTGGTACAGCACCTTCCACACAGTAAAATTCACAAATGCTTCACAAATTAAGATGATTAAAACAAAGGCAATAAAACAGCATAAAACAATAACATCATAAGCTTCAAGATAAAAGTAAAAGACCATAAAACAGCATAAAAACACAGTCACAGGCAATCAAAGACCCCAACAGAAACACTAAAGAACAAGTACTAGACTTCTTAGGGTGGAACAAGGGGCATTTTGAAAATATGAGTCTTCAGGGACCAGCACAAAACAAAACACAAAGTCTTCTCCTTAAGTATGACACTCAAGGCTTCGTTTCTCCGTAGCTGAGGGAATCCCTTAGAAGGTTTCCTAGTTTAGGGAAACGTTCACTCATTTACTGCATTGAAAGAGATTTTTCAGCAGTTAAAGTTTCCATGGAGATTGTTAATTTGCTCAGACTCATGCCTGTGATTCCTGTTATCATCTCAAAGTTTACTTATAGTTGGTGAAAAAAATGGTGGAAGAAAAGAAGACAAGAAAACCATACTGATCAGAGGAGGAAAGGATTATACTTCTGGAGGAAAACAATCATAGAAAGCACAAAGTAAGTTTGATCCCCAAATACCAGAGAACAGAAAATGATTGTCAGAAGAAACTGAAATGAAAATTAATTCAGTCAAATCTGTAGTGTAAAATCAAGAGCACTTTCAGAACACTCTTCTCGGGGTGTGTTAATTTTTTCATTAATCACCATAAACTCAGTCATAGAGTCAGACGTACCTTAAGTTTTTGTTTTTTACCTTGCTTTAGTTGCTATGGTCCTTAGTGCAATGGTCTATGGATTCAATAGTATAAGACCAAGACAAGGAGAAAACCAAAAAGATGTAAGCAAAAATCTTAAGGAAACCTCAAGGAGAAGACTTAAGGGTGTTTTTTGCAACCGACCCTTGTTGCTTTTTAAAGACTTCTCAGAGACTGACACGCCTAATGGAGGAGAGTTTCATAGTGACTGGAGCCATGACCTCAAAGGCACAGTCACCTTTTTGTCTTCAGTCTAGAGCGAGGGACAGTTAGCAGGTCTTTCAGGTCCTCTGACCAGGGCCGACTGGCTGTCATATTTATATTTTAAAGAAACAGAGTAGGACTTAAAGGTGCCATCTACAACATTCAGTCTGGGCAAGGACTGCCTGTACCCAACTCTCACCTCAGATGTAGCAAGCAAACATGGAGGAGACTGAGCCGAAATGGCGGTCGGGGTGGCATTAAGAGTGATAACTGCCGTATAGGCACAGTGAACAGCAGCAGCGATTACCTGGAATCTCATTTAAAAACATTGCACGCACACAAAACGAGGCCTGAAAGAAGCGTGCACTTCTTCCCACTGGAAAAGCTGTGATCTATAAAAACAGACTTGATGAGAGAAACTTTGACCCACGCTTACAAACATTTTGGAGACGGGAAATTGGCGATGCAGATGGTGAGGTGGAAGCCTGATTGTAGAAACTGTTGAATATCTTTTTGCCGCACACCATTTTTGGCTTCTGTCTGTACGTACATTTTTAGTATGGATCCTACGCACTGTTTTATAAGTAAGACCCGAGGCCACTGGGACATGAGGGGAGGGACTCAGAGGCATGCCCGACTGACTGGCTACCAAAACAAAGAACAGAGAAGCTCAGATTACAACACACACAGAGGTAGCATGACTTCATTCTCTGCTCAAGATGCCATTACACACTGTATCTATACATAGCAAATCAATGTTTGCAGCTATATTTATGTTCTTATAGTGTCGTCTATAGAACTAGTAGGCAGGTATAACACCTCACCTTCTTGGCTTTAATGTGGTAGCATGCTAACATGAGCTAACTAGCACCACACAAATTAATAAATGTTGCATAATGCAGATTATCCAGAGGTAATATAGTATATGCGATGAGATATTAAAGCCTGGACTGGATTATGTGAGCACACTAATAATATTTGGAATGTGGCTTGTTCATATCAGTTTTATTTTTCTACATGTTCCTACTTGTTAAATATCAAAATAATCTGTATTGGAGGAATTATTTACAGTTTGAGCATCATATTTTAAGTCAGTGGTTCCCAGCTGGTCCAGCCACGGGATCCAGATATCTCCTTAGTCATTGTTCAAGGTCCAGGAAGTTTAACACATTCAGCGTCATGCTTATGTTCAGCTGTGTCGATGAGCTAGTTTCAAGTAGCTGTCTGTCACTCACTCTACAGCAGGAAGCGGCACTTCAAAGTAAAATCTTTGTGCCAGAAATTCTCTGTACTTAAAAATAAAGTGTGTTTTTCACTTGCGGTCCATTCACAATGGACCCGCGACGCACCAGTTGGAAACCACTGTTTTAAATGTCACTGTTATTACTGTGGCGTCTGAGTAACTCAGCCAAATCCAAAAGCCAATAGCATGATGCAAAACATACTGCGTGATTTAATTGTGAGATATTTAAAAATAGAAATGGGAGGACGCTCAAACAGCATTTCAGTCCGGTTTGGTGCGTCAGTGCTCCAGTTGTTAGAAAACAAGAGAGGTTTGGTGAGGTATTGTGTCTTGATCCCTTTCGAGCCGCAGAGTGAGAGGGGAATGTAGAGAACAACAGTCCCGGTTACGGATTCAAGTTCATCAGCCAGAATGACGCACAGTGTCACACACTCCCTCACACACTCCCTCAGACACACACACACACACACGGGAACATTGCTGGGTTCCCAGAGATAGATAACAACCCTCGAATCTGCCCCCTCCCCCCAGCTCTGTCCAGACAGAACTGGCTGTAGCTACCCAGAATATAAAACTGGTAAAACACTAACTAAGTGATTAAGTAAGAGCTGCATAAATTGGCTGCATTCTCTCTCTTGACAACGGCCTGTCTGTTCCACACACACACACACACTCACACACACACATGCTTACGTGGCCACAGAAGTATCAAAGACCTCCCGAGTAATATTCACACGGGGCAGGGTTGTGTTAGAGAGAGGTTCTTTCAGGACAGCAGTGTTTAAAAGTGCCTGTGGTGTTTTCCGAGTGTCTGGAATCACAGACCAATTCATAATGAAGCCGCTTGTTTGGAATGAGGTTATTGTGTGACTAAATTGCTGAGGGTTGAGTTTGTACCCTTCAGCTTTTCTAACACTCAGGACAGGCCTGTGTTTTTGTGCGCATGCTTGTACATGCATGTTTACAGCAGTGAGTAGAGACCTCCCCGGCGAGGCACATGCTAAGCTATATATAGTGCATGCGGTGAATGTTTAATGCCGCTTCATGCAAATGTTGTGTGTCTTTGCTGCCTTGAAAGAGAAGGTGTCGTCAGGAGTGCTGTGCTGCGTTATCTCAGACTGCAGTGGGTTATGTAAACCCAATTCCACACAGTAAGGAGCGGGGAGGGGAGAGGACGGGAGGAGAGGGGGAGGCACTGCTACACACAGTCAGCACTGACTGAGGGGGATGAGGCAGAGGGGAGGGCTGCAGCATTTCAACCTCTTTTTTTTTTGTTTTCTCCTCCCCCTTCATCTCGTCTTTCTCTCTGTACCACCTCTTTCTCCCAGCTACCCCGTTTTCCCACCGTCCAGCCCGAACCTGGACTCAATAACATCACATTTTCTGTAAAGAAAGCACTCAGGGTGTGTTTTCTATTCCTAGAGCCTTGCAGGCACACACGCCAAAGCACGGCTGAGCCAGTTGGATAAACCCCGGTGTCATTCAGGGGTAACTTGGCCACCGTTATGCCAATTAGGCCCGAGGGAAGACGGGCAGCTGGGTCAGTAATAGGCCAGGTACTGCTCCAAGTAAACAGAGATGTGTTTTCATTAGTCTCAGCCTCCTCTTTGTTTGCTGAAGTGATGCCCTGGTTGACCTCGGTGAGTGTGTGTGTATCCAGACACTATAAGTGTATTGCAGCTCTGTCTCCAGAATAAAATTTTGGCATTGTGCATTTCCGTAAACCACTGAGACGTTACCTTTATATACTTTGTGTATCATGTAGTTCAGATTACATGTACATGAGTTTATCATGAGGATGAGGAGGGATGGTGGATGACTGCCAAGCAGCAGACCGCAGCAGACAACTTTTGAAGACTTAAAAATCAGCAGACAAAAGCAGGTATTTTTCTTTTCTCGGGACATTTCAAGCTGCATTTGTAGTAACCAATCCAGGTATTTTAAACCAAAGCATGACCTTCTTCTAACCTTAAACCCAAATGTTTTTTGTGTCTAAACCTAACCACACGTTCATTGTCCATATCCGCTTATCCTGTTGCAGTTGGCAGGGGGCTGGAGCCTATCCCAGCTGACATTGGGTGAGAGGCAGGGTTCACCCTGGACAGGTCGCCAGACTATCGCAGGGCTGACACATAGAGACAGACAACCATTCACACTCACATTCACACCTACAGACAATTTAGAGTCACCAATTAACCTGCATGTCTTTGGACTGTGGGAGGAAGCTGGAGCACCTGGAGAAAACCCACACTGACACAGGGAGAACATGCAAACTCTACATAGAAGGGCTCCCCTACTGAGGGTTCGAACCAGGAACTCGATTACCCTGTGAGTTATATATATTCCTTTAGTCCATAAGGGTCCTCAGATCAAAAGAATCAAGTTGATATTGTATTGAAAGGAGAAAGTGGTGTCGTGTCAGTATGCCGAATGACACAACATTGATGTTCTGTCTGAGCTCGATCAGATGAATGATTCATAACTGATATGTTATCTGAAGCCTTATGTTCATAAAAGTTACATTTATACCAGTTTAAGTAATCATTTCGATTGTATTTCCTGATCTTTGCTGATCAACAGTTTTATGTGAAAGGAATTAAACGCCTGTCCTAAATTTAAGCCAGTTATTTCATGTCATTTTCAGCCGTAACTGTAAACTTTAAAGATATATAGTTGAACACCAGTGGTCCGACCTATCTGACTTTTTTGCTGTGCTTATTTTATGAACTTTGCTGCTTTGCCAGCATTTTTTAGAAACCAAATCTACAGCTACCCAACAGCAACATCTCTCTGCTGGTCGGACTAATGTTAACTGCTAGTTTTAGATAAACTCAAGCTGTCGTTTCCTTTATTCTGTGGCCCAAAAGGTAAATTAGGCTCCAAAATAACACAGTGAAAGTGTTGTTCTGAATGAGATATGAGAGCATCAAACATGCGTTTTAGATAAATGAGATGAAAAAAATGGAGGAAAGACATTCAACATGTTGGCGCCATATGTTGAGTCCAGAGCCGTCTTGGAGCGTGTTTGCTCTTCACAGATGGACATCTGAAAAACCAGAACCTCCCTACACTCTCTGTTACCCAGCGCCCCTATACACAACAAGACTTATTTATTTTCTCTTGATATCTCTGCTCTTCCTCACCCCAGTTTGCTCAGGGCTGTTAAATTATATAACGTGACGCAGGGGTTTTCTACCCAGCAGTTATAGTAAACAAACACTGTAATTCAGTCTATACCTGTTTTGATTGGATGCGTAGGAATGTTCCTTCTATTCCGCTGGCTTATGGTCCTTGATTCTCACCCCAGTTTTGTTCCAGGATTCATCATATCTGTAACAAGGAGCGTAAATATAGACAGTGCAGGCGGTGCAGTTATGCTGGGGCCTGTGGAGTGGAGGGGCCCAACTGCCATCTGGAAATACATGATTTTCTATACATGCCCTCAAAAAGGCAAACCCATCTCCATCACAGTTTTCTGTTTTTGTAAAAAAAAAATATATATATAAATCTATAACAAAACGATATGCTTATTCTACATAAACTATAAAAAATTAATTTACCCATAAAAACTATTTGTTAAACTAATAATTTCCAATTTTATTTTGTAGTTTTTGTCATATACAGATATGTAATGATGATATAGCAGCTAGTTTAGGTGCAAAATCTCTCAAGACTGGCGAGCTGGGCACATCTGCAAGTGGATATAACATAAAGCAGCAGTAAGACACACTGTTGGTAAAATAAATATACACCTTCAACTCTGTGTGTGTGTCTGTGTGCTTCATAACTAGTAACTAAGGCACTCTAGGGCCCGTCATAATACCCTGTACTGGGGCCCATCGTAACTACCTTATGCCTGTTTTACAGTCAAAGCTCGATGCTGGAGTGGTGTTAGCTTGAAAAAAAAAGAGAGAGACATCCCTGCTGTGACGCCCCTCCCACTGTCTTGGAGGATGTTCCAGCCAACCTCATTAGGCAGTTGGCAGGCATGGGAGGGTCGTTGCCATAAAGGCTGCCTCATGTTTTCATTCGCTCTCTCTCTTCCCACAGCAGACGTCCATCTGGCATTACTGCTTCTGCTTTTCCTTCAACACCTCCGCAGCACACCTGACACACATCCATGCATGGGTCATGTCTGTCTTTGCTGACCTACACACTCCATTGATTGTTTAAGTTAATCTTAGATTAATTAATTATGCTTGTTTTAAACAAATCTTTTGTGTGAACTCCCTGCTTGTCACACTGCACCCCACTAAAAGACGTTTATTAAATCACTACATCAAAATTAACTTTACGTTTGTAGCTTCTCACAGTGTAAGGATGGAAAATATTATGACCCTTTACACAGTGGCGTACAGCAGTTAGAATGAGCCACAGTGCACGCTGTTGTGACGGGCCCCAGTGCCAGATGTTGCATCGAAACAGCTACTGTATATTTTATAGTATGGTCACATGATCAAAAACAGACTTGATGTTAGACAACATCAACGAACATATTACCTATCAGCACTGCAAATCTGTGTATAAAAAAAACAGAATAAAAGAAGAAATTGTTCATTAATAGAATTAAAAAAATAAAACAAAAAGAAAAGAACATATGAATACCAAATGTAAAAATGTTTATAAAAGGCCTGCCTTTTCTTTAAAATAAATACATACACAGTGACAAGCTGTATTAAAGCAATTAAAAATTGTAACACACTCACTCACACACATTGGAAAAGTGAATAGGAACACAAACAGCAACAATAAATAAAAAAAATAATGATTGTAACATAATAGGTAAAATGAAATGAAATGAAAAATAAATTAAATTCAAATTCAAATTCAAAAAAAACTTTATTTGTCCCAAGGGGGCAATTCAAGAAATTAAATGGCAATTAAATGAAAAAGAAAAAGGCAAAGAATAGTAATAGTAATAATAATAATAATTTTCATTGTGGGTTCAGTGTGACAGACACTGATACAAGTCCTTCACTGTGTACTGTGTAATACATTTACTTTATATAAAACAAGTTTAAATAAGTCGTAATGCAGAGGTTGTGATTATTCTTCCTCACTAAGATATCTTAAACAGCATTTGTATTTTAACGAGTTCCTCTTTGAACACAAGTTATTTCTGAGGTGGCAAGTTAAATCACTTGCAAGGGCTCGTTCTCTACTCTAGAGAGAGCCGGCCCTCCAACCCCAGGGGCCCCAGGGCCACCACACTGCCTGCACTGTCTATATTTACGCCCCTTCCTCTACGTGAAATTTGTTTATTAGGATTTATCCATGTCAACATTTTACCCCCATTCTTTTTCTTCTTCTGTCTCTTGCATACAATGTACGTATTATATTTTCATATTTTGTATTGTCTCACTCATAGAGCCATGTTGTCTGTGTTGTACGATATAAATTGTGTAACTTTAAGTCTCTGCAGAGCTTCTTAAGACAGTAAATGGTTAACTGAAAGCGAATCATTAGTGCAGAGTTATTGTTCAGATGACCGAGGGGCTGATGAACATATTTGCAACCATAAAATTAATAAGAGAGACAAACAGTGCAGTCATTAAGTTTATTTTTCTGCTGCTGAAAACAACAGCTTTGTTCTAAACTTACAATGTTGTTTCTTGAGTTTCTGGTCTAATTTCACAGACTTAGTGAAAACCTTTTGTTCGCCTATTTCAAATCTAACAGTCTTACTCTGTGTATCCTGGCTGTATTTCATAGCTCGGTGCCCTTTAGCCCTGTCTCAGTATGTCCCTTCCCCCTGCTGCTGCTTACATAAGAGGCTAATAAATAAAATAGAAACACAATACTCTACTCTCTCCACAGGATCCTCAAACACTCACACATGACACCGGCGCGGAGACTGCAGCGAGGGTCTTAGCGGGAACATTTTCCCTTACGCACAAGCCAGGTGTGAATTGTTCACATGCACAACACACACAAACACGACTGTAACAATTCAGTATGGTGTGTTTTGTTGTTTTTTTTCCTCCTGACCTTAACGATTTGGGTCAGTCTGTTCCATCGAAGGAACGGGGCTTAATCTGTAAACAACGGGTTACCTTCAGCTGTGAGCTGCTCTGCACACAGATTACACTTGAGCTTTTCCAAAAACAGACTAAAAAAAAACAGGCAAGGTGACTCTCCATGGCACAGCCTCTCCGGAGCCAGGGTCACCCCTCTACCTCATTAAACACAAAATGTAGCTTGTCCCCGAAATGCACCATTAATAACTGCATCGTTACAGCATCTATCTATCTGTCTATCTATCTATCTATCTATCTATCTATCTATCTATCTATCTATACTCTGGTGCTATATTTCAGATTCTGATGATATTTACCTGGGTAAAAAAAAAAACTCCTGCCGATTTATTCTTTTGCTCCTTATTTCTTTTCTTTTTACGTTGTTGTTTTGGTGCTCCTACTCAACTAAAGGATCTGATTACGTCTTCCATCACTTGCTTCTCATGAGAAAGGGTTAACACTGGACGTGTCATTACACATACAGTGATGAGACACAGCTCCTGACCTGGTGTCATGCCTGCATCTTGTGTAAACATCATGGGACATCAGGTTTGGCATGAAAGGGTCCTAAATAGGTCAGCTCCACGCTAACAGTCAGTGGGTTACGGGATGTAAATGGGGTATAATATGCAATGAGCCGTGCAGCGTCCCTCCAAAGGGTGGGAGGTCAAAAGGTGTCTGATTATGGCTGCGCTAAATAGGACAGAAATTTCTGTTGTGCTAGGAGGGGATATTTGATATATTCATACACCTGTCTTTGTTGCCATGGAGTCAGGTGTATGATCTAATTGATAAAGCTGTTACAGATTTGAAGTCATAATATTTTCAGTGACAAATTCTATGCAAAATACTGCTGATGAGAAAAATGCTTTTCGGTCGGGGTGTGGAAAAGGATGGAAACTGTTTGTTCTGTAAATCTGCTGCTTTGATTTTGGTTCTGTCCTCATGTGGCAACTTTCTGGACGAGTATCAAAAGACAGCTTAATTTTTTTTTATCTATGTACCCTCAAACAATAACGCTCAGTGAGTTACGAGATGGTTGTCCTCGCAGTTTAAATAATTATATTATTAGGAAAAAGATTTATTTTTGAATTGAAAGGAAAAGAGGGATTGTTATCACCCTGTTTTCTTTCCTTTTTAACACATTTCTTTATGTTAGAAGTTGTTATTGCTACATGGCAGAGGAAATTGAATGACTATGGCACTGTTTCCACTGAACACCTTCATTAGAGAACCAAAGGTACCCTTCAGACATGGTGCCTAGACCCCAGTGTTTCCACTGCAAACAGTACTCTTAAATGTGGGTGGGGCTGTTGTCACTCACTGCTCCGTCCAGCACTCGCTGTATTTCCTCATTACAGGTGACACAGATGGAAGTCTGCACCTCGTTTATCGTCCACAGAACGAGGCTGCACTGCACACCAACATTTTCTCAACAAAAGTGATTTGTTTTTTGTGTTTCTGTTTTTTTTTTCTTTCCTTCCTTTTGCTACTGTGTCAGTGGTTAATGATGTGTTACAGTGTAGTTGTGTAGTTTGTATTTGTATTGTTTAGATAATTCTTTTTTTAAAAGGATAGATATACTATAGGTGCTTTCTATGCAGTGTTTTATGCAAATTGTTTCCAAACTTTAGTCTGACATACTTAGCATGTTTTGAAAATTAGGTACAGATCTTCAAAATAATTTTCTGAGAGTCTGAGTTTGTTTGGCTGCTGCCAGAAACGCTGCTTTGATAAACAGCCTGCAGTATGATGGTGTTAGTGTCAGGCAGGTATACGAGGAAACAAAGCTATCTACAGGCTCTCAGATGTAAACTGAATCTGGATGCAACCAAAAGACTCTGCATCTGTTACTTCAGTTTCAGCAGTGTTGATACAGAGTTCATTATCCTGGTGAAATATCAGAAGTTTCCTGTGTTTGTTCTCACTTTGCTTACCGGGCCATCGGCAGGTCAGTAAAGTTTATTAAGGGGTTAAAATGAGAAGCAGAGGTTACACAACAACAACAGGAGAAGGGGGAAGACCGGGGTTGTGGCAGAGAGCAGAGGAAGATGAAAAAGTGCTGAGGCCAGGTGTGGGCCGAGAGCTCGCCCAGTCCCCCGTGGGCCTGTGGTATTTCAGAGCCCGGTGCGACTCTCAGTACATTACACCCTACTTCTGACCTTCAGTTATCTAACCAGCCTGCCAGCACCAAGCCAAGCAAACTCTCTGTCTCTGTCTCTGCCTGTGTCTGTCTCTGTCTCTGTCTGTCGTTCTCTCTTCTCCATCTTATTTATCTGCCGTCTACCCACACTCTCACCAGATAAGCCAAAGCAGTCAGAGCAGGATAATCAGTCCCTCCAGGACTCCGGGCTACTTATGGGATCGCTGTGGCCTAAAATGCCTGATTTCACGGTAGCTTTTTTTGAAACATTTTGATGCATGTTGTGATATTTTTAGAAGCTCTTTTTTTCTCCAATGAAATTGTGGCATCGTTTTTTGTTTTATTAAAAATACAGGGCATCTTGTTCCAGTGAGAATAAAACCACACTGTTGTGAGCTTTCTAAACAACCTCACCACAAAGACTGAATAAAGCTTTCACACCATTTTGAAACACTTTATTTGACAGTTAATTCCTAAACTGTGTTCTTCATCTCACACACGCACACACACACACACACACACATGGGCTCAGATATCATAATATTTTTCACCAAACACCTTGATATTGACACTGCAATGCTACTGTAGCTATTGGTGCTTTCACAGAATATTTACACAATGAGATTTTTGATAAAAAATGATCAGTAAAGTGAATATAATGACAGGTAAAGGCAAATAACAAAGCAGCTAGAAAGTCTTTTAGGTTCAGATATTACATCACTTTACTGTAATGCAGTGTTTGAAACCAGAAAAAGACACTTACGATGTTACTATATCCATAATCTCGGACGATATCTAGTCTCATATGACAATATTGATATAATATTGATATATTGCCCAGTCCTACCACTAACCATGCATATTTCAACCAGGAGAGACTCGTTCTGAGAGAAAAGAATATTTATTTACATGAGCACATAAGTATGAGAAATGTGAAAAGTCTTTGGCGATTAGACCCCATCATGATGTCATCTATTTCAGGAGGGTGGTAATGACGTATGGAGCTTAGACGCTGGTGATGGTGATGGTGTTTATGAGATGAGATATAGAGGGAGCTGAGGATCTGGATGTGAAGAGGAGTTGACTTTTGATGAGCTCCTCCTGAGCTCTGGATGAGGTGCCTGGAGGTGAATGGGGTGGAGGAGGGCGCGACGATTCCACCTGAAATGACAGCTGACAGGAGCAGAGAGGAGAACAGGTTTAAAGTTTGGCAGCAGCAACGTGAATGGCTGAAGGAGATCGTGGCAAAGTTTGATGGCAAAGAGAGGGACCCCCCATAGTCAGCTGATTGGTGGAAGTGTTGGGAGTGAGAGAGAGAGAACTGTGAATGGATATAGCATCAAGAAAGTCTTCCTGATTGACCTTAACGCTGAGCTTCGTTTAATATGACTCACCTTGCTTCTTTTAGCATATGCAGTAGATCTGGATATACCAGTCTCTGTCATGGTGATCTGTGCAGTCTGTTATCAGCAGATTTCAGCCATTTTCCTGGTGTTTTTCCAGTAGAATAGTGTTTTTAAATCAGTGACTTTCAATTGTGTTTCACCACAATGTTGCACACAATGAGAAACACTTTATCCCCGCTTTCATGCAGAACAAGAGGGAATTTTCCTGCACAGTCTTCAGCCGTAATCTTATTGATGTGAGATAAGTGTGTGAGACATTCGTGTTGCACATGTCTGCATCTTCAGAATCAGAAACAAGGGTTGAGAAACTTCAATGATTAGTCGAATTTGCTAAGAAGCTGCTGTGATTGGACTAAACTGTAAGGTGGTGCAGAATTGGATTGATTGAATTTGTGTTCACTGTTGGGGTCACGACCAGGCCTCCAGTGAGGCAGCTTAGCCTTGCTTCCAATTTTTCCCAGTGAAAATGAAGCAAAAAATCCTCTGCAGCCCTAAAAGCGTTTCCCCCACAGACCACCAGAGCATGGTCTTACTCTGAAGTCGTCCAAATCCAACGCTTGAGCAGTGACTTGTGACGTCAGAAACAAACCAAAAATGGCGTCCTTTAACGTTGGCATGATATGCGGTCGGTTGCCGTTATAGGTTAATGGCGCCCGGCAGCGTCAGGGGGAAACGCAGCTGGAAAAGGATGAAAGTTAAGGCAGTGAAAATGTCCGAATGGGGCAGGTGGGAAAGGTTGGTCCAACAAACTCCGACTTTCATCCGAGAGAGCGGTGTTCGCGTCCCATAAGATTCTAAAGCCTAACGCTGTTCTTTTTTCTTAAATCTAGTCACTTCCTTTTGTTGCCGTAATCCAACCGTGTGTTTGTTGTTGAAGAAAAATAGTACCAACATAGTGCGTTTATTTTGAAAGAGACTGTATGTAAACTTTAATTTTCCTGTGATAACGGAAGTGTATCTTCAAAGACGACAACTTGACACGGTGTCCCAGAACGTCAACAGCCAACACACCCAGGGTACCTTGCACGTCGTACGTGGACGTGGAAAGTTCACGACCAAAGCGTCAGGTCGGAGTGAGAATGTGTTGACCACTATTATAAAAGAGTCATCAGTAAAACTGTTGACAGGATGCCTTTAACTGCTAACAAGGTCAATTACGACTCCTTCATATTTTTAAAACTTACCCCAAGCCAAGAAAAGTGATTTATATATCTGTGATGTCATCACAAGTCTATGAGCACAGCAGGAAACTGCAGGCGGGGCCAGTGGGAGAAACTCTACTGCGCATATTCAGTGGGCCCCATAAAGCGGAAGTAAACCTGGAAGCCAGAAACTTTTTTTGGCGCATGCACCAGTTAAGCAGTTCCATTAGACTGAGTGGGCGCCATCTTGGAGTCCAGTATCTAGTTAATATTATACATCTATGATGATGACATTGCAACATCCTGGACAGGCTGTATAATAGATGACTAACGCACCATCTTTGCAATGGCACAGGCTTTGGTTGAGTAATCAGTGTAGTTTATTCCTGATTGCCTAGAGAGCAGCTTCACTTCACTGCCTAATTTAGAAATAAACATTTCTTATGTGATGCATCTGAACTGGTGTCCAACTGGTTTCCATAACTGTTCGAGTGTCTGATGTCAGAGCCAGACTGAAATAAATCTGAAAATATGTGAAATAGCTCCTCTGCTAAACAGTGCGTAACGCAAACAAGGCAATACTTTTGTAACATTTGATTTAATAGCTTTGATGATCGATGTAAATTTGGCACAATGTCCTCAGTCCTCTGGAAAAAGTCTCAAATTTAAAGCATCAGAGCAAACAGAGATGTTTTATGTCTTCATCCCTGGTTACACAGTACATCAGGGCAACATTTATATCCCCTTTGGGACACTTTCATCTAGATGTCTGCTTTGACTGGTTGATGATTGATGGTCTGGTTTGGTCTCTGTTGTCTTCGTAGTCTCTGGACTGCAGTTATGAAATCACCCCGCAGTGGACTGCTGAGAGAGCTGCTGCAGAGAGAGAGAGAGAGAGGGGAGCTGCTTTCTGCTGAAGCTTACACCTTTTCCCTACTCAGAAAAGGCCCCAGACAGAGAGGGAATTCTAAAGTCTGATTATGATTTAAAGTGTGTGTGTGTGTGTACACTTTAAACCCATTCCCATCTGTTTCTCCAGGTAACAGTGTAGCCGTTGCTCTCAGTTAGTTATCTGTTCTCCCACTCTGTCCCCACTTCCCTTCTCTGCTTCTCTGCTGCTGCAGTTCACAGTCAATGGTACAGTACATTTCTTATAGTACACATCAAAAACATCCTCAAGTTATGCTTGCAAACTTTGGGATTTTCCTGCTTGTCTCCGGTGTGCAGATACTGTTCTCTTTACTGTTAATGTTTCTGTATCATTAGTGCCGCAGGCTGCTGGTTATGTAATGGCCTGTACTGTAGAGTCGCAAAAGAAAGCAGGACGCAGCAGATTTAGTCATGTTAGGAATGTACAGTGACATGTCTCATTGCAAATACAAACTACCCCTGGGGCCTGACTGAAGCTCTGTCTCAGCCCCTTTAGTCTTGCCATCTCTCCCTAAACTGTACTTCCACTTTGTCATCTGTCTATCTTTCAATCTCTGTAGTCTTCTGGAACTTTTTGCTCATCTTTACCCTCCTAACCCTTATCCTCGTGTAACCCACTCCACCCCTCCCTCCCCACTCGTGTTTAAATAGGTAAATAAACTGGTGGGGAGAGCAGAGATCTCACCCATGTGAGCTAAATAGACGCATCCACTTGTCCATCCGCCCCTTTTCCATGACTGCAAATCATTATCACCATGGATACTTCCACAAATAGAGCAGAACACCCAGTGCATTAGAGACAAGCCAAAGGTACTGTACACACACACGCAAATACACACACACACACACAGTTCATACCTGAAGTGAGGGGACAATAGTCCGGCCTGCCGGATAGCCTCTTTTCAGGGCCCCTCACATGCTCCGTCTGACCCATTTTTAGGCTCCCTAACTGTGACATAGCAGTAAGTGCAGACACAGAGGAAAATAGTTGGATGATTGAAGTGTCCAAACTGGGTCAAGATTGAAGCAGAATTTGGAGAAAACCAAATAAGAAAGTCAAGTTGTTGTAAAGTTTGCTTTTCCCGTTAAAGGTGAATAAACCTGGGAAATAAAAAAAACACCATATTGCTGTTTCTCCTTGTCCTTCGGCCTTCTAAATGCAAAGTAATTAGTTTACTTTCTGTGAGCATTGCACTCTAAATGCACTCAAATGAATCCACTTGCTTTTTATTACATTTTCTGTGGTTAATGTACCTTTGCTTAACATTATTTCTGTAAAGATAGCAACAGCTGTAATTGCCCTAATCAGAGTTGAACCCAGTTTGTTCCGTAACAGCAGGCAGCTGACCTGCGGATGGCTGCAGGGAGTGCAACCTCTGGTAAAGCTTTAATCAGTTAAGAGGATTGATCTGCGAGGTTACATACCTTTGTGGAGGGATTTTCTCTTTCAACATCATATTAACAACCACAGCTCAGCATGACACACACACACACACACACACACACACACACACACACACACACCCACACACACACGGTAGACATTTCACTGGGAACACAATGTATATTGCACATAAGCAAGAGGAGAGAAAAAAAGACTTCAACTTTGAAGTTATTAAAAAATCTTTCCAAATACTGCTACAAATTTAGTTTACATCAGATTTAATGCCAGTTTGCAGTCACAGAAAAATAATCTAATGTGATTTTTGAAAGGAATATCAGACAAATTACACATTAAAAAAAAAAAAATCCTGACAACAAACAAAGTCGAAAAGAAGATCATTGGCCAGAATTTCAAATTTGGCATCTGTAATGTAACAGGGACATTTATTTATTAATGGTTTGTTAAAACAAACGCTGTGTCATTGCCATAATGGCTGTGGGCTCGATTTATTTTTTTCATTATTATCCTTTATTAAGCCAAGAAGATTCCATTAAGATACACAATCTTTTCTTCCAGGGATTCTTGGACAGCAGCATAATCATATTCACACATAAAAAACAATTTTACATAATAAAACACACAATACATAAAAAAAACCACAATGAAAATAGTAAGAAAAGAAACAGGCTGTGTTGGATAGGTTATTTTTGAAATGTAATAGATTGTAGATTATTAATTACCCTGTTGAATATGTAATTCATAATGTGACTATTTTAATACCTTCACCAAAGCAAGGTAACTTATTACATTTGATTACCTTTTGATTACTTTTCTAACAATTGTTTTAAACTGGGCAATAAAGTTGAAGGGACTCAAAACATAAGTACATCAATGTCGCACTCAAGTTTGTCCCAGCAACCTTGTCCAGCAATATGCCAAAAGAAGGTCTATCTGCATGGGATAAGATGCAAAGCAACAGAATCAATGTGATGCTCTACACTGAAACAAACAGTCTGTAACATTTAAGCCTGGTTCAGACCAAAGTTTTGAAACAGTTGAAACAGGAAACAACTTGCAATTCAGCGTTCTAAAAACCTGCCGGTTCACACCAATGCACCTAGATGAGTCAGTGTATCATGTCTAGTCAACAACTCCCTGTACTTCTGTTCTGATTTGCAGCTTTTCAGACTTATTTTGTGGCTGAATATAATTTGTAGCTTCTTACAATATGAATGAGGATAGTGATAGTGAGATACTGGCTACAGCTGCATTCGTAGTAGTGATGAAACAGTGACAAAATGAGCATCAGATGGACTGAACTCATCATAAATACGCCACAATAATATAAATAACCGGCATCAAGTAATCAGTCAATGAGACACATACAGCGAGCAGCAGCAGTGACCCACCGTCCAACACCGCCACAATGTGAGGACAGAAACAGAGGGCTCAAGGGAAGAAGCACCTGCTGCAGCAAGCAAACACGCCATTTATGATCATTTTGACTTGACCAGCGACTTCACTACAAGCTGATTGGCTGTAGAAACTGGTGAGGTACTGTTACATTCTGAAACCAGCCGCCAGTGATTAGACTAGCAGAGTTGCAGCTGACACCATCAGCCGGCTTAAGTTAGGCTCAGACTGGCCAGTTCACACCGCTGCAACTTTTCTCTGCAACGTTCTAAAATGGTCTCGTCTTGTCGGGCTTGAGGGGGATTTAGTGGCATCTAGCAGTGAGGATTGCAGATTGCAACCAGCTGAAATTTCTCCTGGTTAGAATTCCTTCAGTGCTTATTGACTGGGAGGTTCTTACTGGGAGCTGAATCACCCACAGAGGTCTCTCTCTCCCCAAAACAAACATACCTGGTGATTTAAACCTGTAAAAACACAGAGTAAAGCGGTTTCACATTACAAATCAGTGTTTTTCTGACACTGCTCATCGCAGTGTCGTGAAAATGCGAAAAACACAAATGGCTCTATCAGGAGGCAGTGTTTCGTCTGTCTGCTCTGGGCTACTGCGAAATACGATGACAAACCTTGCCATCTCCATAAACACATTTGTAGATTTAAACAGCTCATTCTAAGGTAATAAAAAACACAATGATTCTTATTTTCTGTTGATTATACACTAAAGAAAATATACTTATTACATTACACTGGACCTTAAAGCTCTTTATGGAAAATAACATATTGGGATGTAACCCCCCCCACTTTTGTTTATTTTGTCATTTACTACATAACTCTGTTATGTAACTAGCTACTCTCCAACACTGCATACAGGCCAAACCGGTCACATATATACATTCCACTTAAATCAGTGTTTATGCAAAGCAGCAACATGTTTTCTTCAGGGCAGTCTGTAAAAGCCCTTAATACCTTTCAAAGGTACTTCAGTAAACAACATTTTGGAGTTCACTGGAGTTCACCCAGGGTGCATAAAAAAGAACGTGGTTTTACCAAACTCTGCACACGCACACTGGGGACATAAAACATAATGTGATTTGTAGATCGAGGGCCATAGTTTACATTTAAAGACAATATAGATTACAATATTTGGAAAAACATACCCTCAAATCCAAACTTTATAAAGGATAAAGACAGAATTACTCCTGCATGATGACTTCACACCACCAATGTATTTAAATGGACAGCATTTGAATCTCAGCTGGATCATTGTCAGGTCAAAATGTTGAAGAAAAACGTCTGTTTAAATAATTGTAGTATGACACTTAGGACTTCTTCTTAAGCTGAAGGGCCTGCTTCAGGGTGTTTCACTTCCTCAGTTAAGTGAAACTGTTAAGGCATTTACGGCATTGAAAGAGATTTGACTGTAGTAAATTACTGCAGTTTCCATGATAATCATTTGTGTTGTGGTACCAAGAGTCTTCTGTGCAATGGTTTAACTGACTTAAAATGATGCCTTAAGACCAAGATAGGGAGAAAACCTGAAATACTTAAGTGAACATTTTAAGGAAACCTGAAGGAAAAGATGTGTGTGTGCAACTGATTTTGATTCAAGAAAGCCTAAATATGGACTTTAAGGAAAATCTTACTAAAGGTGTTTTGTGTAACCACCCTCTGCTCCATATGTGGAAATAGATGGTTTATTCAGTGGCAACAAAACACAACTCCTCTTATTGTCACGTGATTAATGAAAAAACATAATATATATCAGCCCTTAGATGTCCCCCAATTCCTTCACCCTGAAACCCTAACATCATTTAAAGAGTTTTGGAAATGCATATATATTTTTTTTAGTCCCCAACCTTAGAAGAGTAATTGACGTAACTGATTCAAAAGCATAATATCACTCAAATTGGTTAAGATTTTTACCCAACAGAAACAATACGACGCATCGTTGTAGATTAACACTATAAAAATGCAGTTCGCCTGAACACTCTCTGCACCAGCAGTAACATTTAATCATTGCTTACAGCTCAAGATGTTAATTATTTAAAAATCTTCATGCAGTGTCGAATATGTGACTGAAGTGCATATCCCACCACAGGAAAGGGGAACGACTGAGTGACTGACTGACTGACTAAATTAACAAATGTCAGCAGGCTCTGTTGCACGCTGAGAGAGGCCTTGTCTCTGTCTTAGTGAGGAATCCCCACGGCAGGCCTGAAGGAGAAGAGCAGCACATTCTGTTGAGGACTCAGATTCCTCCCCAGAGCCTGCAGACTTCCTCACACTGTCTAAACTAAACCCACTGAACTAAACTTACGCTGCCTCCACCTCATTCACTGCGCACTTCAGAAAGTAGCTCACTCATATATTTATTTCATTTTATTTATGGCTGTTAATGTGAGCAGATGACACACTGGGCCGGGAGGCTTCACATCCATCATCTACGGTCCAATCTCTCTTTTCATTTACTGCTTTGATTTCCTCTGTAATTATTGATCCTGTCGTGATGATGCAGAACAACGTGGCAGGCTGTAGGTCACCACCCCTGCAACCTCGCCCCTCTCATCTACGATGACAGTGTGATACAAACTGCATGCAGCTAAAAATAGGCAGCCCATATTGGTAGTTTAAAGATGTTAGGAAACAGACAGCCAGGCCTTGAAGAGCTTTTCTTCTTCTTTTCTTCTCCCATCAGTCCTCTCTCCTCCCCTCCTCTAGATGACATATCTCTCCGTCAGTTTAAGAAAAAAGTTGTATATTTTTCTCATATTTGTTTGCTGTAGCACACACACACACACACTGCGCCGTGGCACCCAGTTCGAAACTATAGCAAACTCCTTCCCCAACACCCCCTTTCCTACCAGATTAATCAGATAGGCCGCATTCTTGTCGGCCATTACATGTCTCCGTGGCTCAGACCTCCTCCTCCCCCGTGAAAACCCCTCATTAGTTCCCTCCAAGCCTTTCTTTCTTTTCTGTTTCACCACCTTTCTGTCTGGGCTTCTTTTGTGTCAATCTGTCTGGCAGTCGGTCGGTAATTCAGCTTCACTTTATTTCCCAGAATAACTCCCAGTTCTTATGGTATGTAGGCTAAAGGTTCTCAAGCTCTGAGTCTGCCAGGAGAGTAAAGCAGTGCTGTAGTAGACTGTATATGAGCTGGGGGCCACATAGCTGTAGGAGGGAGGGGATGAAAGTGTCTGCTGTATCAGCACACGTGGGAACATATGCACTCTGAGGAGAGAGGACATAAGTCTTACAGATTTACTCTGTATTTCACGGCCACACATACTGTATGTCTTGTTTTACTGTTGGTCTGATAAGGCTGAGGGGTTTAAAGGGGGTCTACACCGGAAATATATATAGATTTATATTATATTATATTTTTCCATCGGCAAATTTGGACGTGATGAGTCAAGCAACAATACCAGTTGTTTTTTAGTGAGACATTGGCGGTACTTTCAGCAGGGATTGTGCAACTAAAACCGAGTGTTTTGTTGCATTTCCAGTGATGATTGTGGCACCAAAAGTGGGTATTTCTTAGCCAAAACATGATCTTTTCCTTACTATAACCAAGCATTTCTTGAACCTAAACCTAACCACATGATAACTACAGCGCTGTTGAAATATATGTGCTACATAATAAGGTACAAATTTTACATATCCCTAGTTTGCAGAAACCTACAATGCAAACATTTATTCTCGTGACTGAGTTGAGGAGCTTCAGGAAAACTGCTCAGACGTATTTACAACAGTGGATCTGTTAGTCCAGAGAATGTGTACTCTCTATAATCAGACACAATTTGTCTCTGGACTGCATGTGCCAAATATTTCCTTTTAAATGGTCGTGGACATCCAGTCGTCTGTTTACTCAAGCCGCTCATGTCCCCTGGGCAGATATAACATCATGTACATCATTAGCTGCCATAACACTCTATGAGGAAGCCCCTTGCATCCAAGATATTTTATGGATCTAAAAATCAGCCTAAAAACTGTTCTGGTAAACTGCTGGTCTCCCTAAGCCTGTTCAGCCCCTCTGTGCTATTGATTAGCTCCTGCTATCACAAATCTTTCCTCAAGTTTGACATCAGCTATCCCGTGTGCTGACCCTGAAACCTTGTACTTTCATCTGACATGATAACATTGTCACATCGGATTGGAGGAATTAATTAAATTAGCATATTTCAAACATCTTTTTTTCACAGCCCTTTGACAGGTGCCTTATCATATGATGTTCAAAATTGGCAACAGATGTTCAAAAAGCCCATGACTTATGGTAAAACAGTATTAATACTATTAACAGACTTGTTCCACCCCTTGCCAGTAGGAAGTGTTACAGCACCCTCAGCACCCATCTTTCCGCACCCATGACTGCTGTTGTTGCTAACTGTTCGCACTGTTAGCTGCGAGCCGCCTGCTCAGCCACCTCCATGTTGAGAGCCACGTGCAGACAACCTAAGAATCATAAAAAATGCTTTCTTTAAATGGTCAAGTTGTGTTGAGTCACACCCAAGATGGACCATCTCAGGAGTCAGGCCAAAGCAACTGCCTCAAACAGGTTGCAGTGACATAAGACGGGCTTTGTCATCATTATTCAGCATCATCAGCTGTAGCCAGACATGGCAGAGACATGTTTCAACTGCATCTAAAAAAAGAAAAAGCAAGGGGAACAGAGAATGGCAAGCGCTTAAACACAACGCTTAGTTGCTATGTGGAGCGAGAAGGCCTGTGCAGGCAAGAGATGGGCATCTAGCATACCTCTGTGCAATTCTGAGAAAATAAAAACTTCAATAAAAGTTCAGGAAAGTTGGTGACGACTACAACACCAACGGGCTGACAGAAAAACAGAAAAATGTTGCTCATCAGTTCAAGACACACCTTCAAGCATCAAGAAATGCAAAGTCCTGCGGCACCAGACTGACATGTCGAGTCAAGCCAAGCCAGCACATGTGTGTGGAAAACGGCTAATAGTTTTTCACATTAGAAAACAGTGACTGTGACACATAGTGAGCATACGATGTGGTAGATGTGTTGGTGTGTTGCAGAGTGAATTCAGTCTTTTTGTCTCTGACTTAATATTTGGTCGCCGTCATGTGGAAGCCATAAATCTCCCTATGTATACAATATAGGCCTATGTCCTCAAATAGAAGGTTCCAGCAAGAGAGATAACAGACACTATCATAATTTCAGAGCTCTTAAAAAATATAAATAGCTGTTAGAGGGTAATACTATTAAAATCAGTATATAAATAAACAAAAGAAGGAATGTTTGCCTTTATTTACGATATATTTTGGGGATAAATTAACCCCAACTTAACTGAAAACAAAATATCTGAGAAGATTCAACAAGTCTGGATCAATGAAGATCAATGAAAAAGGCCCTCACCAACATTAACGCATACCTGCAACACAATTCTGAAAGCAGCTGTAGTTGCTAAGCTTGTGGTCACATCTCTGGACACCTTCAACCAGCTGCTCCCCGCGGACCAAGATAACCAGAGGTTCACAAAGTGCTGCAGGAGGAGCCCAAAACTCTCTATTTGAGGAAGAACAAGTTATCCTGTTTTTCTTCCCCAAGTACAAATAGTACAAGGTAAGAATATGTCTGAACCCTCTGTTTGAGTAAGAACAATTTAGCTAGACTAATCCTGTTTTTCTTTTTTCCCCCCAAAGTACAAAATGTACGAGTTGAGAATATGTCTTAATGGTATTTAAGAGCATTCAAGAGGATAAGAACATTTAGTGACATGTTTATGACAAGTCCAAGTTATACCACCGTAGATGAGATCAAGAGATACACATATGACACAATTTTAACAGTCTTCTGGCAGCCAGTGTCAAAACCAACAACGTGAAAGTTTAAGTTAACGTTAACACATAACTCTAAATACTTTCCCTAAAGTCGGAGTATGCAGTTTTCTGGAAAGGGCAAAAAACAAACAAACTGCAGAATGTGAAAATACACCCTCCTCCTGTAGCTCTGTGGCGGCAGTGAACACACTGTGATTCGAGGCTCTGGTCGGGGCTTTGAGCCTTTGGCTGCAACATTTTCTCTCCATCTCCGAAACACAGATATCGACACGTATTTTCACGCATTAAGTCCGTCTTCCTTTTTTAGGTTGATTTGCAATGTAGGCAGTTGTTGCCAATACTGGAATAGCGACTGTCTTTGCAGGGCACTCCACCACTGACTCAGGCTTTCACCATCTGAAGGGACGTGCACGCACATCTGCATTTGCAGAGGAGCCAATAGGAACGTCCTCTCTCTGAAATGATCTGTGATTGGCCAAGGTCTCCCATCACAGGCTCTGAAAACAGAGCCAAACGGAGGTGCAGAAGTCCAGTGTTCTCTCAGACGTCTTGAATTACAGTGGGACTTTTGCCCAGTGATGCCAAAATGAAAGTGCCTAGCCCAGCTTTTAGTTTGATAATTACGCCTGCTACGGCATGTTAATGACAGGTAATAACAGGTTATGTTGTCTTGGCTAATGTCCGGTTGTCATAACAAAAACATCTCAATCAATGTCAACTGCCAAATGGCATAATTAACATAAAGACACTCAATGATGACAGTATTAAATATTAGGAAAGACTCTTTAATGCCCATGACAGGTGTCGTGTCAGTCTCATGCATACGCCTTCAAATAAAGTGTTATCCTTCTTTCTTTACTTTTCAAACTTCTTTTCTTTAAACTACAACAACTTCTTTGTATTTGAACAAGATCCAGACCACACTGTAGAAACCACTGACAGCTAAATCTCTGTGTATCGCTGCCTTGGCACGAAAAGTTTGCACTGGAGGAGCAGAAATGAGGAGAGGATGAGCTGGGATCAGGCAATGAGAAAAACACACATTGGTGCACAAACAGTATGTGCTGTAGAAGTCTGAAGTGTTCAGCTAATTTTTTTCAGAAGACTTTTACAGCGGCAAGCTCTTCGATGCAGAGAACCACACTTACACATTTGGTAAGTGCCTTAACCAAAGACACTAGAGAAGTAGCTGTTGGCACTTTTGTTGTCTTGCTCTATTTGACAAGATTGCAAAACTACAGTATACTGTATGTATGGTGGTAAGAATGAGAGAGTGTTGCACTAATAAGACAATATTTTTTCTGGTGAAAATGGTTGACCAGCAAAGCAAATCAAGTTGACTATTCTTGGAAATTACGCTTATTAAAATAAAATATACTGTGGAGTATCCCAAGACACACTTATAGAAACAAATATGTGTGTTTTTGTGTCGATGAGATCAGTCAGTATCTAATTACAAGTGGATTAGTTGCTGCGGTGAGGTGAGTCGTAAGTAATACCACGAGGAAGGCATGTATGTAATGTAAAAGAAAAATTAGATTTGATAGTCTACATTTATTAACTTAGGATGTGGTTTTTTTTTTCAATTATACAGGCATGCTCCACAACTGGAAAATGTCTCCCATGTATGATGATAGACATTTGATACAGAAGGTCATGGGAAATGTGCCTATGAAATGCTTGGATGTATGAACTTAAGTGCTATATTGTAGGTAATTGGATTTGCTTGAGTTTCTTGAAGACATGTCACCTCTCATCCAAGAGGCTCCTTCAGTTCTAACTGAGAGGTCCAGCTGCCTACAACATAGCATTTAAGATTACCATGACCTGGATGACTGAGAATCTCTTTTTGTTTCATTCCTATAAAAACTGCTCAGTGGTACATGAGGCCAAAAAAGTTTGACTTCCTTAAGTGTAAAAGTACTTGGATCTTCTGCATCACTGGACCCATTGAGCAAGCACACTAGAGACATGTATAGCTGCAGACACTTTAACTTTAAAACCTACACAACTTGCCTCTATGAATGACGCCCACCACCAGTACAAGGCAAACTCACCAACAGCTATCTGAGCTCTGCTATAACGTGACTTTGTAGTGAATAAATATGAGGCCTAATGTAGCAAAAATCCACTTCATTCATGTACTTTATGAATTATATGTGAAGAGGGGGCGACTGTGCTCAGAAGATAGAGCTATGATAGGGTTGTACACTAATCAGAAGATTAGCTGTCCTCCAGTCTGCATGTTAAAGTATCCTTCGAGCAAGATACTGAACCCCAAATTGCTCCCGATGGCTGTTCCATTGGTATGTGTGTTAAAAAAACTGAGTAGCAGGTGGTATGGCAGCCTCGGCCACCAGTGTATGAATGTGTGTGTGAACAGGTGAATGTGACTCATAGTAAAAAAAGCACTTTCAATGGCTGGAAGACTAGAAAGGCGCGATACAAGTGCACATCCATTTACTTAGACATGCCTAACCCTAACCTAAGCCACCTCTCTTTTAACCTAACACTTCACACCTAGCTAAATGCTAACATTTTTCCTCAGGGCTTCTGCGTCTGAAACCAAAGGGCAAAAGGTGCTGGTTGGGTAATTATGTTGTGTAAGTCACCTTGCTGCTCCAGCCGCAACTCGGGCTGAGCGGCTATCTCCTAGTTTAGCCCTTTGCTCACTTAAATGGGGATAAAATGATTCAATCTTGAGGCTCTTCTGTACTTCCTAAATGTTATTGGATGGATGAAATCCTGATAGTGGAACCAGCCATTTAGTGGGGGGGTGACATCCCTCTCACACTGTATAAGTCTATGGGGAAAAGTCTTTTAGGGCCACAGAGCATCACAAGATGTAATTCCACAGCTTGGCCACTATGAAAATTGGCCTCAAAGTCACACACTTCCTGATGCCCTGATGTAGTGAGATGCTCAGGGCTGTCCCTTGGATGGAGACTAGAGGACAAGACCAAATATGTAGAATAAAACGCAGTTATTTTTCAGTTTTACAAAAGTTTAAAAGGGCTAAACCAGCGCAGCATAAATTCATGGACACTAAGACATTTTGCTTGAAGACATGAGACACTGTGCTGTCTGCTCTAATACTCTTACATTATGTAACTGACCTCAGAGGCATTCAGTACATCTTCAGGACATCACTACAGGTTTGTCTTCACTGTACTGAGGACAGTGTGTATACATAAATGCATATTTACTGTGTCTGTCTGTGAGCTTTGTGTTTGTATAGGTCATTGTGTAGGCATGTGAAGAAAGTACATACTGTTATATGTTGTGTATAGCCTGTGTCACTATATGTGAGTAACACGTGGGAGATGTTCTGCTCGGCTGCACAGACAAACCTAATGGGCAGAGAGGATGGCGAGGGCTTAGCAGCAGATGTTAGACCACTGCTGCACACTTCACGGCTCTGCTTCCTTATCAGCCAGTAGAGCACATTCACTAACAAACTCCCAGTGTGTCTACCTGTAAAGCCCAAAGCCCCACAGTGGAAAGCAAATTGTCACACAGGCCGGCCTGGAGGGACGACGCTGTTTGTCTGCTTCACTACAGGAGAAGTTAGGAGAGGCAAACAGCAGCTCTCAGACCTGCTGCACTCACCTCAGTCTCTGTTGTCTCCTATGGCTTGCTCTGTCGGGCCCTGAGGTCCTCATTACGTACCACACAAGACCCTGCAGTATCAACACATTGATGCATGTTGATACATCGCATGGTCTGTGTATGTATTATAGTTGAATACAAGCGCTGCTGTACAGTCCGTCCTCTATATCAAGTGGAAAGATTTTAACAAACATTTCTAGAACTGAGGAGAAACACACACATGAGACTGAGGTTACACAGAGGTGAAAGCAGCCTGCTTCTGCTTATAGATGGAGAAGACAACTTTATAGACATGATAAACATTTATAGACTGTTGGAGAATCATAACATTTCTGAGGCAAACCTATTTTCAGTGATGAGGAGCAAAGGTTTAGCTGAGTCTTTGGTCAAGAGAATAAATAATAAGAGCTGCTGACTTGCATAAAAGACAGTTTGCATTAATGCACAATACTGTATAGTCACTAATCATTACTGAGAAGTAGGAAGTGTGTATGTATTGTACTATTAAACTTTTGCCTGTGACCAGACGTTTGAATCTGCCTGTGCTGCAGAGTTTGGGTTGCATGATTCATCTGGCACTGTGGCACGAAACAGCAGTTTCTTGTTTAAAATAAAAAACAAACAATTAGCACCACTGGTGGAGTCTAATGACAATGTTACTTTTAAAGCTTGATACGGACTAATCTGAAACAATGTTCGAGCGTTGCTTGCATGGAGACGAACAGAGTTTAAGGCTGAGATGACAAAGAGTCACAGAAGTTACAGACAGTTGCACCGAAAAGGTGTGATGTTACCACCTCTGCTGATGCCGATAAATACCCACGACTTTGTCCCAGGAATGGATGCCAATTGTAATCTTTCCCACAAAAGACAAGAGCGAGATGTTAGTGGGTGTTGGTGTGTTTTTTTCTTTGTTTTGTTTAGTAGGAAACAGGCTTCATAGTGAGGAGCCCACAGAGAATTACCACACAACTCTGCTATAGGAAGCTTTTTAGTGTCTTTAAACTTATTCCTTTGGTTTTACAGCCCGCAGCTCTCGCTGCACTCTTTGGCGATGTATGCAGCATATGCTACCTGCTGAGCATCAAATGACAGACAGACCAAAGTTAGCAACTACCTGGTGAATACTGTGGAACATTTAACAACTAAAGAGTCGGATATTATAACAAAAACTAAGCTATAAAGAAAGTGATCTTTTGCTAAGCCCCGCCCCTTTGTGACGGAGTAAGCATGGAGCCCACACTGTAACTAACTGCACTCCCTGAAGAAAATTTATCATATCTTTGGGAAAATGAAACAGTGATTCCAGAGAGAAGCAGACAGAGGGGTCTACAGTCTGTGTTTGAAGGATATGACGTTTTTTCATCATTTTTGACAACATACTATACTATGACGTTTTTTCATCATTTTATACGACATACTATACTATGACGTTTTGTCATCATTTTTGACGACATACTATACTATGATGTTTTTTCATCATTGTGGACGACATACTATACTATGACGTTTTTTCATCATTTTATACGACATACTATACTATGATGTTTTTTCATCATTGTGGACGACATACTATACTATGACGTTTTTTCATCATTTTTGACGACATACTATACTATGACGTTTTGTCATCATTTCTGATGACATACTATACTATGACGTTTTGTCATCATTTCTGATGACATACTATACTATGACGTTTTGTCATCATTTCTGATGACATACTATACTATGACGTTTTTTCATCATTTCGGAAGACATACTATACTATGACGTTTTTTCATCATTTTTGACGACATACTATACTATGACGCTTTTTCATCATTTCGGAAGACATACTATACTATGACTTTTTTCATCATTTTTGACGACATGCTATACTATGACGTTTTTTCATCATTTTATACGACATACTATACTATGACGTTTTTTCATCATTTTTGACGACATACTATACTATGACGTTTTTTCATCATTTTATACGACATACTATACTATGACGTTTTTTCATCATTTCGGAAGACATACTATACTATGACGTTTTTTCATCATTTTATACGACATACTATACTATGACGTTTTTTCATCATTTTATACGACATACTATACTATGACGTTTTTTCATCATTTTTGACAAAATACTATACTATGACGTTTTTTCATCATTTCTGACGACATACTATACTATGACGTTTTTTCATCATTTCTGACGACATACTATAGTATGGATATATCCAGGATGTCAAACTGACTCAGCAGCAACAACAGGTTAAAAAGACAAAGATAGTTAGAAGCTAAAGCCCAACTATAGGCTACAGATCACAGTGTAAAAGTGAACCACCACATCACTGCTGATCCACACAGAAGACAATGAATATAAAGGGAAACTTTGCTGATATTGAACCAGCTGTGTGACATCACAGTGTGTGCAGATGATCGGAGTTTGGCTTTGCCCCCGTGCTGCTGCCTCCGCCTCAGGGATCTCCGGGGGGAGTCAAACAACATTCATCTGCGCACAATGTGATGACACACAGCTGGTTGAATATGAGCAAAGTCTCCCTGCTTCCCTTCACTGGTTCCTGTACAGCAGGGTCGGTCTTTGTTTCACTGTTATAATCATTACAAAGCAAAAGCAGCATGTGTATACATTCAGTAGGCTATATCTTCAGTAGCTAGCTAGCTAACCCTACACTTTTCAGGGTTTGATTTTGGTTTTGGAACAGGGAAGAAACGTATATCTTTCTCAAACCTCTCCAGGTAACAAGTATCATTAATACACGACGTGCCCCAGGCACAACATTTAGCTCCAAATCCACAAAACCAGCCTGAAAATGAAGGAAATCTGAAACGATTGGATCAGAGTCAATGGAGCACAGCTGTGTTGTTGTGCTGTTCTTTATCTTACCCAGGTTTTCACATGTTTAAAAACAATGCACATATATATCTATTTTAGTGGGAAAAGGGTATTAGTGACACCTATACTCATGTGATTCATTATTGAAACAAAAATATTTCTCATAGCCACTTCAAGGTTGTGCATTGTTTGCAACAATTAATCATCCTTAATTCATGATTATAGTTTTGTAGAGATGCTCCTCTGCTGTTGTCTTACATTATATCAAGATGGCTGCAGCTAAGTCTGTGGGGAACTTTACTTAGGAAGCAGTTCAAGTTCTCAAATGGACCAAGCACAGAGTGTGGACAGGTAGCTGGAGTGGTGCCAGTTCACCTCCTGGGCATTGTTAAGGCGCCCTTGAGCAAGGCAATAAATCCCCAATTACTCAAGGTGCCCCCGATGGGCAGTCCCCTCACTCAGACATCTCTCTATTAATGTATGTGTATAGGTCCTGTGTGTGTATTTCGAGCCTGTGAGTGTTTTACTGTAAAAAATAAGACCAAAGTTAGAATTTCAATATGTCCTCTTCTTAGATATCTGTGGATATGAGGACGTAATCAAATTCTAGACATTGCATGCAATGTAAAATGAATGGAAATGCACTGAATGCAATGTGAAATGAATAAATCTGTGGTCACAAAACTGGATGCAAATGTTGCTGTGATCTAAATTATCTGCCATAATGTACCCGTCCCACATTCTCAGAGTTCTTTGTGAAGCATAGATTCTGCATTAAATGTATCCAGTGAGCCTGTCTCCGGGCCACAGGCGCTCTCTCCTCTAACAAAAGGGATTATTGCGAGGTAATATTTGCTCATGCACAGTCTGTGAGAACAGTACACACACAGAAGCGGTAGGCTTGCTAACAAAGCCTCAGGCCCTCACCCGGAAAAAAAGGCAAAATTGAGTGAGTTTGTGCTTGTTCACCCTTCAAATTTGATAGCATACATCATCATAGTGATTTCCTGCTGCGGAGTTTCACAATGCCATAAGCACCTGGAAATTTGGGTGAGACATGTACCAATTATCAGGAGATGCCAGCAATTTCAGAAATAAAGGGAGAAATACAGCAGAGGGATAGAAGATGCTCAGAGTGACAGAGGTTGTCACTGATCTTATGATGAAACACTGAATCTCAAAGCATCACCTGTGCAGTTTTCATGTGCACCTGAATGTGTGGCAGGTAATCATCATCCTGGGTGACAATTTCCCCGCCGTCTGCTTGTGTTTTCTACACAAAACTAAACTGCCACTCCACATCTAACACTTGTGTTGCTAAGCTCTCCTCTGCAGTTTGTAAAAGGAACACAGCCTACAGAGATCAGCTGCTCATGCATGACTAAGACCAGTTATGCAATTAAACAAAAACAGCCATTGATTTGGCTCTTATCTGCCCTGATGCACCAAAGTTATCACACTGGACTATGATTACCTAATCAAGTCTGTTTCTTTTGTCAGTGTTGCATCCTATTTGTCCTAGAAATTAAGTTTATATTTGCATAAAGGAAACATAAAGCCATCTGGATTATGTTTGTTTTTTTACCAACACAATAGGAGCCTGGATTCTCTGCTGGTGGCCTGCATGGCGAGCTCGTAGTGAAGAGGAGGTCACTGAGCCCATCCAAGAAATATTCTGGCACTCTGAGTTGAGGGTTTGAACCTCTGTGTGGAGTTGCTCTGGAGTTGCATGTCCTCCCTGTGTCAGCATAGGTTTTCCTCTGGTTCTCTGGCTTCCTCCCACAGTCCAGAGACAAGCATGTCAGGTTAATTGGTGCCTCTTAATTGGCCATAGGCTGTATTTCTGTCTCTATGTGTCAGCCCTGTGATAGTCTGGCAGCCTGTCCAAGGTGTATGTTGCCTCTTGCCCCGTGTCAGCTGGGATAGGCTCCAGCCCCCCTGCGATTACAGAAAATTAATGAATGAATAAATGTGCTAAGCACCTGCTAGCTGTAGCCTTGTATTAAATGGACTAATATGAGTGGTGTTGATCTTCTCATCTAACTTGCGGAATAAGCAAATATTTCAAAATGTAAAAATATCCATCTATTTTCTGTAACCGTGTATCCTGTTCTGGTGCTGATCCCTGCTGACACTGGTCAAGGCAGGGTACATCCAGCCAGGTCACCAGAGGAAAATGTTGCACTTGTATGTTTCTGCAGCGTATGAATATGTTACATTTGTGTGCCTCATGTGTGTCATATCAGTGTCTCTAAACTGATGTAATGTATGAGCTGACTTTGTCATTGGGAGTTTAAGGGCCATGTGGACACCTTGGCAAGATGCCTGCTAAGCTGCAGAGCACTGTTTGAGATCAACAAACAACAAAACCAGCTATTTAGCGAGTCATTGCTGTTGATTCAGTGGCTTCTGAAGGCATAAAAAGTGATTGTTTTTTTACAGAAACATTGCTACTTATCCTGCTGGGATAGTTCTCAGTCCAATCCACCCCACGCTCCTCCACATCACCAGCCTCTTGCCCAAACATGGTCACATCTGGCTCCAAAAAAACAAGATGGCAACATGCTTATCTCCAGGCTTTAAAATGGGAGTCCTCAAACCAATAGTCATAGTAGATATATCCACTATTTTAACAGTCATGACAGACAACCATGTGCAGTCAGAGTCAACAGTTGACCCAGCCTGCATGTCTTTGGACTGTGAGGAAGCCAGAGAACGCAGAGAAAACCAACACTGACACGTGGACAAACTCCACACAGAAGGCCCAAGCTGGCAGGTGACGGTTCTGACGACTGCACCACCCTGTCGGTCGCCCCCACGTCAAGATATGACCTCAATAAAGTTTTTTAGTACACAAGATCATTTTATTTTTTTATGATACCTCTTGAGCTGAGCTCCTCTGCAGGTGAGCATAAAGGAGTTTACGTAAAAGAAAAATCCTTGATCTAAATCCAAAGAAGAAGAGGCAAAACATTTGCAGTCTCTCTCATTTAGATCAGATCTTTCATTACATTCCTGAATGTCTGAGCAGGGATTCAACAGAGGTGTAAAAAATGAGCTCTGGCTTGTCGCCTTGACCCGTCTGTGCTATTGGATTTATCTGAAAGCACACGGTCATCCATTCATTACCAGCAATAATTAGAACGTGCATGTACCTGCGTGCACACACACACACACACCCATAGCAAAGAGTGTATTGATTGGTCGCATCGTTAGTGGAGCATTTACGCTGTGACGTCAGAGGAGGCGTGTTCATTTGGACAGAAAGAGAAATGGTTCAGCGGGGTGAGCGGAGGTAGGGGCTCCTCTGTCGTCTTATGTAACGGAATATGATACAATCCATCCATCCCAAATTCTGATGTGCTCTTAATGGGATTTTTGGGTGACCTCTGCACCGCCCCGATCTGCCAATCTAATCCTTCCTGATAAGAGTTATGCAGGCAGCAAAGAAGTGTTCAGCAGATGCAAAGGAGAACCCTAATCCTGATTCATTTGATTTTTTTTTTCCATCATTATTATGCAACATATTCTTGCAGTGCAGAGGAGCAAAAATGAACTGAACTGCAGTGACCCATCCACCAAAAAACTCTGCTCCAACTTATCATCCCACACTTGGGTGTACTGTGGAGCATGTAGTGCAGCTGGGAAAACACACACACACACACAAGTCTACACACACCTCAGTGGGTCCAAGAGCTGTAGCATTCCGTGGTACAGGATTACATGTTATTGCAAAACAAACCTGAGTTCAGTGTCCCCTGGAAGAGGACGGATGCAGTGCAGCTGACGCGTAACAACAGCAGTGTGTTTTTCCACATCCCTTCCTGTCACACCGTGCCATAGTAGCACAGGTTAATGATTGATGCTTCACACAGCCCAGTTGATAGACTGACACAGACCTGCTTGTCGTGTGACTGGAAAAATCCAATTAAAAGACGTGTTATGTTGTCACCAGATATGAGGCCTATATTGACTTTCAAACCCTGGCAAGTCTTTGAGGGATTCATCCCAGATAAGGTTCCTTGGCATTTTTGCAGCAGGTGGCCAGTGATGTCAGCTCAGAGATGCGTAGATGGCCAATCCAAGCAGAGCACTGTGAGTCCCTTTTATCCAATAATTTGTATTCAGGGGTGGGCAGATCGCAGTGACAGCTTGGCAAGGTCAGGCCAAGATTGGCCAGACAGGCTCCCCATTAGACCTGCCACTCTGCTGATAGAACTGAACACTGTGTGCTTTTGCCCGCTCTAGTGCTGCATCGATCCGCAGTGACAGACGCACAGAGCCAATACAGGGAGGCCAAGGAGGCATGGCAGCGAGTGCAGCCACAGTGCTATTCAGTGACTGCTGCCACATTTAAAAGACAGGCCTGAAGCCCATGCTGGTAACCTTAATACTGTTGGCTGGCTGTGTTCGACACGAGCCCATTACTGCTTCACATCAATGCACCATCCACTCTGTGGTCCTCCTGAGTTTAGCTGAAGGGAAACTGAAGAGGGACGGAGGCCAACACGCCAAGCAATCTGCCCGAGTTTCAGGTTCAGCTGCGATCAGCCTGTGATTAATGGAGAGCGCTGCTGTTCCCCGCCAGTGACACACACTCCGAGAGAAGAGGGCAATCAAACCTATACGTACCGCTGGTGTGACCTGATGTGAGATAAGAGGCTTGATACTGTTGGGGATTGAAGAAAGCTGCTAAAAGTCAGCGGATGGAAATTTGCCTCTGTTGAAGGAAAGTCTGGGAAGAGAGATAAGAGGGGTGTTATGTAATTGTTGAAAATGAAGTCACAGGTCTTTTAGATGGGAACAGCGCCGTGACCTCGACTCGAATACACACAGAGAGATACACGCTCTCACAAAAAACACCAGCGTTTACATTCAAACATACAATGAATCACTTGTCTAAAAACAGATCATTAACACAGGACCAACAACATGCAGAAAACACAGACAAAGCAGGAGTTATGAAATATGTTCAGACAGCAGAGCACTGATAGTGATGACACAGGACGTCCTTGATCTTATTTGAAACCCAAATATTATGAGTAATAAGACCTTGTGGACAGTAAGAAGAGAGTGAGAGAACAGAGGTGCTGCGGTTATGTAGCCACACATCTAGATAGCAGATATCATACAAAGCATTTTATATCTATCAATCTCTGCTGACCTCTCTCTCACCATTGTAACACTGTGGACAGTGTGTACTCTGTAATTATCAGAGATTTATGATCTCCTTCAGACATTGAACAGTGAGCTTCTCCAGGATTTGCTTTCGTCACCACTGTGGAAGAAAACAGAGGTGGCGTCTACAACTTTGACCTTGTTTCTTAATCTTTATGGTTTTATTGCCACAAAAAGAGCAAAAAAGTTTCCACTCAAATGTGTCATCCAACTTTTAGGAAGTGACTTAACCTTGTAAAAAAAATAGATAAATAGAAAAAATAAATAAAAGTTGACATTAAGCATGGCTTAGAATTTTATAGGATATATTTCAATCCTTTTTCTGCTGCCTGAAACAATGAAAGTTGCTTTTTTGTCTTGGTAATACCTGTCCTGGAGAAAGTGGCATGCATAGTGTTAAAGTTTGTCATGATGCGTATTAGTAACATTAAAAAAACATTGAGTTAGAAGAACAACAAACCGTAAGATTACACTTCCAGTTGTCTAAATGTGTGCTGGTAAGCTTCCCCTCCTCTCCTCTAGCTTTCCCTGTTTCCCAAAGTGCTATAAAGCTGAAATTATGGAAGCAAATAAGACACACACTTTAATTTTGCCAATCATTGAAAACTTAATATTGAAATTTACACTCCATTGAATTAATATTACTGAAATATTTTACTTTAAAAAAAAAAGTGGAAGTCATGTATCTGAATGTATTTGTTCTGAATTTGCCTCTTTGAAATTAAAATATGAAATTTCTTTATGTGCATGAATATATTCAGAGAAGTAGTTTCAGGTTGCTAAAATCGATTGGTCAAATTCAAATTTAAAATTTAAACCAAAAAAAAGCTTCAGATAGCAACATCCAGTCTACCCAGGACAGGATAGGCAACCAATTTCAGGCCTATCGGAGCACAGACTGTAGGTCATGTGATCCAAGAAAGCCGCTCAATAACTGAAACCCAACAATGACGACAAGAGAGTACGATGGGGCCCCTGTGAGTCATCCATTTTGTGTTGTTTATGTGTAATCTGATTGCACTGTATCTGCTGTTCTATTTGATTTTCTGCAACCTGAATTTTTAGATCTGAATTTGACCAATCACAAGCAACTTGATTTTTTTGTTTTCCTGTTTTTGAAATTCTGAAACTTTTATTTTTGGATCTGAAGTTGTGAACATCGGAAAAAAAACTACGACTACAGCTTTTGGATTTGCAAATCAAGAACTTTCATATTTTGATTTCAAAGAGATGAATTTAGATCAAATTACAAAGTAAAATATTTAATGTTGTGAATTCAGTGATGTTTAAATTTCTAAATTAAGTATTCAGTGGCTGTTAAAATTTAAATACTTAAGTCATTTGCCTCCATAAGAAATGTGGCAAAGCACCATTCAGCAATAATTTAATGATGATTTAAAAACGGAAGACTTGTTGCTTCCATCTGTTCATAGCAGTCTAATTGATTAGCCTGATAACACTGCAGCTGCTGGCCTCATCTTGGATCTAAAACAAATTCATCAAACTGTCAATACTGTCACGTCCCACCAACTCTACCCTCTGAGTAAATCATTCAAAACTTCTATGGGTGCCATCCGACTTTAAGGAAGTGATTTACCTAGAACAGTACAAAACAAAACTGTTGACATGAACCTTGGCCTAGAATTTGATAGGATTTATTTAAATCCTTTATTGTGGCTTGAAACAATGAAAGTTGCTATTTGTGTCTTGGTGATACCCGTCCTGCAGATACTAGCATGTATGGGTAAGTTTGCCCAGATGCATGCTAGTAGGTAACATTTAAAAACTAGTGAATTAGAAGCACAACACTCTGTAAGATTAAACCTCCAGTGTCTGAATGTGTGCAGGGAAGCTTCTCTGGACTAATTAAGGCTACATCTAAATTTACACCAGATTAATTCACGCTTGTGCCATCCAAAAATACCCCGTCAAGATCTAGGAAACAAGGACAGTGACTTTGATAACATGTTTGTTGTCAAACCTGTTGGTTTTAAACACACGAGCACCTTCGGGTGAAAGGTTTCTGTATTAGTCCTGTTAGGAAACCTCCAGATTCCAAAGCTTCTGATCCTCTTACATCACCACCAAGCACCCAGTTTTATCTCTGACCCCATACAAACAAATTCAATCACATCAAACACACAGAGCACACACACACACAATAAACACAATGTCCCCGCCAGATCACTTAATCATTTCTCTGCAGAATATCCCGAGAATTGAATGTGTTTTTTGTCGTTTGTCTGAGGGCGAGGAGCAAGCAAAACAGGTTACATCACATCGTAGAGAGGATGGCTCATACCCCCAACACACACCCACATACACAGATACACAAACAGAGCCCTGTAGGTCTGAGGATGCTCCACTCACAGATGGTGAGAGGACGGCAAAGCAAAGGCAGATGGTCCTCCTCTCCTCTCCTCTCCTCTCCTCTCCTCTCCTCTCCTCTCCTCTCCTCTCCTCCTCATAATACAGAAATGCTGGCACAACAGGTCAAATATTCAACATCTGCAGCCATGCTGATAATCTGGATTCTTCCTTTAATGCAAAGACATTTAAGTCTGACTCACTTTTTGAAAACAAAACTACTCCGAAGCACCATTCAGCAATATTTAACAAGTGACAAATGCATGATGGAAAACTTGTTGCTGCTGTAACATATGTCGCTGCTGGTCTCCTCTCAGATCCAAAACAAAGTCATCCGACTGTGCATCACCCTGTGATGAGAAAACAAGGCTAATACGAGGCCAGTGGTGGTGACACTATTGAGCATTACATAACAATACTGTCACGTCCCACTAACACGCTACCCTCGGAGTAAATCATTCAAACAGCAGAGTGAGATCCCATCTGCCCTGCGTGCAGGACGTAATCATCATGCAGGAGTGTGTGTAGATTTGTTTCTTCATACACTAACCTTGCCTTACCTTTGAGCAGCCGTGCGTGGACGTGGTCGGTGCTGACGCAGGAAGAGAGAAACATCCTGGAACAGAAGGCAGTGAGATGAGACAGCCAGTTCACTCCGAGTTAATGGGTATGAGGAGGAGGATCTCTCAAAAAAAATATTCAGGCGAGGACCACAGAGGCTTAGAAATGAAGCAATCATACATGAATATCTTACCTGTATTGTACATATAACCACAAAAGGATGTCATTATGTAAACGCTGCCCCCGTGTACCGGAGACACAATCCCCAGTGGGGAAACACTCTCTCTGTGTAGGCCTCTTTCACAATGCTGTGAAATACCTAAGTTGCGTTGTGTCTGACGCGAACAGGGTGTGTGTGTGTGGATAACACAGTTCCTGTAAGGGTCACACAGCCACTGAAATTAACACGAGTGCAAGAACTCATGCCTTCTGCTGATCCGCTCTGCACCTTGGCTTCAGGTCCAGTGAAAAAGACTGTTAGATAACAGCAGACACTGAGTGGAAAACAGCAGAAGCAACAGAGATCGGTATTAATCATTCTGTGTTATAGAGAGCAGAGCAGGCCATAACGCTTCTGTAAGCTGTGTTATGTAACGGTTTCTCACTGTACTCACTTGGGGTAATCAGTGATTAATTAATTAATGGTGTTTATCAACTGAGTCCAACATCGCCCATACAGCCTTTGAGTGTCAATTACAGTAGATTCACATGGCAGCAAGCCCACCCAAACACGCAGGTTTGCGCTGCAGGCATCGCAGAACATGAATTAATCTCTTATGTGGAAGTGATAATAAGTGCACAGTCAGAGGAAAAGCAAACTATAACACAAAACACACAGCTTTGCCCTCATTTCCTCTTACGTCCGTTCAGATGTTTTGATAACACACAGCTGGTCCAGACCCCGCAGCAGTCTGGTTTAAATATCGAATGAGACTGGTCTTGCCAGCAGGACCAGTCTCGTAGGCAGAAAGTGGCAGGCACTGTGTGATGTTGTGAGTATGAAAAAACTGGATTTATGGGGCAGGAAGGAAAAGAAGGTGAGCCTTGCTCTGCTGTAGATTCAACACTGATTCCTCTCTGGCATTTGTAGAATCAGAACTTCATAAACCCCCCACTGATACTGACCATTACAGCCAGCAATAAAACACAAAGACTCCCCTTCAGAGGATGGACTGCAAGCACTAACAGCATGGGCTGATCATGAGACAATGGGCCCCTGGGCACAGATATGCAAAGGGCCCCACCACCTCTCCTACACAGGAGCAGGACACACAGACTTTGTGGTGGTTTCGCCTCTTATTGTAGTTGTAATGCATCTATGTGGTTGTTTTGTAGCTCTTCATGGTCATTTTGTGTCTTGTTTGGTCATTTTTTGCTGCTTCAAAGTCATTTTGTGTCTCCCTGTGGTTGATTTACGTCTCGTAATGGTTGTTTTACCTGCTTTTGTAGTCATTTTGTGTCTCTTTGCCGTTCCTTTACATCTCCTTGTGGTCTTCCTGTGTCTCTTTTTGGTCATTTAGAGTCTCTTCCTGCTCGGTACATGTTAATTTGAGTGACATTTTGCAGATGGAGGCCAGGAGGCCCCGCCACTTGCCCAGTAGGCATGTTAAATAATCCATCCATGCATGAAAGTGTCTTCTTCCACAGGAATATATTTTAGGCTCTGTTTTATGCAACAACAACACTGTGTGTTCATGTCACAAAAAAATCAGCCTGAGCTTAAGCATGTATTTTTCATTTCATTCAAATGTGTTTGGAGGCTTTTCCTAATCCACAGAAATGCACAACATTCACGACCCATTAGGACTGTGTAATCCTTTGATTTAAGCTGACAGATAGAAATCATGAGTCGCCAAAACTGGATTTGCAGTTGTCTCACCCAGAAACAGGAATACATTTCAGCACAGGCCACTTAGACCGGATGAAAACATGAAGAAAAGAAACTTAAGAACAACTCTGATAATGAGATTTTTTAAGAGGGAAGTGTAAGAAAGTGGCAGTGAAAGAGAGAGACAGAGAGGTGGTGGCAGTGAACTCTCATGATGGTGTGTCTGACACACTGACAGGCCAAGCCATACACAGAGCAGTCTCCTCCCCTCTCCTGCCCGGCCTATATTAACTCTCCATGGAGCTCCACCTCACAACCAGAGGCACATGGAGTAGGATAACACATCGCCAAAGCTCTGACAATACAGACACATACCCAAACATATACAGGGAGGTAGTGGACTGCTCTCTTCACCTGTCTGCCTGTTGAACCAGCAGTGTTGGATATACAATATAAACTCTCCTGGATGGACTATTAACTTCTGCACCATGTTGCTCCGGACGTCTCAGGAGGATGTCAACTTTGGTGAGTGGAAAGAAGATTTCATTTTCTATAAGGGCCAAGTAGAGATGAAATGACATGTTGGTGATGTTGAGGCTATTTTTGCCTAGAATCTGAAAAGTTGAATGAAAAGTTAAATAAAGAAGATCACGTGAAATGTAAATAACAGGTCTCGTGTTGGAGTGAACTTGACGACAGTATGGAGCTTGAACACACTCTGTGTATAGGTGAAAGTGTGACAGAGTAGGTCAAACCACCAGCAGACGAACATAGGTAAACAGCAACTTCATTCGTCACACACGGGACACTCAACAAACAAAACCCCCTGCACTGCAACAGCACAGTATTTGTTTGGTTTCAAACACTGCAGTAATACGGCACTAACGGTAACTCTAAGTGGCAGAAATAGATGCCACTGTCGTCCCCACTAAATTACACAGTCAAAGACTGGATGTCAACTATTTGTCTTGTGATGTAACGAGGAGAGGCCTGCAGCAGAGGCTGTACTGACCCATGGTGGAGACACAATGTTAGTAATTGTTTGTGACTGGAATACAAAAGAAACAGAAGAGTTGAAGAGAGAATTTTTGACTTTTTTTTAAATCTGTCTTCTCCAAAACAATCAAGTAGGGTAAGAGTCAGCTTACCTTCTCTGACCTCCGTACGTCTACGGCAGAGGGCATAGACCAACTTATGGATGCAAACAAGTGCCAATACCTTATCTGCAAATCAGGTTTTTAATTATTAATGTAGCTTTAATCAGAAGTGACCCAGTGATTCTTGTAAATGGGGGCCAGAGGTCAGTGGGAGGGAATCATATCAGTGATAATGTGCTCTATGATGAAAGAAAATATTACATAATTCAACATAGTTTCTGACTTGTGGAGGATGTTAAGTGTCCTCTGCTCTACTGAAGTGCCTTAGAGCGGAGACAGTGCACTTTGTTGACCTCTGACCTTCGGGTAAGACGGGATCCAAACTAGGATGGATAAAGTAGCGCATAATTTAAGCATGCTTGATTAAATAGGCATTATTAACCTACAATAAATGAATGACTTTTCTTGAGCTTGCTGTATTTCCTATCTTTTGGGAGAATAATAAAATAAATAAATAAATGAAATCAAGTCAGAGAGGCTCTAAATTTCACCTCCAATTTGTGCTGTCTATGTAAAATCTCGCCAGTCATATGAGGTATTATGATCATGTATTATTACATAACTTTATGGCTGTGGGGCTGATGCAGGAGACAAAACTTCTACTTGTAATCTAAAAACAAACAAGAGCAGCCATCACAGGTAGATTGCGTCTTTTCTCAACATCCCCTTCTCCATGTCCGGCTCATAACCGACACACTGAGTTGCTCTGTCCAAGTCTGTCGCATCACGCTCTGTCCGCATGCAGCTCCTGCTCTCCATCGCAGAGCCCATCCCGGCCTGTGTGAGGCATCTGCATTCTCGAGCACATGGGTCCCCACATGGTCTGCCTGCGGATGCTGATGCTGCGGCTGTGATGCTGCTGCCCGCCCGCCCATCCATGCCTCCGTCTCTTCGCAGCATCCACAGCGTGTGAGGGAGCACCGGACGCTGTGCGGGACACCAACCGCAGTCTGAATGGGGGATCCGTACGGAGAACATTAGTGCCTTCCTTGATCTTCTCGACTTTGTTTTTGCTCGGGATGTGTACGCCTCGTGGAGATCGGATGTGAGGGCGGACCGCTGAAAAGAGAAAACACCCTGCGTATATCGGTGCCAGATGGACCTTCTAAATCCGCAAGCCGCAGTGAGTGAACAACTGTCCGAGCGATTTTTCTCACTGACACGATTAATGCAATACTGCCGGCCATAATCTGTAAACAACCTTAATACCCATCAAAGGCAAAAACAAATAGGGAAAACAACCCGTGGACTAATCTGGGCAACAACAGCCTATTTTGCAAAAAGGAAAAAACAGCAACTTCTGCAAAACGCATGGATAAAAAAGCCCAGACTGTAGCCTGTTGTCTGAACTGCTCTTAGATACTGACTGGCCTGTCATAGGCCTGAATTTTCTGTGGCGCATGACTCATTTTTGGAAGAATGTGAACTGCTAAACCACAAGCAGACCGAAGAAAACATAAACACTGAGATATCTGATTGAGGTAAGATACGCAGCTGTCATAGAGCCTGGTCTGCAGCATTTTGTGCAGCCTAATCACCTGTTTCCCTCCTCTCCTTGGATAGGCAATAAAATAGGACGCAGAATCTTATTTACCTCCATCCCTCATCATAAAGCTCTTCATATGTTTTTAAAGGAGCTGCACAAATGATTCAAGCACACATCTTTCTCTTTCTTTTCATGTTTTTCCTACCAGGATTACGCCTATTATAAACAGACCTACAGGGCAAGACAGTTGTTTTTGCAGCTGTGGCTGAACTTTGTTTTCAAGGTGCTATTGTCACACATACAGATGATCACGGGATTCTTGTTTACTGCTAGGATTATTGGCTTTTTTTACTATGTTGTTATCATTTCATAGATAAACCTGTACATGATGGGCTGGATTTTGAATCTACCGCTGTCACGTGATCTCTAACTTCAAACACATGTTTTGAATGACTCCCGCTGCTTTCAAGAGCTGCTCGAAGCCCTAAGTTTTAATGTAGGAACGGCCAGCTGTGTAGTGCCGTCTCTTGTTGTTAAGACTTACAATATCTGACATATTAAGGTATGTAAGAATGCCACAAAACTGCAAGAGCAGCTTTTCGAGTGTCTTTTCTTAGCGTCTTTAATTATGCATTTCATAAATTAAAAACAGATCACTTCCACAATCATTTGTTGACACAACACGAGCATCCCTATGCAATTAAGCCTATTGTGTATTTGTATTACATTTTGTTTTGTTAAGAATATTTAAAAGGTGAGACAGATTTTTTTTTTTCTGGGAATAAACTATGACCCAACTATACATGCGATTATCTGTTAAAAGTACTATAATGTCAAAAACTGTGAGTAATATAGCTGCGATTCAATCAATAATAAAGATGCATGCTGGTTGCTTTACTGCATCTAAATTAGCACTGCTACTGAACCCAATAAACCTGAAAGTAGCCTTTAAATATTGCTGATTATTATTTAACAATAATTTGTAATGGTGATAAAAATAATTTGTGTAACGTAGTTGACATAGACCCAAAAAAAATCCCCAAACACTTCAGCAAACACTTCATCATCATCATCATCATCCTGAGAAGGGCTCTCCCCGTAGTGCTGATATGTCCGACAGCCCGGAAGGCAGCACCGTGACGTCACGCTGCCTTTCATAGCGCTGCCCAGCCTCAATGGCGATTGCAACAGATCCGCAGAGCTCGAGAGCGGAGCGCAGTCAAACCTCCGTCTGGGTTTGATTCAGCACATAACGAGACTAATGCGACGAATACGGACTGTAAGTAAATTCTCGTATGTCGATTTTGGTCACTGTGGTTCACGTTAAATGTCATTTCATGGCGGATTGGTGATCATTTTTAACGGTTTAACGGAGGTCGGCTTTGTGCTGCTTAGCGCGAGGAAAGCTGTTACCACGTAGTCAGAAGCCTCCGCCAACAACGGCTCCTTTGTTCGTGCTATCGGCGGGTTTCTCCTTAACCGTGTGTTTTTAGGATTTAGGAAACGGACTGTGTTGAGATAATTGTTTCATTTATAACGCTGTGTATGTGTGTGTTATTTGGCGGACATGTTAGGTGATATATTTAAACCAAGTAGACAGAGGTCTGTCAGTAGCTTGTCAGCTTGCCGATATGCTTCCATTCGTGGCTTTCTTCCGCCAGCCAGTCACAGACCCGGTGAAGGCCAAAAATAGGCGGTATAAACATATAAAGCCCGAAATAACGGCGGTGTTTTTCTTCATTGTGTGGTGTGTTAGCATCATTGTGGATGCGGATCTTCAAGTCAAGTCAAGTCTCTGTTGTGTGTGGTTTTTATCGATACCCAGAAACCGGACTAGCAGGCGTCTAAACCGGGCGGGGGAGGGTTAGTTCCCATTAATGACACCACGTTTCAACTAAAGCCGGTGAATTCACAGTGAATGGGGGTTTCTTGTTTGTGTGCTGCTTTTGTGAAATTCCCAAAATGTTCTAAACATAGTAAGGTTGAGGGTTGACTACATTTTTGTGCAATATTTATGGAAATGTATTGCAAAACGGCGAACTTTAAACTCATTTCTTTTAAGGCTCTATCTAAATTTTCATTACCTGTTTGTTTTCTCTTGTCTTTCAGGTTATACCCAAGTAAAATGGAGGATAGTTTTGATTGCGACTGTGGCGAGCTTGAGCCACCTGATCACTGAGGGTGTAAAATTACCTTGAAGACTAATAGGCCAGACTCATTTCAGTTTTATAGATCAGGTGACTTGACAGGAAAATTACACAGATAAAATTATAAACAAAAAAAAAAGAGAAAAAAAAATCCTAAAGCTGCTCAGGACCAGTCAAACACTGAATGTATCTGCACTGTAAGGATGCAACTACATGCTTTTATAGTTTAATATAGTCTCAGTGCTTTTTAATTGGCCTCAAAGTCCATTCCATTGCAGTCTATAAACACTAGTCTACGGGGAAAACCGTTCAGTTAAAGATATCCACACATCCAGGATTAGAGGAGAAATTCAACTTTAAAATTTTCTCCCCTCATTCAAGATGGAAAGAAAGATTGACCACATATTAACACCCCGCATTTGACAGCGACGGCTGGACAGGGGGGACTTAGTAGTCGTCTGTACAGGGGTCAGTCAGCTCAGCCGCTGAAGCAGTGGAGGAATTTTCAGATAAATTCCTCTGTCGGTGATAAAGTTGGACTCGAAACAGGCCAGAGACCAAACGTCAGAGATAGCTGGAGCCTGGTGTCGAGGCCAAAAACCGTCGTCATGGCAGAGAAGTTTGAGTCACTTATGAACATCCATGGCTTTGACCTGGGTTCTCGCTACATGGACTTGAAGCCTCTAGGCTATGGAGGGAACGGCCTGGTGTTCTCAGCAGTTGACACAGACTGTGACAAGCGTGTGGCCGTGAAGAAAATTATCTTGACCGACCCCCAGAGTGTGAAGCATGCCCTGAGGGAAATCAAGATTATCAGACGCCTCGACCACGACAACATTGTCAAGGTAAGTAGCAAGAGTCCTCCCAAAGCAGCAAAGTGTATTTATCAGATTTTCTGGGGTTTAAAAATAATTTATGTACAATTCTGACCCTTCTTTTAATGTCACCAGGTGTTTGAAACTTTGGGCCCCAACGGTCGCAGGCTAACAGAGGACGTGGTGTCCCTGACAGAGGTCAACTCTGTCTACATTGTGCAGGAGTACATGGAGACAGATCTGTGTCAGCTGCTGGAGCGGGGCCTTCTGTCCGAGGGCCACGCCAGGCTCTTCATGTATCAGCTCCTCAGGGGCCTCAAGTACATCCACTCTGCCAATGTGCTGCACCGCGACCTCAAGCCGGCCAACCTATTTGTCAACACAGAGGACCTGGTACTGAAGATCGGGGACTTTGGGCTGGCCCGGATCATGGACCCACACTACTCACACAAGGTAGGACCAGTTTCTGAGTACCTGTTTCAGTCAGTCTTGCGTTTGTGGAGAATGTGATATTTGTGGGATTTCATATCGAGCGGTGTGTTGAAATGCTGCATACACAAGAGCCTGAAGGTTAGCCGACAGACATTTGCACGCTTTCTGCCCAACGATGAGTGCTTTGTTGCTCTGACACGCAATGTTTACATTATTCCCCAGTAATGCGGTGCCCCCCAGGGTGACGCAGTTTCTCAGCAGGAAGTAAACAAGACGGGATGTGGTTCCTGTAGGTAACGCCTCCGTTTCCCTTGTCAGGAGAAGTGAGGCTGTGGAAAACACAACCATGGGAACTGTTTTTTTTCCTTTGCAAGTGTATACAGCTAGAAGTGAAGATGGGCTCAATTCCAAGTCTAAATATACAAATGAGTGGGTTCGTGATAATGTGGCTTAACAAAGATGAAGATAATCCTTATTCCCAGGTGGAAAAAAAAACAGCAAATATTCAAATGTAGTGTGCGCAACACAGGAACATTTCAGCCTTGAGCCTTCATCGGCATCGCAGGGTAATGGTGAAGGCTCGAGGCTGCAGCAGGACATGCTGCATTAAAAGAGATAAAGATTTATTCATATCAGAGTTTTCCCTCAGTTCCATTTGCATGAGGTCATTACTCCATTTTCACGCCTATGAGTCAAGAAAATTGGGAGTTGCTTTTTGTTACTTTTTCCTTCTCTCTCATCAGAAGAATGTAAGCCAAGGCACTAAAAGCCAGATGTTAACACACCAAATTTGAAATGTACACATTTTGGTGTTGTTTATAACCCTGTATTTTCTTTTGTGAGGCAGTGTAATGGTGGCAATATAGTTGCTTTTGTCTTTAGTAACAGTATGTCTAATTGTAGCCAGGTGGAAGGCCTGTATTGCCCTTGTGTGTTTCTGTCACCTTATAAAGGGATGAGGAAATTCCAGTCAAAGGCCATATGGTGTTGTGATGAGAGGAAATCTAGGTTGGGAAGGCTCTCCCTCCCTCCCTTTCTGTAGCTGCTGGATCTCTTCTGAGCACAGAGGCAGTCAGATGCTTACACGTGTCTGAGATTAGTCATTGAAGGGTCTGAAGTGGGCTCACGTGACGTGATCCCTCTGGCTGGCAAAGCCTCATTCATATCCCATACACAGGCAGGGTCCTACCATGACATACATCCCTGTGAGACTGACTTACTCACACGTGTTTATCAGAACTGCTCATTTTCAGCTCACCACCACTACAATGTTTTTGTAGTCTTGTCACATTTTCAGCTCTGAGTGACTTCTATATTTTCATATGAGTCATATCTTAGGTGGAGACAATGGCTCTGTCTGCAAGAGGAAGAGGAAGGCGAGGGCTCGTAGTTGCCGGGAAGAAGTGAGAGTTTCTCACAGTCACTGTAGCCACCCACCCAGCGTTACCGCACTCCTCCCTTACAGCAGGGTTTGCCGTGTGGGCTTTTTTCCCTCTATATAAGCAGTTTTTCCTGATAGGAAACATGCAGGCAAGTGGGTATTGAAAAGCTGCTTGACTGGGGTCAGCTCTCTTGTGTTTGACTATTGTCTGGCATAGTGCTGCAGCAGACTACTGCTGCTGAGTTTTTGTCAAGGATACAAATGCTATAGTCAGACTGACTTTAATAGGCTTTGACCCTGCTCTCCTTTCCAAACAGTGTAGCTGTGTTTTGTCTGTCTGTACTATGATAACAATAGTGGTGTGGCAGGGGGAGGGAGAACACTGATATCTCCACCAGCCACTTGTTTCATGGCACCTATAGTCAACTGATAGTGTGAGTCTGGTGCCTCGGACCAAATGAGGCTTGTTTAAAAATGAACCCGTCACCCCCACACAACATTAGGGTGCCCGTGGCATGTGGAGGCGTTAAAAAAGCAGTTGGTTTCAGCGTTGGCCAGACATTAGGGCAGAGTCATTGAGGGCAAATTTGCTTTCACAACCACCCTTTACTTCTAGTAGGCAGGGTGAGTCGCAGCAGCTGAGTGGCTGAGTGCATGTTATTTGAATAACGTTGTTTCTAAATAAAGAAGCGCTCTTTGCCAATGAACCTCAGTTTCTGGCGTAGTTTCAGTAACGTGGTGTATGTATTCATGCATCAGTGGATTAGGCACAAGGCATTTGTCCCACCTTTTCCTCCCACGTTCCTGTTTTTTTGTATTGCTTGGATTAATAAAATATAACTCCTCATGATTCCATTCAGGCTTTTATTAATCCTGTGTGGCTTTGTTATAAGTATGTGGTGTAAAGCTTGCCAAGAGTACCTGTGTTTCTGCGATATCTTTCCATTTGTTTTGAGAAAGCAGGCCGTTTCTGCCTGTGTGAACCTTAATCCCAGCCCTCGTAATGGCACAGGATCAAGAATGGCAAGAATTCACGTGCACTCACCCAACCTCTCCAACCCCGATTCCCCTCCGTTTTCCCAGCCAGCTCTTTGTCTTGTTGTGGGAGCCTTGCTCAGGGCCTTACTTGAAGCTGATCTTAAGCTTGTGTTCATTTTCAGCTGTAGCCCGCCCTTTTAACGAAAGAAAGAAAGAAAGAAAGAGGCACAGTGTATATATGCTCACCCATTTATGTTTAGCCCTGGTTGGGCTTCAGTGAGCTGTTTTTGGTTTTAAATTAGGCTAGCTGAGGCTGTAAACTACTCCAGGATAGTGTAACACATTTAATGTGTGGCTTAGCTAAGTGATCTCACATCTGCTCAGCGAGACAACGTGTTGTTTAGAGGGGAAATCCAGTCTAGTTTTCACATCACATCATCTGACTCTCAGATCATTTGCTTTAAAGGTTGGCAAACCAGTCATTAGATTTTAGCCGTCTTTTGAAATGAAGACAATAAGTGCAAGACAAACTTGTGTGGGACATACAGGTAATTAATTAATGCAGAAAATGGTCTATTTACATGTTGGTACAAGTCGAAGTAGCTGCACTAATGTAAGCTTGGAAAACTCTTGAATGTAGGATCTTGTGGCTGCCTGTGGCTCAGTATAAAATTCAGGAATTTGTGATGTTGAGGAGATAATAACAGGGGAATTTTCAGGAACGTTGTAAGAAAGAAGAGGAGGGTGGAGGGTTCACAGAGGTCCTTTCTTCCACACAAGCATCCAGCACAACACTAGTTTGACCCAATTATTCAGCCAGCAACAAGGCTGTCTGGCACCAGACTGCACAGGATCTAACAAGAGTCGACTTAGGGCTTAATGAATTTCAGAGACGTGGTTTCTCCTGTTTCCCCGATCTTAAAAATTTCCTGCAGACAGTTTCTTGCATTTAACCGCAGTTCTACCATGGAACCAAAAGTAGCAGGAATTGTGATGATCGGCCATTGGACATATGGACCTCATTAATGGATAAACAATTTATTTCGGTGTGTTGTGAGACTGCAGCGAGGCTCCTCTCACCCTGCTATTTATAGTGGTTTGTCTGTGGAATGATTCTCGTGTGTGTGGGTTGGTGCGCTAAGACTAAAATACATTCAGCGCCAGCAAGGAAATCTATCGTTCTCAGTCACCAGCTTCTGTGAAGCAGCCCAGCTTTATTCTGCAAATGGAGGCTGGGCTGGGGATGATCTCACTGACTCCTCTCCAGCCACCTTTACCGACATCTGGTCAGATCTGTTGAAGGTTACTGTGACTAACCACAGCCAGACTCCCTGAATGAGCCTTATACGAGTCACTAAATGTCAGCCCCGTCTGATCTAGATCAGGCGGTTAAGTAATTCACCAACAGTTGCCAGAGGTATTGAGATACGTTAATTCTGTTACTGTGGCGAGTGGTTCACTTAGAGATCAGTAAGAGTAAGAGGTGAGCTGGAATGTTTACCTAATGCACTTTTATGCCTTCAGCTGGTAGCAAACTCTTATCCACTCCTTTTAGTTCAGAGTCCATCGTACTCAGAATTGTCCTTACGCAATGACCCGACACTCTTTCAGGCTAACCTAATCTAAATCTGTTGCAACTCTCTGCTTAGATGGCTGCATGTATTTCCACACAGTAACCACATTCACATAGGTCAGACAATTTACTGGCTGTGTCTCACACTTTTCAGTTTCAGTCAGGAGGTGTGACCTGGTGCCTTGTAATTCCCCTTGACCTCCTCACAAGCTTCTTGGTGAAAGCCACTGCTAGACTCAGACAAAAAGATTAGCAGGTTACCTGAAGAAGGGAGTCACATCTACTGTCTACATTGCGTGTCATGCATAGGCCCATGAAAACAAGGGCGTGCTTGGCAGTGATACACTCCAGGATAGTGTGACAGAGAGCATTTGCAGCTAACTTAGGGCAGAAACAGGAGCCTGGATCAGTGGTGAGCTGACCATTTTGGTCTCACCACAAACTACCATAGCATGTGGGGGAGAGAGAGGGCAGCAAGGGTGTTGTTTTACATCCTCCCATCCCCCAATGTGCCTGTGTGTGTGCACACACACAGGTCAGTCTCCTTTGTGTTTACTGTCCTCATGTTCATGTGAGTTGCCAGGTCCTGTGTGAGAGAGGAGTGCAGATCAGTGTCACTAGTGTGTCACTGGTGAGTAGAGAGTGTGGCAGGGGGGGATTATCCTGCTCTCTCAGACTGCTGACAGGGCCTGCACGTGTCTGAGCTCCCCCTTTTCTCTCTGGGGTCTTTGTCTCCATGCTGTGTTGCGTACGTGACTGGCACAGAGCAGGTCCGTCAAGGAGGCGGCACAGGGGGTTATCAAGTTTAGCATGGACCAGCAGGCATGGTGTGTTCTGGGACTCGTGTTAACAGCGGTGTTGTGTGGCAAATGTGGAGGCTCATAAAATCATGTTTATCATATTAATCTATCACTGAGGGAAACTTAATTTTCAAAATCAGCCTCTTAAACTGTAATGAACCAAGCGTGAGGGCCCAGTTCATAAACCAGGGTAGCTTTTGGAAAATCTACTTGTGAGTCTCGTCCTTGCACCTTTTTTCATACATTTCCCCCACCCAAGAGTCCCACTAAATATGCCTTGTCCCCTTCTATTACAGGGCCATCTCTCTGAGGGTCTGGTCACCAAGTGGTACAGGTCTCCTCGCCTGCTGCTCTCTCCCAACAACTACACCAAAGCCATCGACATGTGGGCCGCTGGCTGCATCTTTGCGGAGATGCTCACAGGGAAAACGCTCTTTGCAGGTAAATGTTGACTCAGTCTCTCATGTCTGACTCACTGCAACACCTCATATGCAAATACACTGGCAGGTAGTCTTTAAAGCAGGTTGGGTGACTCTGGTGAGGTAAATATGGAGCATTAGCCTGATGAGGCATATGTTCATCCTGCTAGTTAGTGTCTTTGTTTAAAGTAGACTGGGGATAGGCCCTGGGTCGGTCTGCTCGTACGATCCTTATCACTCTCCTTTGCAACTCCAGCTGGAGATGGGAGAGCCTGACTGCTGTTATTTTTCGAAAGTGCCCTGAGCTGAACAAATAACATCTCTGTTCTCATGATCTGCTGTGCTCAGCCTCACTCAAAATAAACTCACACAGTCATGCCGATGTTAAATGTTGTGTAACTCTTCAAAGAAAGCGCCTGATGTGTGTCTGCCTGGTGTTTTTAGGAGCCCATGAATTGGAGCAGATGCAGCTGATCCTGGAGTCCATTCCCGTACTGCGAGAGGAAGACCGTCAGGAGCTCCACAGCGTCATCCCCGTCTTCATCCGCAACGACATGTCCATGCCTCATACACCGCTGGCCAAGCTGCTGCCTGACGTCAGTCCTCAGGGTGAGTACCACTTAGCTTTTCATTCAGAGGCACGCTCATGAACACAGACCAAAGGTAGGGGTCAGGGTCTTACCTCTCTTAAATTATGGTTCCTAATTCTCTGCAGCCCTGGATTTTCTGGAGAAGATCCTGACCTTTAACCCCATGGATCGTCTCACTGCGGAGGAGGCCCTGGCCCACCCCTATATGGCTGACTACTCCTTCCCCCTAGATGAGCCCGTCTCTCTGCACCCCTTCCACATTGAGGATGAAGTAGATGATATCCTGCTCATGGACCAGAGCCACAGCCACACCTGGGACAGGTATCCTTGTTTACTCATTCCTCTTGAACACCTGCTTTCTATGACCATGCTCAGATCTGCCAAGTTATATATTTTCCTTGTGTGACCTTAGATTCAGTGGAGAATAGTCTGCGTTCCTCTCTGCTAGCTAAGCAGCAGTAATATGAATATAGAAAACAAACTAATTCAGAACATAAGTTTTTCTAAATTAGTTAAGTAGTTTGTTTGCATAGTTGGACGCTGCACTGTGGTTCTGTGTATATGTTTTTGTGTACTGAATTCTCTCTCTTACGATCTCTATCAGGTATCATGAGAGCCAGCTGTCAGAGGTTGACTGGCACTTGCACAGCACCCATGACCCAGACGAAGTTCAGGTTGACCCAAGGGCTCTCTCTGATGTAACAGATGAGGAGGAGGTTCAGGTATGTTTGAATTTTGAAATAAACATCCACATACTCCAAAACAACAGTTAGCTTCTCTCTTGTTTATTTCTGTTTACCACAAAAGTAATTTGGAGAGTTTAGTCTCGCTCCTGACTGACTTGAATTCAATTTTCGATGATAACAAAGGCTAAACATTGGCTGTTGTCTGTTTCCAGGTGGATCCTCGTAAATATGCTGATGGAGATCGGGAGAAGTTCCTGGATGAGCCGTCCTTCGACTACTCGACTCTGTTCCAGCCAGAGCGGTCCTGGCAGGACGACCACCACGAGAACAAATACTGTGACTTGCAGTGTAGCCACACCTGTAACTACAAGGCGGTGTCGCCCTCCTACCTGGACAACCTCATCTGGAGGGACAGTGAAGTCAACCACTACTACGAACCTAAGCTCATCATCGACCTCTCCAACTGGAAGGAGCAGCAGAGCAAAGAGAAGGCAGACCGCAAGGCCAAGAGCAAATGTGAGAAGAACGGGCTGGTGAAGGCTCAGATCGCGCTGCAGGAGGCCGAGAAGACCCAGGGTCCAGTGGAGAAGGACAGTGAGCAGGAGAAACATCAGACAGAGAAGCCTCAAATCCAGCAGAGCCAAGGCTTTGACTTCGACTCCTTCATCGCCAGCACCATTAAACTGAGCCTGCAGCCAGAGCCCTGTCAGGAGGTGGCCCTGCTCAATGAGGTGGGCCTCCTGAACGAGCTCAACTCTTCCGTTTCCCAGCTGGAGGCTCCCCGCTCAGGCTCCATGTCCAAGTCCATAAGTCAGGAGAAGGAGGAGAAGTGCCTGGTAAACCTCGCCCAGTTAGGCGGAGGAGGGTTGGGAGTCGTCGGTGACGGCATCTGGCCCGCTCACCCCTGGGAGAGCTTCGGCTCTGGGGATAGAGTCGGGGAGAACGGCTGTTTGATAGATGAAGTGTGCTGGGACATTCGCAAAGAGGACCAGCTCCAGAAGGAGAGCACTTACACCAGCTACCTGGACCGCCTGTTCAGCCGGAAGGAAGAGGGCGCCGGAGAGACAGTGGCCGGCCTGGAGACGGAGCCCTCGGAGGTGAGAGAGCTGGACGAGAGCTTCCTCGGCAGGAACGCAGAGATTGTACTCAACGTGCAGCTGGACTCTCTGGCCCTGCCTCGCTTTGACAGCACCGATGACTTGCCTCTGAAATCCATCCAGGCGTCCCTCACCCCCTGCGCTGTCAAATGCTCCCCACAGATTGCCCACAAAACATACAGCAGCATCTTCAAGCATCTTAATTAAAGAAATATATATATCCTCCCTCACAGTGCAAAATCTAGGCACTTTTGTTTTTATGTTGTTGTTTTTTTTTTTAATAATATGGTATATTATTGAACTTGAATCATTTCATACCTTTTTTATTATGGTTACTTTTGTTTTATTTTATTTTTTGTTAGTTTTTTTTAAAGAGTTGAGCGGGGTGATTTATTATATTTAAAGAGTTTTGGTCATCACTCTGAGCCTTGATCACCAGGCCTTCATGGGTTAATGTCTACGCCCTCATTGCGAAACTGGCATGTCACTCACACTTAAGTACTGTATACGATCGGAACGCAGGAGAGAAGTAGCTAGAGGAAAGATGGATGGTAGGGGAGGGGAGTGCGGATTTAAGAGACGGGGTTCGGCTGTTAGGGTGTGATGTAAGGATGGACGGCAGACGCTAATATTGCTGTAGGCATTTAAAGTGCTTTCAAACAGCCTTTCCTTTGACAGGATTCAAACGAAAAAAAGAGATGGGATGTCCTTTTTTTTTTATTTTTCTTTTACGACTTTGACATTTTTCCCCTGAAGAAAGCTTCCTTAATAACCCTTTTCATACTGTAAATCTGACACATGATGCCAGCAGCAACCATTATCGTAGGCGTTAATGTAAATGTGTTATCTACCTCAAGGTAACAGCCGCGAGAGACACTCGAAGCCGCACTAGTGCTTTACACACATGACCATCCTCATACCATTAAATGAAGTGGTCGCGTAGATGAAATCTGTCTCACTTTAGCATTTAACATAGTGAGGTGTTTCAGTAATCATTATTTATTTCTAGCAGATGTGCGATATTTATTTTATCAAAATGTGTTATTTCAATGTGATTATTGAAGATTGAGGAGTTGGACAGACTTCCATTTTCATTTCGGCACTATATGGGCGTGTAAGTGTTCTTTTGTTTTATGGTAGGATGCAAATTCATCTGTTATGTTCAGAAAAGAAGTCGAGGCTTTCCATTTTTCCACCAATATTGTCCGAAAGGATGTCATCGTTTTTTGTTTTTTGTTCTTTTTATTTTTATTTTTATTTATAGGTGCATTCTGTCTTTAATGGAAAAACTGCTTTGTGGTTTAAAGAAGCGCCTAAAAGTCTTAATTTTTTATCTAAATGTAATGTTTAAAAAAAAAAAAAACGCGTGCATGGAGGCAAGAGAAAGGTACATTTAAAGTAAAGTTAATGGTGAGTATAATGTACGTCAGTTTTAATTGTACGTTTTTTGTTAAATTTCTATGTACTTTTTCCAGGCAAGCATGATGAATTAGGTTAAGGTGTAGCATGTAGAACACTTATGGACTTTTTTTTTGTAATCATTGGTTCCCCTGTTCTACAAAATATCTCGAAATAAAATTACTGGCAAAGAGTTTAAGCTTGTGTCTCTTCTGTCTTATCTATCAGGGACGACTGTGACCTCACACACTCAGTTAAGGGCTGTTTTGTAACTTCACTTTTACGCAGCACGGCCACAGTAGCCTTCTTGGCGTAGGGGAAGTGCTGACGATGATGCTGCCACCTCGAGACTCCATTTTTAATGTCCAAGTAAGCATACTAAATTACACTGTGAGCGCTGGGGACACAAGCTTTGAATCACCAGCTAAATGTAGCTCTGGCTCAGACCACTATATTTTAGAGCTGTCCTCTTGGTACACAGATTCCCACCTGCTTGTAGGTGTAAAACGCTGCAGAGAAACGAGCAGGATTACATAACAAATGTGTACATTTTGATTTTTCTGCTGTTTGCCACGTTATGCAACAGTGATGCATCTGTCAAAAAAAGGTGTGGAAACAGTCCCATCACACGCAAAACTGTGTGTTTCCAAACTTCTCTAAACTTAAATCGCATGAGAGAGATGAACTGAAGATGACACAAGAGTGTGAAGAAGTACTTGATGCAGGTTGTGGTGACATTGTCAAAGTCATCCTCAATTTTGGGGATCATGAGATAGCGGGGAGTCATTTTCAGCACAAGAAAGACTTTTTTGGGAGCATTTGAGTCTCATATTTACTCAAAGCGTATAGCCTCTGGTTTTCCTGTATTATATTATCCTCACATATTGAGAAAATGTGGCATTTTGGTACTGAGGTGACTTGTTTCTTCAAAATGAGCCCAAGAGGAGGGAAGCAGACTTTCTTGGCTCACACAGTAAAGGAGGTTATTCTAAGCTGTAAACCCTCTCAATTATAAGTAAAACATGTTGCGTTCAAGTCAAAGTATTAAAGAGTAAAACATACATGAGCATAAAAGTAAATGTACTCATGTAGAACAGCACCTGTCAGCATACTGTGAATTATGTCTACTGATGCATCATCATGTATCAGCAGTCATGTTGTAGCGGGTCAAATTGGGGACAAATTTATAGCACTGCAGAGTTTGCATGTTCCCCCCGTGTCAGTGTGGGTTTTCTCCAGGTGCTCCAGCTTCCTCCGACAGTCCAAAGACATGCAGGTTAACTGGTGACTCTAAATTGTCCGTAGGTGTGAATGTGAGTGTGAATGGTTGTCTGTCTCTATGTGTCAGCCCTGTGATAGTCTGGTGACCTGTCCAGGGTGAACCCTGCCTCACAAGAGGATAAGTGGTTATGAAAATGGATGGAGTTTCAAGTGGAAATAGACAACTAGCTTTCCCCCCAGGCGTCCTACACAGTATGGTAAAATGAGGGAAAGTATCAAATTGGATTTTAGTCATTTTCAGGTCTTGATAAGTGTGGAAAAAAGAAAAAAGAAGTACTAAACTATTAGTCCTGCATTGTTTCCCACAATGTAAAATTATGAATTTCTAAAACTAAGGAGTGTTTTTCTTTGTGTTTAGTGCAGGCAGCCATAATGTTTACCAGTGTGTGAGACAATGCCGGCCAGAACAAACTTAATGTCGTCAAGAGCAAGGCAAGAAGTACAGCATGCAACTGAACGCACCGCACACCTGTATGTCATCACAAATAACCTAATATTAAGTTTGCCCCTAAGTAGTCAAAAGAAAAATGTCTTCTGCATATGGACGCCTTGATGGTTGTCTATCACAGGGCTGACACATAGAGACAGACAACCATTCACACTCACATTCACACCTACGGACAATTTAGAGTCACCAGTTAACCTGCATGTCTTTGGACTGTGGGAGGACGCTGGAGTACCTGGAGAAAACCCACGCTGACACAGGGAGAACATGCAGACTCTGCACAGAAGGGCTCCCCTACCCTGGGTTTGACCCTCCCACTCCAGGTTCACACCAGGAACCCTCTTGCTGCGAGGCTACAATTCTAACCATATTATTTCATACATTAAGGGAAAATAATAAGACTATAAGTACTTTACTTCCTCTTTGGGCAGAGATGTTTGACAGTGGAACATTGTCCAACTTTCTGTGCAGAAATGTGGACTGAGCAGCCACAAAGATTTCTGAGGGCTGGCTATTTGTCCTCAGTTGTCAGATATGGTTTAAAAAAATCTACCTTGAAATCT